>CM076576.1:335168228-335874993 GCA_034641835.2 Pinus albicaulis
ACAATAATGACTTACTTACTCCCTAATTTCAATCACAGGGCTTCGCCTAAGGTCAAGATGGGGCATTGATCAGTCTAGGAGGCTGAATCCATTGTACAAGTGGTTTGATAGTTATATTTTCATAGCAGTATTCCTCAATACGTGTATGTGTTGATATGTAATATAGTCAAAATTTCTCTCTAGCAGACGAATACGCAAATACAGACGTAAAATGGATGGATTTCTTACTGAATAATGCCTATTAATTTGTAATACTACAAGTTGTGAGTCTAGATACACAAGTAATTCACGAATGCTGAGGTTTACATCCTCGGTTAATAATTCCAATACAACACTATATTCCGTGATATTATTTGTAGCAGGACCCAGAAACACACCTTGCAGGTTAGCCAATTCACCAGCAAGATCATAGATTACCCAGGCTGTCGAAGACAGATTCTTGGTACTGCGGGAGGCACCATCCGCGAAACCCACAAATGGAGTAATGGACATCTGTACAATCAGGAAGACCCAATCAGCAGAAAGACGTTTACATGCACACCACACCACACATGCACACAAATGAATATACACACCTAGGTACACACACCACACTAAAAATAACTTCAAGCGTAGTATTTCTTAAGGTACAACCCATTTCTAGGCTGCACCAATGGAACTCCTTCATTAGCAATGAGCTCATAAGCCCCATTTTTCAATACTCATTTTACTATGTAGGGATCATGCCACATGGATTGGAGCTTTCCTGCCCTGAGTTTGTCATGCGCTTGGTCGTATAGGAGGACAAGGTACCCTTCGACAAAGGAACGTGGAGAGACTGATTGATCAAAGTGTGCTTTGGCCCACTTTTTCTGTGCCTCAATGACTAAGGCAGCCAAGCGGCGGGTTTCATCCAACCGTTCCAAATACAAGAGATGCTCTTCTTCAGGAGAAGTATCGGGAAAAAGTTCCACAGCTAATTTTAAGGAAGGAATTTCGCACTCAACCGGAAGAGTTGCTTCCAGACTATACACCAATTGGAATGGTTTGAATCCGGTTGCACTCTTTGCTAACGTCTGGTATGCCCATAGAGCTGAGAAAAATTGGAGGTGCCAATTGGACTTATGAATTCCAACTGTTCGTTGAAGCATTGTGACCAAAACCTTGTTCACAGCCTCAACCTGGCCATTTTCTTGGGGGTAATATGGCATTGAGCTATCGTGTCGTAAGCCCAATCTTGATGTCAGCTCGGCCACCATGTAATCTCGAAAATGAGTGCCATGATCGATTACAATGGCCTGAGGGACCCCGAAACATGCAATGATGTGGTTGAAGATAAATTGGGCAATTGTATTACCATCGGTGGATAGTGTAGGCATCGCTTCGGCCCACTTAGTGAAGTAGTCGACAGCGACGATTATATATGCATGCCCCCAGCCGAATGAGGGTTACACGTCATGAAATCTACGCCCCATTTTGCGAAAGGGCCGATGGTAATGACAGGATGTAAAGGGAGGGGTGGCGCGTGCATCTTGCGCTGAAAAAACTGGCACACATGACATTTGCAGACTGCGACAGTACAGTCTTTGAAGATTGATGGCCAGAAGTAACCCGCACACAGAATATTCTGGGCGGTGGCATATCCAGACATGTGATCGCCACAGGCACCACTGTGACAGTCATTTAAGACTCTTTCGGCCTCTTCCAAAGTGAAACACTGACGAAGCACCGAATCTACTCCAACTTGGTATAATGTATCTCCTACAATGTGGTAGTATTGAGACTGATGCCGAATTCGACGTCGGGCATCTTTTGTCAACTCAGAGTGAAAGGTTGACGTCTAAAGATACACAATAATATCACCATACCATGGGTCACGGGTGTTGATAAGGAAGATGGTTTCATCTGGAATATGTTCTTCAGGATGAGATGGGGGGGAGTCTGTCGGGAGGGAGCAAATAAGATCCGCGAAAACCAGTGATTTGGTCGACTTAGCAGTAGTAAACTCTAGGTTGAACTCCTGGAGGATAATGATCCATTTGGATTATTTTCCCCCCAGTAATTGTTAAGAGAGAATATATGTCATGGGGTTGCAATCCGAAACCATGGTTATTGTACGCAACAGGATGTAGTGGCGAAAGCGTTGCACAACGTGTACTGCGGCTAATGCCATCTTCTCGACGTGAGCGTAACGCGTTTCAGTGTCAAGAATATTCCGTGATAGATAATAAAAAACGTGTTCATTTCCATCATCGTCATCCTGCACCAGAACCATAGCTATGGTGCTAAACGCGGCAGCCAAGTATAAAGTGAAATCACAGTGATAGTTCGGAGGATGAAGCAATGGAGCATTAACAAGTAATGTCTTAAGCTTCTCAAAGGATTGTTGAGCAATGTCGTCCCAATGAAAGGGAACGTTCTGCTTTAAAAGATGCATGAATCCTTTGGCCACTTCCGTGTAGTTCGGTATAAAGCATCGTAGAAAGTTAGCTTTTCCCTCCAGACTTTGCAATTGATATAACGAAGATGGTGATGGGAGATTGAAAATGGCCTCGACCTTTAGGGGATCGAGGCGAATCCCGTCCTTGGAGACTATGAACCCCAAAATATGGTCAGAATCTACGCAAAAGATGCATTTATGAGGATTGAGCCAGATATTATAGCATTGACAGCGGAGGAAAATCTGGCAGAGGTGTTCTGGGTGGTCCTCTCGCCGAGCTGAATGAGCTGGAAAATTTTCTAGATAAGGCTGAACGATATGGCGTATGTCATGGAACGCGTAAGACATGGCACGCTGGAAAGTGGCTCTAGCATTCTTCAAGCCAAACAGGAGCTTTTTATAGGCAAAAGTACCCCACGGACAGATGAATGTAGTCTTGTGTTGATCAGCGGGTAGAATATTTATTTGATTATACCCGGAAAATCCATCCATCAGGGAATAAATCTCATTCCCAACGAATTCATCAATGATTTGATCTATGAAAGGAGTGGGGTAGTTGTCCTTTGGACAGGCCCGATTAATATCTCGGTAATCAACACAGACCCTTATAGTACCCTATTTCTTATCTACAGGGAAAATGTTGGAGACCCATTCTGTGAGGGGAATTGGGTAAATGAAGCCCGTGTTCATAAGTTTTTAAACTTCTACTTTAATGGCAGCAGCTTTGCGAGGGTGCACCGGGCGTAGGCGTTGGTGCATGGGTTTCACACTAGGATACGTCAGAATCTCGTGCACAACTATGCTGGGATCAATCCCGGGCATTTCCTTATAGGACCAGGCAAACACATCTCTGAATTCTCAAAAAAGATCAGTATAAACTTGTATCTCATCAGGAGAACAAGTCACTCCCACATGTATGTTCTCAACTATCCCCGGTTTAACGGAGATGTCAATTGGAATGGTTTGAGTAATTTTTCTCAGGTTTCCCTCTGAAAGCACCTCATGTGTCAATATGGGCATCTGGAGAGGTGGAGTGGGAACCTGAGATGCAAAACGCTCTAGAAAATCTGACATTGCCCCCAAGCTAGGCATGAATGAGGAACAATGATGTCCATCACTCCAAGGCAGCTCCTTAAGAGACATTGTTTCAACAATGGCTTCATCAGAAGGGAAAATCTCTTTAAGAGGATCAGGCGATTTGGCCTCGCCGATCCAGGGGGATTGGGAATAGATGTCTAAATCCATGCTCGAAGGAGCATGCTGAGGAGGGGGAGGATCAGATGCGACGATGATTTCACAGTAGTTAATCTCTACCAGAGTTAAGGGCATCGATTCTCCAAACTCAATCACCTGCTTAGGCGAAGGGATGAGCCATGGGTCGTCAGACCTAGAGATCATATCAACTTGAGCGGTGTGCGGTGGCGGTGCGAGAAAAATACCCATGAGGACAGGGTCTTTGAAGAGACCAGGTCCTACACTGACAGGGGGATTTGGGATCTGATCCACGTACGGAATGTTGTTCTCGGAAGTGGAGGTGAAGAAAGACAACTGATCCACCGTAATGATTTTTCCCTCGTGAGGGAAATTAAGAAGTTGAAAGAGGGTGGACGACACACATAACATGGTGTGAGTCCAACTGCAGCCGAGAATATATTGTAGTTAAGCTTGGGGTCAACTACTTATACTTCTACGTTGACTATCTTCCCCTGTAAGGTAATCGCTAAACTCTCGAGAACACCTAAGGGTTTTGATTCCTGACCATCGAATGCCTTTAGGGCATTAGGAGACGATGAAAGGGTCAGAGAGCCAATGGCCTTCCAGCAAGCGGACGACATGACATAGGTAGAAGAACCTTAATCCACAACGGCCCTATGGATGTTAAGACCGTTGATCCCAACTTGAATAACAAGATCGATCTGATGTGGAAGTTGGGGGGTAAAGTTCTCTAAGTCGAAGGTGAGAAGATTAGAATTAGTGGGATCAATCCCACTTATTGTAAACAACAAAGCTTTCCGTTGTGACGGGCAACTTTGAAGAACTTCCAATGCGGACATGGCAGAAGGTGCCTGTGCCAGATCCTCAACAATACTGTAGTGCTAAGCGGCATGGAAATTTGGGTTGTAGGAAGATCTTCTTAGAACACCTTTAGAAGGTGGCCTCACAACAGGTTCAACAATAGGCTTCTCAATCTCCAATGAACTGGAGACAGGTGGGGAAGGTGGACTGTCCACAACTGCCTTCCGAGCTGCCTGATGCGATTCGTTGTAATCCTTCGAACGTGTAGTAATAGAGATAGGTGCAACACCATTCATCATAAATACTTGGGACCCAAATGGTGCATATGGTGAAGGCTGTTCAACCATCTGGGTCTGCTGAGATGGGAACGGTTCCTTAAGAACTGCCGGAGTCCCTTTGGAGCCTTTTAGAAGTTGACTAACCTCAGATCATCATGGAAAATCCTTGGTGTAATGATCTCCTTCACAGATAAGGCAGGGATATTTCGGTTTACGTTGGGAACCATCCTCGGTACGAGGTTTGGAAGATTCTGGCTTTGGAGCGTCAGATTTGGATTTTCTTTTGCCCTTTTTTTTTCCTTTGGAGGCCTTTTCCATAGGATTGGCCTGAACGGCGTTGACCTCCACAGTTTTTCCAGAATCGGGAGGGGCGGGAGGAGCAGAATTATTGGATGAGTTGGATTTCTGCTTCCCATTCAAAGATTTCTTCGAATTCTGAGACACAGAACCAATAACACCATCCACCACCGGGGTAGGTGGAGCTTTAGAGGTTCCAGACCATGGAGCATCAGGAAAAATATCATAAAGCATGCCAGACTGAGAGTATACCAGATCCAGATATTGGGCATGCGCTATGGCTTGTTCTTCAGTCACACACGCTCCCATAGCAATATCTTGGGCGATTTTGTTAACGAAGGAGGTGGTGAACCAATGAGTTAGTATCTGATCAGGTATATGGAACTTGATCAGTCTACGATGACGTCTCCACTCATGAATGTGATCAGAAATGTGAGTGGCTTTATCTTGCTTCAAATAAGTCAGGAGGTGCGTCCTGGCTTCGTAGCAAACCGGTAACTGAAAGTGAGTCAGAAAAGCCATGGCTAACGTATTGAAATCTTGAAATATGCCACGGGGTAATTCAATATACCACTTAGCAGCAGCACCAGTCAAAGTGCACTGGAAGAGGTGTAGACAAATTGAATCATCTACCCAAGAGTTGGACGAACACTAAAGATGGTAAGTCATCACATGAGCTTGGGGGTCCTCTCCAGCTTTACCCTCAAACTTAGGGCAATCACTGGGTACCTTGGTAGGAACTGAAGGCCAATAAGGATTGTGCAGAATTGGATCATTAGTTAATTTCGAAACATCCGATAATTCCAAGGTAGCCAAGAACGGCAATGGCGGATTGGACGGCTTGCCTGGCCCTTGATAAGGACTAGTACCTGTACTCCACGCTGGTTGAGAATATCCTTGCCCCAGGGGTTCTGTCCCGTAGGATTCTGACTGTAGGGGGTATAGGTCGTATAACCAGTCTAATTGGGTTGCTGGTAACCAGTGTATGGGGCTTGATAACCAGAGAATAGACCTTGATTATATGTCGGCTCCATGTGAGAAGCATGTGGATTTGGCTGCTGAGTATAGGTATAGCCGGGTTGTTGAGAGTAATAGTTGGAACCTTGGGGCTGGCTATAATTTGGTCAGTATTGACCATGAGAATAGTAACCGCCTTGAGTTTGAGTGGGCTGCTGATAGGTGGGACCCTGCTGAGCCTAATAATTAGGGAGCATCAGTTGATTTGGCTGCGGCATTGAATAAGTCGGCTGTTGGGCAGGGTTGACAGGATGTGCAGGCTGGCCTGGATGAACAGGCTGACCTGGCTAAGCAGGCTACCCTAGTTGAACAGGTTGACTCGGCTAAACAAGTTGTGCCAGTTGTGCAGGTTGTCCTAGCTATTGAGGAGCACCAGGTTGTGCCGGATAGGCCGGTTGGCCTGGTGGAGGGACACCAGGTTGTGCCGGATTGGCCAGTTGGCCTGGTAGCAGAATGGAGCCAAGTGGTTGCTGATAACCGGCTTAACCTGAAATAGGACCATAAGATGGTCCTGGCTTATGTGCAACATTGGGACCAAGAGGATACTGCGGTTGCAAAGGTTGAGAAGGTTGGACTTGCCCCCTAGGACCATATACCGGCCTCGGTTGGTACCCCGGTTGACCTGTGAGTCCTTGAGGTTGCCCAGGTGGGACTCCAGGGAGAGGCTGCATGAGTTGACCGGAAGGGTTGTAATACTGTCCTTGCGGACCGTATAATGACCCTTGCTGGCCCAAGGGGTAGCCTTGTATGGGCTGTCCCTGCGGGTCATAAGGATAGCCAGGCTGGCCCAAAGGTTGGCCTTGCGGGTTATAAGGCTATCCAGCCTGGTTATATGGTAAACCCTGAGCATGAAGTTGAGCCTCAGGAGTAGGTAAATGTAAAGGGTTCACGTGCTCATCATACTGATGTGGAAAAACATACACATGTGTACCATCCTACGCATAATGCGAAAAATACGAGCGGTTGGGATCTTGAGAGGATTGTCCGACCTCGGGGTTTGATTGTTGCAGGGACAATCGATACTCCTCCGGAGAGATGTTCTCTGGCAGAGAAGATGCTATATAGATGTCTTCAGGAAGCAATGTGGTCCTTACGGACTGGGTAGTAACAGCGGGTGCAGATGCGGCCACACAAACAGTGGGCATGGAGGGTATAGAAGTAACCTGAGGGGATGACGTAATAGGTGTCTGTGGAGACATCCCCAATGAAGGAACAACTGGCCTCGTAGAAGGAGCTGATACCCCCATAGAGGCAGCGACGGTAATAATCTGACCCAAAGATCTGTACCCAGCTGGTAATGAGGGACCTGGTGATGACATAACAGATGGTTCAGGGTTGTCTCCTGGAAATAATCTCCGAGGAAATAACTGGTAATCTTCACCGGACATGGGAATTTCCTCGCTGGATTCACTCATGTTTGAGCCTACCGCTAGATCTCGTAATAGACGGCGAGGACTAGGAGGAATAACAGTAGCTATAAAAGATGAACCCTATGTAAGAGGAGGGAAATCTTCCCCTACTCCCAATCCAAACCAAGGGTCGGAAAAGGGCCAATTGAACTCAACTGGTCCTCCAAAGGGCTGCTCGGAAACGATGGGCTGCTGGGGTTCAGCAAAGGACCGAGAAACCTCTGATGAATCATCCGTATATGGACTACCAGTAGATGAAACAGAAGGTTCTGCCACTGTGGTATTAACGACAAGAGAAAAAGATCAAACACACACACGGGCTGAAAAAGAGTCAAGACACACAATCAAACGGCTAACAAGAAAAATATAACAAGGCGTGTGATCGCGGGTGATTAATTTTACCACATTGAAACTTAGAAAATTCACTGTTTCATTTTTTAAGAGTCGAGAAATGGATGAAAGTTGACTCTATCTCTTTCATTTCTGAAGCAAGCGTGAAAGGACAAGTGCTTGGTGATCCTTTCAAATTTAAAGAGTCAGAAAAGATAAAATGACTACTCAGGAATACTAGGCAAAAGGGTGTACCAAATAACCGTGAACTGCAATATACACCTTGGTTTCAAAATGAAAGAGAAATCAACCAAGGACTTAATGTATGTGCAGGAAATCTCCTCGAATGTTGTGTCTGGTGTATCACGGGTATAGGGCGGCAGACTTGGCTTCCTATGGATAAAGGATAGAAACCTAGTGGGGTCTCCCTTTATATACTCGACGGTACGGGGAGCACAAGTCCGTACTAGTGCTGTCTAAAGCCAAGAGGCGAACGACAGCTACTAGGTTTAAAGACACCGGAACACGTTTGTAGCCTAGACCTCTAAATGTTGCGTTAATGTTTCAATGCTGCCTTAGTGTAAATTGAATAAATTTTAATGTTTATCTTCAATTACGTTTCAGTTTTCAGGCCCTAGCGAGTGTGATGTCTCAAAATCTCCTAAATGCACACTATATGCCACAGTATATCATTTCATTAGATGAAAGCTAATTATGAGAGAGTTGAGATATTTTTCACACAAACAAAATGATCAGAAAACAACCAACAAAGTCTCTAATGCAGCTAATGTAAACCAAAAACTTTTCTCTCAAAGTCACTAATCACTAATAACACCGAAAAGATTTTAATTTGCACTAACTAATCAAAAGCAAAAGAGATTTTTATATTTTCAATGTTTAATAGCGATGAGAACTAAAAAAAATGAAAACTAATGAAAAGATCAATTTGAGAAGTGATGAGGAAAGAGAAAAACACACAAATTTCACTCAACGCAAACACACAATCAGATCTCCAAATTGACAAAACAGTCCCTCAAAACCAAGAGAATCCCAAAGACTCAAATGGACCATGTAATCTAGGCCCAAAACGAGACAAAGCACAATTCGAATGAAGAAGAGAACAAACACTCAAATAACGCAATAAAATGATAAAAAACCACCAAACGAATGTAAAGAAGCAATCACAAGGTCGACTAAACAAATAGAGACCGAAAAATCCCAAGGGAGGCTCGACACACAAGAGCACCTAGATGCCCTAGGGCTAGAATGTGAAATCGATGGAAACGAGCAAACAACCAAAGGACGAAGGTCACAGCCAGTCAAACAAGGCTCCAAAACACTCAAGCAGTTGAAAAAACAAAACCGAACACACTGATCAAGCTCAAAAAGGTCAAAACAGGGCAAACCCTAGTACCTCATAGGATTGGCAGGACTGTGAGGCTGAAACTAGTGCCAAAAACGAATTGGCGCGGGTAATACACTAGCAACCTGCGCCAATGGGCGTGACTGTCAAGCTGTAAAGCGCGCCAGTTGAGTTTGCTATGGAAAAATAAAAATAGACAATCCAACAAGCATATCAGTGATGATCAAGCTGACCAAAAGCCAAAATCACAAAAAGAGCCAGCTAAAAAAGCCGATCAAGTAAGCAGAATCGAGAAACAACCGAAAAGACAAGACGATACTCCAAGTGTTTAGTTCATAAACTAAACCAGAGATTGACTAAAGCAGCTTTGATATACTTCGCAATTGCAGAGCAAGAGCATTTCGAAGGCTATCTGGCTAACTTCAGGCTCTGTCTGTAGCTTACAAAACAAACAACAACAAGCTAGACGATCCCTAGCGGAGTCGCCAATTTGTTGTGGAGGTAAATCCCCTCTGTGGATAGAGGCAATCCCTACTAGCCCAGACCGGGTCTAGCAACAATCGTCACACACTATAGTGCAGGTTCCTAATTGCAAATAAACCAACTAGCGATGAAGGCTTACCTAGAATCCAACACTGCCGCTTGTAGAGAAAGTAGCGCTCTCGTTCCTTAGCTTTGGCAGATCACAATCCTCACAATCTCCATGATCGGACATCTACACACGCAAGAAACAAAACAAACGTGAGCGTAAAATCCAGTATATGCAACTATATTTCAGTCAAAGAAGACATAACTCATCATCATAGTCAACAACAGGAGTGGAACCATAACCAATAGTCATTTATCATTAATCAATCAAACAAGAATACAACCATAGCTCTGACGCCGAATTCTCCTTCGGAGGGTCGCCAGCAGAACATCTCTCTAAAAAGCCTGTCGGGGATGGGACAAACCTCTCTCTTCGGATGTCTCGACAAAAATATCCTTGCTTAGATTTGGCCTTAAGGGAATGAATCAAGGCTCTTGCAGCATAAGGCTCTGATGGCTCTTGGGAACTTGGAGACTAGCTTGCAAAGGAGATGAGCAAGCTTTTATAGATGGAGGAAGGGGAGTTGGGATCCCTATAATCATGGGATTGGCCCTATCCTCAAGGAAGCTTCCATGAGAGGTGGAAAACCACTTCCTCAACATGGAGATCCGGGGCCAAACCTCCCAACTCAAATTAGATACCAGTTTATGGATCAGTTAGGACGAAACTTCCACCATTTATTTTTTAAAAAAACTCCTTAAAATGGCTGGCGCGAGTGCGACTCTGAGACAGAGCGCCAATTGGCGCGCCCTCTTTGGAATATTTCCCCCATTGCCATGGGTACTAAATTGGCTGCCCGCACCAATGCAAAAGGGCGTGTTTTTAGGGTTTTTCACGAGGAGTTGTCTTCAGGGAAATGAAAGTACATGTTCAGGGGAATGCCATGAAAGTGTTTTCAAGTTATGTCACTGCTCACAGGTCACGGAATGAGCCCTCCAATTGTGCGGAATGGGGAATTTCAGGGACGGTGATAAATTGTTGTGTAGCAATTGGCAAGACTAAACTACAAAGCACAACATCAAAACCGCTTGAAGCCTAGGATCTAGCCCTCTTAGACTCTGAGAGGGATATCTCTATTTGATTTATAATTTTTTAAGTTCACTGATATTAGGCTAGCTAAATTGATTATGAGGGTAGTTTGTTTTATTTTTATTGGTTGGATAGAAGGGGTCTTTCTTAAACCATTTCCATTGGGCTATGGAGTCAAAATAGGCTGGGTGTATACATCAAATTTGGAGAAAATGAAAGGCAAGCTAGCTGCAAATACTGGTGTTTATAGTTGAGTAGAAGTATGGGATGGAGAAGAGTGATTTCAGTAATGAATTAAGAGAAAATAGGAATTCTTCAATAAAAAATCAAAAGAAAACATAGAAATTTTAAAGACAGTAAGAATTAAGGTACTCTGAAAGAAAAATCTTAATCTAGCCTTCCTTCTTTACAAACTGAATTATTAATAAAACCCATGAAGATATTACAGTGGGAAAAAATTAAACATGAATAGGAAAAACATCACTAGGACAACACAACACATGAATATTGCAGAATGATCTCTTTATTGATGCTCCAGCTTGAAAAGTACGAATACTTGCAATGAAAATTTCCTACAAAAAAAGGGTCCAACCCTTGTTACATTATGAAAACTTATATTTAAATTATTTGCAACTGCATCGGTATTACAGAAAGGGAAACCAGTTCATTTACCACAAGAGTAACTAAATAAGGGCCTGTGTGCCTTATGCATAGATGCGTTGCAACTGTTTTTAGACAATTGTCTAAAATTACAGTGGAAGTGTCCCTTTATTGTCATGGCCCTCTTGGCGGGTGCTCAACGTCTTTGTGGAGTCGTTATCTAATGTTGTGGCGGTCTGCTGTGCTAGCGGATATGATGCATTGGATGTGCTGACACTGACACTTCACTCGGCTTCCAGGTTCATCACTGAACTAAGTTTCCGTCCTTCTTGGAGCTTCCATATATTTTCCCAACTCTCTGGAGTTGGGATCTTGGTCCTGTTCAGCTTCCTGTAGACTTCATCAGTCTCGGTGTCTTTGACGAATGTTGGTTTAAGCTGAAAAATGTGCTTCACCTCATGCTGTATGAAGACATCATTGCTGATGAATTCATAGAATTATTTCCTAGTCATGGTGTTCTTCAGATTTGTGTGCTTGGTTGTGTCCTCGGATATATCTGTGAGCCTTTTTACATAATCAGTCCTGGGCATCAGTTTTTCGTTGATGAAAAACAAGGAAGAGAAACCTCTCTTGTTCAGTGGATCGATCCTATTGAAAAACCTATTCACCCCGATCTCCAGCTGATGGCATCTTTATTCTAGATGTGTGACCAGACTCTTCTTATTTAACACCATTTTAACTTCAAGAATAGAGGTTGTTCTGTAAGCCACCTCCAGTTACTCCAATTCATGGCTTCTTTTGGAATTAAGGAATTTGATGGTGTTGTTGGAAGTTTGGGGCTTATCTCCCAGTTCCTTGTTTGTTTTCTCAATGGTAACCTTCACTACATTAATTAGATCCCTTTGTTAAAAAATTATCTAAATTGAGGGCAATATGTCATTTACAGACTCAATTATATCCAACCATATGATTTGCTTGACTCTTCCCACCATGCTACCAATTGAGGACTCCTTAAGACATTTCTGCAAACTTTCATTTAGCTTTTTGCTAATCTCCAACTCTGGGGCATGTGCAGAATCTTTCGTTTTGAATTTCTCTTTTAGGTAACTAAGTTGGTCCTGCATTTTTTTAATCTTTGCTGACTGTAAGGACATGTTTTCCATCGCCTTGGCTAGCTGCTTAGTACTTTCTCCCAGTGCTCCTATGGATGTTGTGGATGCTGGGATTACTGTGAGAGGAACTACTTGTAGGGTGTTTATGGCCTTAGTTGATTCTTTTAATGCTCCTTTAACTGCAACCCTTATCGCTTCTATCTTTATTTGACACTTTTATCCATCTCTTCCTCCATTTTCCTGATCTGCTGTGTTTTTTCAATAATTAATTATAGCATTTCTGATTTCTTTTCTTCAGTTGCTTCTATCTCCTTGGCCATAGGGTCTTTTATCACTGGCATCTTAAGATGCCTCCTCAATCCAGCTATGTCTACATTCTTCCTCCTCACTAGGGTTTCTGCCACTACTATTTTTGATGGGTTGTACCCGAGCTATGCCACTAAATCTTCGAGATATTTCATCCTCAAATATTTGGCTATGGAGGAGAACTTTTCCAAATTTAATTGTGACTGTGTGTTGGAAAAGGTCACCTGTAGCTTTGATAGGTTCATGGTTGTGCTAATTAGGGTGGAGAAGATCATTTCCTTAGTTTTCTTGTGCATATCCATCTGGTTTGTGTAGAAAATAGCTGAATAAATCACTTATTCAATGAAGATTAACCCGATCATACATAAATTTCGAATTGCATGCATAACACATAACCTTCTTCTACGATTAATTGTCACATGCAGAAATAACAGAAGCAATCTCACATCAAATCAATCACACATTAACTCAGTATGTATGGGGAAAGCCTATAGCTGAAAACCCCGCAGCTATTGTGTATATTATAATGGAGAAATCATGTAACCAAACAAAGTACAATACTCCTCACAAGTACTCAGTACTTTCTCATAAAGTCACACACAATCTAACTCAGTTTTGAACAAGTCTCGGGTTCAAAACTCACTGCTGACTGCCCTTGCCTCTATTGCGCAATCATGGCCTATATATGAAGAGGTTCAAGGTCGAATCCCCTTGGCTTGACTACGCAATTGTCATGGAGAATTCCTCCAAGTGTAATGCAAATCCCATGCAAAACTAATCCTCCAACTGATAGCTTTACTCACCCTTTCATCTACCTCTTCCACTGGTCTCCACTGAACTGATCATGCACTGTAGTGAACTGAAGTGTTCTTGAGTTGACTAATGAGTTAATATTTAGTAAATTAAATATTATTTAATTTACCCCACTCATATCTAGTTGATTAGTTAGTTAACTAATCCCAACTAGTTCAACTAAAACAAACAGAACACAACTCCACTACTTGTCCCGTTAACTCCTCCAAAACTCCTGCCACTGAAGTCTAACTGAAGTAAACCATGCAAGATGCCATAAAACCCTAGGAACCACGTGATTCCTTGTGTCAGTTGCATGAGCCACCTCCATGACTCAAACTGAAGTGCGCCAAGAGAGTAAACTGCTGTTTATAGTCAAAATATTATTAAGGGGTAAATAATATTTGACTTCCATATTTTTAGGAGATCAGTCTAAAAATAGCCTGGGTCCTAAAAAATAGGGTCTCATCTATTTTTACCGACATGTCGCATCCATCAAGAATCTCCAAGTAGAATTCCCAAATTATGCTCCGTATGTCTAAAAATAGACATAGTCTAAAAATAGACTTTGCGCGAGAATTTGCCTGCGGGCCCACTTAGTGAAGGCGACTTCATTTCACTAAGCTCCATCATCTTGCTGCATTCTCAACACTCCCTCTCAGCAAGATATGGATTATCTGCAACCCCTATCCTGCCTCTGTGGAATTCGAACTTGCTCTTGGTGAGCGCCTTCGTCAGGATGTCGGCATCCCGATCCTCCGTGGGAACATATGAAAGCATCATGATTCTCCGCTGAACACAATCTCTGATATGATGGTACCTGATGTCGATGTGTTTGGACCTATCATGAAATACTGGATTAGCCGAGAGCTTGATGCAGCTCTGGTTATCACAGTAGATCACTGTAGGCTCCAAATGCAACCTGAACAATCCTGCGAGGATCTTCCTCATCCAAATAGCCTCGCATGCAGCCAAACTAGTTGCCATGTACTCGGCCTCTGCTGAACTGAGTGCCACGGATCTCTGCTTCCTGCTATACCAGGAAACTGCTGTCGACCCAATGCTGAAAACTCCTCCAGATGTGCTCTTCCGGTCCGTTGGACTCCCTGCCCAATCTGCATCAGTGAAGCCAGAAAGCTTCGCTCCATCCTCCTGTCTGTACCATAGACCATATCCTGATGTGCCTCTAATATAGCGCAATACATGCTTGCCCGCCTTCCAAAAGAGCTTGGTAGGCTTAACCATAGCTTGCGAAAGCTGGTTAACTGCATAGCATATATCGGGTCGAGTATTGACCAGATACATCAACGACCCCACCAACTGTCGATAGACAGTGGCATCCACTACCTCCTCCGAAGTAGCATCTCCCTTCCTCCAACCTCCAGGAAGAGGGGTATCAACAGGCTTGCAGCCTTGCATGTTGAACCTCTCCAGAATCTCTCGGGCATACTTTCCCTGAGAAACAAACAGTCCTCCACTGCGCTGCCAAATCTCCAATCCCAGGAAATAATGAAGGATGCCCAGGTCCTTCATCTCAAACTCTCGTGCAAGATCATCCTTGCATGAAAGTATCAACTGCTCGTCGCCAGTCAAAATCAGATCATCTACATACAGTACGATGATCAACAGCTTCCCCTCCACCACAATCTGGTACAGGTTTGGATCCGCCTCACTCTTGAAGAATCCAAGCCCGGTGAAGTAGCTGTCTATCCGAGTGTACCAAGCACGAGGTGCTTGCTTCAGCCCGTACAGTGCTCTCTTGAGTCGGCACACATGCGACTCACTGCTGAAGATCTCAAAACCTTCAGGCTGCTCTATGTACACCTCTTCCTCAATAACTCCATTGAGGAGCGCAGTCTTCACATCCATCTGATGAATGTGCCACCCCATCTGCGCTGAGAGAGCAAGGATCGTCCGTATGGAAGAGTACCTTGCGACAGGTGCAAAAGTCTCCTCATAGTCAATCCCCTCGATCTGTGAGAAGCCACGGGTGACAAATCTCACCTTGTACTTCTCCACACTCCCGTCAGCTGCCTGCTTCACCTTGTAGATCCATCGCGAACCTACCACTGATTTCCCAACCGGTCTTGGGACAATCTCCCATGCACTATTCCTGATGATCGAATCATATTCTTCGATCATGGCATCAACCCATGCGGGTTCCTCCACAGCTTCCTCAAAAGAGGATGGCTCTGTCACAACACATTGACTCATAAGAGCCATGTATCAAGTGTACCGATCCGGTGACTGTCTCTGTCTGCGCTGTGCTGTAGGTGGTCCTACAACCTTCTCTGCATCCCGAGCCAGTCGCTCAGCTTCTGTAGTGCGCATGCGCCCTCTGATGGTTGGCGCTGCCTGGGTGGTTTCTTCCACCTCCTGAACCTCCTCTTGTGGTTGATCCACATCAGGAAGCTCCTCCTTAGGAACTAACAGCTCCTCATCTGCATGCAAGTGTAGCTCCCTCTCAAGCGAACACTGCATGGCTTTCTCCTCCTGAAATTTTATATCCCGTCGCACAACAGTCTTGCGACTGTCTGGCACATACACTCGATAGTTATGAGGTGTATCGGTGTACCCCACAAATATTCCAACTTCAGCAGTTGGATCCAGCTTCCTTCTTGCATCCTTCGTCACATGCATGTAGACAGGAGATCCGAAAATCCGCAAATGGGAAATATCGGGCCTCTTGCCAGAATAAGCCTCCTCTGGTGTACTCATGCCAAGAACCTTGTGAGGACAACGGTTCTGCACATACACTGCTGTATTGCATGCCTCAGCCCACGAGTGAAGGGGTAGGCCCTGATCATGCAACATCGCCCGTGCAGCACCCACGATCGTTCTGTTCTTCCGCTCAGCCACCCCGTTCTGCTGTGGGTTATAGGGTGCGATGAGCTCTCTCCGAATCCCTTCTGCGCTGCAGAACTCCTTGAATTCAGCCGAGATGAATTCACCACCGTTATCACTCCTTAGAGCAATCACCTTCTTCCTTGACTCCTTCTCGACCAGTGCTTTAAACTCACAGAACTTCGCGAATGTATCGCTCTTCTTCTGCATGAAGAAGATCCAGCACTTTCGAGAGAAATCATCAACAAAGATCACATAATACTTGTGCTTTTCTGTTGAAGCAACTGAGAAAGGACCACACACATCTGTGTGAACTCTCTCAAGGATCGTCGTGGCGCGACTATCCTTCTCGTGAAAGGTGGCTTTCACATACTTCCCTAAAGTACACCCCTTGCACTGATCTGACTGCGCAAGGGTGCCCTTAGGAAGTCCGGTAGAAATCTGCTGCAGAATCTTCAAAGCTCCATGGTGAAGGTGGCCCAATCTCCTGTGCCACAGTTCGCCCTCATCATCCCGGCTCACCACTTCTCCCGCCTTGCATGCCATAGCTGCGCAGTCATCTACCTGCAACTGATAAAGGTTCCGAGTTCGAACCCCTATCTTCCGGGTCTCTCCAGTAGTCTTACTATGCAGGAAGGCTTTTCCTTCGCTAAAGACCACATCATACCCCTTATCCTCCAACATCGCTACTAAAATTGGGTTCTTCTTCAATCCAGGTACATGCATGACATCCTTTAAGACAAAGGGTTTACCAGACTCCCTCTGAAAGGATACGGTACCGATACCAGTAGCACTGTATCTACAGTCATCGCCCATCTCGATGTGCATACCCAAATCCTTGTCCTCCAGATCTGAGAACAACTCCCGATCTCCCGTCATATGAAATGACGCACCGCTGTCCAAGAACCACACCGATCCCATCACACTTGAAACCAAGCATGCAATCAGTGAAAAGTCAAGCTCGAACTGTGAAACCAAAGCTTCTCCATCTGCAGATCTTCCCGCTTGCTTGTTCTTCTTCTTCTTTGGACAATTGGTAGCATAATGTCCGTGATCATGGCAGTGAAAACACTTCACTTTAGCCATATCCTGCTTCTTGCCCTTTGCACCAGAATGAGAGGTTTTCTTACCCTTCCCTTTCTTTGCTTTGGCCACCAAAGCGCAGTTTTCTTCATCAGCTCCCTTTGATGAAGATCCATCTCAAGTAGTCCTCCTTATCTCCTCCTGCATGAGATCCGCCCAAAGGCGCTCCCATCCCGGCAGCTTCTCCCGACCATTGACACTATCTTGATATGAGTGCCAAGCCTTCGGAAGACCAAGGAGAGCCAGGTCGACCATGTCCTCTTCCTCGACAGTAACCCCCACACTTCCCAGCTCATCTCTGCATTGAGTGAACTTCGTGAGGTATTTGGCGATACTGTCGCCCTTCTCCATCTTGATGTTCCTGAGCTTATCTTTGAGCGCTAGCTTCCTTTGGTCACTCTTACTCTGGAATAGATCCGTCAAAGCTTTCCACATTAAATATGGAGTAGCCTTTCCATGCAGGCTGGATACAATATGATCCTTGACGCCCTCCAACAGGATCCTTCGACATTTCGCGATCTTCTTTTGCCATGCATCGACCAAGGCTGCATCAGTGGGCTTTGGGACATCCGCATCCACGAACTCCTTCAGACCATTATCTTCTAACACTGCTTCCATGCGATCCTTCCATGCAACATAATTCGAACTCCCTTCAAGAGCATATTCGAGTCGCAAACCGTTGAAAGAAGACATCTTCAACACCGGCACCAAGAAAACCAACCTTCTGCAAAATTCGAATTCCAAACTCCAAGCTCTATCGCTTCCGATCTACACTTGAAAACAAATTATTTCCAAATCAGAGATTGACTGCAAAGGGCATTCACGAGATCTTTCACCTTACAAAGAAGGATGAATATTCCGGAGGCTACCTGGCCCGCATGCAGACTCTGTCCGAGGAAATAAGTTTGCAATCACCGTAATAGATCTCGACAATTAATCTTGCTCCGATACCATGTAGAAATTAGTTGAATAAATCACTTATTCAATGGAGATTAACCCGATTACACATCAATTTCGAATTGCATGCATAACACATAATCTCATCTACAATTAATTGTCACATGCGGAAATAATAGAAGCAATCTCACATCCAATCAATCACACATTAACTCAGTATGTATGGGGAAAGCCTATAGCTGAAAACCCCGCAGCTATTGTGTATATTATAATGGAGAAATCATGTAACCAAACAAGTACAATACTCCTCACAAGTACTCGGTACTTTCTCATAAAGTCACACACAATCTAACTCAGTTTTGAACAAGTCTCGGGTTCAAAACTCACTGCTGACTGCCTTGCCTCTATTGCGCAATCATGGCCTGTATATGAAGAGATCCAAGGTTCGAATCCCCTTGGCTTGATTGCGCAATTGTCATGGACAATTCCTCCAAGTGTAATGCAAATCCCATGCAAAACTGATCCTCCAACTGATAGCTTTACTCACCCTTTCATCTACCTCTTCCACTGGTCTCCACTGAACTGATCATGCACTGTAGTGAACTGAAGTGTTCTTGAGTTGACTAATGAGTTAATATTTAGTGAATTAAATATTATTTAATTCACTCCACTCATATCTATTTGATTAGTTAGTTAACTAATCCCAACTAGTTCAACTAAAACAAACAGAACACAACTCCACTATCTGTCCCGTTAACTCCTCCAAAACTTCTGCCACTGAAGTCTAACTGAAGTAAACCATGCAAGATGCCATCAAACCCTAGGAACCATGTGATTCCTTGTGTCAGTTGCATATGAGCCACCTCCATGACTCAAACTGAAGTGCGCCAAGAGAGTAAACTGCTGTTTATAGTCAAAATATTATTAAGGGTAAATAATATTTGACTTCCATATTTTTAGGAGATCAGTCTAAAAATAGCCCGGGTCCTAAAAATAGGGTCTCATCTATTTTTACCGACATGTCGCATACTTCAAGAATCTCCAAGTAGAATTCCCAAATTATGCTCCGTATGTCTAAAAATAGACATAGTCTAAAAATAGACTTTGCGCCAGAATTTGCCTGCGGGCCCACTTAGTGAAGGTGACTTCATTTCACTAAGCTCCATCATCTTGCTGCATTCTCAACAGTTTGTTGGGTGGATTTTCTTTGCATCAAGCTTAAAATATGTCTTCTTGTAGTTTGTTGCACCTTTGGGCTGAGGATTTTGTGCCTCCAAGAATTCCATCCTCATTCTTCACTTATTAGAGTCAAAATATGATAGGAGTCTACTCTGGGAGCTTCTTGTTTTTTTCCAAAACTGAGTGTAGGTGCTGGCCTTGAGAACTTCATTCCTTCTCTTGATCTCCTTGAATATTTAATTGATGTCTTCCTCCTATTTTTTTGTAGTAGGAGTAAATGTGGGAGTTTGTATGTTTTGTTGTTGGAATGGCATAGTGGCAGAGGATGTGGAGAAGATTGGGTGCCCCCCTACTAGAGCTAAACTTGGTGGATCCCCAATTGTGATGATACTTTTCTAGTTTTTCTCATTGCCCTGGTCAAGGCCCATGCTGACCTTGAATCTCTTCCTATATTTCATTCTGATCTCCTGAGTGGAGGAATCGATGCCCATGTCTGTTTGATCCTCTCTAGTCCTCTTACTTCGTATTTCCTTTTTAGGCTCCTTCCCTTTGTCACCTTGAATTCCCACTGCCTTTTTCTCTTGTGGAGTTGGTGTTTGGACTCCTGGAGTAGAGATGACCTACTCTTAAGATTCTTGGAGTGTGTCTACCACCCACTCTTCTTGGTTCATGTACTTCTCTATCTCCACTTTGTGGGTATAGATGTAGGGTGTGGACTCGTTTTCCACCCTCTTCTGGGAGATGATCCCCATTGGATCATAGGACCAGGTGAAAATGTGTGTGAATTTCATCCCTTTTAACACTTTATCTGCCTCCTCCCCTGCTGCCCTGTTGTTGGAGATGAATGGGCCAATTTGGGATTTGATCCTGAATCGTGACTTCTTCTTAGCAAAAACAAAATGTGCCTCATCAACATCTATCATTTGCCTAATGTACTCAAGGGAAAAGATCCTCATTGAGAGTTATTTGGGTAGTTTGTAGGGGGGAAATTCACTGCCATAAACCCTGATCTCTATGTAGTTTTGGTAGAGATACTAGTCTGTTGTCCTGATCTGCTCTGTCAACTGCATCACTTTCTTCATTTCCTCACTGGCCCTGGGCTCTGTGGTGTTGCTGAGTGCATTGATTGCTAGATGAAAAAATATGTCTACAAAGCTCTTGTATGAATAGTCCTCCTGCTCCTTTCTAAATAGAGTTGTCTAGAAGATGACAGATTGGGATTGAGAGTCTTCACCTTTCTTTATTATGTCGAATTCGAACTTGCTGGATAGAAAATAGGTAAACATGTACACCAACACAAAGGTGTATTTGAATAGCCTTTCTTTTTAAATCTTTAAGAACTGGTTGTGGATTGCATCAACAAGGAATTGAGCGTAGTTGAACATAACAGTGGGATTGGCATCTGCAGGGAGGATAGACAAGAAACCAATTATGGCTTCATCTGTCCACTGATCATTGTGATAACCTAACAAATAAGATAGGGTAGTGACAATGTGTTGGGTCCTTTCTGGGAATGTGGAAGCTGGATATGGGGGATTTGTGGTGGGCACTGGCGCATTGGGAGACATGAAAAGCTACAAGGTTTTGGCCCTACTAGAAAAATCTTATCCCTAGTATAGTCCTATCAGGGCCTCATATGAAAAAGGGACAATATTCTCAAAATGGGGGCCTGTAACATCTCTTGAATGGATGAGGCATTTACATAAAACAACATCTCTCCTGCAGAGTTCACTATGGCTCTTTCCTTGATGTCATAGCAATACTGACATTTACTAATTAGCTCAGGGTAGCTATGGGTTCTAGGGAAGATGTAATGTGGAAGCCTGGTCTTCCACAGGCTGATACCATCTACTTCGTCGAGGAGCTTATCTTCAAGCCAATAGTAGACATCAAATGGGTCAAGGTCTCTCTCTATCTCATGGATCTTGTAATCACTGTCATCCAGGGGAATATGGTCCAACTCTACTTAGGGGTAGACCATGGGATTGAAAGGCTTATGATCTTCTTTTGGAGGCATGATTTTCTTTTTTACTCTCTGTTTCACCTGCAATGGAGAATGGGTTGTAAGAGAAGGGGAATAGAGAAGGGATAAATGGTATGAATTGACACTGGGGAAGGGGTAAGACCGAAGGTGACCGAGATCGTAAATGAAAAAGTTGAAACGAGACTGTAACCAGGCTTACCGTGCACTGGTTTTTCCTTCTTCGATGTGAAATTCACCCTTCGGCTAAGGTACCTAGTCATGATCTCTTCTACAGATGTTTGTGAATATCACAACCTATGGAAATTCAGCAGAAACAATAATGTAAACTTTGCTTCCATGGTGATTTCGAGTTTGAACACATGGCTGGAGGGTAACCGTTGAGTTGGCGTGGGTCCGTTGGATAACGGCTTGACCATTCATGGTGCAACGGTGCTATTGGTGGGAGGAGATGTGACAGGGCGGAGTGGACAGGTGATGGGAGACGTGGTGTGACGACATTGGAAACGGTCAAACACCGCAGTGGTTTGGAGGGTGGCAGAAAACATTTTTCGGAGGGTGGCACTAGTGGTAAGAGGTAATGGAGAAGGGGGGTGTGAAATTGTGGGAGTTTGCCATGTGGAGGGGGAGGCGGTAATGAATATCGCCTATTTAGGACCCCCCCCCCCTTTGTTAATGTCTGGAGGGTGAAGGGGGGCCGAAATGAATCGAGGGTCATTGATGGCAAGGTAAGGGGCAAAGATGAAGGGAAATGAGGGGGATGTTTAGTGCTGATGCGATGGGGTGACGGGATGGTGGGCCTAGGTCCGAGAATGAGCATCGGGGTAATGCATGACGTGGCGGGAAGGAGGGCCCCGATGGCTATCGCACATCGCATATCAGAGGATTTAGCTGTGCGTGGTAGAGGTAAACCTTAAATACTGTGAAGTTCAGAGTGTAGGGCAGAGGGAGGTGACGTGGCATGGAGGGCCCCATGACTATCACACATCGCACTTCAGGGGATTTAGTTATTAGCAGTAGGGGTAGACCTTTAAAATTTCAAAGTGCGACACACGGGGAGGAGGAGAGACATCGAAATGGGGGGCCCACAAACATCACAAATTGCACATCGGAGGGGTTCATTTTAAGTAGTATGGGTAAACTATAAATCTTGTGAAGTGCGAAGCTTGGAGAGGTGGAGTAACATAGAGATGAGGTGGGACTGGACCACAACCCACAGATCACAACTTTTAAGTTATAAGCGCGGAGGCAAACTCTCACAGATGTAAAGTGCGAAGTGTGGGGAGGAGACGAGTGACATGGCAAGGGAGAGTGGGACTGATTGCATCACAAATCACAAATCTTAGGCTTTTGTTAGAAGCATTGGGGGTTAAAATTTAAGACTTGCAAAGTGCGGGGAGAGTCGAAGTGACTCGGCAAGGAATGTGGGGTTGCTCGCAGCCCGCGGTGCGCAAACACTAAATTTCACTTTTAGCGTTGTCCTTCCACCCTTGCAAAATACGATTTATGCAGGGGGGGGGAGTGACTTGGCAGGGAAGGTGGTACCACTCGCAGCCCGCAGATCACAGGCTTTACCAATTTCTTCAGCATTGTCCTTTTGAATTTGTGAAGTGTGATTTAGTGCTTGGAGGGATTTCAACAACGCTTCAAATGAAATAGACTTCCCCTCAAATTATTTTGCAATCACCCTTTCATTTTTTCCTTTCGTTTCTCCCACTTTGTAGATCTACCTACCCTAACTACTGATCTAACATTTTTTCTTCCTCTTTAGGGTGCATTTAGACTTGCAGACCCTGAACATTTTATTTTAAAATTCTAACTTAACCCCTATCACTTCTTTCTCTTACTGGTTCAGATTAAGCTGTTGAACCAATCTCATTTTCTACCTATCTACTAATAAGCTAAGATTAAAGAGTTTGGAAAATATTTATTTTTTAACCCATCCACTGATAAGCCAAGATTAAACAGTTTGGAAAATATTTATTTTCTACCCTATCAATAGAAATTGAAAATTTTCCAATCATGATTAAACTTTATGACTGGACAAACTTATCTAAAGAGTAGTGGCATTTGAACCTGCAACAGTTTCAGTTTTATTTCTTTTTTGTAGTTCTTATTTATTTTTTCCCTTTTTTATTTGAAATCATTTGAATTTTGAAAATATTTTCAATAATGAAGCCTTGCATGAAATATGAAGTATCCAGTCACCTTGAGATCCTATAATTTATAGGGTACTAATATTGGCTCTAGCTGGGGATGACGCTTCTTGAAAAAGAAGTGTTAAGAACTTGTGACCAGTAGCCTTGGATGCTCCTTTTTATGCACACCTTTAACTACTTTCCTCTCTTTTTCAACTGATTTCCTTCCTGTTTTTCTATCTACTCATCGAACTAGGCTTAGGGCCTTCACTTCGGGCTTCAAACTCGTCCAATGAATTATTTAAAACTATAAGACTGTGGTATTTACAGTGATGAAAATTTAACCTGAGTTCAGAAAAAGAAATGTTTTAGCATCGTGCCATTGACAGGACCTCAAGATACTTCGGTACCATCCAATTCCATGAGAAAGTAAGCATTATTTCCCCTGAAAGCATGAATGATGTATGGTCCTTGACAAAGATTATCAAACTTTCCTTGCTTGCCTTTATCCTCTCTTTTGGAATCCTATTTCAGAACCTTGTCACCTATGATGAAATCATTAGCCTTGGTTCTCTTGTCAAAAATATTCTTGATATTCTCTTGCATCACTAGGGTTCTGTTGTAAACCTCTTCCCTAGACTGCTGCAACTAAATGGTGTCATTAATCCTCCTTTGAATTTCATTTGGTTCAACTTGGACCTCTTGGATTATATTCATCATGGGAACTCCCAAGGAAGAAGGAAATACTACATCCATTCCATAAACCAATTGGTATGGAGACATGCAAAATGATTTGTTTTTGGTGAGCCTATCAGCCCACAGAGCATTGATCAATTTATTGTGCCATGATTTCTTATTCTCCTCCAACAGCTTCTTGATGATGTTTACCAGGCTTTTATTGGAAGATTCATCCATTCCATTGCCCTGAGGGTAATAGGTTGTTGAATTCCCCAATGTTATATGATATCTGTGAGAAAAATCAGTCATCTTTTTGGATCTGAGGGCAACAGCATTATCTGTGATGATTTTCCTATGACAGCCAAATATAGATAGGATGTTGGTTTCTAGGAATTTTATAATGATAGATTATGTGGCATTCCTAGAAGGGGTGGCCTGTATCCATTTGGTGAAATAATTTGTGGCAGTGAGGACCCATTTATGCTGAGCAGAGGATGGAGGGTGAATTTCTCCTATGAATTCTAACCCCCACTACTGGAAAGGGCTTTTGAAAGAAATAGGCTTAAGGGGTAAGGGCAGTAGCTTCCTCTTTCCTTCAAAGATTTGACATCTATGATAGGCCATAACCATCTTATGGACATCAGGAAAAAGGGTGGACCAATAGAAGCCAACTCTCATGATCTTGTTGGCGGTGGTTTTCTAATAGAGATGGCCACCACAGTCACCTCCATGGAACTCCTACATTATTTTATCTACATCATCCTTTAATAAAAATTAAAAAAAATGGCTCCAATATCTTTCCAACACAAACATTTTCCAAAACGCAGAATTTAACAGCTTTGAGTTTAACAAATATGTCTTTTGTTTTCGATAAACCGTGTTGCACTAAAAATTGTCATCCTGACATTCTGCTATATGTATGAGCTCATTATCACTCATACTTCCTCCTTTGCAAGTCTAACATATCAGTTCCTCATGTCAAGCCTTGAAAATCAGAGAAAAGTTCCTAAAAATCTCCTTAACTTTGGTGTCGCACTTTCTCTATATCTTGCTTACGGTCCCGCACCTAATGTTCATTTCTTCTACGTACTTGAACGCACTTTCTTTGTGTTATGGGTGAGGACCCCTGTAAAGATTAAAAAGGCGCAATTAAACTCAAAAAAGCTCATTTTCAGTAAATTATAGAAGCCTCTATAAAGAATCTTGCGGTGGCAGAACTGCTCTTTTGAGGTTCATGTATCCCTTACCTTATGGAGCTAGCCCCTTGATGTGAGGAGCTTATCCCTTTGAAGGAGGATTCTATCCCTTCATAGTTGGAACTGAAAACCTCCTCTTTTCCACTATAAAAATAGGCATTGGATAGCCTCAAAGGGAGTTCAAGCTTTAGAATTATTTGAGGTTAAGTGCTGTCGGGATTCAGACTCATTTAACTGAGATTTTTGTGAGGAGAGATCACATACCTCTCTCTATCTCGGTTGGAGGAGTGCAGAGCTTATCAGAGTAGAGGAGATTCCTGCTTCAGACCCCAGGAAGGCCTGTTCAACATCAAGGCTAAGGTTGTAAGGTTTTCTTTTTCTTAAAGTTAATACAAATGAATTCATCTTTCTCAATAAGCTGTTAGTTAAACTGTTTATTTCATGATTCCTTGATCACCATGATAAGCATGATTTACGATGTTTACTATACAGGTGCTATTTAATGTTTGCTTGTTTGTAATTGCAGGTTTACAAAGATAACTCCTTCAAGTGCACGAGGGACAACAACTACTTCAAACAAGCGTTGGACCTATGGTAAGTATTTGACACATCTATATTGCTTTTTGTAAATCATATATGCTTAGAGAAAGATTAGTTTATTTGGATGTTTGTTGCTATATTGTCTTCTAACACTAGGGAGATCGATCTTGTCCACAAGATCGATTTATCCAGCCAACAAATTGGCAACTCCACTGGGGACAGAAACTTGTTTTTTTTGGTTCTCTTTTATTTTGATTTGAGGAAAAGTTTTTCCTGGTTTTTGATTGATAGATATCTGCCTAAGTAGCTTAGGTTTTGTCTGTTTTTGGAAATTTTGAAATATTTTATGTTTTTCTTTAACTTTTCTAGGGCTCGCACTTTGTTCTTTTGCACAGTGCGTGTAGTTTCACACTTTCCTTAAGTAAACAATGCGAGACCGCACCTGTTACTTCTGGAATCCTGCGGACCCTGTTAAAATTTTGAAAAACTCTAGATTTATTTCTTTATTTTATCTTTATTTTTGATTTAGAGTTTTTAGTATCTGCCCAGATTGATGTTGTTTCTGTCAAAAGCTTTTTGTGAATGAATTCCAGCAGTATCTGTGTTTTGATGATTTTCTAGAAGTTTTTCATTTTGGATTGCTTTTCATTTGGTCTTTGTAGTGATTCAAAGCATTGGCAGTTTGAAATACCTCAGATTACATTGGTAATTTTTGCCTTTTTGCTGAGTCTGACCTGATTGAGAAATCCATCCTTTATTGAGAAATAGATCTACTTATTTCTTTGCAAATCTTTGAAAAAAAATTTTGTTATAGGTTTTGAATTTCATTTTTATAAAAAACATATCTGAGTGTTTTTGATTTATTTGTTATTCTGGACAAATAGATCCTTAGTTTACTGAAAAACTAAGTAAAACATTCTTCAAAAATATTAAAGCTTTTATTCAATTATATTTTTAAAGGTTGTAGATCTTGAAATTAGTTTTATAGTTTTGAGTGCTTTTAAAAATTTGTAGATTTCTTTTGAAGGAAAATTGTTTTTGTAGTTTCAAAGTTTTTGAAAGTGAAAGGATTTTGTTGTGAGCTTTGATAATTTGTCTCATTTTGAGTTATTGTTGAAAAGACAAAAATATTTTCTTCCAATTATTCTATATGCTTAAAGAAAGAATTATTTCTTAAAAGAATTGCATTCTCAAACTCTTTCTTTAGCTAGAATTTCATTGAAAGAAAACAAGTTGATCATCATTTTTAGGTGCATTTTTAGTGTTTTTGGAAGTCGAGTCTTCACACCATCAAAGTTTCATTTCCATACCTATTGAATTAATAAATAGCTCATAAAAGTAATGCTTAATTAAAATTCATCTAGCAATCTTTTTATTTTCTAGGGCTCTTATTCACCAAAATAGCTTAGGCTAGTATCTTGGAGTAGGGAGTAATTAACTATCCAAGATAGAAAAAAAAAACAAGTAGATAAATCTTGCAGTAGGAAATAAATCCAATTGTAATTGGTACAATCTAGGAAGCTTCTCTTAAAGAAGTCAATCACGAGATCATGTCCGAACCTTTGAAACAATAAATTCTATTTCATTGGGGAAGATAAAAGATTTTGCGCACATTACAAATGGTAAACCTCAGATTAACCATTTTCGAGGAGCCTGGGGTCACTTGTCAGTAAACCTCGGATTAACCATGTCGAGGAGCCTCAAGGGGATTGAGCTTTGTTACTCTGCCCTTGCGCATGGGATCGGATCATAGACTGTTCCCCCAGTTGTATTTGCTATTGTTGGTAACCTTAGTGTCCAAAAACTTAAGATTATTTCCTAAGGTGACGGTGAAGGAAAGATCTCACTGTACCTGGAGCAGACGTCGAATAGAATCACTTGGACTCTCTGGGGGGTTCTCTTCACATGAGATGGTTTTGTGAAGAAACGTGTGCCAATCTATTTCATTAAGCAGGTTTTCGGGGTAACTGTTCCAACCGCCCTTTCTGTATTAAATTTCTACTAAGTTGGATTTCATCACCAACTAGTGTTTTTAGTACGGAAAGTTTATTGTTTGTGTGTGGTTTGAACTCTTAGATTTTTAAGCGTGTGATTCAGCTATTTGTTTCTTTAGAGACTTTAGGTGTTTTTATTGAAATTTTTCTTTGTTTGCATGTGATTAGTTAATATTTAATCGTGGCGGAATTTCCGAGATGATCCTGGAGACTTCAAGGGAAACCCCCTGAATATACACTAGGTTAGCTTGAAGGGCTGCGTGCTCTAGTATCATCTAGTAGCCATAGAATTAGATCAACAGAAGTTGGAACTTCATCTATAGTTGTTCATCCTGATCATCAAACACCCACAACAGAACACATTCAAGAACCAATTTCAGTTTTGGAAGTTATTGGTAGTATTTCTCCTTCCAGTGAATTAGCTGACGAACCTGAAATTTTTGAACCTGAAACTGAACCTTCTGTTTTGGAAACATCCTCAGGATTTATTACACCAACTTCTAGCGATCCTGGTTCACCTAGGGTAAGAAATATTGTCACTGAAGATCTTCCATCTGGCCTCATTTCTATTGAAGAACTTACTAGTCCAGACGAAGAGTTATCTCCTCCCGAATCCCCTCAGTATTTAAATCTTAGGGAGCGTGAATCTATTTTCTACAGCCCTATTTGAACTAACACTTGGTATCTATCCTTGAAAATTATTTTAGAGAATACGGGTCTTGCTTTTTCTCTACCTTGAATTCCATTTCATCCTACACCCATAGGTTACTATCTGTCATCCATCATGGAAAGAGAGTCATCCATGTTTTCCCAGATAGCGAAAGCATTTTTACATGGTGGTCCTTCTGTTCCTGCGGGATATTAGGCTTTGTTTGGTACTTTCTATGGAGCAGATCCTCAACCAATTGAACACGTATTATCATCTGGTCTTAATGGAATTAAAATTGAAACGTCAAACGCAGAGCAAATCTTTATGGTTTCTAGTAATATTTTGAATCCTCAACCTCAAGGCAGTCAGTTATTGCCTAGAGGGAAATTTCAGGGAAATCAGTTACCTCCTGGGGGGAAACCTCAGGGTAGTCAATTACCACCTGAGGGGCAACCTTCAGGCAGTCAATTACCGCTGGGGGGGCAACCCCAAGGTAGATTTTTCCCACGACAAACTGTGGAATCATATTATTTTGGAGGACAACCTCAAGGACAATACGTACCTCAAGGTTATCAACCTCAAGGACAGTACATACCCCAAGGTCAACCCCAAAATCAATATGCTCCTCATAGTCCTTATCAACCCCAGCTTCAGTATGTGCCTCAGGGTTATCAACCTCAAGGTCAGTACCCAATTCAAGGTTTCCAACAGCCTTCTGGTCAATCATCTGTTCAAGGAGCTGGAAATTTACCACTTACTTATCAACCCTACGTTCAACCAGGCTATGGTCCTTATGTTCAACCTTCTATGGGACAATACCCCGGAATGAATATGGTGTGGGATCCATCCGAATATCAACAGCCTATGCAGCCTAATGTGCATTTGTCTTCTCAAACTATTTAGCCTTTGGTTTCTGGTCCAACCCAGCAGCCTGTTCAGCCTACTATTCAAACTCCTGCACCTAGTTCTGTTTAGCAGTCTGGGCCTAGTACACCTCAGAATCTGCCTCAAACTGCTGCAACTAATGCAACATTTGTTCAACCTATAACACCTGTTTCTAGAGTATCTATAGCTCCAAGTTCCTCTATCCATGCATCCGTGCAAATCCTTCAAGTCTCTGTACCCCAGTCAGGACCTTCAGTTCAGACTTTGGTTCAGATGCCTACGGGACAAGCTAGTACAAGTACGGTGGTCACAAGTCAACCAAAATTAACGTATCAACTGTACCAGGGATAGCCTCAATTCAGTCTCATTTCATAAAATCCAAATTATTAGTATCAACCGTACCCTAGCTATACTTATCAACAACCTCAACAACCCCAGTTTGGTCCGGTTAATCCTGGTTACCCGGGAGGTTACACAATTCCTAATGCAAATTCGATTCCCAGTTATCCTGGGTATCCTCCTCTTGGAACTGCTTTGGCCACTCAAGGTTTTTGAGACCCTAACCGTTAGTTACCATTTATTGCGACTTTGGATTTACCTGATTTTATGCGCCTTATGAATGATCCAATTTTCTATTATCTGTACTGGCCGCCAATGCCGCATAAGTTGCCCAGTGATATACCAAAATTCGAAGGTAAATCAGGAGAGGATCCATCAAATCACGTTATGACTTATCACCTCTGGTGTGCATCTAATTCAATAATTGATGATTCAATTCGCTTACATCTTTTCCAAAGAACTCTTATTGGTCTTTCCACCAAATGGTACATTGAATTACCACGAGGCTCTTTTAATAATTTCAGTCAGTTAGAAACTGCCTTCTTGACTCATTTTTAGTTGCCTGTCAGATATGACAATGGCACGGAACTATTAACTTCACTAAAGCAATCCACATCCACATATATTTCTGATCATATTCATGAATGGTGACGTAGAAGGCGTTTGGTGAAAGTTTACATTCCAGATAAAATTTTGGCAGAATGGTTTGTTAAATCATTATTACCCAAAATCACTGAAGACGTAGCTAAGGCTGGTCTTGTTACTAAGGAGTAAGTAATTGCTCAAGCTCAGTACCTTGACCTCGTTTATACGTAGTCAGGTACTTTACATGAAAAAATCCCCAATCTTCCAAAACAAGGTCAAATAGTTGTAGTTCCTTCAGGGTCTCATGCCGCTGATGGTATGATTGGTACAATCAACACTAAAAGAAAGAAGAAATATTCAAAGAATTCTTCTCCTATTATAACTTTATCTAATTCCCTGAAAGGAGAATCTTCCCCCGAAATTTCTGCCAACATTCATGTCGTAGAGAAATCTACGACCAAATATAAATCCGGCGGTAAAAAGAAAGGGAAGAATAAAAACAAAAAGAATTCAAAAGAGAAAACTAATAAAAATGAATCCAATGATGAAAAACGCAAACCTCGCTATCCTTGTTACATTTGTGACAAGGATCATTTTACTAAGGAATGCTCACATCAAGCAGAGGTTGCAAAATTTGTTAAAGGTTCACAACAACCTGCTATCTTGAAGGATCCTTTTCCAACTCAAGATAGTAAGATGGTTGGTTCTACCTCGAATGCCTCAGAAGAACCTATTCTAATGATGTCTCATGTAAGGATTGCGATGCAATCGCAAGATTATGGTATTAAGAATCCTGTTGATGGTAAAGAAGTAGAATCTTCTAGTGAAAATACATCAACTACACCTCCTCCTGTTTCTGGTCCACTACAGATTGAGAAACAAAATCCAAACTTAATAATCAAACCACATGCTATAGGTGTTCTTCATAAATCAGCTTTCAATCCACATGCGAGAGCTGCTCAGGATTACAACATTGTTGAAGACTTATCTATTTCCCCTTCAGCAATGTCGGTTTGGAAGTGCTGCAATCATGCCTAGCACAACGTAAATTAATTTTTTCTGCCATAGGAGTTGTCTATATTCCGGATGCGAACCTTATAATCTTTGATTTAGAGAATAGTACACCTCGCCTACCTCACCAAATGGCTTTCCAAATTCCATTGTTAGTAAAAAACAAACTGATCTTTCAGACTGTGATTGATGAGGGAGCTTCAACATGTATTATGTCGATCCAGTGTTGGAAATCGCTTGGTTCTCCTACATTCAATCAGTCTCCGATGATTCTAAAGGCTTTTGATGGCCGAGGTTTCCACCCTTTTGGTATTTTGCAGGATTTACCCATAGGGGTCGAAGGTAAAACCGTAAATCTAGATGTGGAAGTAGTTGATGCCCCTCTAGATTACAACCTTTCTCTAGGTCGTAGTTGGTCTTATGCTATGACTACTGTTGTTTCTTCGGTCTTTCGGCTCATAAAATTTCCACATCAAGGAAGGATCATTACAATAGATCAATTAACTTATTTTCTTCTGATCCAGCCTCTACAGAAACAATCTAGCACATTGGTAAAGTGGCTATCCCTTACAAGGATGTTGGAGTAGGTTTGATTAAAGATTTTGGCTTACTAGGAACTTTTTCCTTTCCTCCTCCTAACGTATCGCCTTCTATCGCAACTATTCATATGATTTCATCAGATACTGTTATGTTTGATGATCCTTGGGTTGTACCTTCCGACTCAGAGTTAGATTCATTTGATGGCATGATGCCTTTGAATCCATTTGAAATTGCATATCAGGCTGTACAGTCACTTTCCGAGCCTCCTTCAACCGAAACTGATCCAATGAATGGGATCCATGAGGAATCACTTTCTATATCTAGTTCAGCCACAACGACATTTCCTGATCTTGTTCATACTGATGAGAAGATTCGTGAACTTTTGTCTGTTGATGATTTACCATGGGAAGATCTACATCATCAATCTTCATTTTTACCTGAGCTGGATCATTTTGAAGATGATTTCGCTTCTATTTTTACTGTTGAATATGTCAAAGAACCACATAATCCATTGCAAAATCCTAATTCTGAGTTAAATTTGGAAAATATCTCTCAAACGATTCCAATTGACATTTCAGTAAAGCTAGGAATAATTCAAAACATTCATATAGGTGCTTGTTGTACAGAAGATGAAATTAAAACTTATAAAGTCCTATTTCAAGAATTCCGTGATGTGTTTGCCTGGTCCTATGAAGAAATGCCAGGAATTGATCCGTCAATTGTCATACATGAAATCAAGACTTACTTGGATGCCAAACCTGTCCGTCAATGTCTACATCAAATACATCCTAGAAAAGCTGCTGCTATCAAAGCCGAAGTTGAGAAGTAATACTGCTATCAAAGCTGAAGTTGAGAAATTACTTCATGCAGGTTTCATTTATCCAATTCCTTTAACGGATTGGGTATTGAATATTGTTCCTGTTACTAAAAAACAAGGAATGATATGAGTATGTATCAATTATAGGGGTATTAATTGAGCTTGTCCTAAAGACAATTATCCAACCCCCTATATCGATCAAATAATTTATAATTGTGCTAGCAGTGAAATGTTTTCCTTTATGGATGGGTTTCCCGGTTACAATCAAATAAACATACTCCCTGCTGATCAGCCAAAAACAAGTTTCATTTGTCCATGGGGGACATCTGCTTATTGCAAACTACCCTTTGGATTGAAGAACGCTGGAGAAACTTTTCAAAGGGCTATGTCTTATGCATTTCATGACATTAAGCACATTGTGCAGCCTTATCTCAATGATTTACCTGCTCATTTATCACGTAGGGCCGACCATCTCACCATTTACGAGCTATATTTATGAGATGTAGGCATTATCAAATTAGGCTGAATCCACACAAATGTGTTTTCTGTGTATAATCGGGTCGCTTACTAGGATTTGTTGTTTCGAAAGTAGGCATTCACATTGATCTGTCGAAGGTCAAAGCTATTGTCATTTTACCTCCTCCTTCGAATCTGTGCCAACTACAAAGTTTTCAGGGGAAAGCAAACTTTTTACCTTGGTTCATTCCTAACTATGCCGAGCTAACAAAAGGTTTTACCTGGTTGCTGAAACAGAACATTCCATTCTTTTGGGATGAGATCGTTGATTGATATTTTGATGCACTTAAACACACGTTGAACCATGCACCGTAATTGCATCCTCCCAACTACAACCAGGACTACGTTTTGTACCTTGCCGCCTCCCATTCCATAATTGGGATGGTTTTAGTTTAGGAAGACAAATCTAAAACTGAACATGTGATTTACTATCTTAGTCAAAATCTACATCCGACTGAGATCAAATACACACATGTGGAGAAATTGGCCTTGGCAGCTGTTCAAGCTGTCCAAAGATTTAGACACTACATCTTATTACGCAAAACCACAGTAATTTCTGACTGTAACCCTATGATGTACATTTTAACTAAACAATTGCTAGGGGGCAAGTATTCCAAATGGATATTTATCCTGCAGGAATTTGACTTGGAATTTGAAAAATCCAAGGCAAAGAAATATTTGGTTTTTACCGAACTGATGTGTGATTTCCCCTCTACTGATACTGAAATTGTGGCGGAAGAGCCCATTGTGGAAAAATCCTTGTTTCTTATCAGTACTTTTGATCTTTGGTATGGGGATATTATTGTTTATCTCCAAACCCAATCTTTTTGGCCTGAAATCTCACAATCTCAGCAACGGAAAATATGTTTCCAATCCCAACAATACAATATTATTGGTGATACACTCTATCGTCGTGGAACGGATTCTGTTTTCCGACGCTGTCTTATTCATGAAGAAGCTGAGAAGGTTTTAAATGACTGCCATTCTGGAGTATGTGGCGGTCATATGTCTGGGTATGCCATAGCCAAAAATATACTGCACGTTAGTTATTTCTGGCCATCGTTATTTAAAGATTGTATTTATGCAATCTGGAAATGCCACAATTTTCAACTTTTTGATCATAAAATGCGTGCACCACCTGCTCCTCTTCACCCTATAATTGTTGTCGGTCCTTTCACAAAGTGGGGTATTGACTTTATTACATGTAACCCTCACTCGGCCAGGGGGCATGCGTATATTATCTTAGCGGTAGATTATTTTACTAAGTGGGCCGAGGCGATGCCTACATTTTCGGCTGACGGCAAGACTACTACAACGTTCGTCTTCAATCACATAATTACTAGATTCGGTGTTCCTCAAGCCATTATTATAGATCATGGAAGTCATTTTCGGAATATCATGATGATTGAATTGACAGATCAACTTGGCCTGCGCCACGATAGTTCCACTCTGTATTATCCACAAGCTAATGGTCTGGTTGAATCTATAAATAAATTTTTAGTCACTATGATCAGACGAATTATTGGTATTCATAAGTTGAATTGGCATTCCATGTTATTTTCAGCACTTTGGGCATATCGAACCTCAGTAAAAACATCAACTGGTTTCACTCCCTTTCAACTGGTTTACGGTTTGGAAGCTGTGTTGCCGATTGAATGCAAAATTTTTTCTTTGAAGTTAGCCATATAATTACTCCCAGCTACTTCTGAAGAGGAGAAACGTTTTCTGTACTTGGCTCAGTTAGATGAGAATCGACGAAATGCTGCAATAGCAAACGAGGCTCATGTCAAACGAATAAAAGCTCATTATGATAGAAGTGTTACCCCTCGAAATTTTTCAGAAGGAGACCTAGTCTTAATTTATGATCAAGCCAACGATAAGCTAGGAGCTGGAAAATTCGTGCCTATGTGGCATGGTCTTTTCATTGTTAAGCGGGAACTGGCAAAAGGGGCCTATGAGCTGATATATTTTGATGGTGTCCCTTTAGAAAAACCTAGAAATGGGCTTTATCTAAAGAGATATTATGCTTAAACTTGGTGTGGATATTTATTAGATTAGATTTCTTTATTGCTAGTGTGTCTTAGATTAGAAAAACGTGCATAGTTTAGAAGTGTGTTTTGTCACTATTCCTGCTTATCTAAGTTTTACTCTTGATATTGCAGATGTCGATGTCGACGTCTCTTCAAACCTACACTGGTTTTGCTGATGGTGCTTGTCGTAGTGCACAGAACATTTCTTCCACAGCTTGGGTTATTTATTCACCCTCTGACGAGTTAGTATCCATGCATGGGGTAAGCCTTGGTCAAACAACGAATAACATTGCAGAGTATAGTGCAGTGATTGAGTTACTATTCGAATCCATATCTTTTGGAATTCAGAGTTTGATTGTTAGGTTGGATTCTGAACTTGTTGTATTACAACTTAACAGGGTTTATGCCATTATAAATCCAGTGTTATTATGGTTATTTTTAAGAGTTCATCTCTTGGAACGTGAATTTTATTACATTGAATATCAGCATATTGCAAGACATTTAAATACATTAGTAGACGCAGTTGCTTCTAGTATGATAAATCGACATTTGCAATAATCAAAATAGTAAATTAAAACATGTACACAGATAGCCGGTAAATAGTGATATATCATAGTATAGAAGTGTTTTCAAAAAATATACATCGTCTTCGATCATAGGTTGGAAACACCTTATGATTGACAAAAATGATAATACAAAAGGTCAAAAAGTATGAGTCTATGACGCGATCATCCTATCACTGATGGTGATCATGATAAGAGACCACTACCCGAGCCACCCTACATAGGAACCTCCTAAAAGGTCCTGGGACACCAATCACGTATCTCTATAATCGGAGAGGAATATCATCTATGTCCGTCTCTGGAATGTCTAGAGTCACGCGCTCTAGGTGATGCTCTAAATCAGACAGGATCTCTGTTGATTGGCCTGATGGGGTTGGTGTGGCTCTAGTTGGTTGTCTCCTTTCATAAGGCTGGAGATGGGCTGGTCATCGTGGGTCCACATCTGCATTTAAAACTTTTGGTTATTAGTTTTGAGACGATTAAAATACAAAAAAAATTAAAACTTAGAAATTTTTTAAAATGATTTTACCTGATTCATCCCATTGTTTCCCTGCTGGGAGAGTCATCTCTCGGTTGCCGCAGAAATCTATCCTGGTGTATGGAAAATCCTCTATAACAAAAATTTGTTGTTCTAGCCAACGAAAATATGAAGGAGTAAATCGAACAATCTTGACGCCCTCAATAGCATGACTAGCCATCAATGCAACCTAATGAACCATCCTAGGTTCTCAAGGTCATCCAGCATCAACAAGAATGTTTTGCGGAGCTAACATGGGGATCCTCTCTAGAGAAAATGTGACTACAATGGATCCATATCCAAATTTATTTAGCTTTCCATTCTTTGCTTTGGTTAGTTGGCATTTTACATTGGCCAAAACAGCTTTTCACCAGTTGAAAATGGTGTCTCGAAAACAGTCTACAATAATGTGCATCTGGGAACCGGTAGCCACATGCAACGCTGCACTCCCACATAGTCTGGTAACAGTAAATGCAATAAATTTTAGCTCAGGACAGATGATGGTTTTTATGTCAATTCATTTGTCCCTAGGGTCTTCCTGATCATTACATAACTCTTGTCGAAGACTAGCGACAGTCTGGCCACCTGGCCTAGTCCCAAACAGAGAAATTTGTTCGCTGCTCTTGGACAAACCAGTCAAAAAATAGATATCCTCTAGCTCAATTTCAAGCCAGTGGCTGCCAATAAAGAAACACTAGTCCTGTACATTCCACCTGTTCACCAGCCATGTTAGGAGGTCTACCTGTGCCCTCATGCCCTGAATGGCCTAGAATTTATACAAACCGCATGCTCTTAATGCTTGCATTGTGGGCAAATGGAGCATTGCGGCGTCATCTATGTCTTCATGCTCACATTCTCTCCAAATTAGCATCTTTTTTATCCTAAAATGCATAAAAGTATATATTAGAACAATCTAATTTGAAAATTTTTGGGCGGCAATTGAGAAATTTAACTTTGACATCTAATTGCGCGGGGTCCACACTTTTTTTTCATACACAGTGCGTAGGAATGCATGAGCACTATGTGACAAGTGTGGACTCATAAATTTTTTCTACATAGGAAAAATTCGGGGTCCGCAGGGCCCGTGTGTTGCACCTGCAGACCCCCGCGGGCAATTTTTTAAATATATTTTTCTCTTAAAAATGAAATCTAAAGCCTAAAAATGAAATGTAAACAGATGAAATACAAGATTAGGAGGTCGTGGATTACTTGGAGCTGACGGTTCTCAATTTTGTTGGACGGATCTTCCAGAATCTTCACGTGAACTTTTTTACCCAAAAGCTTTTACTTTTCACTCTAAACTCAAACGGTAAAAATGAAGTTAGAAAAGTCCTTTTTATAAGCTTTTTTAAATAAATGAATTTTTAATTTGTTTATTTTTCACTTTAAAAAGGTTATTTTTGAAAGAATTTTTATTTTTCTTAAACAGGTATGTGTAATGTTTCAAGTTTTTGTGCAGAAATTGGATTTTTCAGGAGAATTGATCATTTTTTCAACAAAGAGCATACTTTTATCACTTTTTCGGACTCTTTCAAAAATTTACGAAAAAGCGAAAAATTGGAGTCCTCTTTTAAGCCCTTTTCAGACTCTCTAAACATGAAAATATTACTGAGCACTTGATTATTCGAACTCGTTAAAATAAATGAATGATCGTCCCTTCAATATAAGTTTATCCCTTTTACGGACTGAAATGGACTATTTACGAAAAAGGTATACGTTGACTAATTACAGTCAATAGAGTTCTCTCCCGCATTATTTTATCCTTTTTCGGGCTCGCGAGACTAAATTTATGAAAAAGTACACCCACAAAGTTTTCTTAAGTTTTTTCTTCTGACTCCCTAAAATTGAAAAACACCAAGTTTCTCCTATACTGGACTCGTTAAAATTTAACAGTAAAGGACTTGTTCAATTCTAAAATAGGAACGAACCACTCCTTCTTAGGGTTCGAATCTTAAACGAAGTTGGACTCATCTGAAGGATGAGCTTATAAACAAGCAAATGTTATCCTCCTCAAGCTTGTCAAAAATAAAGAGGTACTTGCCAGAAATGGTGGGGGAAAAGAGAGAAAAATGGACTTGTTCGTTGTATTTTTATTTTTCAAAAATCTAGTTAACCACTCTTGAACACGACACTTTTGTTCACCTGGGTTGGGAAATCCTTTGCCTAATAGTTAATCAAACCATATTGAAAGTTTTCAGCTAGTTTCTGGGTATTATCTTTGGGTCAATTGTCACCAAGCCTTCTGCAGTGTCGTTATGTGTTCAAGAGGACAATTCAAATAAACCATTCATCTACAAAATATTTGTCATCCATTTTGACCATCCTTGAGTCAGTTCTTGCCAATATATTTTCAAAAATTGATCTATGATTTCGTGTTGTGGGCTTTCCTATGATGGATCACTTTCTATCGATGACAACTCATTATCTAGGAAGTGATCTAGAAATCGTCAGTACCTTGAAATCTGCATGCCTCAATGGCAGATTTCTCACCTTCGACGATAGGTTGCATCATTGACCTCCGATCGAATGATTCTGTGACATGTTCGACTTTAGCTCATTCATTCACATTTCATGGATTGTACTGAGTACTTTGAGAGCCATTGACATTACTGGTGGTTACTCTCACACTTGTTAACAGTTTACATCATTGACTGGTAATCAAGTGGTTTCTACCATGTTCGACTTCGACATATTTATTCACATGGATAGAATTGTACTAGTTCGAGATGCGAAAATCAAGACCCTGGATCTAGTTTCTACCATCCAGGCTACGAGGAATTTTGTTATCATTTATACAGTAGAATATTCATAAACAGATGGATGCGTCCATACTGTGTCTACACATTTCTATACTGTGATGTATTCAAAATCATTCCTGTATCAGAACAGTTTGAATTAGTTTCTAGTTAGTTTTGATATGAGTATGGGAATTCCTACCTCAGCGATGATATATATATATATATATATATATATATATATTGCATTGAATTCTTTTACAGGTTCCGACTGGGGTGTCCACATAATGATCCTTGAAATGATAAAGTACTGCACTCTTCATATATGACAGACTTCAGCTTCATCTATTCCAAACTTTTCACTTTAGGGGGAAATCTGTTGCACTAAAAATTGTCATCCTGACATTTTGCTATATGTATGAGCTCATTATCACTCATACTTCCTCCTTTGCAAGTCTAACATATCAGTTCCTCATGTCAAGCCTTGAAAATCAGAGAAAAGTTCCTAAAAATCTCCTTAACTTTGGTGTCACACTTTCTCTATATATTGTCTGCGGTCCCACACCTAATGTTCATGTCTTTTGCATACCTGAACATACTTTCTCTGTGTTATGGGTGTAGACCCCTGTAAAGATTAAAAATGCACAAGTAAACTAAAAAAATCTCACTTTCAGTAAATTCTAGAAGCCTCTAGAAAGAATCTTGCAGTGGAAGAACCACTCTTTTGAGGTTCATGTATCCCTTACCTTATGGAGCTAACCCCTTGATGTGAGGAGCTTATCCCTTTGAAGGAGGATTCTATCCCTTCATAGATGGAATTGAAAACCTCCTCTTTTCCACTATAAAAAGAGGTATTGGGTAGCCTCAAAGGGAGTTCAAGATTTAGAATTATTTGAGGTTAAGTGTTGTTGGGATTCAGACTCATTTAACTAAGATTTTTGTGAGGAGAGATCACATACCTCTATCTGTCTCGGTTGAAGGAGTGAAAAGATTATTAGAGTAGAGGAGATTCCTACTTCGGACCCCGGGAAGGCCTATTCAACATCAAGGCTAAGGTTGTAAGGTTTTCTTTCTGTTAAAGTTAATACAAATGAATTCATCTTTCTCAATAAGTTGTTAGTTAAACTGTTTATTTCTTGGATTTCTTGATCACCATGATAAGCATGATTTACAATGTTTACTATACAGGTGTTATTTAATGTTTGCTTGTTTGTAATTGCAAGTTTACAAAGATAACTCCTTCAAGTGCATGAGGGACAACAACTGCTTCAAACAAGCGCTGGACCTACGATAAGTCTTTGACAAATATATAGTGCTTTTTGTAAATCATATATGCTTAGAGAAAGATTAGTTTATTTGGCTGTTTGTTGCTAGATTGTCTTCTGACACTAGGGAGATCGATCTTGTCCACAAGATCGATTTATCTAGCCAACAAACTGGGAGGAGCATTCAAATTAGACAGTACATACAAAATATCAGCATAACATGGAGATTTCAGGAATGCTTCATCAATCGGTGGAGTCGCCAACTCCTCTTGATCATCTAATGCGTGTATCATGTTGATGTATAGTGCATGTAAATTAGATTATGTCATAAATTTTGCTAGTCCTTGGCCTTTTATCAACTTGGTAGGCTTGATTTCCAAGTCGTACTCTAGGATCATCGTGATCCACTTTCCTCTTTTTCCATCAGGGGCATTTTGTGTCAGGATGTCTTTGAAAACTGCATTTGGAACATAAGAAATGATATGTGAATGTGAAATGTAGAATTTAAAATATTTCAGTGCTTTAACCAATGAAAAATTCCATCTTTCCATGATATTATATTTTAGAGATGTATCTCTCAATGCCTTGCTGAAAAAGGATATTGGTTGTTCTTGTCCTTTACTATTTTTTTGTAACAAAACATCAGCAATAGTATGTTCAGAGGCAAAAGAAAAATTCATGAAATATTTAGTGAAATCAGGACTGATTAGCACTAGGGCCTTTGTCAATGCTAGCTTGACCAATTCAAAATACTACTTAGATTCCATGGTCCACTTTGTTTCTGATCCCTTCTTTAGCATGTTAGTGATTTTCCTCAAAAGTTCAACCAAGTTTGGTATGAATCTTCGCAGGAAGTTGATTTTACCGATGAAGGATTGGAGTTCCTTCAAATTTCTGGGGTGGCTGATTTTCAATATTCCTTCAGTCCTTTTAGGGTCAATTTTGATTCCATATTTAGAGATAATGTGGCCTAACAGTTTCCCTTATTCTAACCCAAACAATTTCTTCTTAGGATTTAGGGAGAGTCCAAATTTTCTGCACTTCTCAAAAACTCTTATGAAGTGTGTTAGATGTTCTTCTAAATAAATCACAATAAAGTGGCCAATGTCATCAACAAATATGATGTACATGGCCTTTTGAAAGGTAGCTCTAGCATTCATTAGTCCAAAGGGCATTTTCACATACATGAAAGTCCCCCAATGAGTTGTAAGGGTTGTCTTATCTTGGTCATCAGGGTGCACTAACACTCGATTGTAACCATAGAAACCATCTAACAAAGATATCCTACTGGAATCCACTACCCTTTGTAATATGTGATCCATATTGGGTAAAGGATGGTTATCCTTAAGATATACCTTATTAAGGTTTCTGAAGTCAATAAAGAGTCTAACTTTTCCTATCTTCTTCCTAGTTGGGACAATATTGGACACCCATTGGGAGTACCACTATGATTTTTTCCTCATACATATTCTTGATCTCGTTCTCAACTAAAGGAATTAAAACATGATTTATTCTTCGTAACTTCTGTCTGAAGGGATTTTGATTTTCTTTAATAGGAATCTTGTGTTGAATGATGTTGGTATCATAGGATTTCAAATCCTCATAACTCCATGCAAACACATAATTAAATTATTTGAATAAGGCTATATATTTCTTATTTGTAATAGTAGGTAGAGATTTAGATAGTTTGATGATTTTGGGGTTCTGTTCTGTGCCTATATTACATTCCTCAATGTCTGGTCCAGTTGGTTCCATTTTGGGTTTTTTTGCCACATCATTAAAGTCGAATAATTCTTCTAAAGGAACTAGACCTCTAGGTAGGTTATTGTCCTTAAGCTGGAGTATTTCGAATTCTTCCTTTTCCAGGTTTTTTTGTTTATCGACATTATATACAGTGTTGTGAGAATGGATATTTACAGTAGTATTTACATCAAGAACGGCGTTTTCCTGAACAATGGATTGTGTTTCATCAGTATTTTGTACCTTGATCAGGCTGTCTCCCTCACAATCCATATCCACATTAGTGTCTTCAAATTCATCTCTAGATTGTAGGAAGCTCTCAATTTGTTTTTCACTATCAAAAACTTGTCAGTATCTCATGTTGTTTGTCACTGACAGACGGTGTTTGACCTCAATTGTATGATGTTTGTTTGGGTGGGGTAGTTTACATGTGCTCGCAAAGACAACTAGGCCATTGGCTAGGACATTCTGGATTCTGGGAATGACTTCCAAATCATATTTCCCAAATTTCCTCAAAAAATCAAGGACAAAATTTATAGAAGATCTCAGTCTAGGGTATTTGACTGCATATGGCCCTCTAATCTGTCTAATGACTAGCTTGGAATCACCATGCACATAGATCCTTCTTTCTCCTAATTTTTTCAACATTTGTAATAAAAAAATCAAGGCTTCATATTCGACAATGTTGTTTGTGCACTGGAAATTTAATTTATCTGAATGACCCTATGCACTATTGTTTCCTGTGTTATACATCTAGATCCCTGCACTAGAGCTAGCTTGGCCATGTGAGCCATCAAAACTCATGTTCCAAAGAGGTTCATTAGCATGGTATAGTTGTTTTGTTTGGGTTGGAATGTCGGTGTTTTATGTGGGATCATTTTTTACTTAGGAAACCCGCGAATCAGTGATTCCATCATTTTACAAAATGAAATAATCGATGTCAGGTTGAACATAGTACAAAGGGTAGTTGTGAGGCTTCTCTTCACTACTTATCATGTACTTCATCAGTGTTTCCCTGTAAAGTTTCCTTGATTGACAAAACTCTAGAATGGTAGCGTAAGTCATGTCTAGTTGCAGAGTTCCTTGCAATTCCCCCCCCCCCCCCCTCCCCCACATGAGCGAGATAGAAGCATTCCGTATTTTGGGGGAATGTTTGCCATGACAATATCCATCACTTAAATCTTTTAAGGTATTTGAGCTATAGTGACATAGAGGTCCTTGATCAGGCCTAGTCTCTTAACTTTTCTATAATCAAAAGATTATAAATCCTTGTAGGGTCTAATGATTTTGAGGTCGAGTTTCTCCATGACAGCTTGAGGCATAAGGTTGTATGAGGCACCAGAATCTAACATGGAGTTGTGAAGTATTTTATCATGAATATTTAAAATGACATAAAAAGTGGAAACCCCTCCTTCTTATGGTCTGACATCAACCTCTAGCCCAAAGAAGAGTTGAGGATGGTCATCACTCAAATTGACAATGTTTGTAATCTCTCCTATATTTAACGCTTTTAGGACCTGATACCTATAGGAAATTTTGTCCATCAATTCGGTGAGAGGGATATAAATATTTATCTTCGCAAGTTCACTCTCAATACTGAAGGGGGTTTGATTTCTCAGTGGGTTTGACATATCAATCGTTTCAATCTCTATTCTTGTGGTGCCTTCAGATTGTTTTCTTTTACTGGGGATCTCCTTCTTAGCGTTTTTGGCAGGAGCATCTACTAATTTATTGGCACTATTCTCTATATTTTCCTTTTCTGAATTATTTAAATTATTCTTGGGGTTTTCCATTTTTTATTGGCTTTGGATTTAGATACTTTTTTGGTAGATTTTTTTGAATTCCCTTTATTTGAATTGTCCAAATTATTTTTTCTCCTTGAGTTGTACTGTTTGTGGACTTCCATAATGGCATCCTCGAAACCAAGTTTGTAGTCATCAGATTCTTTGTGCCTGAGGTCAGCTTGGGCTAGAGAAAAAAAGTACCACTCTTCTTCAGTGAGGAATAAAGGATCTTCTTCATCGATTCCCATCAGATTTATGTGATTTTTCTCCTCCTCCTCCACTATCAATTCGTTATCATCAACATAATTTTATTGAAAAGGAGGCCTGATCTGCTGATCTGGACCCCTGTGCTCTCTCTGCCTAATTTGTGGAGGGTTCCTTCTTGGGTTTTGATTTCTTCTTTGGGGTGTTGGTTGATTGTCTCTGGGTGCAACTCTTTCATTAAAATTCATCCTCTCCATCATCCTTTCCATATCCCTTACCAAGTTATCAATTTTGGCATCAGATGTAGAAGTTATAGGCTCTCCTCTTATGGTGACTCTGCTTTCGATCCTCATCCTAGCCCTTTTAGCTAACAAGTTATCCTCTACACTCACAACATTATTTTGCATTTCTTCTAAGGTGGAAGTCCCTCTTTCCTTGAGCTGATAAGCCATATCTAGGTCAAATCCTCATAACTCCATGCAAACACATCAATAAATTATTTGAATAAGGCTATATATTTCTTATTTGTAATAGTAGGTAGAGATTTAGATAGTTTGGTGATTTTGGGGTTCTGTTATGTGCCTATATTACATTCCTCAATGTCTGCTTGAGTTGGTTCCATTTTGGGTTTTTTGGCCACATCATTAAAGTCAAATAATTCTTCTAAAGGAACTAGAACTCTAGGTAGGTTATTGTCCTTAAGCTAGAGTATTTCAAATTCTTCCTTTTCCAGGTTTTTTTGTTTATCAGCATTATATACAGTGTTGTGAGATTGGATATTTACAGTAGTTTTTACATCAAGAATGGCGTTTTCCTGAACAACGGATTGTGTTTCCTCAGTAGTTTGTACTTTCATCAGGCCGTCTTCCTCACAATCCATATCCACATTATTGTCTTCAAATTCATCTCTATATTGTAGGAAGCTCTTAATTTGATTTTCACTGCCAAAAACTTGTCAGTATCTCATGTTGTTTTTCACTGACAGACGGTGTTTGACCTCAATTTTATGTTGTTTTTTTGGGTGGGGTAGTTTACATGTGCTCGCAGAGACAGCTAGGCCATTGGCTAGGACATTATCGATTTTGGGAATGACTGCCAAATCATATTCCTCAAAGTTCCTCAAAAAATCAAGGACAAAATTTCTATAAGCTCTCAGTCTAGGGTGTTTGGCTGCATATAGCCCTTTAACCTATTTAATTACTAGCTCGGAATCACCATGCACATAGATCCTTCTTTCTCCTAATTTTTTCAACATTTGTAATCCCAAAATCAAGTCTTCATATTCGACAATGTTGTTTGTGCACTATAAATTTAATTTATATGACTGACCCTGTGCATTATCGTTTCCTATGTTATACACCTAGATCCCTACACTAGAGCCATCTTGGTCACATGAGCCATCAAAAATCATGTTCCAAAGAGGTTAATTGGCATGGTATGGTTGTTTTGTTTGGGTTGGACTGTTAGTGTTTTATGTGGGATCATTTTTTACTTGGGAAACCCACGAATCAATGATTCCATCATTATACAAAATGAAATAATCGATGCCAGTGTGAACATAGTACAAAGGGTAGTTGTGAGGCTTCTCTTCACTACTTATCATGTACTTCATCATTGTTTCCCTGTAAAGTTTCCTTGATTGAACAAGCACCAGAATGGTAGCGTAAGTCATGTCTAGTTGCAAAGTTCCTTTAATCCCCCCCCCCCATGAGCAAGATATAAGCATTTCGTATTTTGGGGGAACGTCTGCCACGAAAATATCCATCACTTAAATATTTTAAGGTATTTGAGCTATAGTGACATAGAGGTCCTTGATCAGGCCTAGGCACTTAACATTTCTAGAATCAAAAGAGTATGAATCCCTGTAGGGTCTAGTGATTTTGAGGTCGAGTTTCTCCATGACAGCTTGAGGCATAAGGTTGGCATTGTGAAGTATTTTATCATGAATATTTAAACTGACATAAAAAGGGGAAACCCATCCTTCTTGTGGCCTGACATCAACCTCTAGCCCAAAGAAGAGTTGAGGATGATCATCACTCAAATTTACAGTGTCTATAATCTCCCCTATATTTAATTCTTTCAGGACCTGATACCTGTAGGAAATTTTGTCGATCAATTTGGTGAAAGGGATAGAAATATTTACTTTCACAAGTTCGCTCTCAATACTGAAGGGGGTTTGATTTCTCAATGGGTTTGACATATCAATCGTTTTAGTCTCTATTCTTTTGGTGCCTTCAGATTTTTTTTTACTTAGGATCTCCTTCTTAGGGTTTTTGGCAGGAACATCTACTAATTTATTGGCACTATTCTCTATATTTTTCTTTTCTGAATTATTTAAACTTTTCTTGGGGTTTTCCATTATTTTCTTGGCTTCGGATTTAGATACTTTCTTGGTAAATTTTTTTGAATTCCCTTTATTCGAATTGTCCAAATTATTTTTTCTCCTTAAGTTGTACTGTCTATGGACTTTCATAATGGCATCCTCGAAACCCAGTTTGTAGTCATCAGATTCTTCGGGCCCGAGGTCAGCTTGGGCTAGAGAAAACAAGTCTTGCTATTCTTTAGAGAAGAAAGGATCTTCTTCATCGATTCCCATCAGATGTATGTGATTTCCCTCCTCCTCCTCCGCTATCAATTCATTATCATCAGCATAATTTTATTGAAAGGAGGCCTAATCTGTTGATCTAGACCCATGTGCTCTCTCTGCCTAATTTGTGGAGGGTTCCTTCTTAGGTTTTGATTTCTGTTTTGGGGTGTTGGTTGTGTTAGTCATCAGTATTTTTCACCTATTGATGATGACTAGTTGTTAAAGCCAAGTTTTCTAGCAGCTAATCTCCAATATGTCAAATTTGTCAACTAGAAAACACCCATAAACATTTTTTCCCTCCTACCTTTTCAATCAGCCCATGATGAGATAAAAACTCATTTCCAAGCCATATCTAGCCTCAGCCATACAAACTTGTCCATCAGCTCCAAAGATAATACTCCAAATATGTCCAGAAGTCTCCCCTAAGTTAGGTAGTGGTGCTTTAGGCGATTTTCCCTTGGCAAACTATCCTAAAGCCAAAAGAACCTCTATCTTATATCAACCAGTCCTAGATGACCTTCCTATTCTGCAAATAAAGCTTGATTACACCCTTAAGTCGTGCCACTAACAAACCTTGATGTCTCAGCAGTGCATATGCCATAGGTCAAACTGATATTAGGTGGATTTATAGTGTTTCAATGTCTCTTTCAAGTGCAGAAGTGTACCAGTGTTCCAGAAGACATTATTAAACTAAACATGAGAATACATGTGCTTCTCATGTGGTTCTGAGCCTGGGATGCAAGTACTGGACAAAGAGTTATTTCAATAAGCTCCTGCAAACACAGACAAAGGTTAGTGACTTATGAATAACAAGAAATGCTCTGCAGATACTGGCTAGGCTGCCTGTAATTGTCTAAATATGCATAAAGGTATTTTAACAGTAGGATTATATGTCTCAAGAAATGGCTGTCATGGAATTTTGTCAATTTGTCACTTTTATTTGCTTAAGCATGAATAGGCAGTGAAAGGAAATATGACACGGTTTGAAAGCAGATGAAATGGCATCACTATGTAAAACATCCTCCATACATGAGCAGAGGGTTGAGAGACTGTAAAACCTCCCCCATACATGAGCAGAGGGTTGAATGAATGAGAAAACCTCCTTCATTTTACAAGCAGAGGGTTTGGCAATGTGATAAAGGCCTCCTTCATCTAATAAGAAGAGGGCCAGAAACAGAGGTATGGCCTCATTTAAAGGGCACAAATCTAACAATGATGAAAACTGCCTGAAAAACTTGTTTAACACCTTGTCTCCAATAGATGAAGATCACTAACACAGTAGTGTCTCAAAGATTGATTATAATGGTTCACTGATTGAAAGGTAGGGTTTTAAGGGTAGTGGGAGACAATTGAAGGCTTATGAATAGAAAATTGTGTTAAAAGCAGAGGGAAAGAAATGGTGTTTTAAACGGTGTTTACATGAGTTTAACTGTTAAAACACAGAATTGAAATACAATGTGAAGCTAATTGGATGATTATGAATGAAGAAATGTTGTTAAGCAAATGGCCAAGGAAGTAAAAAAATCTTGGTTTTAAACTGACATCTGCTAATAAATAAAAATAAAAACACTAACAGTTGTTCATGGATATTCTTCATTTGGTTAAAACAGGGGTTGAAAAGAGCCCAGGCATTTGTCAAACATAGGCCTCCTTCATAAACAAGTAGAAGGCTCACCATTGTTTGAGGATGAAAATCATTTATTTTAGTATGGAAAAGATCTCAAAAGGGACTGCTCTCAAAAATGGTGAAATGAATGAAGATTCACTATTTTGACAGACCTCCTTCATAGAGGAACAAAGGGACAGCCTTCCCATGTTTACATTTCAACTTTAGCTCATCATCCCTTGCTATATCTCTGTAAAAGTTGAAGACTGGATTACTTTGGCAATCCAAGGTTAGTCATTTGCCTTGATGGTGGAGACTATTTGTAGCAGAGCTTTTCACTTATAGTTCCAAATGAGGTTTCAAATAAAAGAGATAAATTACCCATCCTAAAATACCAGCCTTGCAAGTTATTGATATAGACCAAGAATATTTTTATTACTGCACTTGTGAAGTTCAGGATGGGCAGGTTCTTAAGGTTTTTGATTGCTGTGATTGGCACACATAAGCCTTTGTGGATATTTTTGTCTTTGATGCTTGAGGAGAAATTTTATAAACCCTTGCTGTTGAGCCTATACAATGGGCATGATAAACCATCAAACACCATAATAGTTGGTTTGTAAACTTGAAAATGGCCTCCCTCACAAAATTCATAAGAGTTTTTTCGAAAAAGTTTCAAAGGTTAAGCAACAACCTCATGTTAATGAGCATTCTCAAGTGAAAAAAAATTTATGAGGTTCCAAAAGAAATTCATGTTTCAAAGGAGCAAGGAGGTCTTCAAAAGTATAAATTCGTTCTTCATTTTTGTTTAAAACCAAAAGCCTTTTCAAAAAACCTCCAAAACCCTCACAAAGAAAATTTCAAAGGGTGTTGGCTTTTTCTACTATAAAAGGAGTAATAGACCATTGCAAGGCCTACTTTGCAAATTCAAAACTCACCAAGTGCTCCCCTGGCTGCTCACTAGACCGAAACAAGATTTCAAAGCAAATTTGCAGAGTGTTTGACACTTAAAGCCTGTGCGGCGGGCCTGGAAAAGCGTGCGGCACATTTAGCGGAAAAATTACACAGGAGTTCAACGGCTGCGCAGCGCGCCTGTAGCGCCAGTCACCACTGCCCGAAGGCCAACCCGACTGCTTGGTTGCACGACGCTCTTTCTAGAAAACATGCCACACCTCTTTTTCACCTTCTAAGAAGCCCTAAAATCTCCTCAAACGATCAACCAAGGCTCGTGAAGGATCTTTGAGGTATTTTTCATCACCTCGTGGTAATTTTTTATTTTTGAAAAGGGTGTTTGCTATGTTTTTCTCCAAGAAGAAAAACATGTCCTAAAACCATTTCATCATATAAAAACTATGAGATAAGTCAGTGTTAAGGATACAGAGTCCTTTTCAAATTTGGAGAAACCTTTATTGTGCTTAGGGGGTCTCAATTCAGTTTAAACAATGTTTTAACAATGGTATGAAAAAGGCAGTTTGTCATATAAAGAGCATAAGAGAGAGACAGTGGTTAGAGGGTAGTGTTTTTTATCAAACTCAGAGGTTTTTATTGCTGTGAGTGTCACACATATTTACAGTGTTAGGTGGATGCTTTAAACAAACTTAAAGGACCCTTACTGCCTTTAAGAAACAGTGATAGCCCACAGGAAAAACAAAAGCAGATTTTGTTTGAAGTCTCAAGGTGAAAACAATGATCCTAATTTGAAAACAGTGGTCATTTTCTGAATGCTTTGTCACTTCAAAAGTGTCCTCTTTGAATGGTGAAACAGTGAAAACTAGTGTAGCCTCCATTGTTCCATAAAACAGAGTATGCTATGAAGATCTTTTAAATTCAATTGAGGGTGTTTTTTGTTTACCTCTGTAAAAACAGTAAACAGTAGAAGAGAATTATTTGGGGAAGGGTGATTTTTTTTCTGTGTAAACACAAGGAGATCCTTTTTCTAAAAAGAAAACAAAGATACTTCTTTTCAATACCTTGTCCAAGCACAGTAATCAATTGACTATTTGTTTTTCATTTGACCAAAACTTGTTTTTTGGCATAAAGGAGGACAAGACAGTGATTTATAAGAAGCACAAAGTTGGTGTTGGGGAACTATTTCACAAAACATTTGAAGTAGTTTATCTTGGTCAAACAGTGACTGACAAGGAGGACAGGGTGTGCTTGAGAAAAACATTTCAAGGGCCATTTCAGACAACTTGGTTTTGCAAAGAACATTCAAAACAAAATGCCTCCCAGGCAAGATAGTAGGAGTGGACTTCACAAGAGGTTTGAGCCTGTTTCCACTGAAGAGGTAAATGCTCATCCATCAGTCTTGTTTAACTTTCATGAGGTTGGGTGTTTAGAGTTTTGTCAAAGGGTGCAGGAGGTGAAAAGTTATTCCCCTTTGACACATATTTGTGCTTTGAGATTTCAAGAGAAGCATTTTCAGCTGGCAGGCCTAGATTTCAAATTCTCTCCAAGGTCGATTTCCAAGGCCACCAAAATCCCTTATGTCAGAGAAAAGTGGTTTAAACAAAGCCACCTAGAATCAGAACAGTATAAGCCTTTTCTGAAGCCTGAGCATAGAGATTCATGTCCATCCATTTTTCCTTTCTCATATCTATTGACTAGTTATGCCCCCTTCATGAAGGTAATCATGAAATACCTTCATGAAATACTTCACTTGCGAGGGAAGATTCTCCTGAGTCTATGCTTACCATGTCCGATTGCTCATGCATTTCACGAGAGCCAAATTGTTAAACCTCCCTCTCTTCTTACATAGAAGTAATGATAAAATGGCCTCCATTGTTCAGAAAAAACCTCCTTCACAGCAGTCAGCCTGCCCTCTTCCATCACTCCCTCATTAAGGTTATCATTCTTCATCAGCTTGAGAAGAAAGAAATCTCTTGGGATACTTTCATTACACATCCAGATTTTGCCACTGTCCCTTCATTTCATACATCTCCTTCACCTTCCACTCACCACCCTTCACCTTCTTCAAGCAGGCCCATTCCCAAGAAGCTCAAATTTCCCATTGAACAAGAAAAAGAGCATGATTAGGAAGAAGAGCATGAGTAAGGGGAAGAAGATGATGATGAGTAGCATCATGATGAAATAGGGCAGCAAGGGGAAAAAGAGCACAGTGAGACAGAACAGCAAGGGGAAGAAGGGTAGGTTAAGGAAGGGCAACATGATGAACATGTGCAGCACAGTGAGGAAAGGCAGCCTCATGAGGATGATGAACAGCATGATGAACAGGTGCAGCACAGTGAGGAAAGGCAACCACATAATGATGAATAGTAGCCTCATGAAGAATAAGGGCAGCATGATGAACAGGTGCAACACAGTGAGGAGGGTAGCCCTAAAAAAGAAATAAAAGAGGACAGTCAAGGCATCCATGAAGAAACTCAAGACAGTGGTAAGAATGATGAGGAAAGTAACAATGGAAAAGAGCCAATAGAGCATGTGCTAGCTACCTCTCCTAGGCAAGGGGCCATGCTCTCTTCTCCAAAAGTGGCCAAGCCCTGGACATCAAGGAAAAGGGTGCCTAAATCTGTAACTCCAAATGTCACTAGGGCCCTCTGAAGAAAGGGGAAATTGCCCAAGAAGCCCATTGTCGAATTTCCCAAGAGGAGGAAGACTAAAAGAGCCACCCAAAGCAAAGGAAAGGAGAAAGAAGAAAGCAACCATGAAAAGGAGAGGGACTTCGACATAATTCAAATTCAAAGTGATGATAGCGACAATGAAGCCCGAATTCTAGAAACTCTCTTGATCAATAGAGAAAACCAAATTGATGTTTTGAGGACTGATCTTGAGAGGGCTGGAAACTTCAATCATTTTTTGCAAGTTCAAAACAAACAGATGAGTGTCATATGGTGGTATATGAGACACGGGCCATCAAATACAAAAAAGAGGCCTCCAAAGCACAAGTGAGATTGGAAGAACTCATGGGTGAGTTCAGTGAGGGCGAAGATGAAGATCAGCCCAGGAGAAAGATTCCAAGAACCATGGGGCTCAAAAGAGCCCTTGAAAAACAAAAGGAAGAAGAAGTTGCCCTTCTCCAATCTACCCCTCTCACTACATTGTTCGCACAAGAGATAGAGAAAAATCGAGAAGCATGGCTTGAGAGGGTTAATGATCACTTGTAAAAGAAGTTGGAGAAGGAAAATAGAGACTTGGACCTTCAATGGAGGATGACCAAGCATTATAAGAAGCTAAATCAGTTTGCCCGACAGAAATTGAAGGCCACACAGGAAAAACTCAAAGAGGCTCAAAGGAGGCGCCCGACACCAAAATTGAAGAAAGACATCTCAAAGCTCCAAATTTTTGCCTCAGTTTCACAACATGTTTCTGAAAACCCTTGAGGGCCATGCTCGCCAAAATTGGGAAAAATTCGAAAAATTTTGGTTTTTTGTCATTTTTGGGTTTTTGGCTAAAACTCATGGGCATCGCCATTTCAGTTTGGGGCATCCTCAAAGGATGAAAATGGTATCATTGGATGCCATAATTTTAGGGGCATATACTCAGTGATTTTTAGATCAATTGAAGATCATTTTCTCCCCCAAAATGGTAAAAAACATACGCTTTTTGTACACTCTGCCCTGTTTATCAGCAAGGCCTATTTTTTTTGGTTTTTACACACAGGTAATTTTTTGGAGGACTTCCATTGGTAAGTTTGGAGAAAAATAAGAATTTTCAGAAAAAAGGCATTCATATCTTTCCAATGAACCATCACGAGCCTCGTTTCGACATCGGGAAGGCCTCCAAAAGTTGCCGGCAAGTCAGAGGACTTTCTGCTGATATATTTCTTAAGTATTTTTGTAAAAATTGAACCTTTACAAAGTGACTTTTCCTCATATGCGTTTAGCTATTTTTGTACATGATTAGTTATGAAAAGTCAATATAGTTCCCTTTTTTAGAATTTTTGAGATATTTTATTAGATATTTTATTAGATATTTTGTGCCTTGGGCTTTGCAAAGCCTCAAGGACAAAATCAGATATTTTGGATAGGCCAATGAGATTGCAAGTTGAACTAAGAGGTTTTCCTCACTTTGGCCTATATATTCCAAAGGCTTTCATTGTAAATAAGGTGGAAATTGATGAATAGAAGAAATATATGGTTATACAATCTTTGGAATAAACACTTGTCTCTTGTATTTGGAGAGTTTCTTGAGTGCTTTTGGATGATGAAAGAGGACTGTTGTTTGATTCCAAGACTTGGTAGAATGGTATAGTGTCTCTATCTCTCTGTTTTGTTTCTTAGTTTTCATTCATAATTCCATGTTCTTGCTTTCTATAAGACAGTAGAATAGATCTGAGACATGCCCTTGGAGGCACCTCAAATTTCCTATTTCTCTATAGCTTCTATGTTTTCTTCCTTCTTAGTCATACCAAAGAATCCTTGATTTCTCCTTGATAACTGAAGAATATTGTTTGCTTGTTTTATTTATGGTTTTATGCATGCTAAGTATGATTCACGGTATGCCCTACTTACTCATGGATATTCATATCTCCACTTATGAAACCTCTCTTTGATTGATTAGATTGTCATTTGTTGAACCAAGGAGGTCTTGTACTAATCTTGCCCTTTGCCTAAAACTATGCAATCTTGCTTCAAAGTGTCCAATAGCTTGAAATACTATGTTTAGGTGTTCCTTCATAGTGATTTGAGTTGTTTGTTTGTCTTAAATGTATTTCCCCAAAGTCTGATAGCCATTTCCTAAAGTTAGATAGTCATATATCTCTATGCATGGCTTGAATGTTTATTTCTATGCATTGATCAGTTTACAGTTACATTTCTCATGATTAATGGTTTTCCCTACCATGTTTATGTTAGCTATTAAACTATTTATGTTTGAAATCATTTTTTCTTCACAATTTTAATGTCCATCTCACTCCATTTTACCCAAAGATCCATTTTACCTCTCTCAAATTGGCCCTTCAAAAACCTTGTATCACCACTTGAAAGCTTTCTTGACCTGTTCGACCCCATAGCCGAGTTGATCTGACATATTTTTTACCTATCTTAGTCTTTGATCAGTTCATCCCTCATAACCTAAAAACCAAAACCAAAAAACCTACTTCATGACTAGCCTAAAATCAAGAACACAATAAACAAACACACAGATATCCCTTACACAAATAGAGAGAGCCCTCTCTAAGTCCAGGAAGGCTAGGTCGTTGGGCTCCAAAGACTGGTTTGATGTTACACTGTCATTTGGCTTTCCAATCAGCCAAATCACGGGACACTAACATAATGGTGATCACGGGGGGACCTTCCGAGTTAGTGACAATCTAAATTCTTCTTAGTAACTCCCGAAGTCTCAATCAAAGTTAGAAAACTTAAGTGTTGTTTGAAGAGTAGAAGCTAGCTCTTTCACCATCTTAGCAAAGTGATGATTCAGTTATAGGGAACTCTTCCAAACCTCATAGGATACATAAAAACTTAGAAAACCCCAAAACATTCCCAGAATGGCGTTTCCCTAGTTATTGGTGGTGGACCATAGCTACATCTCTACAAAAACAACCAAGTTCCACCTGGCGACTCCACTAGCCTCCACTAGGCCTTAAAAAACTCCATAAAAACCAAAAAATTCATAAACCATAACTTTCTGTTGACTCATCCATTCCAAAACTTGAAACTCATGGTGCAAACTCTGTAATCAATGACAAACTAAGTATAACTTAGCAATTCAAAAGACTTCACCTAAACCTAGGAGATAAACAGAAAAAAACTTGCAAATATAACCATTAGCTTGTCCAAACAGCTTAGCATATTGTTGAAGCCAAGTGAACCACTCTTCCTTGCAAGTCTTCATCTCAAATTTTGCTAGAAGACTTTTTCCCGAAAGCATCTTTGATAGTTTTGGTGGTGGACCATAGTTCTCAAAGAAATCCACTCGGCGACTCCACTAGCCCTTATTTTTGTTTTGACCATCCTTCACATTTAGAAAAAACCCCTAGAGAGGCCATCCATCCAAAACAACCACAGATTCCATCCTCTCTAAACTATGAATACGAAATTTGGCTTCACGAAGAATCAATACCAGATCTCATCCAGACCCAAATCCCCCTATCATAGTAGATGACCCAGAGAAGATTATGTGGCAAGCTTCTAAAACTGGAAATTTAGCTACCGATAGGTCCATCCGTAAAGAAATATCAGTACATGAACACCTCACATCCTTGCAGGATTCCCCATTTGACTTAAAATAAGCAAAAATCCCTTTTAGAAGCAAGTCACAAAGTAAGGTAAACTTTGACAATCTTGAGCCCCTGGATCTGCCACAGAGTCCTAGTAGAGAAGCCTCACCTACTACACCTCCCGACCTTCAACTTCTCCATCACTTTAGCTCCTACCACCCCAGATCTGCTCAAAATCAGATCACTAGCCCAAGTACATCCGCCACACCCATCCAAACCACTACTGTTCAAATCACCTTAGCTCATCCTACAAACCCTCATTTTATACATCATCCATTAGCTCCTGCCATGGCAGCCTGGTATGCACCTTTGGTGTTGCCACACCCTTTGGATCCTTTACAAAATGAATATCAATCCAAAATCCTACACTTCACCAGAGTTGAGACTACCACCGCTCAACAACATGTAGATAGGATTAGTGATGCCTTTGAATACATGGAAATAGAAGATGAGACTATAAGAATGAGGATTTTTGCCCAAAGCCTGGGCGGAGAACCAAAAAAATGGTTCAAGAGCTTAACTCCAAACAGCATACACGATCTCTCAGAACTTTACCAAACCTTCATAAATAAGTGGGAAATCAGAAATAACCCCATTCAAATCCTGTCAGAATATAACAATCTAAAATGGGAAAATGGGGAAAGTGTCTAGGGATACTGCACTAGGTTCAATAGTGTTTATAACGCCCTCCCGCCTCACTTCAAACCTCCACTTGGATCAGCCTTAGCAAAGTTCCCCGAAGGCTTTGACCCAGACATGACTTATCAACTAAGAGACAAGGACCCCCCTACCTTAGAGGAAATGCAAAAAGTCGCCATAAGTGCAGAAGCCAACTTAGCAGAAAAGAGAGCTAGGACTAGATCAGAAAGGAAAGTCACATACCGGGATGAGGTCTCCCCTTCATCCCCTTCCTTAGATCCTAGAATAGATGACTTGGTTAAATCCATGGCGAAAATGTGGGAAAAGATGAGTGAAAAGACACCTCTTAGGGACAACTAGCCAAACCCTCCAAACAGAAACCGGAACCAAAATTTTAGGAGGGAACCGCCTCAAAACAGACTAAGGGAAAATGATCAACAAATTAGGCCACCCTTTAATGAAAATTATGTGGAAGAAGATGAAAGGGATATAGAACCCATTAATGGAAATCATTTCAACCTTATAGGTTCTGATAACAAGAGTGAGGTTTACCTCACAGAAGAAGAACAAGTGTTCTTCTCTCTGAATCAAGATGAAACCAACTATGAAGATCTTGAAGATCATGCCATAGATTTTTAGAATGCCATAATAGAAGCTCACAAGCAGTATGACCTTAGAAGCAGAAAAAACCAAGGCAACTCCAAGAAAGGTAGCTCGGACACTACTAAAACCCCTGATACCATCCTTAAAAAGGCGGTGGATAGCAACAAAATTATGGTCAAGAAAACTGACCAAAACAAAGATAAAGCTATTCAAGCAAGTCTTGGCTCAGATGCTCCTAGTACCTCCACAAAGATTCCGGAGATGGCTGTCTCAAACAAAATCCCAAAAAAAAGTCAGCAAACTCAGAACATAGAGAAAGTCATGGCTAAAAAAACTGAAGCAAATCTGTCTAAACTACAAGCACCCTTCAGTTTTGAGGGTGAAATCGCCAAAATAAAGATCACCATGCCTCTCACTGAGCTTATCACCCAAAACTCTTACAAATCCCAAGTGCTAAAGGTCCTGAATATAGGAAATGATGAAAACACCTTAAATCTAGCTGATGACACTCCTGAAGTGTTGTTTGGTCCAAAAATAGAAGGGAAATTCCAAGAAGGAACCGCTCTTCCCTTTTACATCAGTTTGAATATCCATGACCAAATCTTACACAATGCCATGCTAGATTCTGGGGCCTCGCATAATCTTATGCCAAAGGTGGTGATGGAAAGACTAGGCCTAGAAACAAAAAGACCCTATAAAGACTTATATTCCTTTGATTCAAGTAGAGTCAAATGTCCAGGTTTAATCAAAGATCTTTGTTTCAATTTGGCCCAAGTACCTACAAAACACCTGATCATGGACATAGTGGTAGCAGACATCCCTCCCAAGTATGGAATGCTTTTATCCAGATCTTGGGGAGCCAAGCTTCAGGGAAATATTCAACTTGATATGTCCTACGCCATTATTCCTGTGTTTGACCAAACTAGAATACTCTATCGGGAGTCACACATGAAATATATGATCAGCAGCCAGGAAAAGCCAAATAACATCCCGATGTACTCCTTGCATTATAATCTGAACTCTTTCATTTTACACACTGATGAGGACATTGAAGAAAATTCAGAAGGATTTTAAACAAACTTAGACCCACCTCATTAGCTTCCCCAAATTCTCTATGATGAACTAGATGCTCAAAATTATCATGACCATGAGCAGCTGTGTCTTGAGGAAAGAGAGTTTATTCCTTTTGAAACAGGGATAGAGCAAGAAGCACGAACCATTATGTACCATCAAGAAAATTGCTCAAACCTTAGGCCAACATCAGTAGTAACATCAGGAAAATTTTTCAGAACAGAGGCTTTAGAAGACTTACATATCACAAACCTCTTTGGAACTCAGGGGCAGGGAAGCTTGATGTTCTTACCATACCTTAAGGATTTTTCATCACCTCTACCCCTTCAAATGAAACCTTTACTGTAGCCATAACAACTCCAAACCTAGTAAACATGTCTAAAAACTTCTTATGAAATGATATGATGACTGCAGTCCAAATATAGCTGAGTTGTTTGAACTAGCTAGCATTCTGCCACTCCATCAAAGACTTAGAACTGCCAGAATTTGCAATCTTGTTCAAAATACTACTTCATTTAGGGGAAAAAGTGAGAAACACTATGCCACCGCCATCACTCCAGCAAACAACTTCGACAAAATAAAATACAAAAATCTGGACCAAACAGTAGTAGTTAAAGGTAAAACAGCTGGTCATAGGATTTGTTTTGATTTTAGAAATACTAATACACACCCTTGTGACAACAACTATATCCTTCTTTCCCAAGACCATGATATACCAATTATAAATTCTTTTAATTATGTGTATTTGCAAAATAATGTTTCAGCATATAGCCAAATAATTCCTTTGCAAAGAAAACAGCTCCAAGAATTTTTCAAGTATGCTGGAAGTAGTTCCATTTTCAAAACTAGAATTGCAAAACCACTGGATATCAAAAACATGCTCCTAAAAGCCATGTTTCTGGTTATGAATTTCTGCATTCTAACATACCTTGATGATGTCATCATATACTTCAAAAATGACAAAGAATATCTGCATTATTTGAAAAAGATGTACAACAAAAGAAGAAGTGGGAATCAGAAGTATAACTAGGTACAACGGGAAGATACAGGGCGGTTTAGAGATTCATGCATGAATCCTTATGTTATGCTTGAAAGAGAAAATTTTCCGAACTTTACTTTTCAAGAGCTGAGTGGACCAAGGGTGGTAGGAGATCCTTATGAAGATAAGATGCTTAAGTTTCACCATTTCGAAGATTTCTGAGTTAAAAAATTTTCAATCATTGTATATACCATTGTTTGAAAAATAAATCAAAAAACGAAAAATAAAAAACAATAGAAAAATAGAAAAAGAGGGTGATTGAAAAATAGAAAGGAAGCCCCATGTTCAAAAAATAGTCATTCTGAAAGCGCGCAAGTCTAAATGCCACTACTAGTGTTCAAATGTCTTGTTCAGTTATCTAGCCTAATCATAACTGAACATGTTTTAAATTTATTTGTTGATAAGTTAGTGAGAGGAAAATATAGTCAACATTGTGTGAGCTTGACTTATCAAAGAGAATATATTAGGAAAAGATACTGGTTCCACATGCTCAAAATAGAACCAAAGAGGAAAGCAGGGATGAAAAACAAACTATGTATCCTAGCGCTGATTTTCTAGATTTAATTTTATGCAAAATAATATTTGTGTGCAGATTGTCTTTCATGCCACAAGTACATGAAAAATCAGACTGTCTAATCCTGATTTGGTCATTTTTCAATTTCATGTTTTAGATTAGAGAATAAAATCCTGCAAACAACTTAACCTTGACAGTTGATCCAGTATAGGTAGAGAAACAAAGGAGTTCATCAGTTTAATCTGAACTCCTAGCAGATATAAGTGTAGAACTAGATAGTGTCATTTTTCAAAAATATTATGTCAAAGGGTTGCTAGTCCAAATGCACCCAAAAGAAGAAAAAATGTTAGGAAATATAGTGGGGTAGGTAGAAATATCGTTGATGCTAATCATGCTGTCAATTTTTAGAAATAGCATCAAGAAAGAAAGAAATTTGCGCCAATGGATAAAGGCATTAGTCTTCAAAGAACTGAGATCTGAAATTCTGGACACCTCTTGAAAAGGAGCTTCCCTCCCCAAATTGAGCCACTGTTAGTCATCAGTATTTTTCACCTGTTGATGATGACAAGTTGTTAAAGCCAAGTTTTCTAGCAGCTGATCTCCAATATGTCAAAATTTTCAACTAGAAAACACCCATAAACATTTTTTTCCCTCCTACCTTTTCAATCAGCCCATGATGAGATAAAAACTCATTGTCAAGCCCTATCTAGCCTCAACCATACAAACTTGTCCATCAGCTCCAAAGAGAATACTCCAAATCTGTCCAAGAAGTCTCCCCTAAGTTAGGTAGTGGCGCTTTAGGCAATTTTCCCTTGGCAAACTATCCTAAAGCCAAAATAACCTCTATCTTATATCAACTAGTCCTAGATGACCTTCCTATTCTGCAAATAAAGCTTGATTACACCCTTAAGTCGTGCCACTAAAAAACCTTGATGTCTCAGCAATGCATATGCCATAGGTCAAACTGATATTAGGTGGATTTACAGTGTTTCAAGGTCTCTTTCAAGAGAAAAAGTGTACCAGTATTCCAGAAGACATTATTAAACTCAACATGAGAAGACAATTGCTTCTCATGTGGTTCTGAGCCTGGGATGCAAGTACTGGACAAAGATTTATTTCAATAAGCTCCTGCAAACATAGTGAAAGGTTAGTGAGTTATGAATAACAAGAAATGCTTTGCAGATACTGGCTAGGCTACCTCTGATTGTATAAAGATGCATAAAGGTATTTTGACAGTAGGATTATATGAGAAATGCCCGTCATGGCATTTTGTCAATTTGTCACTTTTATTTTCTTAAGCATGAATAGGAAGTGAAAGGAAAGATGACACTGTTTGAAAGAAAATGAAATGGCATCACTATGTAAAACCTCCTCCATACATGAGAAGAGGTTTGAGAGACTGTAAAACCTCCTCCATACATGAGCAGAGGGTTGAATGACTGAGAAAACCTCCTTCATTTTACAAGCAGAGGGTTTGGCGATGTGATAAAGGCCTCCTTCATCTAATAAGCAGAGGGCCAGGAACAGAGGTATGGCCTCATTTAAAGGGCACAAATATAACAATGATGCAAACTGCCTGAAAAACTTGTTTAACACCTTGTCTCCAATATATGAATACCACTAACACAGTAGTGTCTCAAAGATTGATTATAATGGTTCACTGATTGAAAGGCATGGTTTTAAGGGTAGTGGGAGACAATTGAAGGCTTATGAATAGAAAATGGTGTTAAAAGCATAGGGAAAGAAGTGGTGTTTTAAATGGTGTTTACATGATTTTCACTATTAAAACACAGAATTGAAATACAGTGTGAAGCTAATTGGATGATTATGAATGAAGAAATGTTGTTAAGAAAATGGCCAAGGAAGTAAAACAATCTTGGTTTTAAACTGACTTCTGCTAATAAATACAAAGAAAACCACTAACAGTGGTTCATGGATATTCTTCATTTGATTAAAATAGGGGTTGAAAAGAGCCCAAGTATTTGTCAAACATAGGCCTCCTTCATAAACAATTAGAAGGCTCACCATTGTTTGAGGATGAAAAACATTTATTTTAGTATGGAAAAGATCTCAAAAGGGACTGCTCTTAAAAATGGTGAAATGAATGAAGATTCACTATTTTGACAGACCTCCTTCATAGAGGAACAAAGGGATAGCCTTCCCATGTTTACATTTCAACTTCAGCTCATCATCCCCTACTATATCTCCGTAAAAGTTGAAGACTGGATTACTTTGGAAATCCAAGGTTAGTCATTTTCCTTGATGGTGGAGACTATTTGTAGTAGAGCTTTTCACTTACAGTTCCAAATGAGGTTTCAAATAAAAGAGATGAATTACCCATCCTAAAATACTAGCCTTGCAAGTTATTGATATAGACCAAGAATAGTTTTATTACTGCACTTGTGAAGTTTAGGATGGGCAGGTTCTTAAGGTTTTTGATTGTTGTGATTGGCACACATAAGCCTCTGTGGATATTTTTGTCTTTGATGCCCGAAGATAAATTTTATAAACCCTTGCTGTTGAGCCTATAAAATGGGCATGATAAGCCATCAAACACCATAACAGTTGGTTTGTAAACTTGAAAATGGCCTCCCTCACAAAAGGCAGAAGAGTTTTTTCAAAAAAGTTTCAAAGGTTAAGCAACAACCTCATGTTAATGAGTATTCTCAGGTGAAAGGTTTTTTATAAGGTTCCAAAAGAAATGCCTATTTCAAAGGAGCAAGGAGGTCTTCAAAAGTATAAATTCATGCTTCATTTTTTGTTTAAAACCAAAAGCCTTTTCAAAAAACCTCCAAAACCCTCACAAAGAAAATTTCAAAGGGTGTTGGCTTTTTTGACTATAAAAGGAGTAAGAGACCATTGCAAGGCCTATTTTTCAAATTCAAAACTCACCAAGTGCTCCCCTGGATGCTCATTGGACCGAAATGAGATTTCAAATAAAATTTGCAGAGTTTTTGAGGCTTAAAGCCTATGCGGCACGCCTGGAAAAGTGCACGGTGCGTTCAGCAGAAAAATTACACAAGAGTTCAATGGCTGCGCGGCGTGCCTGTAGCGGCACGTGGTGCGCCTGTAGCGGCATGCGGCGCGCTTGTAGCGCCGGTCATCACTGCCCGAAGGCTGACCCAACTGCTTGGTTGCGCGGCGCTCTTTCCAGAAAATGTGCCGCGCCTCTTTTTAACCTTCTAAGAAGCCCTAAAAGCTCCTCAAACGATCAACCAAGGCTCTTGAAGGATCTTTGAGGTATTTTTCATCACCTCATGGTAATTTTTGATTTTTGAATGGGGTGTTTTCTATGTTTTTCTCCAAGAAGAAACAACTTTCCTAAAACCATTTCATCACATAAAAACTATGACATAAGTCAGTGTTAAGGAGACAGAGTCCTTGTCAAAGCTGGAGAAAACTTTCTTTCTCTTAGGGGGTCTCAATTCAGTTTAAACAGTGTTTCAACAATGGTATTAAAAAGGCAGTTTGTCATATAAAGAGCATAAGAGAGAGACAGTGGTTAGAGGGTAGTGTTTTTTAGCAAACTTAGAGGTTTTTATTGCTGTGAGTGTCACACATATTTACAGTGTTAGGTGGATGCTTTAAACAAACTTAAAGGACCCTTACTGCCTTTAAGAAATAGTGATAGCCCATAGGAAAAACAAAAGAAAATTCTGTTTGAAGTCTCAAGGTGAAAACAGTGATCCTAATTTGAAAACAGTGGTCATTTTCTGAATGATTTGTCACTTCAAAAGTGTCCTCTTTGAATGGTGAAACAGTGAAAAATAGTGCAGCCTCCATTGTTCCATAAAACAGAGTATGCTATGAAGATATTTTAAAGTCAGTTGAGGGTGTTTTTTTTTTACCTCTGTAAAAATAGTAAATAGCAGAAGAGCATTGTTTGCGGAAGGTTGATTTTTTTTTGTGTAAACACAAGGAGATCCCTGTTCTAAAAAGAAAACACAGATACCTCTTTTCAATACCTTGCCCAAGCATAGTAATCAATTGATTGTTTTTTTTTCATTTGACCAAAACTTGTTGTTTGGCATAAAGGAGGACAAGACAGTGATTTATAAGAAGCACAAATTTGGTGTTGGGGGACTATTTCAAAAAAAAATTGAAGCAGTTTTTCCTGGTCAAACAGTGACTGACAAGGAGGACAGGGTGTGCTTGAGAAAAACATTTCAAGGGCCGTTTGAGATAGCTTGGTTTTGCAAAGAACATTCAAAACAAAATGCCTCCCAGGCAAGACAGTAGGATTGGCCTTCACAGGAGGTTTGAGTCTGTTTCCACTAAAGATGTAAATGCTCATCCATCAATCTTGTTTAACTTTCATGAGGTTGGGTGTCTAGAGTTTTGTCAAAGGGTGCAGGAGGTGAAAATATATTCCCCTTTGACACATATTTGTGCTTTGAGATTTCAAGAGAAGCATTTTCAATTAGCAGGCCTATATTTCAAATTCTCTCCAAGGTCCATTTCCAAGGCCACCAAAATCCCTTATGTCAAAGAAAAGTGGTTTAAACAAATCCACCTAGACTTAGAACAATAAAAGCCTTTTCTGAAGCCTGAGCATAGAGATTCATGTCCATCCATTTTTCCCTTCTCATATCTATTGACTAGTTATGCCCCCTCATGAAGGTAATCATGAAATACTTCACTTGTGAGGGAATATTCTCCTGAGTCTATGCTTACCATGTCCGATTGCTCATGCATTTCACGAGAGCCAAATTGTTAAACCTCCCTTTCTTCTTACATAGAAGTATTGAGAAAATTCCCTCCACTGTTCAAAAAAAACCTCCTTCTCAGCAGTCAGCCTGCCTCTTCCATCACTCCCTTATCAAGGTTATCATTCTTCATCAGCTTGAGAAGAAATAAATCTCTTGGGATACTTTCATTACACATCCGGATTTCGCCACTGTCCCTTCATTTACTACATCTCCTTCACCTTCCACTCACCACCCTTCACCTTCTTCAAGCAGGCCCATTCCCAAGGAGCTCAAATTTCCGATTGAACAAGAAAAATAGCATGATGAGGAAGAAGAGCATGAGCAAGGGGAAGAAGAAGATGTTGAGCAGCATCATGATGAAATAGGGAAGCAAGGGGAAAAAGAGAACAGTGAGACAGAATAGCAAGGGGAAGAAGGGCAGGTTAAGGAAGGGAAACATGATGAACAGGTGAAGCACAGTGAGGAAAGGCAGCCTCATGAGGATGATGAACAACATGATGAACAGGTGCAACACAATGAGGAAAGGCAGCCACATAATGATGAACAAGAACCTCATGAAGAAGAAGGCCAGCATAATGAACAGGTGCAACATAGTGAGGAGGGTAGCCCTCAAAAATAAATAAAAGAGGACAGTCAAGGCATCCATGAAGAAACTCAAGACAGTGGCAAGAATGATGAGGAAAGTAACAAGGGCAAAGAGCCAATAGAGCATGTGCTAGCTGCCTCTCCTAGGCAAGGGGCCATGCTCTCTTCTCCAAAAGTGGCCAAGCCCCAGACATCAAGGAAAAGGGTGCCTAAATCTATAACTCCAAATGTCACTAGGGCCCTCCGAAGCAAGGGGAAATTGCCCAAGAAGCCCATTGTGGAATTTCCTAAGAGGAGGAAGACTAAAAGAGCCACCCAAAGCAAAAGAAAGGAGAAAGAAGAAAGCAACCATGAAAAGGAGAGGGACTTCGACATAATTCAAATTCAAAGTAATGATAGCGACAATGAAGCCCGAATCCTAGAAACTCTCTTGATCAATAGAGAAAACCAAATTGATGTTTTGAGGACTGATCTTGAGAGGGCTAGAAACTTCAATCACTTTTTGAAAATTCAAAAAAAAACATATGAGTGTCCATATGGCGGTATATGAGACACGGGCCATCAAATACAAAAAAGAGGCCTCAAAAGCACAAGTGAGATTGGAAGAAATCATGGGTGAGTTCAATGAGGGCGAAGATGAAGATTAGCCCAGGAGAAAGAGGCCAAGAACCATGGGGCTCAAAAGAGCCCTTGAGAAACAAAAGGAAGAAGAAACTGCCCTTCTCCAATCTACCCCTCTCACTACATTGTTCGCACAAGAGATAGAGAACAATCGAGAAGCATGGCTTGAGAGGGTTAATGATCACTTGGAAAATAAGTTGGAGAAGGAAAATAGAGACTTGGACCTTCAATGGAGGATGATCGGGCATTATAAGAAGCTAAATCAGTTTTCCCGACAGAAATTGAAGGCGACACAGGAAAAACTCAAAGAGGCTCAAAGGAGGCGCCCGGAACCAAAATTGAAGAAAGACATCTCAAAGCTCCAAATTTTGGCCTCAGCTTCGTAGCATGTTTCTGAAAACCCTTGAGGGCCATGCTCACCAAAATTGGCCGAAATTCGACAAATTTTGGTTTTTGTCATTTTTGGGATTTTGGCTAAAACTCATGGGCATCGCCATTTCAGTTTGGGTCATCTTCAAAGGATAAAAATGGTATCATTAGATGCCATAATTTTAGGGGCATATAATCAGAAATTTTCAGATCAATTGAAGATCATTTTCTTCCCCAAAATGGCGAAAAACACTTGCTTTTTCTACACTCTGCCCCGTTTATCAGCAAGGCCTATTTTTTTTGGTTTTTACACACAGGTCAGTTTTTCGAGGAATTCCAGTGGTTATTTTGGAGAAAAATAAGAATTTTTAGAAAATGGAAATTTAGATCTTTCCAACGAGCCATCACGGGCTTCGTTTTGACATCGGGAAGGCCTCCAAAAGTTGCCGGCAAGTCAGAGGCCTTTCTACTGATATATTTCTTAAGTATTTTTGTAAAAATTTAACCTTTCTAAAGTGACTTTTCCTCATGTGCATTTAGCTATTTTTGTACATGATTAGTTATGAAAAGTCAATATATTTCCCTTTTTTAGCATTTTTGAGATATTTTATTAGATATTTTGTGCCTTGGGCTTTGTAAAGCCTCAAGGACAAAATCAGATATTTTGGATAGGCCAATGAGATTGCAAGTTGAACTAAGAGGTTTTCCTCACTTTGGCCTATATATTCCAAAGGATTTCATTGTAAATAAGGCTGAACTTGATGAATAGAAACAATATATGGTTATACAAGCTTTGGAAGAAACACTTATCTCATGTATTTGGAGAGTTTCTTGAGTGCTTTTGGATGATGAAAGAGGACTGTTGTTGGATTCCATGACTTGGTAGAATGGTATAGTGTCTCTCTCTCTGTTTTGTTTCTTAGTTTTCATTCATAATTCCATGTTCTTGCTTGCTATAAGACAATAGAGAATAGATTTGAGACATGCCCTTGGAGGAACCTCAAATTTCCTGTTTCTTTATAGCTTCTATGTTTTCTTCCTTCTTAGTCATATCAAAGAATCCTTGATTGCTCTTTGATAACTGAAGAATATTGTTTGCTTGTTTCATTTATGGTTTTATGCATGCTAAGTATGATTCATGGTATGCCCTGCTTACTCATGGCTAGTCATAGCTCCACCTATGAAACCTCTCTTTGATTGATTAGATTGTCATTTGTTGAACCAAGGCGGTCTTGTACTGATCTTGCCCTTTGCCTAAAACTATGCAATCTTGCTTCAAATTGCCCAATAGCTTGAAATACTATGCTTAGGCATTCCTTCATAGTGATTTGAGTTGTTTGTTTGTCTTAAATGTATTTCCCCAAATTCTGATAGCCATTTCCTAAAGTTAGAGAGTCATATATCTCTATGCATGGCTTGAATGTTTATTTCTATGCATTGATAAGTTTACAGCTACATTTCTCATGATTAATGGTTTTCCCTACCATGTTTATGTCAGCTATTAAACTATTTATGTTTGAAATCCTTTGTTCTTCACAATTTTAATGTCCATCTCACTCCATTTTACCCAAAGATCCATTTTACCTCGCTCAAATCGGCCCTTCAACAACCTTGTATCACCACCTGAAAGCTTTCTTGACCTGTTCGACACCATAGCCCAGTTGATCTGACATCTTTTTTACCTATCTTAGTCTTTGATCATTTCATCCCTCACAACCTAAAAACAAAAACCAAAAAACCTACTTCATAACTATCCTAAAATCAAGAACACAATAAGCAAACACACAGATATCCCTTACACAAATAGAGAGAGCCCTCTCAGAGTCCAAGAAGGCTAGGTCCTTGGGCTCCAAAGACTGGTTTGATGTTACACTGTCATTTGGCTTGCCAATCAGCCAAATCATGAGACACTAATAGGTTTATTGTCTTTGGGTGTGACTCTTTCATTCAAACTCATGCTCTCCATCATCCTTTCCATAGCCCTTACCAAGTTATATATTTTGGCATGAGATGTAGAAGTTATAGGCTCTCCTCTTATGGTGACTCTCCTTTTGATCCTCATCCTAGCCCTTTTAGCTAACAAGTTATCCTCTACACTCACAAAATTCTTTTGCATTTCTTATAAGGTGGAAGAGTCTCTTTCCTTGAGCTGATAAGCCATATCTGGGTCAAATCCATCTGGGAATTTAAGCAGAACTATCCCTTAGGGTGGTCTCATATTGGTAGGGAGTGCATTATATAAGTTTTTAAATCTAGCATAGTAGTCTTGCACACTCTCTTCGAGGGATATTTTGATAGTTTCATACTTTGATAGAATCTATAGTGGGTTTTTCTTGATTTCCCACCTATTGATAAAATTTTGGTGGAAAGCAGGGAGATCATGGATACTATTAGCAGTTAGATCCTTAAACCATTTCCTGACTTCACCTCCTAAGATATCAGCAAACATCCTTAAATGAACATTGTCATCATCAATTTCTTGTAAGTTGAAACAATCATTCATTCTTGTCAATATGTTTCTGGGCTGTCATGGGACTAGTGCTTTCAAATTGGGGAATCTTGGACTGGTAGTATTGGGGCATGTTACACAACATTTTGTCATTGTCCCTACAATCCCCAACTGACACATTGGAGGGTCTTTTCTATGACCAATATGCAGTGCCATGATTTTGAAATACCATCCTTGTATCCCTTTTGATGAAAGAAACATTCTTCTTGTTGACATTTCCCTAAGAAGAGCTATGAAAATCCCTATTTTTGCCTTGGCGTGAGTAGCCCGTTACATCCTCGTATTGACCTGGAAATTTAACATTGATCCCGTGCCACTTGGTGCTCTGTGATAGTTAGACACCCACACCAAGCTGTTTATGGAATGTTTTTTTAAAATAGAGGTGGAGGTTTCATTCCAACCACCTCAGGGGTGAGTCATTGGGAGTGGTTGAACTGAAACAACCACAGACTCCTTCCTTTAGTTAGTAGTTTCCACCTCCCTTGGAACTCTCCTAAAGGATAGGACTCCCTCCCACATTTGTAGGGATCCCAACCTCCTTTTTTCCCTCTATATAAGAAACTATATCCTTTAGTAGAAGCTAGCTAAACACATTATAGAGAAATGGCTGAATAACTGAACTAGAGAATTATACTATAGCTAAGCTACCAGAGGAGATAGAATAAGAAAGATAGTATCGAGAGAGCTTGAGTTGATGACTACTAAGAGAGCTTGAGTCCAAATTCCCTCACTGACATTTGAGACGTGTTTCGTCTGAACCTCGCTAGAGGACATCACGACGTCAAAGCATTGGTTGTACTCTTCCTTCTACTCATTAATATACATGACTACTGTTTGGTTCCACTATTGTGTTATGATGTTTATTTGATATGATATGTTTAGCCCTCTTTGACTAGATAATAGTTGTGAGTGAAACTACGCTATTATATGCTGTTCTTTTTCTTTTTCTTATGTGTAGGTATTTGGGTCTAACAGCAAATGGATCGTGACTTGTCAGGGTAGGAGCGAGAGACCATTACTCTTTCTGCAACATCAACAACGTTGGATTCAAGGTAGGTCAATCTACCATGTATTTTGTTCATTAATTAAGAAGGAAGCAACACTTTAGCATGTCCTTTTGTTACTAGACCCACCCTAGGGCTAGAGGGATTGTCTCTGTCCACAGAGAGGATTTACCTTCATAACAAATTGGCAACTCCACTGGGGATCTATGTGAGTTTCTCGTGTCATCCTGTTGGGTTGGTTTCTATTCTTGGTTTAGTTATCTATCTTTTTTTGGTTTTTTTGCTGAAATTCCATTCTTTGTTTAGCTATAGAGAGTCAAGGTTGACTTCTACTCATTATATTAGGGTTTTTCCTCTTTGTCCATAGGTTTCCAGCTTGGTGCAGTTTTTTTCTGGACAATCACGCCAATTGGCGCATGTTGCTCTTTTAGCACTCGTGCCAACATCTATATGGCGCATATTACAACCTTACAGTCACGCCCATCCCTGTAGGTTTTGGATTGACCCCCCTAATGCATTTTTTGATCATTTGTTCTTGCCTTTGGGTTATTTTTTAGTGTGTTTAAGCCTTTGGAGACTGTGTAAACTATTGTAGACTTGTTTCCTTCAGTCTTTTCTCTGTTTTCCTATTGGTGTCAGTTAAGACCTTAAGGTTTCTAGGTGTTCTTGCACACCGAGCCTTCTGTTCGAGAATGAGTCTCTTTGATTGTTGTCAGTTTCGTTTTGGGTTTTTAGACTGAGTTTTCTTGATCCTTTTGTTTTGTTGATTGGATGATCTTTTCATTTTGTCGATTAGTCTTTCTTCTTCCACACTTTGAGCATCGATTGCTTTGCTTGTTTGGATTGTTTTGAGAGCTCTCTTTCTCATTTGAAAGTTTGATCCTTTAGCTTGCATGTTTTTGTGTCTGTTTCGCTTTGGTTGAGTCATTCAATTTCAAAACTTTACATTCGCAAAACTCAAACTAGTGTTTATTTTTTTTTCCATTGAATTAGTACAATGTGTGCTTCATTTCATTGAAAAAATAAAAAAAAAATATCTTTGCATTATTTTGTTGCATTGAAAATGAAACATTCCTTTACATAACTAGCATTTCTCAATCTAGGAAGGAAATTCATTTTCGATTGATTACATTAAGGCCATTAGAAGTTTCTTCGCATGTTTTCTTTGTTTGCTTGTTTGAAATATTTCTATCCTTCTTATAACTAGCATTCATCGAATTGAAATGGTGTTCATTTGCATATAGTTTGCATCTAGGAATTTGAGCTATACATTCGATAGGGCCTGGAATGATCTAGGTGGATATTGGTGGCCACCCGCCTATTCCACTTGGGGCCCCACCATTGTCTCTTTTAGTTTTTTTCACAACTTACTATTTTTAGCAGTTTTTCAGGTATTTAACTTTCAGAGCCATTTTGAAACCCCAAACGGAGATAGCATGCCGAAGTTACGTCCCCGGGAAGTTGAAACACCAATTTACCCAAATAGGGCCCATAGTTTTGGCACTTCATCTCCTAGGGTTAGGTTTTTGGACGTTTAGAGTTATCCATTGTTTCTCCATAATAAATAGGCCCTTGAGCCTCATTGTAGCATAGTTCAGAGGTCTATAGCCACCACATCTCTTCTCAGAGATTTTCTACTAGCACCCTAGCTATTTTATTTCCATCATGGTTGTAAGCATATTTCTGTTATTTGATATTAATGAAATGAAGCCTTATTTCCGCTGTATTTCTATGTTTATGGTTATTTTTGTATTCTGTTGCATTCCTACATAAATATGGATCAGTGGTATCAGAGCGGCCTGCTTTTTATCGATCCTTCTTTGCATGTCACCAATGAGGTCGAGGTATAAGGAGTTAGGGCTCGATCTGGTGGAACCTTTGCAAGATCAGCCTCGCAAACCCCGACGGACACCCATGGGGGACGAAAAGAAAGATGAGGGAGCAGGAGATCCTATCAAAATATTGCTCGAGGAGGCCCTCAAAAAAAAAAGGAATGTGATGATGGAAAACTTTGCCCAGATCCTTCAACGACTGCCCACCAGCGGTGCATCTGCATCCAACAGCCACTCTGGAGGCACGAATCCCTTTAAGGTACAAGTAAACTTTGACATTCCCATATTTGAGGGTCAAATAGATGCAAATGTTGTAGATAGATGGTTGAATCTATTAGAAGGATATTTCTCAGTTCATGAATTTTCTAATCGGGAGAAGATTATTTTTTCACTCCTCAAAGCTACCCCCCATTTCAGGGACTAGTGGGAAACCTACTGTGAGAAAACAGACGAGACATAACCCTCTCTGTTCTCAGCCATACCCACTTGGAAGTCTTTTCGAGATGCCATCAAGGAACAATACTATCCCATGGGGAGCTATGAGAACAAGTACATACAATGGACCACGCTACGGCAACAAAGGGATCAAGATGTGCATGAGCTAATGAATTTGTTCCATTCCCTATGCATAAAGTTGGGTATCAAAGATTTAGAGAAACATTTGGTGCTAAAGTAACGCAGTTGTCTGCACAGATACATTCAGGAGGAAATGGAGTTCCTCGACATATCCTCACTTGGTACGACATACCGGTATGCTGCCAAGATTGAGTATAAATTCAAACAGAAGAAGCGAGACTTTGGATCTGTGAATAAAAAGCAAGGGAAAGGTGCCCCTAAATTGTAGAACAAAGGACAAATCCAAGGCATGGCAGCCCAAGACAACCTGCCAAAGACACAAGCAAAGAACAATACCTTGAAGCCAAAGAAGGACACGGGAAAGTGGTGTGAGTTCCATAAGATCTCCACTCACAACACAAGTGAATTTCGGGCCAAGCAGTCGCTGGTGGCGAAGATGAGGGCTTCTGAATCAGATGCATGCTTCGACTCTGAATCAGAACCTAAGAAGGTGATTGAAAAATGGAAGTAGATTATTGATGCGGAGCCCAACACCACTGTTGCCACTACAAAGGTCCAGAAGGAGGAACCGGAAGATCCAGAGGAGGAGGAACGTCTCTTCCACTCCCAGATGTGGGTAAAGGGCTCCCCTGTACGGTTCATTGTCGACAATGGGAGCCAAAAGAACCTCATTTCAGCAGACGCCGTGAAGCGGTTGGGCTTGCCGACCACAGCTCACCCACATCCATACACCATCGGGTGGCTTCACCAAGGACGAGATCTCCGCGTCAGCCAGTAGTGTTGCCTTCCCTATAGCATCAAGCCCTTCACGGATGAGGTATTATGTGACGTTGCTCCTATTGATGTTTCTGATGTATTATTAGGACAACCATAATTGTGGAAGCGTCATCTTGTGTATGAGTCTCAGCCTCGCGTTGTTATTGTTACTTTGGGAAATAAATTATACATCCTATCCGAGAGGTACCATAGCCTTTCCATTATCTCTTTGGTTGCGCAAAACAATGTAAGCTCATTTCCAAAACCAGGAAATTTGTTTTCTTGATGATCCGCCCCTAGGGCAAGAAGAAGACTGTGGCCATGACCTCCAGACATGGCTCCTCTGCATGACAACAACAAATGGACAAGGTTGTGGACGGGTACGGGGACATCTTCACCTCACCCATAGGGGTGCCTCTACACTGTCAGGTCAAGCACCCCATTGACTTGACCCGGTCTTGTGCTTCTGATAGGCCAGATCTATAGGTGCTGCATTACGTAGAAATTATATAAATAATGCATTATACATCCAAATATTCTCCTAATCACCACTATTTGACTTCATGCACAATACATAATCTCTTCTACTATTGATCATTACTTATGATTAAATCAATTGCATGCACACATTGAGACCATAAAAATTCACACATATGAACACAGTGTTTTAACGGGAAAGAATGAAGCTAAAAACCCCAACTATTTGCATATAATATGTGTCATAGATATCATGTAACAATCCTCATACAAAGCTGATCATATCAATCTCTCAGTACAATACAATCGCTACACATTAATCGGACTAATCGGGCTAGATCTAGCAAATCCAGCCTTTTTATCTTTGCCACACCTTTGCTTTGCCTCTACCTGATCCTGCTTTGAATATTGGCTACGGGAATGAACTCAAATTGGTCGGCCTTATATAAATCCTCATTGGCATCTCCAACCACTATGTGTTGCAAATCATGCAACACTATAGTCACAACTGATAGTCACACTGCTCTTTCACCTACCTCTTCACTGGTCTCCACTGAAACTGTCCATGCACTGTAGTTAAGTAATGTATTCTTTAGTTTATTAATGAGTTAATAATTAGTGAGTTAATTAATAATTAATTCACACCACTCTCACTATTGTATCAATCAGTTAGCCTAGATACAACTAGCTCAACTATGTTTAACTCAGTTAAACTGAACACAACTCCACCAACTACCTCAATAACTCCACCAAACTCTGTCACATGAGTTCTAACTGAAGTATCCATGCAATAGCTCCACTTAACCCTCAGGAATAGCATAATTTCTTCTGTCAGCTCCTGTGCCACATCTGTGCACTTAACTGAAGTGCTCCAAGAGAATACGATAATGTTTATAGTCCAAATATTATTAAGAGCTAATAATATTCGACATATCTATTTTTAGACTGGCAATCTAAAAATAGATTCCACCCAATATGTCTAAAAATAGAAGGCCATCTATTTTTCCAACTTGACCAACCATCGAAAAATAGCATCCTGCAACTCATACAATATGATCGACATGTCTAAAAACAGACTTGCGCCAAAAATAGCCTGTGGGCCCACTTAGTGAAGAAAACTCCTTTCACTAAGCTCATCATCTTGTTTCAATCTCAACACTCCCTCTCAACAAGATAGGGATTATCTGCCACCCTGATCCTACCTCTGTGGTATTCTAATTTTCTCCTGGTGAGCACCTTCATCAAGATATCAGCATCCTGATCCTCTGTAGGAATGTAAGAAATTAACATGATCTTCCGCTACACACAATATCTGATATTATGATACTAGATGTCAACGCATTTAGATCTATCATGAAATACTAGATTAACCGAGAGTTTGATGAAACTCTGATTATCACAATATATCACAGTAGGATCTAAGTGTGATTCGAACAACTCGACCAGGATCTTCCTCATCCATATAGCCTCATATGCAGCCAAACTCGTTGCCATGTACTCGGCCTCCGCTGAACTGAGTGCCACGGATCTTTGCTTCCTACTGTACCAAGAAACTACTATCAACCTGCTACTGAAAATCCCTCCAGATGTGATCTTTCTTTCTGTTGGGCTCCCTGCCCAATCTGCATCTATGAAGCCATGCAACTTCACCTAATTTTACTGTCTGTACCATAATTCATATCCCGATGTGCCTCTAAGATATCTCAATACATGCTTGCCTGCCTTCCAAAATATCTTGGTAGGCTTAACCATAGATTGTGAAAGCTGGTTAACAGCGTAGCATATGTCAGGTTGTGTATTGACTAGATACATAAGCGACCCCACCAATTGTTGGTAAATAGTGGCATCCACTACCTCTACCGATGTAGCATCCTCTTTCCCCCAACCACCAGGAAGAGGAGTGTTGATAGGCTTGCAACCATGCATGTTGAAATTATTTAGTATCTCCCAGGCATACTTACCTTGAGACACAAACAGTCCATCACTGCGCTGCCAAATTTCCAATCCCAGGAAATGATGAAGGAGGCCCAAGTCCTTCATCTCAAACTATTTTGTAAGATCAGCCTTGCATGAGAGTATCAATTTTTCATCACCCATCAAAATAGAATTATCTACATAAAGTACAATGATCAGAAACTTACCCTCCACCACAATATGGTATAGGTTTAGATCCGCCTCACTCTTGGTGAATCCAAGACCGGTGAAATAACTGTCTATCCATGTGTACCAAGCACGAGGTGCTTGTTTCAACCCATACAACGCTCTTTTGAGCCTGCACACATGTGAATCGCTGCTGAAGATCTCGAAACCTTCGGGCTGCTCTATGTACACCTCCTCCTCAATAACTCCATTGAGGAACACAGTCTTCACATCCATCTGATGAATGTGCCATCCCATTTGCGCTGAGAGAGCTAGGATGCTCCGTATGGAAGAATACCTTGCGACATGTGTAAAGGTTTCCTCATAGTCGATCCCCTCAATCTGTGAGAAGCCTTGGGCAATAAATCTTGCCTTGTACTTCTCGATGCTCCCATCAGCTGCTTGCTTCACTTTGTAGATCCATCTCGAACCTACCACGAATTTCCCTTCTGACCTTGGGACAATCTCCCATGCACTGTTTCTGACAATCGAATCATACTCTTCCACCATTGCATCTACCCATGCAGGGTCCTCCACATCTTCCTCGAAAGAGGATGGTTCTGTCATGATACACTTGCTCATCAGAGCCATGTATCTATTATATCGGTCAGGTGAGTATCTCTGTCTGTGCTATGATGTAGGTTCTCCTACAATCTTCTCTGCATCAATATTCAGTCACTCAGCTTCTGTAGTGTACTTCCACCCTCTGATGGTTGGCGCTGCATGAGTGGTTTCTTCCACTCCATGAACCTCTTCTTGTGGCTGATCCACATCCTAAGGCTCATCCTTAGGAACTAATAACTCCTCATCTGCATGCAAGTGTGGCTCCCTCTCAAGCGAACACTTCATGGCTTTCTCCTCATGAAATTTGATATCCCGTCACACAACAGTCTTTCGACTGTCTAGCAAATACATACAATAGTTGTGGGGTGTTTCTGTGTACCCCACAAATATCCCAACCTCTGCGGTCGGCTCCAGCTTCTTCCTGGAATCCTTCATCACACGAATGTAAACAGGTGAGCCAAAAATCTTCAAATGAGAAATATCATGCTTCTTACCAGAAAACGCCTCCTCGGGTGTACTCATTCCAAGTACTCTGTGAGGACAACAGTTTTTCACATAAACCGCAGTATTTCAAGCTTCAGCCCACAAGTGTATGGGAAGGCCCTGATCATGCAACATCGCCCATGTAGCACCCACGATCGTTCTTTTCTTTCGCTCAGCAACCCCATTCTGCTGTGGGTTATGAGGCGCTATGATCTATCTTTGAATTCCTTCTGCACTGCAAAAGTCCTTGAATTCACCAGAGATGAATTCACCACCATTATCGCTCTTAAGAGCCTTCACCTACTTCCCCGATTCTTTCTCAACCAGTTCCTTGAACTCACAGAACTTTGAGTATGTCTCGCTCTTCTTCGGCATGAAGAAGATCCAACACTTACGAAAAAAATAATCAACAAATATCACATAATACTTGTGCTTTGCTGTCGAAGCTACTGAGAAAGGTCCACACACTTCTGTGTGAATTATCTCAAGGATCATCATGGCGCAACTATCCTTCTCATGAAAGGTGGCTTTCACAAATTTTCCCAAAGTACATCCCTTTCATTGATCTGACTGTGCAAGTGTACCTTTGGGAAGCCTGGTAGAAATCTGTCACAAAATTTTCAAAGCGCCATGGTGAAGATGGCCAATCTCCTGTGCCATAGCTCGCCCTCATCCCGGCTCACCACTCCTTCTGCCTTGCCTTCCATTGCTGTGCATCCATCTACCTGCAACTGATAAAGGTTCTTAACTCGAACCCCTATCCTTCGGGTTTCACCAGTTGCCTTACTATGCAGGAAATCCTTTCCCTCACTAAAGACAACATCATATCCCTTGTCTTCCAACATCGCCACAGAGATCATATTATTCTTCAATCCTAGAAAATGCATGACATCCTTCAAGATGAAAGGTTTTCCAGACTCCCTCTCAAAGGAAATGGTCCTGATACCAGTCGCACTGTATCTACCATCATCTCCCATCTCGATGTCCACTCCAAGATCCTTGTCATCCAGATCAGTGAAAAAATATTTGTCTCCGGTCATATCGAAAGATGCACCACTCTCAAGAAACCACATTGAACCCATCATACTTGAGACCAAGCATGCGATCAGTGAAAAATCCAGCTCAAACTACGAGGCTAAGGCCTCTCTAGTTGCAGATCCAGCAGCCTGCTTATTTTTCTTCTTTTGTGGACAATTAGTGGCGTAATGTCTGTGTTGGTGATAGTGAAAGCACTTCACCTTAGACATGTCATGCTTCTTGCCTTTCACATCAGATTGAGAAGCATTTTTCTTGCTCTTCCCCTTCCTTGATTTGGCAGCCAAAGTGCAGTTTTCTTCATCTTCATTCTTCAATGAAGACCTGTCCATGGTACTCCTCCTGCACAAGATATGACCAAAGTTGCTCCCATCCTGGCAGTTTCTCTCGACCATTGATAGAGTCCTCATAGGAATTCCAACTCTTCGGAAGCCCAAGGAGAGCCAAGCTCACCAATTCCTCTTCATCTATAGTAACCCCCACCCTTCCCATCTCATCCCTGCACTGGACAAACTTTGTGAGGTACTTGGGTATACTGTCGCCTTTCTCCATTTTTATCTTCCTGAGTTTATCCTTGAGTGCCAACTTCCTCTGGTCGCTCTTGCTTTGGAACAAGTCTGTCAAAGCTTTCCACATCAAGAATGGGGAAGCTTTACCATGAAGGCTGGACACTATGTGATTCTTCACACCTTCCAACAGAATCCTTTGACATTTTGCTATCTTCTTTTGCCATGCGTCAAGTGCGGCAGCATTGCTAGAAGCAGGTTTTGGAATTTCTGCATCTATGAACTCCTTCAACCCATTATCCTCCAGCACCGCCTCCATCCTATTCTTCCATGCAATATAATTTGAGCTTCCCTCAAGGGCATACTCCAATCGAAATCCGTTGAAAGACATCTAAACTTCGACACCAAGAAAACACCACTGCAAATTCGAATTCCACTAGCACAAAATTCAACCACTTCAATGCTTTTCAATTTCTCCAATGATCAATATCACTCCGATACCATGTATAAATTATATAACTGATGCGTTATAAATCAAATATTCTCCTAATCACACACTATTTGACTTCATGAACAATAAATAATCTCTTATACTATTTATCATTACTTGCGGAAATTAAATCAATTGCATGCACACATTGAAACCATAAAATTCACACATATGAACACAATGTTTTAACGGGAAATCCTGAAGCTAAAAAGCCCAACTATATGTATATAATATATGCAATAGAGATCATGTAACAATCCTCATACAAATTTTATCATATCAAGCTCTCAGTACAATACAATCGCTACACACTAATCAGGCCCGATCTAGCAAATCCATGCACCGATCTTTGCCACATGCTAGCCTGCCTCTACTGCGCAATCCTTGCTGAATATTGGCTCTTAATGAACTCAAATTGGTACAGCCTTTATCATGCAATCCTCACTGGCATCTCCAATTACTGTGTGTTGCAAATCATGCAACACTATAGTCACAACTGATAGTCAACTTGCTCTTTCACCTACCTCTCCACTGGTCTCCACTGAAACTGTCCATGCATTGTAGCTAACTGATGTATTCTTCAGTTTATTAATGATTTAATAATTAGTGAATTAATTAATAATTATTTCACACCACTCTCACTGGTGTATCAATCAGTTAGACTAGATACAACTAGCTCAACTGTGTCTAACTGAGTTAAACTGAACACAACTCCACCAACTACCTCAATAACCTAATTAAATCAATAAGCATGAGTTTGAATCAAGTCTCCATGCACAGGCCCACTAACCCCCTTTCGCAACATTGGCAATTCCTTCGTCACCGTGTTGACATAGTACCCTAACTGAAGTGCTCCAAGAAAATAAGATAATGTTTAGAGTCCAAATATTATTAAGAGCTAATAATATTCGACATATCTATTTTTAGACTGGCAATCTAAAAACAGATTCTGCCCAATATGTCTAAAAATAGAAGTCCATCTATTTTTCCAACTTGACCAACCATCCACAAATAGCATCCTGCAACTCATAGAATATGATCGACATGTCTAAAAATAGACATAGTCTAAAAATAGGCTTGCGCCAAAAATAGCCTGCGGGCCCACTTAGTGAAGGCGACTCTTTTCACTAAGCTCATCATCTTGCTCAACTTCAACATGTTCGTATAAAAGACAGTACCCAGAGTATTCAGGGTCATTACAATGCTCAGTGATTTGTGCTGTAAGTTCATCGTCGTTATTTCGATCGTGTTGTATGAAGAAGATGGGACTTGGAGACTCGTATTGACTATCAAAGCGCTCGAATAATAACACCGTTTGGAATAGGTAATTGATCCTGGGGACACACCACCAAATCAAAGGGGAAAACATTTCCAGCAAGATTAACGTAAGTCCTGTTATCACTAAAAAGCAATTCAAACTCTGATGTGTGGAAGACTGCCTTCAAAGACAAGGAAGGCCTTTTCGAATGGCTCGTCATGTATTTTGGATTGACAAATTATCCCGCAACCTTCATGAGGTTGATGGATGACATCTTGCATCCATTCACCAACTAATTTTTAGTGGTATACTTGGATGACATTCTGATCTTCAGCTAGACTTGGGAAGACCACCTCCACCACATTCGAGAAGTCCTGCAAACACCGCGGAAACACAAGTTTTGTGCCAATTTGCAGAAGTGCACTTTTGGCATGACCCAGGTTCAATATCTGGGATACATTATTGATGAAAGGGGGGTTCATTTGGATCCAGCTAAGATCCAAGTCATTTGGGATTGTTGGCTCTGAACCACTCCCAATGAGCTGCAGCTTTCAGGATCTTGGCAGGTTGGGACTTTACCTACAAGTTCATGTTGGGATTCTTCACATCACCGCTCTCAGCCAAGCGATGAGGAAAGGAAGAAAATTTGTTGGTTGGAACTTCAACAGTAAGGCATTGCAGAATTTGAAGATTTCCTCCTGGCCGCCTCGTTGCTCACATTACTGCATTCTGGCAACAACCAATTTAACATGCCATTAGTAGTTCTTACTCATTGTGTGGGCATCTGTTATATCATCGTGATATTTTTCAGTTAACAAATGTAGTTATCCCACTTATGACAAAGAAATGTATTCCATTGTGCAAGCCTGTCGACAATGGAAGCATTACATTTTGGGGAAAGAAACAATCATCCACACAGACCACCGGCCCCTGCAGTTCATACAGACACAAGGGAAGTTACAGAATGATCGCCATCAGAAGTGGTCCACATATCTGCAACAGTTTCATTTGAATATCAAGTACAAGAAGGGTAGCACCAATAATGTTGGACACCATCACCGTTGATCGGTATTATGACCATCAAGCTCAACTATGGGTACACTTATGAATGGTCGCTTCTTCACAAGAGTGATCCGTAATTCAACTACACACAAGGCACTTCGGGGGTATGTAAGTTCTAAATTTTCACTTCAAGATGCACTTACTATGTCACCTGGGATGCCTTTTTGTTCCTTCTGCTTAGCCTTAAGCAAGATGATACAAGTGCACCATGTCGAATCGTTGGGAATTTTTGGTCGAGAAATAATGGCAGGTGATCACATATTTATTATTTAACTCTTCAAGGTGCAGATGTCGAGAAGCATATCAGATCCTGCACTGCTTGTGCCATTGCCAAACCGACCATCAAGAAGCAAGGCCTATATACTCCTCTACCTACCCCTAGTCGACCTTGGGAATCCATCTCCATGGATTACATGTCGGGCCTGCCTTCTACTAAGCAGGGAAATGACTGTGTTTTTGTGGTCGTCAATAGATTCTCGAAGATGGCCATTATGGCGGCCTGCAAGAAGAATATCACAGCAGAAGCCACTTCTAAACTCTTCTTTGAAGGGGATCCTGCTAACCATCATATCATATCACTTGCGTAGGTTCTCAGTTAACATTTTGTCCACTGTCAATGTTGGACACTGGGTGCCCACTAAGTCTGCGCTAATTCCAAATCGATGGCAAGACAAAGAGTAATAAGTCAATGATGATTGTATACATTCTGTGCATGTACAATTGAAAGCATCCATGCACATGGAATGAGAGCCTTCCCTATGTACAACACAGTTATAATCGGGCTCTCCACATCTAAACCGGCCATAGCCCCTTTCAGGTGGGCCTGGGGTTCCAACCACTATGTCCCATTTATGTAGCCATGCCATTTGTGGCTACTCAGGCCGATTCGACTCATGTCCAGTATGAAGCTGATAAAGCAAACAACTTCATTTAGCACATCTAGCACATTCGCCAACAGGTTCATGACACATTCGACAGAGCCAATGCTAAGTACAAGCAATGACATGACTGAACTTGAAAAGCACAACCTCTGTGAAAAAAGGTGCGGCCACATTTCTGTTAAGGGAGCGCCCACCCAGACCCCACCAAGCCAAGACGTGCTCGCTCGACAGGCCATACACCATCACTGTTGCCATAGAACAATGCCTTCAGCTCGTATCTTCCACCATTCCTTGGTCTCGTACTCGCATCTAATGTAGACCACTCTCTATCCCTACTTCCCCACCCTATTGGACACCTTCCATATTGGTGTAATAGTCCTGTTACCCAATGAGTTAACCCAAACTACATGGAAGCGGCCCATAGATCGTATCATGACATGAAAATAAAACTAATAACACTTCTACGACAGAAGATCCCAACCGTAATCAAGTTGTCAAAGCCTGCCAACCTTGCCACCCGCAAGGGCCAGGACCAAGTTCACAAAAGTTTCTCATTCCGCAGGAACTCAACGCAATGGGGACCATTGCTTCCTAAGGGGGGAGGAATGATCCAGGTGGATATTGGTGGCCACCCGCCTATTCCACTTGGGGCCCCACCATTGTCTCTTTCATTTTTTTTCACAACTTACTATTTTTTAGCAATTTTCCAGATCCTCAACTTCCGGAGCCATTTTGAAGCCCCAAAAGGAGATAGTATGCTGAAGTTACGTCCACGGGAAGTTGAAACACCAATTTACCCAAACGGGGCCCATAGTTTTGGCACTTCATCTCCTAGGGTTAGTTTTTTTGACTTTTAGAGTTCTCCATTGTTTCTCCATAATAAATAGGCCCTCGAGCCTCATTGTAACACATTTTAGAGGTCTATAGCCACCACATCTCTTCTCAGAGATTCGCTACCAGCACCCTAGCTATTTTATTTCCATCATGGTTGTAAGCATATTTATGTGATTTGATATTAATGAAATGAAGCCCTATTTCCACTGTATTTCTATGTTTATGGTTATTTCTATATTCTGTTACATTCTTGCATAAATTTGGATCATGGAAATTGAAACATAATTCAAGATTAACTTTAAAATTTACTCAATGAACCTAAGGCAACATTGGAACCTAACGAAACATTTATAGTGGTCTAGGCTAGAGACGCGTTCCGACATTTTAAAACCTAGTAGTGTCGCTCGCCTCTTGGCTTCAGACATCACAAGTATGGACTTGTGCTTCCTGTACCGTCACATATATAAAGGGAGACCCCTCTAGGTTGCAATCCTTTATCCATAGGAAGCTAAGTCTACCGCCTTGTAACTGTGATACACCGAACACAGCATCCAGGGAGATTACTTGCATGTACGTTAAGTCCTTGGTCATTTCTCTTTCATTTGATCACCAAGGTGTATATGGCAGTTCACAGAAACCTGGTATACCCTCTTTCTTAGAATACCTGAGTAGTAATTTCGATATTTTTGTGACTCTTTAAATAAGTAAAAGATCATCGAGCACTTGTCCTTTTATGCTCGTTTCAAATTGAAAGTGACTAGAGTCATCTTTTTCCTGTTTCTTGACTCTTAAAACATGAAATAGTGAATTTTTGTTTCAGTGTTATAAAATTAATTACCTACGATTACACACCCATTAAATTTTTTTACTTGGCTTGATTTATTTCCTTGGTTCTTGATTTTGGCACTTTCGATTGGCTATCTCTTTTCCTTCCTGTTCTGATCTACAGTCAAAGTGGCGAAACCTCCAGTTTTGTCGTCTTCACTGCCTCCTAGTGGTAGTTATTTTCTAGATGCTTCTTTCGAAACCCCTCAATCCACTAGGTTTGCTGAGTTCTCGCAACCTATTCTTCTGTCTATCCAACCCCTTGCTACTCGGTCTCCACTTGATGAACTATTTGAATTCAATTGGCCTCCTTCAAGTGCTTGGTCTGGTTTTGGGGACAAAGGGGAAGTTCATCCTCTTACATCTGGATCACCTTTTGTTCCTGCTATGGTACTTCCTAGTCCTTGTAGTCTTTTCAAAGATCTTACAGGAGATTCAAATATGGATTCCTCTAGTTCTATCGATAGTGAAGGAATGCCTGTATCCATAGGAGAATATCAACTCTTTCCTGAAGATCTTTTTCATGCCTTTGTCTAATCTTCTTCGCCTTCGGTGTCACTTCCAGCTGGCTATAGGTCTCTAAGTCAGATTATGTCTGGAGTTGCATCCATTGTATAGTCCAGCACAGTAACTCCTCCTTAGAGTTCAGTCCAATCTTCATCAGTAATATTACCCTCGACATCAAATCCGTCGATTACTGTTACATCTGTTCCAGTCCAACCTACAGTTTATGTGGCTTCTAGTTCAGTTTCCACTACTCCTGTGATTCTTGGCAGTCTCACTTTTGAAGAATATCTGTTAGTTGTTAAACAGATTTCTCAGGGCTCTCAACGGCCCCCACCTCCTAGAAATCCTCGTTTTCATCACCATGATGCTGTTGGTACTCCCATATATGAATATCCACATCATTATGATGACCGTGGGAATCCAGTTTATTTGCCTCCTATAGATCCTTATCAGGCCGTTTATGACCCTTATCAGGCCGGTTATGATCCTTATCAGTCTATTACTCATTTGGGACCTACTTTGCCTATGCAACCCTCTAGCTTACAAGGAAAACCCTCTCAAGGAAAAACTTTAGCTCAGCAGGGCCGTGCTTTTGGTCCACAGAGACAACCATACGGTCCACAAGGCCAACCTTTACAAGGAAAACCTTTGGTCCAACAAGGACAAGCCTTTGGTCTCTCAGGTCAACCTCTAGTTCAACCCGGATCATCTTTTTGTCCTGGGGGGCAAGTTTATCCATCACAAGGACAATCCTATGGTCCTTCTCCGGGTCAACTTGGTCATCAAGGACATCCTGGACCATCTCAAGCATCAGGCCAACCTTTACCACAAGGTCAACCTGGTGGCCCTCAACAACCATTTCAACAACCAGTTCAACTAGCTCAACAGCCGTTGCAACCTACCCACCAGCAGATTCCTTCATTTTTGTAGCCAGTTTTACCTGTTTACCCTGCCCAGCAGCCTACTCAACCTACTCCGCAAGGTCAACCTATGCAACCGAAGGGTGCTTATTACCCTCAGGCTTCACATCAACTGGTATATAGTGCACCCCAGATTTGTACCCTCAAAATCAACCAGTATATGACGCACCTCAGGTTCCTTACCCTCAACATCAACCGGTATACCAGCATCCTCAATATCAACCTATGTATCAACAACCTCAAATTCATGCTTACATTCCGTAGCAAAATCCTTATGCTACTCAGCAAGGACCTCAGTGGTTTCCTTCGACTCAATATCCTGGTCCTCAACCCCCGTATCAACCGAATTATCCTGTTTCGAATCCCTATGATCCGAATTCTTCAAGACAGAATGTACGAGGACAAAATCACATTCGGACTGGGTGGAATGTACAGACAGGTCCTTATTAAATACCTCCAATTAATTTTAATACTCAGTTACCGTTTCTTGCTACGTTGGAATTACTCGATGTGTCGAAGTTGACAAATGATCCTATTCTTCATAATCCATATTGGCCTCCGGTTCTGACCAAGATTCCTGGTGATTGTCCTAAATTTGAGGGTAAACCTGGTGAAGATCCCCAAACGCATGTGATGACCTACCGTTTGTGGTGTTCTTCTAATTCTTGGGTTGACAATTCTATTCGTCTTCATATTTTCAAGCGAACTCTTACTGGTGCCGCTACAAAGTGGTACATTGAGCTGTCTTGTGGATTTTTCTAAGATTTCAATTCTTTGTCCATGGCATTCCTTACAAATTTTTAGTTACCGATCTGCTATGAGACCAGGATGCACTTCCTCACTTCATTGAAAAAGGACCGAGCTACTCATATCTCAGATCATATTCATGAGTGGTTGTCGTCGTCACATGATCAAATTTGAGATACCTGATTAGCTTCTAACTCATTGGTTCAATACATCCTTTGTCAATCAGATTGTCAAATACATTGCTACGGGGGCATGTGTGACCGAGGAACAAGCCATTTCTTATGCCTAGTACCTTGATCTTGTGTATTCTCAGTCTGGCGCATTGTACGATATCTTGCCCGCTGCTCCTCAACTTGGAACTTCTAAACTACCAACGACTCCATCCGCTGATGGTATTATTGGTTCCACATCGTAGACTTCTCAGAAGTATCCTTCATCTAACTCTGGGAAGCAGAAGTCTACTTCTTCCAATAATGTAGCTCCTCAGTCAAATTCGAATTCTGATACACCTGCAGAAGTGAATACTGTTCAGGCCAATCCTATAGATAACACTTCCAAAGGTAAGAAGAAGGATAAAGCTAAAGCTAAAGCCGATACCCCGAAACAGGATTCTCCAAAACCTCGTTCTGCTGATATTTCTTAATGTAAGCCGAAGTATCCTTGTTTGATTTGTGATGATGAGCACTTCACCAAGGACTGTCCTCGACGGTCTAAAGTGAGTCGATTTCTCAAAGGCACCCAAGGAGCTCCGACCATTCTTAAAGAACCCTTTCCTCAGTAGACTCATATGGTAGAGCATCCTTAGTCCTCTGCTCCATCTGGTTCACAAGTTTTCATGATGAATGGTTCTACACCTATTTCTATTGCTACTCGATTGAAAGATTATTCTGGTTCGCGTCAGGGAGTGGGGAAAGAGATCGTTGATGGTCCTCCTCCCCCTCCTATTTCTGGTCCTCTTGAGATTGAATGGCCTAGCACTGAATCTATTGTGCAACCACCTTCCAAAGGTGTGCTTCGTAAGTCTTCGTACAATCCCAACGCCTGTGCCGCTCAACATTACAGTATTGCTGAAGATTTAGCTGAGGCGTTGTCCGCAATGACTGTGTTAGATGTACTTCAGAGTTTTCCTTCACAACAGAAAGCTTTGCTATCTATGATAGGTGGGATTAATCCTGCCAATACTAGCTTGCTTGCTTTTGATTTATAGAATTTCGTCCCGCGACTCCCACACCAAATTTCACTCATCATTCAATTTGGTATTAATGGTTTGAATATTCACTAGGCAGTCGTGGACGAGGGTGCATCTACCTATGTTATGTCATCTACTTGTTGGAAAGCCATTGGTTCTCTAGCTCTTACTTCATCACCCAATGCCCTTGAAGCATTTGATGGAAGAGAATCTAAACCTCTTGGTTTTCTCGCTAGTTTGTCAATCACATTAGAAGGGAAGACAGTCAATGTTGAGGTTGAAGTTGAAGTCGTTGATGAAAAACTCAATTATAACCTTCTCCTCGGACGTAATTGGAATCACACCATGTTGTGCGTTCTATCCACTCTCTTTCATGTTTTGAAGTTTTCGCACAAAGGAAATATTATTACTGTTGATAAATTGTCTTTTTTCACTTCTTTCGAGAACAACGTTCCGTACATGGACAAGATTCATACTCCTTACAAGTGTGTAGGGCCAGGCCTTTTTAAGGATCCTTCCCTCATGGGTGTTTTCCCTCTTCCACCGCCGAATACTGTTCAGGTCAACATGATTTCTCGAACCAATGACCCCTGGGTTATCCCTTCTCTTGAAAAAATTGATTCGTTCGGCAATTTGATGCCTTTGAGTCCAATTGAAATTGATTATTGTGAACTCATTGCTACATCAGACACTCTGTCCTTTGATTCTGCTCCTTCGAGCGTAACTCTTGACATCTATTCTCAATCCCCTTGGCTTGGTGATTTTGATTCACCAGATCCTTTGAAAGAGGTGTTTCCTTCCAATGAGGCTATCGTGGAAACCTTGTCTCTCGATGATCTGCCATGGGATGACGGTCATCATCGTTCCTCGTTTCTAACAAGACTTGGAGCCATGTCTACCTGTCTTGAGCATTTTTCCTCTCAGGTTCCCTCTCCTCCACTTCAAACACCTATTCAGGTCCATGAGGGTTTTTCGGAAGGTAACTTGAGTAACATCACTTAGATGATGCCTATTGACATTTCCATTAAATCAGGAATCATCAATAATGTCCATATTGGGGTTACTTGTTCTTTGGATGAAGTGCAAGTCTATACTAGCCTTTTCTGTGAATTCTGTGATGTCTTTGTGTGGTGTTACGAAGAAATGCTTGGTATTGATCCTAGCATCATGGTACATGAGATTCCTACATACCCCGGTCGAAACCTGTTCGTCAGCGTCTTCGTTCGGTGCATCCTAGGAAAGTTATTGCCATTAAGGCCAAAGTGGAAAAGCTTCTCAAAGCTGGTTTCATGTATCCAATTCCATTGAGAGAATGGGTCTCTAATATATTTCCTGTAGATAAGAAATAGGGCACTATTCATGTCTATTTTGACTATCGTGATATCAATCGAGCTTGTCCTAAAGATAATTATCCTACTCCTTTCATTGATAAAATCATTGATGATTGTGCTAGGAGCGAGATTTTTTCCCTTATTGATAGTTTTTCAGGTTATAATCAGATCAATATTCTCCCGACTGATCAACACAAGACTGATGTCATCTATCCTTGGGGTACGTTTGCATATAAGAAGCTTCCTTTTGGTTAGAAGAATTTCGGGGCCACATTTCAACGCACAATGTCTTATGCCTTTCATGATATTCATCACATTGTTCATCCTTATCTGGATGACCTTCTGGCTCATTCAGCTAAGTGTAGAGATCATTCTAACCATCTTCGTCATATTTTTCTACATTGTGAACACTATAACATTCGGCTTAATCCACACAAATGTGTCTTCTGCATCGATTCGGTATACTATTAGGGTTGATCATTTCTAAAGATGGAATTTGCCTGGATCCTCTCAAGGTTGAGAATATTATCAATCTCCCCTCTCCTTTCTCATTGCATCAGTTGCGGAGTTTACAAGGGAAAGCTAATTTTCTTCGCCGTTTTATACCTAACTATGCTAAAGTAGCCAAAGGATTCACATGCTTGTTAAAGCAGGTCATTCCTTTTTACTGGGATGAGATCGCTCAGAAATCTTTTGATGCATTGAAAACAATGTTGGTCAATGCTCCTATCCTATGCCCTCCTGATTATCATCGTGATTTTTCCTTTTATTTGGCTATCGCTTTCAGCATTATTACCATGGTTTTGGTACAAGACGACGATGATGGTTATGAGCATGTTATTTATTACTTGTCTCGTAACCTTCTCGACCCCGAAACACATTATGCTCACATTGAGAAGTTAGCGTTGGCCACTGTTCAAGCTATTCAATGTTTTCGTCATTATATTCTTTTGCGTACAGTGACTTTGATTTCTAAATGCAACCTCATGACCTACATATTATCTCAAAAATTTCTAGGGGGAAAATACTCAAAGTGGATTGTCATCCTCCAAGAGTTTGATTTGGAATTTACTACTACCAAATCTAAGAAATCATTGGTTTTTGCTGATTTACTTTGTTCTCTCCCTTTCGACTCCGCTCCTTCTCATTCTGAGGACTTCATTCCAGATGATTCACTTTTCTTGATTAGCACCCTCGATCCATGGTACGATGATATCATCGTCTATCTCCAAACTTCATATTTTAGATCTGAGTTAACGAAGGATGCCCGCTGACGCATCTGCCATCAGTCACAACCTTATCGTATAGTTGGGGATACTCTCTATCGTATTGGAGTCGATTCCATACTCTGGTGATGTTTGACTCTCAAGGAAGCTAAGAAACCTCTGAATGATTGTCACAGTGGTGCCTGTGGTGGCCACATGTCTGGTTATGCTACTGCACAGAAGATTCTTCGTGTTGGTTATTTTTGGCCTTCCATTTTCAAGGACTCTATTATCGCAGTTCGTAAATTTCATGATTGCCAGATTTATCAACGCAAGTTGTGTGTGCCACCTATTCCTCTTCACCCTGTCATTACCGTTGGTCCCTTTGTGAAGTGGGACATCAATTTTATGACATGTAACCCTCACTCGACTGGGCGGCATGCTTATATTATCATAGCCGTGGAATACTTCACCAAATGGGCCAAAGTAATGCTTACACTTGCAGCTGACGGTAAGACAGCTGCTCAATTCATATTCAATCACATTATTGCTAGGTTTGGTGTCCCTCAAGCCATCGTTACCGATCATGGTTCACATTTTCAGCATTATATGGTGGCGCAGTTGACTTCTAATTTGAGTCTGCATCACGACAGCTCAAAGCTGTGCTAACCTCAAGCCAATGGCTAGGTTGAAGATGTGGAAAAATTTCTTGTCACAATGCTTTAGCGTACGATTGGGATCCACAAATCAAATTGGCATCTCATGTTATTTTCAGCTCTTTGGGCATACCAAACCTCAGTGAAAAACGCAACCGGGTTCACTCCCTTCCAATTGGTTTATGGCCTGGAAGCTACTCTTCTGATTGAATGTGAAATACCTTCACTCAAGTTGGTTGTTGAATTACTGCCGAATACTTCGCTAGAAGAAGAGCATCTCCTTTATTTAGAAAGGCTAGATGAAATGCGCTTCTTTGTTGCTTTCGTTATCGTAGCACAGAAAAATAGGGTCAAAGCTCATTTTGATTAGTCAGTTTCCCCTCATTCTTTCGTTGAAGGAGATCTCATCCTTCTGTATGACCAAGCTTGTGATAAGCTGGGGGTAGGAAAATTTCAACCTATGTGGCAAGGGCCCTAAATCATTAAACATGTGTTGTGGAATGGGGCCTATGAGCTAATTGACTACGAAGGTCATCCTATTGAACAACCTAGAAATGGGTTGTATCTCAAAAAATATTATGTGTGAGTCATTCATGCGTAACAGTTGTACATAGATTTTGTTTTCATTTTTTTACATTTTTTCTGGGTTGGTGTGCTTTGTGAGCATTTTCCTGCTTATTGGGTCTTGCTTATTATGCAAATTTCTATTACGCCTTATGTCGGTTTCGCAGATGGTGCTTCCCGCAGTACCAGGAATTTGTCTTCGACAACCTGGGTAATTTATGATCCTGCTGGTTAGTTGATAGATCTGCAAGGTATTTGTCTAGGATGAACTACAAACAATGTCGCTGAATATAGCACATTCATTGAGCTATTAACTGAGGAAATCAACCTTGGCATACACGGATTTCTTGTAAATCTAGATTCACAGCTTGTTGTTCTACAACTCAATAATCATTATTCGGTTAGAAATCCACACATTATGAGATTGTTTTTACGTATTCGTTTGTTGGAAAGTGTTGAACACCTAATCCTCTATGGGTAGGCGTGGAAGGCGAAGAGTCACAAAGGAGTCCAAGTGACCTTGGAAGATGAATCCAAGAGCCACACCATTGTATTATAAATGTACATCTATGGTGAATAATATGAGTATCTCATGATTATCTTTGTATGTGTGTGTTTAGTTTCTTCATACGCCATGTGTGTGTTTAACATGGTATTAGAGCGAGTGAATTCTGACCCTGCTCCAATTTGAGCCACTAGTTTTTGTGGCCTTTGCATCAAGCTCAGCTCCATAAAGAAGAATACCAAAATTTCCATCTCTTCGTCAGAGTCTACAACTTTGAGGAACTGGACAAGGAATACATATGGAGTTGGGACTGTAAGGTAAAATTTTAGTTTGTTGAGCATTGTCTTATCCATGTGTGTTTAACATCTGAATTTTTTCTTCTATTGTTGCTACAACCCCCAGAAAATATTCTCTGCAATTACCCACCTTTGGTAAAATGGTTTTCGATATTACCAAATCTGTCCACCATATTACCAAATATGTCCCTCCTAGAAGCCCTAACTCATGCATTTTTCTCAATAAAAAAAGGAACTTGCAAGATGGACATATTTCTACATTATTCTCGATAGAAAAGAATTTGCAACGAATATTTCATGCCGATCTTCGCAATTTAATCTTTAATGGGAGTTCCTTGTTAGAAGTAACAATCTCTGCTACTTTTCGAGTTGGTCTTCCAGTCAATGATCTCCTTGAAAGTTGACTCTCCTCTAAAGCCACATTAAAAGATGAACCTAAAGGAGGAGTAAGATTTTCTTGGTCTTCAAGTTCATGCTGTTCCAATTTAACCATTGTTTCCTTTCGAATGACAGCTAATATATTCATGGAAGAAAATAAAGAATTTTCACGAGCTTGACATGAAACTGTTGAATCAGAGGTATCTTGAAATTTCCTAGATGTTGAAGGATCTTTAACTATGGGCTCAGATCGAAGAAAAGAAGTAACATCCTACACCTCATTCCTAGATACCTTTTCCAATGTCTCAAGACCACCATTTATCTGCACTGAGACTCCCACCTGTGGTGCTCGATCCATACTCCGCTTTTTCTCTCCAGTCGCTACTCCCTCGCTGCCTCTTCCACTCCCATCGATTCCCTTACCATGTGGCCTCATCCCTCTGTTGGATCCTCCTCCCTCGTTGATGTCGATTCACATGCTCCTCACGCATTTCCCGTTAGGCTCCTCTACATAGTCTCGACTACGGTATGTGGGTATTGTGAATGGATTGAGAAATAGAGTGGGAGGACAGAGATCTCATGGTTTACTGGAAAGAAACCCATTATGGGTGTTACTGAGATGGCTGTAAAAGTCAAGCTACTGTACAAAAGTGAGAGTTGAGTTGTTGCACTATCGACCGCTTCTACTCAGCCTCTCTCGACTCACTCACCCTTCGCTCTCCCCTCATCGCTCATATCTGTGTAAGGGTCAAATTGTAGTTTGGACAAGTTGCAGGCTGGTAAGATCAATCCACAACCGAAAAAGGTAGGACAAGGAGGACAATAAGGCCAACCAAGGGAGCTGTAATAGGTTGACACATGCCATAGTAGGAAATGATCAAGCCGAGTTGGAGAAGGGTTCGCTAAAGGAGGATTTGGTAGGTAATAATTGCTACAACTATTGAATGTTAGTGTTTTTGTGATGCTACAATAGAAAGGAAGTTCGTTGTAGGTGTCTTCGTGGTCAAAGGATTGCTACAGTGCTGATATTTGGGTAGAAATTTTGTTTTTGAGAAGATTGTGAGCCTAAAAGGAGCTAAGAAGTTGTGTATTTAGTCTTTTTGAAGGATTGTAAAGGGCAACTTTCCTTGGTGCAGGAGCCCTAAGTTTTCTTGTTGAAGAATTAACAAGACCTAATTTTTGGGCATTAAATTCAGTGTCTTGTGCATTGATCTAATATTTGACATATTTTTCTGTGAAAAATATATAAAGTTAGGCATTTTCAGTGTTTATGTTTTTTGTCTTGTGAAACTACCGAAACATAGCCTAGACCTGGGGTGCACGAAATTCTAACATGATAGCAAAGCATTGGCTTGGAAAGAAAATTAGTTGGCCATATGATTTGGTTCATATATATTTTGAGTGATACGTATGAAGACTAAGTATAAAGAACCTTGATTGTTGGTATTGTATGCACATTTTATTATTTTGATGATTATCATATAGAAGGCGATGATTGTTTTGGAAATTGGAGAATTCAGTTATTTGTCTTAAGAACTATTGCACATTGTTATGGCTAAAGTTTATGAAATATTGGAGCTTTTGAATACTCTAATACATTCTAGCATTGACGAAATGGTAAACATCAACAAAGCCTCTCTTTCAGATATTCAAAATTTTCTACAAGATGCACATGAAAAGATAGATTTTTTGCAGTTGGAGTCTCAGCTTCAGCAAGATCAACTTCAGTAAAAGAGTCACCATTCTGAACCTATTTATGTTCATAAACTTGAAAGGGACTCCCATCAGTAGCAAGAATATAAATTTGCAGTTGATTCACATTCAGTTCCTTGTACAAGAGCAGATTTACATGAAGATGCAACAGCTTAGCCTGCACCTCCCAAGCCCATCATCAGACCTTGGGAATATCTTGTCCACAAAAAGCAAAAAACAGGACTTGGATATGATAAGGAGTTGTCCTTTCATATTGTGGACTACTCCAAGCCCATCAATTTCAGAGTGCCAGATGTCTTTATGACATTTCACCTGCAGCTGTTCCAGATCCTGCTCCTCTTCCACAGCAACAACAACAACAAATTGTAAAATGCCAACACTATGATCGATTTGGCCATATGAAAGATCATTGTTTTGATCTTCACCCATGCAAGCACTGTGGTTGGCACACCCATTCTTCACATGGATGCTTCAGAAAAAAGCCTCCTGCAAGAAAAAAGATTCATCTTGGATGGATCGCTTCTTGGCAATGGGCTACAACAACGAAGAAAATGTTTAAGTCACATGTCAGAACTTTTTCTAGAATATTGAACAAACTTGCAGTTGATTTTTCTCCATCATCTCACCTTGTACCTGATAGGGGGGAAAATGGGGGTCAATTACAAGCTTTGATGCTACATCAAGCGAGCCTAAGCCACAATCTCTCATTCCATATTCAGAGTTGTAGCCAGAGACATAGCAGTTTAAGCGAGCCTGAGCCACAATTCATCATTCCAGATTCAGAGTTGTAGCCAAAGACACGGATTCCCATGAGCATGCCTTTGGTTGATGGATAGCCTTAAACCATCCATGTGAGGTTGATATTCCTCCTCTTTCAGAACACTTCCTCTAGCAGAAGACTTTAGCTTCTTGCCAGCTTTGGAAGAGTTCCAGGAATTGCATCAAGCATTCCAGTGTTGGTGCTCATCCTTAAACCATCACAAGTTGTATACTTCCCTTATTTTAGGTTGAAGTTATCCCTCTTAAAATATGAGGGACACTTCCTGTAGCAGAATCCATTAGCTTCTTGCCAGTTTTGGAAGAGTTTCCGGAACTGAAATAAGCATTATGTTCCATTGTTGATGGTCATTCTTAAACCATCTCTTTATGCCAACATTTCAGAGAGTTGATTCAACCTAAGTGCTGCCATGCATATTTTACAGATTTGTATTAAAAATCTCTTCTTGGACTCACACATACCCCTTCAGATTAGGGGGGGAATGTTGAACACCTAATTCTCTATGGATAGGTGTGGAAGGCGAAGAGTCACAAAGGAGTCCAAGTGACCTTGGAAGATGAATCCAAGAGTCACACCATTGTATTATAAATGTACATCTATGGTGAATAATATGAGTATCTCATGCTTATCTTTCTATGTGTGTGTTTAGTTTCTTCATACACCATGTGTGTGTTTAACAGAAAGATATTTTGATTTTATTACTTATCAACATATTCCTAGACGAATGAACACATTAATTGATACAGTGGCTAACATTGTATTAGATAGACATTTGCATAATTTGTAAAAGCATCATCATATGTAAAAGATCCATGTAGGGAAATAGATGTGTATATATATATATATATATATATTGCATGTTTCAACTATGTGCATCATAACGTCAAAAAATATATGTGTGTTTCTGTTACATCCTAAGACATCATGTCTTGCAAAATATGTAGATAAAATAAACCTAGGTGTCTAATCAGCATGGTGCTCATGATAACATGTCACGACCCGTACTAGCCACCTTAGCAAGCAGTGAATTCGGCTGGGCATCCCTATGGTATGTCTCTGGTAGGCGCGAGGAACATCATCAAAATGTGCATAATCTGGGACTCCTTGTGTGATCCCCTCCAGGTTGCACACTATCTCATTTTCCTTGCCGCCCTCTCCTTGAGGATCAAAATCACAAGGGATTCACCTCGCTATCGGTGACATACCGATAGGTCTCTCTGGGCCAACATCTGCATTTACATGGATTTAATGTCAGAACCTGCATAAATAAACAAAAAAATCATAATACTCATAAAACTTAAAAAATGAGTCTCACCCAAATCTTCATCCCAATCTTCTCCCTCCAGGAGTGGGAGGTCTGGATCATCAGTGAAATATGTGCCAGAGTAGGGCCAGTCCTCCATGACAATTAGTTGTCGACAGAGCCAATCAAATAATTCTGGCCTATACGACATTTGTTGGCTACCCCCTACCCTTGGCATCAGAGCTGCCCATCGAGCTATCCATGGTTCTCTCACTGGTGGTGTTGGGACTATAACCTCTTGTCACTGAAAAATGGGTACTCGTTCCAGGAAGAACGATACTAGAATAGATCCATAACCAAATTATTTTAGTTTGGCCTTCTTGCATTTGGTTAGTTGACGCTTCATGTTTATGGTCATGGCCTCTGCCTAGTTGTAGATGGTCGGTGCCATGCAGTCTACAACAAGAAGCAACTATGTATTTTTTTCTTTGTGCGTTGCTTGTGATCCTGCGGCCCATGTGATGGTATGCAATACCACGCGTAGTGTCAAATCTGGGATAGTTTGCATATCAAATTTCCCACTACCTAAGCCTTTCCATGCTCCTCGACTTACCCTGTCTATCACCATGGTCATGTTTTCCATGCAGGGATAGGTGCCAGTTAGGAGTGGTGTTGTACCTCTTCGCGATAATCCTGTGATGAAGTACACGTCAGAGACATCAGTCTCAAGTGCTTGATCCCGTAGAATGAACTTCTCTTGATTTTAGCCCCATATACTGATCAGATATTATAGTAATTCTGGTTGGGCTCGGAGACATGGTGTTAGGAAATTTTTTCAAACCAAAGTTTCTGAGGGCTTCCATAACTCCCTCATTTTCCATGGCTAGCTCATCTTCTTCACTATGTTCCCATTCTTTCCATTCAATGACCATTTTGCCTCTTTCTACCTGTAAACACATTAATGAGTTGTATAAGTCAATTTTAACCCTTAAATATGTAAACGATTGGGACATTTGATGCATATTTTTTCCTAGAAATGGTTTGTGCCATTGGCACGCCCTAGTGTTAAAAATCGGGTGGTTGGTGTGGCTCCGTGCCCGAAACCCGTGCCAGCCGCGCAACCCTAATTTTTACATTTCCTCCCCCAAAATTTGAAATTGATAATTGCAAGAAGAAAGAAATAGCTTAAAATGACAAGAGGGATCTCAGATCTTACCTGGAGTTGACGGATTTTCGATTGATCTACTGGATTGGCCGCTATCGTTGCCGCAAGATTGCACAGTAAAATGGGTAACTATTGCTCCACAAGGGGTAAAAAGTGAAAATTAATTATTTATACCATTTTTGGCATTTTATAACTTTTTCACAACCCTAATTAGGTTTTAAGGCATGTTTTTTTATTATTTTATGATATTATTTTCGAAAAATGGGTTTTACACATGTCTCTTGTGTAGCAATAGGTTTTTCATGCAACAATGATGAAGTAACGATTTATATTTTATACTTTTTCAGACTCGGTAAAAAAACGAAAAATTCACTACTGGAGTCACCTTTCAGCTCTTTTCTGACTCTCAAAAATTGAAAAGATTGCCGAGATTCTTGTCGTTTTGAACTCGTTAAATGGCTGCGAAATGATATCTACCTACTATACGTTTAACCCTTTTTCGGGTTGGGATGGATTATTTATGAAAATGGAATACCTTAGTCTATTGCGACTAAGAGGTTCTCTCAGACACATTTTTCTACCTTTTCGAATCTGTGAGACTACCTTTTCTGCCTTCTTTTCAAACTCTCTAAACATGAAAAGATGTCGAGTTTTCCCTTTGTCAGACTCGTTAAACCCTGATGACATCGGACTTCGTCACCATGACGTTATTTCGAGTTCCTCTTTCCTAGGGCTCGTACAATGTACTATGTTGGATTTGTCCGAAGGACAAACTTACAATACAAGCATATTCTATCTCCTTCAAGCTTGTTTTAAAAAATAATTGGGGTACTCGCCATAAATGGTGGGGGAAAATGGAACCAAGTTTTAGTTATGATGGCAGTATGTCACTCTTGAACATGGCACTTGTCTGCATTCGTGTCAGGTTGGGGACATCTCATTTCATCATTTTTTCCTCCATGGGTTTGGGTAATCTCTTTTGACCTCTCATCTGTTTTTTGCCATGTCATCATGACCTCATATCCTTTGATGTCAAATACTACCAAATCTAGTGTCGTGTTGTTGATATGTTCAAGAGAAGTTTTCCTCTGCAATTTGTCAACCTTCCTTTGATCTCCTGTTGGTCTTGATCCAATTTCATCATGTTCCTCTATCTCATGTTGATGATGTGGCAAAAATGATGGCCCTCCTTAGAACAGGTCACTTCCTGTTGACTTTAGCTCATTATCCAGGAATTTGATGTAGAGACTCCCTTCTGGTACCTTGGAGTCTGCATGCCTCAATGCAGGTTTTTCGCATTCGACCCAAGGTTCACATCATTGGCCTTCGATCGAGTGATTCGACAGATGTTCGACGTCAGATCATTTTTCGCATTCCATAGATTGTACCTTTTTTACCTTGAGGGCCATCGTCATCATTGGTGGTTTCTCTCGCGTCTGTTAACAACTTTCATCATTGGCTGGTAATCAGGCGATTTTCCTGCATGTTCAACTTCAACTCATACATTCGCATGCTCGAAATTGTACTTGTTCAGGTTGAGATGGAGAGAAATACCCTAGATTTTATCTGATAAAATCCATGCTACAGATTTTTGTGGATTATTATGACTTATTGCATGACTCTCTTGATTGGATGACTGTGACCATACCTGAGTCTATTTATTGATTCTTCCTGTTGGATGGATGTGTCCATACCCCGAATCTCACTTTTATATATTCAGTTATGGATGACGGTGCCCATGCCAAGAGATTCATATATCACATATATCATTTGTATTTGTAATCGTAGGTCTTCCAACAGCGGTGTTTGGTTCTAACACATTCTCATAAATCATTTCACCCCTCCCTCTCTCTCGGACTTCATACTTTAGGGGGCATATGTTACACAACATTTTTTCACTATCCCTGCAGTCCCCAACTCACACATTGGAGGGTTGTTTCTGTGACCAATACATAATGTCATGCTTTGCAAATACCATCCTTGCATCCCTTTTTATGAAAGCAATGTTCTTCTTGTTGATATTTCCCTAAGCAGAGCTGTGAAAATCCCTATTTTTGCCTTGGTGTGAGTAGCCCATTACATCCTCGTGCTGACCTAGAAATTTAACATTGAGCCCATGCCACTTGGCACTTTGTGCTAGTTAGACACTTGTGCCAAGATTTTTATGGAATTTTTTTTAAAAATAGAGGCAGAGGTTCCATTCCAACCACCTCGAGGATGAGTCATTTGGAGTGGTTGAACTGAAACAACCACAGACTCCTTCCTTTAGTTAGTAGTTTCCACCTCCCTTGGAACTCTACTAAAGGATAGGACTCCCTCCCACCTTTGTAGGAATCCCAACCTCCTCTTTTCCCTCTATATAAGAATCAATCTCCTTTAGTAGAAGCTAGCTAAACTCATTATAGAAAAATGGCTGAATAGCTAAACTAGAGAATTATACTATAGCTAAGCTACTATAGGAGATAGAATAAGAAAGAGAGTATCCAGAGAGCTCGAGTCGATGACTTCTAAGAGAGCTTGAGTCTGAATTCCCTGACCGATAGTTGAGACGTGTTTCGTCTGAACCCTGCTGGAGGAGATCACGACGTCAAAGCATTGGTTGTACTCTTCCTTCTACTCATTAATATACATGACTACTGTTTGGTTCCACTATTGTTTTATGACATTTATTTGATATGATATGTTTAGCCATCTTTGACTGGCTAGTAGTTGTGAGTGAAACTATGTTGCTATATGTTGTTCTTGTTCTTTGTCTCATGTGCAGGTATCTGGGCATAACAGCGAACGGATCGTGACTTTTCAAGGAAGGAGCGAGAGACCACTACTCTTTCTGCAACATCAACAATGTTGGATTCAAGGTAGTTCAATCTGCCATGTCTTTTTTTCATTCATTAACTAGGAAGCAACACTTTAGCGTGTCCTTTTTTTACTAGACCCACCCTAGGGCTAGAGGATTGTCTCTGTCCGTAGAGAGGATTTACCTTCATAACAGAGCATAGGGGGTAGAGGGACTGGTAGCACGAATGGGGCATATCTAGTTTGCATGCTTGGTGGAGGTGGTGGAGGGAGATGAACGGTGGGTGAGGGTGGATGTGTAGTGGTGCAAAATATGGAGGGATCAAAAATTGTGAGGTGAGTCCAATTCTGAGATTTAGTCCTAAAGAGACTTTTTTCAAAATGTAGATCGAATTGAACGTCCAACAAAGTAACAAAGTTATCAAGAAAGGATACAGATCTGTAAAGAATCCTGTCACAGGTGGGACTTTTTGTTCTGGGAGATTTCCTCAATATTATTTCAGGATTATCTATGATAGGAGGAGGGTTTAGGTCTGGATGGGATCTGGAGGATATCCTTTTGGGAGCCAAAATTGAGTCAAAACTCAAAGACAATTGATTTTTGAATATGGGAAGAAACCAATCTTTGAACGAAAGCTATATCATCTAGTGATTTAGCTAGGGTTTGTTGAATTTGGATGAAAATTGAAAATTTTCAGTTAGTTCCCCAGTATGGTCACCATTATGTTATAACTCTATAATTTAGAAGATTGGCAAGACTAAACTATAAAGAATAACATCAAAATTGCTTGAAGACTAGGATGTAGCCCTCCTAGACTTAGAGAGGGATCTCTCTATTTGATTTAGATTTATTTAAGTTTACTAGTATTAGACTAGATAAATTGATTGCGAGGGTAGTTTGTTTGATTTTTCTTGGTTCGATATAAGGGGTATTTCTTAAACCGTTTCCATTGGGCTATAGATTAAAAATAGGCTGGGTGTATACATCAAATTCGAAGAAAATGCAAGGAAATCTAGCTGTGAATACTGGTGTTTATAGCTAAGCGGAAGTATGGGATGGAGAAGAGTGCTTTCAGTAATGACTTAAGAGCAAATAAGAATTCTTAAATCATACATCGGAAGAAAACATTGAAATTGTAAAGATAGTAAGAATTAAGGTACTTTGAAACAAAAAATCTTAATCTAGCCTTCTTGCTTTACAAATAGAATTATCAATGAGACACATGAAGATATTACAGTGGGAAAACATTAAAAATGAATAGGAAAAGGATCACCATGAGAACACAACACATGAATCTTGCAAGACGATCTCTTTATTGATGCTCAAGCTTGAAAAGTATGAATAATTGCAATGAAAAGTGCTTAAAGAACTAGGGTCCAATGCTTGTTACATTATGAAAACTTATATTTAAACTATTTGAAAATGGATCACCGTTACAGAAAGGGCAATTGGTTCGTTTACCACAAGAGTAATTGAAGAGGGGCCTGTGCACCTTATGCATAGCCATGTCATGACTGTTTTTGGACAGGTGTCTAAAATTACAGTGGAAGTGTCCCTTCATTGTCATGGCCCTCTCGGCAGGTGCTCGATGTCTTTGTGGAGCCATTATCTAACGCTGTGGTGATCTCTTTTGCTGGTAGATCTGATACACTAGATGTGCTAACACTGACACTTCACTGGGCTTCTAGCTTCATCACTGAATTGAGTTGTCATCCTTCTTGGAGCTTGCATAGATTTTCGCAACTCTCTAGAGTCAGGATCTTGGTCCTGTTTAGCTTCCTGTAGACTTCATCATTCTCGGTGTATTTGACAATTGTTGGCTTTAGCTGAAAAATGTGCTTCACCTCATGCTGTATGAAGACATCATAGATGATGACTTCATATAATGCTTTCCCAGTCATGGTGTTCTTTAGATTCGTGTGCTTGGCTATGTCCTCGGAGATCTCTGTGAGCCTTTTTACATAATCAGTCCTAGGCATCAGTTTGTCGTTGATGACAAGCAAGGAAGAAAAACCTCTCTTGTTTAGTGGCTTGATCCTATTGAAAAACCTATTCACCATGATCTCCAACTAATGGAATATTTATTCTAGATGTGTGACCAGACTCTTCTTATTCAACACCCTTTTAACTTCAAGAAAAAAGACTGTTATTTCAGCCACCTCTAGTTGCTCTAATTCATGGCTGCTTTTGGAATTCGGGAATTTGATGATGCTGTTGGAAATTTGGGGCTTATCTCCCATTTCCTTGTTTTTTTTCTCAATGGAAACCTTCACTACATTAATTATATCCCTTTTTTCAAAAATTATATGAATTCAAGGCCATATTTCATTTATAGACTCAATTATATCTAGCCATATGATTTGCTTGACTCTTCCCACCATGCTACCAAGTGAGGGCTCCTTAAGATATTTCTGCAAACTTTCATTTAGCTTTTTGTTAATATGCAACTCTGAGGCATGTGTAAAATCTTTCCTTTTGAATTTCTCTTGTAGGTCACTAAGTTGGTCCTATAGCTTTTTAATCTTTGCTGACTGTAAGGACATGTTTTCCATCGCCTTGGCTAGCTGCTCAGTACTTTCTCTCGGTGCTCCTATGGATGTTGTGGCTGCTGGGATTACTGTGAGAGGAACTTTTTGCAGGGGGTTCATGGCCTTAGCTTCTTCTTTTGATGATCCTTTCACTGCATCCCTTATCACTTCTATCTTTCTTTGATCATTTTATCCATATATTCCTCCATTTTCCTGATCTGCTGTGTTTTTTCAACAATTAATCACAACATTTCTACTTTCTGTGCTTCAGTTGCTTCTATCTCCTTGGCCATAGGGTTTTCTGTCACTGGAATCTTAGGTTGCCTCCTCAATGCATCTATGTCTACATTCTTCCCCCTCACCAGGGTTTTAGCCACTACTATGTTTGATGGATTGTACCCGAGTTGTATCAATAAATATTCTAGATATTTTATCCTCGAATCTTTGGCTATGAAGGAGATCATTTCCCCAGTCTGCTTGTGCATCTCCATCTGGTCGATTGGGTGGATGCTCTTTGCATCAAAATCAAAATATGTCTTTTTGTAGTCTACTACACATTTGGGTTGAGAATTTTGTGCCTCCAAGAATGCCATCCTCATTCTTCCCTTATCAAAGTCAAAATCTGATAGGAGTCTACTCTGGGAGATGCCTATTTGTTTCCAAAACTGAGTTAGGTGTTGGCCTTGAGAACCTCATTCCTTCTCTTGATATCCTTGACTATTTTGTAATATTCCCAAATTTTCACTTGATATTTGGAATATCAGAGTTCTTAATTTTCTTAATGAATTAAGTAAATAAAAGGGTGGAGGGACCCATAATCCTCAATATGAATAAATATCCAATTTTTCTATGTGAATGTGGATTAATTAAGCCTTGATCTACATAAAGAGGTAGTTGAGAAATTACTAATGTCAATGGAATTGGAGATCATGTCTCATTAATGAGATAGATCACGGAGGTTGACACAGTCAGCTAAGATCTTGAAGAGATCAAACAGAAGATCATGTAGCATTCATGATAAGATGATGGAGGAAGTTGTGCAATTAATGCACACATGATGGAGAGGGTGTACATTGCACCTAGACATGATGGATGACTTGGCTCGACAGCACGGTCAAACATGGAAGATCTTGTCCACATGCACAATGCAGTCTTGATGAGGGCCAATGCATGGGAAGGCTCAAACATTATATAAAGAAGATGAAAGAAAGAATGAATGCATGCTTGTGATTATTGATTTTGAGGATCTATTTAGATCTGGAATTGCCATGTGACATTCCATTACTTTCTTGGGCTATTTAGCAAAGATTTCAAGTGCTGTTTAGAACAGGGTGTTCCTGGTCGGGAATCCCACCTCCTTCTTTGAGTGATCTCTTGGAAGAGTATTGTACTTCAATCTGCATCAGGAATTGGTGCCACATATCTTTCCCTACTTTCTGTAGAACATTCATATTCATAAATTGCAGATTTATGAAGACAAGTTTGGAAGGTGGAGGTTGTATTTAGTATTTCAACTGGAGAACTGGTGAAGGTTTATTCCTATCACCTTGGGCTTAAATATCAGCATTCCCAGAGCTTCATTTCATATCTAGCATCAGGCCAAAATTTATTTACCTCCTAGCAGCAGTAATACCTTCAGGAATTACGCTATCCATTTTGCAGATCCAAAAGGAGGAAGTAAGTTGCTAGTATTTTAGCTAGTAATCCTATGAAGGATCATCCCCTCACCTTTCCATCAGTATTCCCATTAGCCTAGAGTTTATTTTAACATATTTTAGCAGGAAGAAGGCCTCTCTTTCCCTTACAACCAAGTTTCTATGAGAAATTGTGTTGCAGTAGCTGTAATCATTATTGGAGGATTGAGAAGCTAGATCTAGAGCTTCTAGCTTGTAGATCTAAAGGAGGGATCAACCCTTCAAGATTAGATCTGATCTTGTGACATATTTTAGCCATCTATTTGTCAGATCTAGCTTCATATCGTAATCCCAACAGATTAAGGATCAAGCCCTAGGAGGGTGATTTTCCAAAGTTGTAGATCTGGAAAATCCGTTCTGGGTTATCTTGGGAATCCATCACATTGGTCAGATCTTGAATATTGGCATCATCAGAGCTCTAGATTTCAGTAGATCTAAATTTTAATTTTCAGCCTGTAGTCATATATTCATATTCTATTGAAGGGACATCGTAGTATTTGCTTCCAGCAGCTCTCTAGTTACGTAGTGCCTACTTTGGCATGTTTTCAGGGTGATTCTAGGCCATCTCTTTGGCTAGATCTACTCATACTTTGTACATTTGGTAGCTGAATCATCTCCATATAATAAAATGGCTCAGATTCTCTATAAATTCTGATTTTGTCTTGAGATTTATTATTTACTTAGTTGCAGTTCTTATATTGTGTTTAAGTATTACTGCATTCTCCCTTTTTGGGATATTACATATTTCATTGATGTCTTCCTCTTGTTGTTCTACTTGTAATATTCCTAATTAGTCCTAAGCTAATTGGAATATTCATTTTTGTTTTTTGTCTTTGTTTAAATAATAAAAGAGTAAAGGAGGTCCATAATACTCCTAATAAAGAATAAATCAATTCCAAATGTGAAAAAGGCTAAATCTTGGCTATGTAAGCAAGCACCCTTATGTATGAAAGGGGTTGGATATTTTGACTGGGTCAACCTTGACCAAATCTACAACATTTTCTTGGAGGAGTGGCCATCAATGAGGCACAACGCAGTTTTAGATGGAGCTGATTTATGTGAAAGGCGTGTTTTCATTGAAGGTGGTTTAGGGTTTGCAAGCAATTAACTTATAAAAGGAAGAGGATGGCAGCATGAGAAGGTTGTTGATGATTATGTATTTATGAATATATTTTCTGTTTAGACATATATCATTCTCTTTCTGTTTAGATGAGAATAGTTTTGTTTAGCACTGGGTGTTCCTGATCAGGAATCCCACCTCTTCCCATTAAGTAGCTCCTGGGAGAGTTTGTACTACATTGTCCACTATCTGGATGAAGGCCAAGCTTCTTCTTCCAACTACAATGCAGATACTTCTTCAGTGCTCCTTTTCAGTGGGGAAGGCTCCTATCCCATTGGCAAGAGAGTATTGGATCATTGGAGCATCATTTTTATATCTTGGCATGTGGCAAACTATGTTCTAAACCCTACAGTGCAATTTTTCTTCCAGATCTGCGTTATTCTTGTAGGTGTTGTTGTAGGGTGTTTTGGCTCATCATTTGGAGAGCTAGTTTTCAATTTTTGGGGATATGCCCTCCAATTTGGATATCCATTGAAGGAATATCTATTTCTTGTCATATCAGATCTAATCTGAATACTTTTGTATAATTCTGAATATCTCAATATTTCTACAGATTTGCAGACTTAGATCTTAGATCTACTTCTTGTACATGCTATTTTTCTCAAAACCCCAGGGGGATTTGAAAGAGGAGCCTCTATAGTGTATGGATCTATTATATATCTAAATTTTCATGCACTTATATGATCTAGATCTGAAGTGTAATTAACAGTTGTTTGCAGCCCAATAAAATAACACTGTCAAGCTATTTCCAATCATAATACATGGTTGCAACACCTCTTTTTGAGGATTTTATTCTATTGATGACTTGTATTACAAGTTATGCATCATATGGGCCATATTTTATATCTAATTTGATACTGTAAATACATTTGAAAGGTCTCCTTGTTGGCCTCCTACTGTATCTTAGATGAACTCCATTATTTTACTGCAAATCTGCTTTCTATTGCTACATTCCCCATTTGGGAATACTACAGTGGTATCGAAGAATCATCTTGGCACAACCTGTGCTTTCTAAGAAGCCAATATTTCTTTTGAAGAAAAGAACAATACAAAAGAAGTTTGATTACACTGATGACAAAGAAAACAAGGGTAAGACCCCTTTATCTGGAAGAATGAAAGGGAAGGATTTATCAAATACTCTTTTCCAAACTATGTATGAGCATAAAAGAGAAATCAAGGGAATGAGGATGGAAAGACATGAAGATCCCTCAAGAATAATTTCACATGAAGAAAACCCCGGTTCTTCAAATTATGTGTGTGAGCATTCAACCACACAATCATATCTGCAATGTTGTAGCATGCCTACATTCTTGGCAAGAGAAGAAGCAGAAGGAGAAACACCAAAGAAGGAGAATCTTGGTGACTATCTCCAAGAATATGAATCTCAGTCTAGAAGATTCAAGGAGAATTTAAGCTTCCAAGGGTTTTGTCAACTTAAAGAAGAGAGAATATCCAACAACTACAAGAGAAGAAGAGGGTGCATGAAGCACACTTTGGGTAGATTCTTTCTACCTACTTTTGATGGATCACCCAAGAGCACAACCAAGTCTTGGGTAAGGAAGCTAGACACATATTTCCAGCTGCATCAAGTTTCAGAAGAAGAAGCCATGAGAGTAACAGCGCTGCATCTTCAAGGTAAGAATTATGCTTGGTGGTTATTTGAATCTTCTTCATTGAAAAATGAAAATATATCTACTTATGCAAAGTTAACAAGGAGGTTAGTGAAAATATTTTATTTTAAACAATATGAAATTTCCTTGGGTGAGCAAACCAAGCCCAAGAATTCAGAACCTTTGCATGAATTGGAAGGATCCATGAAACCAACTCTAGTTCAGAACATTGTCGAGGGGGTTAAAGATCTGCTACATGATTTTCCAAGGGAAAAGGCCCCACTTCAGCAAGAACTTTCTTCTCAAGAATAAGACATGAGGATTCCTTTTTCACAAGGAGATCAAGTAAAATGATCTCTTAATAATGAGGAAGAGGAAGAGCAGGGAATATCCTCCAGCGCCGTGACAGTAGGAGGAGATCTACTTCTAATTGGATATGAAGGGGAAGAAATTTCTTCCACTAGAAGGGCTCTTGTGTCTTTGCAAGAAGCTCCAAGGGATCATCATCCAAGGGATATTACATATGAAGAGCATGAGAAGCATGTGTCTATGATGATAGACAATGAGACAAAACAATGTAGGAAGTGTGTTCCAACATTGCATATTGTTTTGGGAACACATACTATGTTAGATCATTCCTTTGTGATCAAGACTCTTGACACCAAGGAGATGTTGGGGGTACATGGGTTAATTACATATGAAGAAAGAACCTTATACTGTGAGATCTTGTAGAAGGTAGGAGAAGAAGAACAAAGGAGGGATCATAGCGCTGAAATGGTAGGAGATGATCCACTATTACATGGAGGAAAGGATGGGGCAATTGCTTTAATCAGAAGCACTCTTGCATCCTTAAGAGTGATACCCCATTATCTTGAAACTTCCACACAAAAATCAGAGATGAATTTGTGCAGTGGAAGTGAGGATATGATGATACCATCTATTATGCACATGGGGATGATCCATGAGACATCATTATATTGTGGTAAACCACCTGGGAGACCACCTGATTCAGATTTGGTGAAAGATGTCTCACACATTGATGCTCCATTCATAGATCCAAGAAGGAAGGGAGCATTAGAAGACCATAATACAATGTTGAGAGTGTTGGGGGAGCTCAAGGAGGAGGGAAATATTTTCCCCTTATCACCATTTTCCACTCTCTCATCTCATACTACACTGAGAGAATATGTTGCAAGAATGGAGAAAGACACCATCATGGGGCAAGGAGGGAAGTCCTTGGCTATAAATACTCAGAAGATAATCTCACTTGGAGAGAAATATTCCATACATGAAGAATATGGTGGTCTCACATGCATACTTTTGCAAGACCAAGGAGGTTTTGGATAGATGATAGCCTTCCATGGGAGACTAACTTCCAAAAAATTCCGTCTTCATTTGGGCATGTGCATATGCAAGAAGGGAAACAAGGAGGGAATAGCAACCTTCCATCATATAATCTTGGCATGGGATGTGTCAAGGAGGAGAAGAAAGGAAGGAATAACGTTCCAACATGTACCTTTGGCATGGGATATGTCAAGGGGGAGAGCAGCCACATGACAGACACTTCAATTGATAGATCAGTAGCATTGTCGTTGTTGGGGAGTTTAGATACATATTGGAAATCCTAACTGTTGGTGGATTACTCCAAGGATATTCACACATGCACGATACTTGATGACCAGCTACATGAAGAGGGCTATTTAGTCCATGAATAATTCATCTATTATCATGGTAGAATATTCTTGTCTAGAGCCTCCAAGATCAAGTAGAAGTTACTACAAAGGGACTATAAAGAGTTCTTTTTTAGCCATACATACTCCATGAGATTCTACAACATCATCATGAGGAGCTACACTTGTGAGGGCTTTGAAGGAGAACTATATCAACATTTTCAAAGATGCATGTACCATGTGGAAATGGGGTAGCAACATAAATCTATGGAAGAATTAATTCAGCCTTCTCTTTCTCTTTTTGAGGAAGGGGATAAATCTATGCGCCACTCCATTTGTTTGAGGAGAAATTTTGGTGAAAATTATGCTCATGTAAATAATGTTTCATTTTATTATTGTTTTCATTATTTCACTATATTTATGCAGGCCATGAATCCAAGGAGGAGTGTTGTATCTCATAAAATTTATGGCCAACTCCGGGCCACAAAAATGTCTGATTATGGCCACTCCCTTGGTGGAAAAAGGGAGATTTTGTTTCATGATGGGTGCATTCCTAAGGCATCAAATATATCTCGCACTTTCAGCTATGGTGAGATGACTTGGACAACAAGTAAGTGGTGGGTAAACCACTTACCACATCATGATCTGATGCAGTCAGGAGATGCACTGCAGTGGTTCCACATATGGGAGTACGATCCACCTCCATTCTAGCACATTTTTATTCCTATGTACCTGGTTTTGATCCCATACATTGATGATGTACTTATTATTTTTATGGGGATGATTGAAGGGAGGATGAAAGGATTGGATGTGTCCTTTAGGAGAGATATTCTCCATGGTCCTTCTGTTTCATATTTTTGGGAAAGAATTTGACCATCCATGATTGCTACATTGGATCTCTTGATTCCGTATGGGATGAGCCATTTGGGTAACTTGAGCACTTGGGAGGTGCCTCTCACATGGGAGGATTTTTGCTATGAATTACCAATCTAGAGGGTGACTCATTTTGTATGGATGATAGCTTGGATATGGGAGCTCCATATGGGAATGAAGGTTCCCCACATCTTTAGTTCTGTCCTTACAGTTGCTTGGGGACAAGCAACCTTTGGGAGGGGAGGACTGTAATATTCCTAATTAGTCCTAAGCTAATTGGAATATTCATTTTTGTTTTCTGTCTTTTTTTAAAGAATAAAAGTGTAAAGGAGGTCCATAAAACTCCTAATAAATAATAAATCAATGCCAAATGTGAAAAAGGCTAAATCTTGGCTATGTAAGCAAGCACCCTAAGGTGTGAAAGGGGCTGGATATTTTGACTGGGTCAACCTTGGCCAAATCTACAATGTTGTCTTGGAGGACTGGCCATCAATGAGGCACAAAATAGTTTTAGATGGAGCTGATTTATGGGAAAGGAGTGTTAGGTCCCTATATTACTAGTATAGTCCCTTATTTTTGTTAGTGTATGTAATGTTCCAAAATTTTATGGAACATCAAAAACTTTTTTTTTGCTTTAGGAGGAGAATAAATGGGTAAGAAGACCCATTGATAATAAAAATCTGAATAAGGAACCCTTATCATGTGAAAAGGGATCAATAAATAATTGTGTTTCACACCCCATGTGTGAAAAAACACTTTGCAGGTGGATAATTCTAGAGGAGGCCAAGTTGACTACGCAGATCAAGAAGATAAGGGTCACTTGGTGGGCCAGCACAGTTTCCATGAGGAGGAGATCATTCTAGAGAGGAAACCCTAAGGTGTGGGGCCCATGTAAAAGCACCCTTCACTTCTTTAAAAGGATAACGAAGCAGCCATTCTGATTCATGCTTTGATTATCATTTTTCTTGTCTTCTCAGACAAGAGCATTCTCTGGTTGTTTAGCAGAGATGCAGTGCTGCTAGCACTGGGTGTTCCCGGGCGGGGATCCCATCTCTTCCATAGAGTAGCTCTTGGAAGAGCTTGTTCTTTATTTTCCCCATATTCTGGCTTGAGGCCAAGGCATTTCATTCAGCTCTAGCATAGTCTCCATTGGTGGTTGAGTTGTGTTGCTGGGTGTTGCAGGGGAGGGTTTCTCAACACCACTTCTGACATTGTATTTCAGAGGAGGGAGTATCCATTCCTTTGGGAGATCAGTGAGGGAGTTCTTGATCTTCAATCCATAATATTTGGCTTCAGGCCAATCATTTCCATTAGCAGAAGAGCATCCCTCTTCCTTGATTGCGCAGTTCATAGAGAGCATTTGCAATGATGGTTGCAGCATTTTGGGGGGTGGTGTGATCTTCTATGAAAGGATCAGCCTCTCATCTAGAAGATTGAATAAAGGATTTATTTCAGCAAAGGCATCATATTCAGCAAGCTCCTTTCATTTCCATTTTCTATTGAGTTGCAGCAGTTGCCCAGCAACTCCGGCATTTTGGTAAAAATGCCATTTTGTCTAGTTTCCATCCAATCATTCTAGAGGATTGTTGTATTGTATTTTCAGAGGTTGAGACCTTTCTCCCACTTTCTTATTTGAGCTTACATTGTTGTATCATTTATTTTTATGTACTTACTGCTGCAGTACCTCCATAGACTACGCAGTCTTAGTTGGGAATAAACTATGCAGGCAGTGTTTTTCTCCATTTCTTGCACATGTCTCATTAAGACTCTTTACTTGATTTGAGTAATAGATTTCTCAAGCGTTTGACTAAATTTTATACTGCATATATATTTGAAGGCTGATTTCATCTTCATGTGACATATCTCATTAGAAATAACGCTGTCATTTCCTTTGTTGAGCAAAGTGTTGTTGCAGCCCTCTTCATTGGGCCTTTTTCTGAAGATAACAGGTGAAGAAGGCTTGTATCAAGCTCCTAGAAGGATTTTTTTTTAGTAAACTTCAGGATTTAAGCTCTAGACAGATATATGAGAAGGATCCCAAACCAGAGATTAAATCCTGCTACCTCCATTCCTGGAAAATGCGTTTTCTAGGCTTGGGTTGCTAGTCATTCCTACTAGGGAATTTCACATATCTGTAGATAGAGTCTGCAAAGGGCTAGAAAGCCTCCGGATCTCACCCTTCTTTAGAAGGTGACATATCTAATAAATTCCCCTGTAGTCCATCTCTGGCACAGACTTGTGATATTTCTGAAAAAGGAATATTACAGTGGTATCAGAGCATCTTTCTTGGCTCAGCCTGTGGCCTTCAAAGCCCAAGAAAGAGAACAGAAGATGAAGAGGATGAGATTGATCTCATCCATTTTTGAAAAGAGGAAGAACCTACCCAAGGAGGAAGAGCAAACAGAAAAGGAAGACCCTTTCTCTTCCTATTTTCATCTAGAAGGAAATAAGGAGTTGAGCAAGATAGAGACTCCATCTCTTGGAAGGAAGGAGAAGAAAATAATCACACATGAAGATTTCAGAAAGGTTAGGAGGGAGATTGTGCTATAGGGTAAACTGCTTGGGTTGTTGGTTTTCGAATATCCCTCTCAGGGCTTTCCGGTGCCCGAGGCAGACAGTAAGATTAGCTATGCTGTTCACAAAGATGACATGAGCATGTTCATATTAGCTTGAAATAACTTGAAGGAATACAATAGAGAATTACCTGTTTGACAGTCTTGGAGTCCCTTGGAGAGCGTTGCGTAGCGAAGCAAGAGTCCTTCTTCACCAGCTCCAAATCTTAGTCCTGCAATCAGTCAAAGCACCCGCGTAATTTCTAACATAACAAGTATCCTATCAATTAAATCAATACACAATAAACATCTAGATTATACACATCTGAGCCATTCATATCATACTATGTAAATGTTCAAATAATAATGACAATATTAACCATTGAATGGACAAAACGAACACAGTTCTATTGATTTTGAAAGAAGGAGGATTACAACCGTCGGTTGTACCAAGCCCTCCTCAGTCTCCCAATCTCTCTTATCTCTCAAGTGAAGAAGTCCTAGTCAACAAGCTCTCTAGGAACCTCTTTGACTCTTGGCCTTCACAATGTCACACTATTCTCTATTCCACAAGTATACAAGAACCTTGAGCGATCCTTCGACCTTCAATTAAGAGCCTTCAGCTCCTTCTTATAGGAGAGGGAGAAGGCCATTGTTGCCCTTCTCTTTCCACTAGTTTGGAATGGAAAAAACTTAGATGTTTCTTTGATCTCTATGCTTTTGCCTCTTTTGGAGTTCAGTCTTCTATGGCAATGACCAATAATGAACTAGTGCTTCTGTAGTTTCCTTTGTGAACTGACTCCTTTGTGAGGGAAAGTCGGAGATTCAAATCATTCTCCGTGCTCTTTTCCCAATTCAAACTTAAAACACGGGTAACGCTTCCCTCCAGTGTAAACAGAGCGTTGCCCTAGCCACTAACGCGGCCAATGCACTGATTGCCTGCGTTATAATGCTCTTGTTCTATTCTATATAGGCGTTACCCTGGAAGAAATAGGTTTAATTTAGGTCTTTGTACCCCTTCCATATTTGTCTTCCCCTCTGAGCTGATGAGGAGGTATTTTGAAATGTAACAGATGCCCCCTAAAGTGTGAGGTCAGAGACGAAGACGATGGCCGAAATACTTTACAATTTGTGTAGAGATAGAGAGATTGAGAGACTGAGGAAAACCTGAAACAACAACATATGTCAGAAAATATAGTATTTGCCTAGAGTCGGGCATGTCCCATGCTCAGTAGCTTAAACAACATGATTTCTCTAGAATAGAGATATGAAGAATCTGTCCACCAATAGGCACAATGTGGAAGTGTCTGTCATAACAGGATCAGGCTGAAGAAGCTGTCTTCATAAACAACATCGCAGCTTGGGGGAGGGAACACAACTTTAATGGTGTAGCCTTTGCCCCAAGGTCTTGACCACCGATTCACTTAAACTGCATATTTCTCAACATGTGAATGAAGGAGTTGTCGTCAAACATGTGAGAAATCGTCTGATTACCAGTCAATAATGAAAACTGTTAACAGACGCGAAGGTGGCCACCGATAATGATGATGGTCCCTAAGATGCCCAACACAATCTAGCGAGTGTGAATAAAAGGAGTTGAAGTCGAACACTCGTAGAATCATTCGACCAAGAGCCAATGATGAAGACCCTTGATCAAACACAAGACTACCTGCCACTGATGTCTGCAAGTATCCGAGTACTGATGGGTTTATGGATCAACTTCCTAGATAAGATGTTGAAGTCGATAAGAAGTGATCTGTTGAAAGGTAGGCACTGAGGCATCCTACATCAGTCAACACGAAACGGAAATCAACTGATTTTGTTTATGATTTGAGATAAGGAAGATTAAATGGGAACGTCAGACGACAAATAATTTCTGGCATAATGAGTGGTTTGGTTGATAACAGGAGTAGTAGATAACGAGATCTGCTTGAACAATAGAAGGCACTCTAGCAGGGTACTAGGCAGCTGAAGCGTGATGAACACCAAAGAGTGTGTTAGGATTTTACCGGTGCAGGGACACTGGGAAATGAAGGCTAATACTCATAGATGGTAGGGTTTTGCTGGCTGCGAAAGAATTTTCTGGGAAGTGCCATGTTCAAGAATTTTGATGCCAAATCGACCTTTTTTGAAATGTAACAGAGGTAGTAACCATTTTGTCCAAATTTTTCCCTGTCTGATTAAGTTTAACGAGTCAAGACGAGTAAACTCAGTGAATTTTTCATGTTTAGAGAGTCTGAAAAATGTCAGGAAAGACAACTCTATGCCCCATTTGATTAGATTTAACGAGTCCAGATGAGCAAACTCGGTGAATTTTTCATGTTTAGAGAGTCTGAAAAATGTCAGGAAAGACAACTCTATGGGGGTACCTTTGTCATGTCTTGATAACCGGGCACGGCAAAGGGATAATAGTAAGCCCGAAATAGTTCATTTTCCATAATTTAGTCCATCGAATCCGGAAAGGTGAGAAAGCTATGTTCGATAGACGTCTACCTCATTTTGTTATGAGTACGAGGAGACGGAGTAAACTCAGTAATTTTTGTGAAATTTTAACGAGTCCAACAAAGAAAAACTCGGTACCTCCGTGAAATTTTAACGAGTCACACAGAGAAAACTCGATTACTTTTTCTGTTTAAAGAGCTTTGAAAAAGAGGAAAAGAATGGCTCCTTGTTCTCTGTCTTGATAGTTTAACGAGCCTGACAAAGGTGACTCGGGATTTTTTCGGTTTTATGAGCGAGAAAAATATTCCTAAAAAGAATGCTCAGTACTTCTCCATAGTTTTAACGAGTCTGAAGAAGAAAACTCTAGGTTTTTCGGATTAACGAGCAAGAAAAGACCAAAAAGAACGCTCGATGCCAACTTCGTATAAGTTTAACGAGCCCGAAGAAGAGAACTCGAGGTTTTTCGGATTAACGAGCAAGAAAAATACCGTAAAAAGAATGCTCGATAAAACATGAGTATGTTTGCTCATAAATCTTGATCCCTTATTAGAACATCAGTACCAAATCTCGAGAGTTGCGACATGTGTACATCAAGAAATCACGACTTTGTCGACTAACTTAAGAGAGTCATGACCCATAATTTGCTATAAGAAGGTCAAAAGACTTTCATTTTCAATGTTTTGAGTGCTGTGAAGAAGCTCTGGAGTGGAAAAGGGGTGAAAATTTCAGCTGACAATTACGGTCAATCCGGGCAACAGTTTTCTATTCCGCGAGATCCAGGTAAGAGCTAGAACCTCCTGTTATCATTTAATTATCGTTTTGTTAGTTTTTGCTGGTTCAAAATTAGGAAATTTCGAGGCCCTAGAAAAATATTTGTGCCTAACGCGGGTCAGGAGTACAATGGCCGCGTTAAACGCACAACTCGTGAAGGGGTTCCGCATTAGAACGCTCTGTTTTGTACTAGAGCCAGCATTAGGCACACAGTGTTTTCTAACAACTCAATTTTTCCATTTTGAAGTGGTCCAGGCAAGTTTTAATCGGTTGAAAATGTTGCATTTGCAGGTGTTCAGTTGTTAATCATGAGTATCTAGCGAGAGAGAGAACATGAGCAGGAAGAACGAGAGATGGTGATGGATGCGGCAAGCTTAATGGCTCTCCGGAGGTGCGGATTGCTCAAGTATGCTCGTTTAGAACTGATGAGGGGTCAAGAGGACCTCCTGAGGTGGCTGATCCAGCAGTGGGACGAACAACATCATGTCTTTCGGATTGGGGGCAATGAGCTCGCCATCGAAAAGGATGATGTGTACTTTTTGACTGGTTTATCATGTCGTGGGGCAAGGCCCAATTTGATGGGGTCCAGAGCTGACCCTCGTTCCACTACTGATCTGATCCATGCGCACTGCATACGTGGCACCCAGGCTGTGAGTAACCGGATACCTATTGCACAGGTGACTTTGAGACCACTGCGGTCCATACTATGGATGATTTTTCGCTTGGCTAGTGCCAAGAGTCAGCATGTGGCCACCAAGGCTCAGATGCTCCTAGCCTTGGATTGCATGCAGCCTCAGGTTTTCAACTGGTGTGACGGTGTGGTCCGTCGGGTCCGAGCAGAGCTTACTGCATGTAAGACTCGTACTCAAAGAGAGTTTGGGTACGGTACACTGATTGTTTCTTTCATACTAGAGCGGATACCACTGATGAGGCCCAGGATCTCTACAGCGCCATTGGGTCCACGCAAGCCGAGGCAGGCTCGGTGGGCCACTTTTCTTCCACGGACTGGAGAGGGTCCCGTCCGTCACTATTTTGATTGGCTAGACTACCAGATAATCATGATTGAGGATTATCCCTATGCAGGGATGAACTTCACAGGCGATCTGGAGTTAGTCTTGCCCCTTGGCACCCAGTGGGGGCCTGATGGTAAGAAAAATGATCAGTGTTTTTCAAAGAAGTTTTTTGTGTTTTTAGCTTTTGAATGTTTAAGTTAATTTTTTTTTTTTTTTTTTTTTTGGTTAAAAAAAGGGGTGAAAATTAAGTTTTGACATGAAGCTTTTGCTTGCTTGATACAGATGTGGCACCTGTCCGTCCATTTGGGGCCCCTCGCTATGCACGGTGAGGATTGCAGCTACCTGGGGCTGGCGCACCAGTAGAGGATGCGGAAGCCGGCGACGACGATGATACCCAAATTTTACATGAACTCTCCAGGAACCTGGAGGGTCTGAGTATGGGTATACCACCGCTTCCTATGCGGGAGGTTCCAGTTCGTCTGCAGCGGCATACTGTAGGTGTGCCGAAGAGATACCTAGTCCCTCTGAGGAGGATAGCTAGAGCAGTTGTATGGTATCATGAGCATCAGGCTTAGTTGGTGGAGTAGATGTATTAGTATCAGAGCATGTCTTAGTGTAGCCAAATTTTTGTAAAACACCCCAAGTTTTGGAAGATTTTTCTTTTTGATGTTTACTATGTACTAGACATGACATATGTATATGTATATATATTTTTGGTGATTTTGTGTTTTTAAATTTTTATGTATTTTTGATGTGATAAAAATATATGTACTCATGAGTAAATCTTTTACAATAAATGTGACAAATTCCAATCTAACACATAATTTTCCAAAGAATCAGCTAATGCATTAAATTCTCTAGGAACATGCTCAAATGTGATTGTTTGAAATTGACGCTCTAAAAGTTGCACTCGTAAAAAATAACGTAGCAACACAGGGTGGCAGACACGGTAATGATTGTTTAACTGCATAATGATGTGTTGGGAATCTAACCTGACCACTAAATCGGAGATGTCACGAGATGCCGCTTCCGTGAGGAGTTGGATCACTGACATGTACTCGGAAACATTATTAGTGGCGTTACCCAGGAAGATTCCCCCGGAACCAAGAAGGTCCGACTCAGGAGTATAGAGAACCCAAGCAGCTGAAGCAATGCGTCTAGTGTGACAACTAGCACCGTCCGCATATCCGACGTATGATAACGAATGTGATGACATCTGTGTGAAAGAAAAATATTACATGAGAAAAACACCTTAAACCAAAAATAATCCAGAAGCATCAAAACAAATAGGCAAAACTTATATACATAAAATTACAAAGCATATGCCTAGTGCGAAACTAGGCAAAATACTTCTTCAGATAGAGCCCGTTGCGGGGCTCCTCGAGTGGAATTCCATTACAGTCCTGGAGTTTGTAAGCTCCTTTTGAGAGGGCTTTAGTAACAATGTAAGGACCGAGCCACAATGGTTGGAGTGTTCCTGCCCCCAAGAGGTCATGTTTTTTATCATAAAGTAGAACAAGATCGCCCTCTTGGAAAGAACGAGGCTTGACAGATTTGTCGTATTGAGCTTTAACTTGGCGCTGGTGACCTTCGAGTGCTAGTGTAGCATCTCGACGAGTTTCGTCCAAATGATCGAGTGAGAGCAAGCGCTCTTCAGTGGCGGTGGTGCCAGGCAGGAGTTCAACGACGAGTTTGAGTGATGGGATTTCGCACTCGATTGGAAGTACTGCCTCCAGGCCGAAAGCAAGTTGGAAAGGTGTGATATTTGAAAAGCAATATGAAATATTTTCCACGATACCTGTTTTGATCGAGATATCAATGAGCAGCGTCTTGGAAAGATTACCCATGTTCCCCTCTGAATCGATAGTGTGAACAGTCGTATAAGAGGAGGGAACTATCTCAGGTTGGTCGAAAGACAGGATTTCAGTTTTTATCGCCTCTGAATCAATCATCGAAGTGCAATGGTGAAACTCTCCCCAAGGTCGTTCTTCTAATGACATGATCTCTCGAATAGCTTCGTCTGTAGGCCAGAATTCATTGAGGAGATCCTTAGAGAGAACTGTGATGGAAGGGAGGTTTGTACCTGTGGTCGAAACCATATCAGTGGAGGGTTCAGATGCGATTTGGATGGCTTGGTAAGCCAACTCGACTGGCGAAAGCGGCATCTGATCTCCATAGGAATCAATATCTGAAGGTGCCAGGATGATCCATGGGTCGATAGAGCCATCCGAGAAGGTGGATATCATTGCAACTGTGTTTGGGATCTGCGGCGGCGGTAGAGGAAAACAACCCAGTAGGGAAGATGCCTTCAGAAGACCGGTACCAATACTGACGTAAGAGTTAGTAACACCTCCTATTAGGGGTACAGTGCTACTTGGTAAAGTGGCATAATCAGGGGTGCAGAAGGATAGCTGATCGACCGTGACTATTTTCCCATCCAATGGAAATAGGATGAGTTGGAAGACCGAAGACACGATGGCGGTCATAGCATAAGGCCAACTGCGACCGAGCAATAGATTATAGTCGAGATGACACTCTATGACTTCAATGTCCACGTTTACCGTTTTCCCACTCAGAGTGATGGGAAAGCTAGCAAGGTATCCTTTTGGTAGGAAAGTGTGGCCATCGAAATCTTTGAGGGAATTCGATGGCGGGGTTAGAGTAGGAGAACCTAAATTGAGCCAGCAAGCTTGTGATATAACGCAGGTCGAAGCACCTTCGTCTATGACAGTGCGATGGATTGGTCTCCCTTTCGACACAACCTGCACCTGGAATGCGAGTTGATGTGAGAGGTGAGGTTTAGCCTTTTCCATATCAAAGATTGCTAGCATGGAATCCTGGGGGTCTATTCCACCAATGGCCGAAAGCAAGGCTTTCCTTTGTGCTGGACAGGTTTGTAATACTTCAAGAGCAGACATAGCTAACGGTGCCTGCGCCAAATCTTCTACAATATTGTAGTTTTTGGCTGCACATGCAGAGTTGTTATGAGTCGTGCGTCGAAGTGTCCCTTTGGGGGGACGAATTACAGGTTCAACAGTAGGCCGTTCGATATGTAAATCATTGGGCGGTGGCGGATTGGAACTAGTTCCAGGTTCCTGAGCATCTATGGTAGGATTTCCATAAAGCTTGGTGCGAGTTTGAAGGTCAACACTCTTAATGCCATAAATGGCAGATGGTCCTTCGCCGGAAGGATACGAACCACCATTTCCTCGTTGATGGGGTTGAGGCGGATTTTCAACCATGTGTTGATGTTGCTGCTGTTGATTGGGGAAAGGATTGTGAAGAACGGCAGGTGTTCGCCCAGAATCCTTGTTAGCAATAAAATCGGTGCATTCCTACAACCGAAGAAATTTGTATGTCAAGTGGTCCTCCGCACAGATTTTGCAAGGAAATTTCATGGGTTTATCCTTTCCTTTGTCATTTCTGGCAGCATTTTTCTGATTAGGGTTATTCTGATTATCCGACTGCTCTTCCGAAGAAGACGTCTTCTTCTTGTTCTTCTTATTTTTTCCGCTAGGTTTTTGTGAGGTTTGCACCGAATTTACCTCAGCGGGAGGAAGATGAGTCGTTTGGTGGGGGGCGGTGGCAGCTGAGGATGGCTGGGAGGTTTGCCCCCGAGACTGATTGGTGGCTACATCAGAGATCGCGCCAACGAGACCATCGGCATGAGCTCCGGTTTTCTGAGTAGCCGGAGGATTTGGGTTACCAGGGGCATGGGGGAGCAGATCGTAAAGCGTGCCAGATTGTGAATAGATTAAATCCAAGTGTTGGGCATGACGAATACATTGATCTTCTGTCACTGCACCAGAAAGGCCAATGTCTTTAGAGATGTGGGGTAAAAGAGACTTGCAAAACCAATTGGCCAAGAGATGGTCCAGTATTGGCGCTTTGACGAGCCTCCTCCTACGTCTCCATTCATGAATATGGTCGGAGATGTGGGTGGCAGTGTCTTGGCGCAGCGATGTTAACAATTCTGTTCTGGTTTCCACTCTAATTGGCAGTTGGAAGTTCTTTAAGAACTTCGTCGCTAAAGAGCCAAAAGTATTGATGGCGGCGCGTGGCAATTCAATGTACCACTTGGCGGCATTGCCTGTAAGGGTGCGAGGAAATAGTTGAAGTTGAACACTATCATCTACCATGGAATTGGATATGGACCATAAATGGAAGGTAGTGATGTGTGCGTCTGGGTCGTCCCCATGTTTCCCGTCGAACTTCGGGATGTCAAAAGGAATCTTATGCGGTATTGGAGGCCAAAGCGGGTTGTGGTTGATGGGGTCATTCGTCAGCTTATGGATGTCGGGTATGTCCAAAGCTGCCAAGAATGGAAATTGTGGATTTTCCCCCGAGTCTAACCAAGGCAGTATGGGCTGACTACTTAGACCATAGGGTCCCCCCATCCACCTTTTACCAGGAGGGTAAGTGGGACTTTGATAAAAACCTCCCATAGGTCGAGGAGTAGGAACATACGGTTGTTGTCCATAGGGCATAGTGTATTGCGGGGCAAACGGTTGGTTGCCCCCAGCATAAAAGTGCCCTCCCACCCCAGATGGAGGTTGGGGTTGGTTAGTCCAAATAAATGCAATAGAGTTTCCTGGAGGTATACTAGTACTTGCATAATTTGGCAACGGTATAGATCCTACACCTATGTTTGAACCACTTAAGGGGATAGTATTTACAATGGGTTGTCCCATTTGTCCTGAGGATTGCATAGGAAACAGAATATTCCCTGCTACCTGTGTGCTGATAACACTGCCCCCTGGTATAGTGGCTAGGGGGTTTGAACTCAACAGAGGGTTCCAGCCGAAAGGGTTTCTAAAGGGCACCGACGTATGCATGCTCGCGGACGGAGCTACCGTGGGTCCCAACGTGGTCATGGTAGGAGTAGATGCCGAAGGGTTCGATAAACTACTGACAGTTGTGTTGACTATAGGGTTGGGGGTAGGTATATGTTGACTATTGGGGTTACCCAGTAAGGGCATAGAACTGACCACCGGCGGGGAGGATGGTGGCGAACCAGGGATGGTTGCCATTGGTATCGACCCTGTGGATGCCGGTGGTGAAATAGATGTTGGTGCGGCCATAGACATATCTCGGTGTGGTGGAATCTGGACTATCACAGGCCCTAACGGATCAGTGAGTGGAGGATTGTAATTAGGTACAACGCCTTCAGTGAAAGGGTCCTCCGGAAGTTCCGGCTGATAAGGGTCTATGTGATAATCAAGATTAGTCAGAGGAGACTGCTCTTCCGTAGAAGGCCCGGGTTCACTAAGGTTCAGTTCTTCCTCAAGGGTGAGAGGAGGTAGACCTTGCTGTTGTCGAGGCAGACAGCGTGGGTCAGGGGACGCCATGGTGACCAGTTTAATTTTAACAAATTTTATTAAATTGTGATGTATTATAAAGTCTCAAATGACAGTAACCACACACCTAAGAAAAAGAAAAAGGGCTCTCTAAAATCAATCAGCAAGAAGCTAGAATAGGGTGCCCTGTCTGAGTACTACCATTCACTGGTGATGAAATCCAGTATCACAATAGTATACAGAGAGGGTTGGTCGAAAGTACAGTTACGGTCACTCTAGAGCTTTTCCCGAACCTCAGACGATAGGTGTAAGCACTCTCGTGAAGATGAGTACCCTCCTAAAGACCGAAGACAGAGTGGGTCCGTCTGTTTCAGGTACCAGGACAGCCCGTCCCAGTCACCTTGTGTAAGTCCCTAAAAGTATGGCCACTAAGGATACCTCAAATCACAGACATCATCAGGGGGGTCCACGGTCAAGGACAGTGTGCTATATGGGCAGAATACCTAGATCCCCGATCTAGTTTAGACATCCCCGAAGGGAACCCCAATATATAACACACCCACAGGATGTAGTCGAAGGCGAGCTACCTTCTATTGCACCCGAGTGTTGTCTTGCGCTGAGCTCCGGTAAAGGAACGGTCCCGATAATATGAGTGCAGCAGGATTTCACTCGTTAATGACTCTAGTTTTCAAGTTTTGAGATCTTGGGTAGTTTTCTCACTTTCCTAACCCAAGATCCTAGCCTGAACTACTGTTTGTGTGAGCTCAAAAAAGAGTAATTAGATTGATTTTATTATTGCTTTATTTCTAGTGTACTTTATTATTAGTCTTGCGGAGGGGGAGTGGACGTATGAAGTATAGTGAGACTCTGACTCAAGAAACCATGCAAAACATGCTCTAAATATTAAATTCAATGAAGAGTGTTTCTACAGGGAGAGGTTTCTTTTTCAATCATCCATGCACCAACATATAAATAACACAGCTCAACTTTTAAAGATTCAGACTTCTATCTACCTCTTTCAACATTCTATGAACTAAAACTTTCAGAATAAACTCAGCTAGATGCAGAAAAATAAAAATAAAAAAAATTCTCTTAAAAAGTAAATGCTTTGCACACTAACTAAATAAGAAAAACAAATAAAAATGCCAGCTTAGTAGACAAGCACAGGGATTCAGTCAGTGAAAGGTACTGATGGCCAAAAAACTCTACAGCTAAAACACAGTCACAGCAGTGAAAAACAAGGTTTTTGGCTGAGTAACGCTCTGTCTGTGAGAAAATACAACGTTATAACGCACTATATTTAATCATAGACCACATTATAATGCACTGGATAACCTGCATAGGTCGCGTTAACCAGGGAAAATCTCTTCAGTTGGCCAGACAGGAACAGGATTGAACTCTGCAAGCATTTGGTATGTCTACTGGGCATCAAAAATGGTTGGGAGGATCTGTGAACAGAGGAGAGAAGAAAGAAAGGAAAAAATAGTCCAAAAACTATGGGGAAAGTCCCCAGTGGAGTCGCCAATTCTACTATAGGGTAAACTGCTTGGATTGTTGGTTTTCGAATATCCCTCTCAGGGCTTTCCGGTGCCCGAGGCAGACAGTAAGATTAGCTATGCTGTTCACAAAGATGGCATGAGCATGTTCATATTAGCTTGAAATAACTTGAAGGAATACAATAGAGAATTACCTCTTTGACAGTCTTGGAATCCCTTGGAGAGCGCTGCGCAACGAAGCAAGAGTCCTTCTTCACCGGCTCCAAATCTAAGTCCTGCAATCAGTCAAAGCACTCACGTAATTTCTAATATGACAAGTATCCTATCAATTAAATCAATATACAATAAACATATAGATTATACACATCTGAGCCATTCATATCATACTATGTAAATGTTCAAACAATAATGACAATATTAAGCATTGAATGGACAAAACGAACACAGTTCTATTGATTTTGAAAGAAGGAGGATTACAACCGTCGGTTGTACCAAGCCCTCCTCAGTCTCCCAATCTCTCTTATCTCTCAAGTGAGGAAGTCCAAGTCAACAAGCTCTCTAGGAACCTCTTTGACTCTTGGCCTTCACAATGTCACACTATTCTCTATTCCACAAGTATACAAGAACCTTGAGCGATCCTTCGACCTTCAATTAAGAGCCTTCAGCTCCTTCTTATAGGAGAGGGAGAAGGCCATTGTTTCCCTTCTCTTTCCACTAGTTTGGAATGGAAAAAACTTATATGTTTCTTTGATCTCTATGCTTTTGCCTCTTTTTGAGTTCAGTCTTCTATGGCAATGACCAATAATGAACTGGTGTTTCTGCAGTTTCCTTTGTGAACTGACTCCTTTGTGAGGGAAAGTCGGAGATTCAAATCATTCTCTACGCTCTTTTCCCAATTCAAACTTAAAACACGGGTAACGCTTCCCTCCATTGTAAACAGAGCGTTTCCCTAGCCACTAACGTGGCCAATGCACTCATTGCCTACGTTATAACGCTCTTGTTCTGTTCTATATAGGCGTTACCCTGGCAGAAATAGGTTTAATTTAGGTCTTTGTACCCCTTCCATATTTGTCTTCCCCTCTGAGCTAATGAGGAGGTATTTTGACCTGTAACAGATTGATGGAGAATCTCAAAGAGGGTTCAAAACTAAAGGAAGCCGTAGATTTGTACATGGTGAGGGTAAGCATGTAGCCACACACCATGATGAACAACGCAGTCGAAAGCCCATCATTCCCGTAAGGGAGATGAAAGAAGGATGAAAGGTGACTAAGGAGGAAAACCTTAGTGATTTCTTGAAGGAGTATGAGTCTCACACTCATGGGTTCAGAAATCAGCCCACTTTTTCTGAGTTTTTCCAGAGCAAGGTGAAGGGGAAGGATCAACAAGATAGATTTCATCTATCTACTTTTGGAAGTTCACCTTCATATTCAGCTAAAGATTGGGTGGAGGAGCCAAACACGTTCCAACAGCAGCACCACATTTTAGAAGAAGAAATCATCAAGGTTGTAGCTCTACATTTGAAAGGTAAGGCTCATGCATGGTGGAAACTTGAGTCCATTTCTTTTGAGAATGTTAAAGCCTCATCTTATGTGAATTTCACTAAGTCATTGGTGAAAGGATTTGATCAAAAAATTATTGGAACTCATGAGATGGATTTAACCCAAGGGACTCAAACAAAACCCTTGCATAGAAACACAGTACCACCTCAAGAAACCATTGGAGGAGCTGAAAACTTGCATCAAGCCTTGTTGGAGGCCAAACTTTCATCCCACACCTTTGAACAACAAAACAAAGGGCTCTCTTTTTCAAAGGTGGATTAGATTATTGGGATGTTGCCCAAATTTATTGCAAAAACAGAGGGCAAAAATGCCGCCAAATGTAGAGATCATCTAGTACCTCATGCAGAGGAAGAAGGAGCTTTTGCTCCAAATAAAGGGATTCTTGTGTCTTTGCAAGAAGGTCCCCAGGATCTAATGCATGGAGATCAAGGCACACTTCATGATTCACATGTGCCATGGAAGATGAGGTGTAAAACCATGAAGATTCAGGAAGAAGATAGAGGAGATACCCAGCACCATGTGATGAGTAGGGCCCATCTCTATCCATTTTTGGAGGTCATTACACCTAGGAAGGTGATTGAGCTGCGCAGTGGAAGCATGTACAGGGTTGTTCATCCATGTATATGGTCATCTTCAAATGAGAATGTCTCATTGAGTGGAGACATCACACCAAGAAGGCCACTGGTTCAGAAGAGGAGGATAGATGCTTCAGATAGTGAGGCATCAATCATTGATTTCAACAGTGTGGAGGCCTTGGGACAGCTTGTTGTAGCGCTGGGGGTTTTGGGTAAAACCAAAGTAGAGGGTAGCATTCCCTCATTATCATTCTTACCCACTCTCCTTTCAGTACCTACACTGTGGCAGGGGAAGCAAGGGAGGGACAATAGCCTTCCCACTTGTACAGATGGCATGGGAGAAGTATATGCACACCACTCCTTAGAGGAATGGGCACAGTCACTTCTTTTCCTTGGTAGAAAGAGGAGAGATTCATCTTTGATTTTCTCCCTTTGCATGAGCAGAAAAAATGGTAAGGATATTGTTCATTTATATGATTTACATGTTGATTCCTTAACCATGTATATGCAGGATGTTGCTCCAAGGAGGAGCATTCTTTGTCAAAGGCTTCTTGGTCTACTTGGGGCCAAGAGAATAATTGATGACCATCCCCTTGATGGACTTTGGGGAGATTTGTATTTTGGAGGACATGCTCACCATGCATCATACATCACACATTTTCTCCAAATACATGAAGAGAATTTAGAAACAATCCGGCGGTTGAGAAACCACATCTTTTATCATTCTCTATTGCAGTTTATGCTCAAACTGCACTGATTGCATGAGAAGGATCAATGTCTCACTCACTTGCTATATATGGCAGCCAGCATGAATTTTAATTTGGCACTCTATGCTGCTATATATCACACTATTGTTGGGAGCATGATGGGAAGAAGGGCACCTAAGATAGATGTGTCCTTTGGGGGCGAAGATCCCCATACTTTTTGCAGGGCATGCTCTAAGGGGAGCACGAGAGAAGATGTGGCCACCATAGTTCAGCATTCATTCCTTCTTGAGGTGAGCCATGGGAGTGATGGGGAGTCATATGATGGTGTTTATCTCCTTCCCATCACACAGGAGAGACATTGGGCCAGTTTGATTCACAGTGGAGGAGGGAAGATCCTTGGAGATCCAAACTTCATCTTTCCATTTGAGGGCAATATTTCCGCAGCCCAAGAGCAGCCTTCATTCTACACTTTTCATCAGTGGAGAGGTGAATAGCGTGGGGTAGGCTATGATTCCTACCACTTTCAGATTTTTAGCCCACCTTCTTTGTCGAAGCTCAAGGTGGAAGAAGATGTTCAGTAGTTGCCTTATCTGGAGGTGACTAGATTCTTGTGGATGTTCACTTGGGGATGGAGGATTCACATGAGGGGAATGTTCTTCCCAATTCATTTTGACACCATGCCTCAAGGAGACCTCTAGACAACACCTTATTTCCTTCTCGAGGTCACTCCATGTTCATGATGATGGCCACCCTGGCTAGTTTACATTACTTGAGAGGAGCAATATGGAGACTCTTTATTGATACAACATCTCATTCTTCATGAGGAGTTCATCATAAGTAGATGCTATAGTTGGAGGGTGAGGACATCCTTCAGTTCTATCCTTACATGTTGCTTGAGGGCAAGAAACATTTGGGAGGGGAGGACTGTAATGTTCCAAAATTTTATGGAACATTAAAAACTTTTGTTTTTGCTTTAGGAGGAGAATAAATGGGTAAGAAAACCCATTGATAATAAAAATATGAATAAGGAACCCTTATCATGTGAAAATGGATCAATAAAGAACTGGATTTCACACCCCATGTGTGAAAAGAGACACTCTGCAAGTGGATAATTCTAGAAGAGGCCAAGTTGATTGTGCAGATCAAGAAGATAAGGGTCACTTGGTGGGCTAGTGTAGTTTGCATGAGGAGGAGATCATTCTAGAGAGGAAACCCTAAGGTGTGGGGCCCATGGAAAAGCACCCTTCACTTTTTTAAAAGGAGAATGAAGAATCCATTCTGATTCATGCTTTGATTATCATTTTGCTTGTCTTCTCAGACAAGAGCATTCTTTGGCTATTTAGCTGAGATGCAGTGCTGATAGCACTAGGTGTTCCCGAGTGGGGATCCCATCTCTTCCATAGAGTAGCTCTTGGAAGAGCTTGTTCTTCATTTTCCCCATATTATGGCTTGAGGCCAAGGCATTCCATTCAGCTCCAGCACAGCCTCCATTGGTGGTTGAGTTGTGTTGCTAGGTGTTGGAGGGGAGGGTTTCTCAACACCACTTCTGACATTGTATTTCAGAGGAGGGAGCCTCCATTCCTTTGGGAGATCAGTGAGGGAGTTATTGATCTTCAATCCATCATGTTTGGCTTTAGGCCAATCAATTCCATCAACAGAAGAGCATCCCTCTTCCTTGACTGCGCAGTTCATAGAGAGCATTTGCAGTGAGGTTTGCAGCATTTTGGGGGATGGTGTGATCTTCTATGAAAGGATAAGCCTTTCATCTAGAAGATTGAATAAAAGGTTTATTTCAGAAAAGGAATCATATTCAGCAAGATCCTTTCATTTACAGTTTCAATTGAGTTGCAGCAGCTGCCCAACAATTCTGACATTTTGGTAAAAATGCCATTTTGTCTAGTTTCCATCCAATCATTCTAGAGTATTGTTGTATTGTATTTTCAAGGGTTGATACCTTTCTCCCCCTTTCTTATTTGAGCTTACATTGTTGTATCATTCATGTTTATGTATTTACTGGCGCAGTACCTCCATAGATTGTGCAGTCTTAGTTGGGAATAAAATGTGCATGCAATGTTTTTCTCCATTTCTTGCACATGTCTCATTGAGACTCTTTACTTGATTTGAGTAATAGATTTCTCAAGAGTTTGACTACATTTTCTGCTGCATATATATTTGAAGGCTGATTTCATCTTCATGTGACATAGCTCATTAGAAATAATGTTGTTATTTACTTTGTTGAGCAAAGTGTTGTTGCAGCCCTCTTCATTGGGTCTTTTTATGAAGATAACAGGTGAAGGAGGCTTGTCTCAAGCTCCTAGAAGGATTTTTTTTTAGTCCACTTTAGGATTTCAGTTCTAGATAGATATACGAGAAGGATCACAGACTAGGGATCAAATCCTGCTGCCTCCATGCCTGGGAAATGCGTTTTCCAGGCTTGGGTTGCTAGTCATTCCTACTAGGAAATTTCACATATCTGTAGACAGAGTCTCCAAAGGGCCAGAAAGCCTCCGAATCTCACCCTTCTTTAGAAGGTGACATATCCTGTAAATTCCCTCGCATTCCATCTCTGGCATAGACTTGTGATATTTCTAAAAAAGGAATATTACAGTGTAATCCCCTTATTGTTATTATTGTACCCTTGTAACCCCCATATTGTTATTATTGTGCCCTTAAATTATTATTTTTAGGTCGGCTAGGATTACATTGTGGCCCCACTAGGATCACATTGTGGCCCTATGGACTCTTATATATAGAAAGGAGTGTTTGTAATTTGTATCATCCAAGAATTTTCCATTCATGTAATGTATTGGAGGTTTCCCCCTCAAAGTGGCTTATTTATAAGGTGTTTTTATCTCTTTTCTTATATTTCTAGAGTTGGTTTCACAACATTTGGTATAAGAGCTTTGAATTCTAGGGTTTCGCTGCTATAAACAGGTCATCGTGGAATTTTCGCTATAAGTTTTTTTCTATGATGGTTTAGAATCTGAGATTTTTAGGGTGTGAAGCTAAGATCCTGAGGAACATCATCGCAAATTTTAGAGCTTCGTTCACAATATTTTCAGAGATATGACCTATGGAAGGTAGGGCTTTTTGCAGGCTCCTGAATTTCACTTATATAGGTCATCGCGGCATTTTCACTATAAATTTTTTTCTACAAAGGTTCAGAAGCTGAAATTTTTAGAGAGAAAATACGAAAGCCTGAGGAACATCTTCAAAAAAACTCAGAGCTTGGTTTGCAATATTTTTAGAGTTATGATTTGTGGAAGTTCGGTCTTGTTCAGGCTCCCGAATTTCATCTCAAAGAGGTTATCGTGGGAATACCTTCATAATTCTCTCTCTGAGCATCGGATTGGAATGCTGTAAAAAGTGACCACAAGTACATGAACTTTAGTTTCTTTTATATCAATTTCAAAGCCAAATAAGGAAACAGTGACACGTGGAAATTCATACAAGTGTGCTATACTAAACCAGTCCATAATTGGGTCATTGTGGATATTGGACATAACTTTGCCTTGAAGAATTCAAATCAGGTCAAGCCTGTGGCATTTGAAAGAATATTTAGAGGGTGACTTCAGGGTCAAGTTTAGATATTGAAGATCCAAAATCATAGAGATAATTCAGTTTCAATATCGAGTTCCTCAAAATCAAGAAAAAAGTGTGTATTTTTTTTCAAATTGCATAAGTCTTGTTTGAAAAATCAGTTCTAGTTGATTCCAAAGGCCTATTGAGCATAGCTATCTTTATTGGGTTCTAAAATGCCTCCTAAAAAGAATTCAACACCAATTAAGCCTTCAAAAGGCTCTACTATGACTCATGAAGATGAATAAATGCAACATGAGATATCAAAAGTCCATGAGCAAGTGCACCAAATTTTGCTATCGCAAAGAGCAACAAAAAATGAAATGGAAGTTGTGAAGAAAGGCATGGAAAATAATATAGATGGTTTGAAGAAAGGCATGGAAGCTAATATGAATGGTTTGGAAGCTAATATGGATGGCATGGAAGCTAAGATGGATGACATGGAAGCTAAAATGGAAAACATGAAGAATGATCTAAAAGTAGACATGGAAGGTTTGACAAAGTTGATACAACAAATGTTTCCTAATGGTGAAAATATAGTAGAGGAAAATAATGATGAGAACAAAATAAAAGATGATCGTGATTTCATAAACTCTAATATTGGCAGGAAGAACCACCATATTCCAAAGATGGATATGAGGAAGTTTGATGGCAAGGATCTCGTAACATGGATACTACAGATGGAGCAATATTTTGATCTCAATAATGTGAAAAACACACAAAAGGTATGCATTGAAAATTTACATCTAGAACAAAATACATTTGTATGGTATCGATGGCTTTACTCCCGTAAAAAAATTGTCACTTGGTCAATTTTTATGGAGGAAATGATAGCACATTATGAGAATACAAAGAGCAACACCTTCTTTAGCTAATTGATAAATCTCAAACAAAAGGGTTTAGTGGGGGAGCACATTGAGGACTTCCAAAAATTGAATATAAGGGTAACATATATTACAGAGGAACACAGGATTGATCTCTTCATAGGTACTTTAAAGGATAAAATCCAACATGAAGTTCATGTTTTGGAACCTGATTCATTGGAGAAGGCATTCAGGTTGGCAAGAAAAATTGAATGTAAAATTATGGCGACAAGGAAGCCTACCACTCACTTCTATAAAGAGGGAAGTGTTGCTACTCCTAGATTTCAAAAACCTACAAGGTTGACACCACAACAATTGGAAGAAAAAAGAGAAAAAGAGCTTTGCTACATTTGTGATAGAAAATACACTAAAGGTCATAAGTGTGCTGAGAAGAAATTATTTTACATAGATTGTGAAGAGGAAGAAGAAAATGAACAAGAAGAGGATATACACCAGGAACCAACCTTAGAAGAGGAAGAAATGAGTCTGACCATATCGTGTAATGCATTGGCAGGAATTACCACTCCTCAAACTCTTAAGATAGAAGGACATATCAAGAAGAAAAAGGTAATAGTGTTGATTGATTCATGTAGTACCCATAATTTTATTCATTGTAAGGTAGCCAAGGAATTGAATTGTTTCCTATACCCAGCACCAGAATGTCAAGTTATTGTTGCAAATGGAGGAACTATAAATTTCTCTGGAAAATGCCATAATATCAAGCTATCCATGGGGGAATATGTATTGAATAGTTCAATGCTTTCCATCCCAATGGGAGATGCTGATGTCGTACTAGGAGTACAATGGTTACAACCTTTGGGGATGGTAGCTTTTAATTTTCAAGAACTTTTCTTGAAATTTTTTTCAAAAGGAAAGGAAATCGAACTATGGGGTATCACAAGGAAGCTAGGAAAGATAATAAGCTTTAATGTCATGAAAAAGCTTCTGAAGAAATAACAACGAGGCATAATTGCACAATTATGCTCACTAGAAGTTCCAACATCAAAATCATCTATTTCTCAAGATATCCAAAGAGTATTCAACAATTATTCCAATGTGTTTGATACTCTCAAAGGACTCCCACCTATTTGTGATCATGACCATGCTATTCATTTGATTCCAGGAAGTGTTCCTCCAAACATCCGACCTTACAGATATCCTTATGTCCAAAAGAGTGAAATTGAACGTATGATTGCAAAAATGTTAGTGGCTGGTATAATTCAGCCTAGTCAAAGTTCTTTCTCTGCTCTTGTAGTATTAGTACACAAGAAGGATGGATCATGATGCATGTGTCCCGATTATAGGGAGCTGAATAAGCTCACAATTAAAGATAAATTTCCCATTCCTGTGATTGATGAATTATTGGATGAATTACATGGAGCAATTCATTTTACCAAGTTGGATCTTTGTTCAGGATATCATCAAATTAGAATGAAGACTGAAGATATTCCAAAAACAACATTTCGAACTCATGAGGGTCATTATGAATTTTTGTTCATGCCTTTGGCCTTACCAATGCACCTTCTACATTTCAAGGGTTGATGAATTCCATTTTCAAACCCTTCCTTAGAAAATTTGTGCTAGTATTTTTTGATGATATACTAATCTACAGCAGGTCTTGGAAGGATCATGTTGAACATGTTGACAAGGTGCTCAAACTATTGCAGGAAAACAATTATATGCAAAAACATCCAAATGTTTCTTTGGAGTACAAGAGGTGGAATATCTGGGTCATATTGTATCTCACGAGGGTGTTAAGGTAGACCCTAACAAATTAAAGCCATTAAGGAATGGAAAGTCCCCACAACCATAAAGCAGTTGCGAGGATTTCTAGGGTTAACAGGGTATTATCGCAAGTTTGTTAAGAATTATGGGAGAATAGCAGCACCTCTAACAACATTATTGAAGAAAGATGCATTTTCATGGACTCCTGAAGCAACTAAGGCCTTTGAACATCTTAAAGAGGCAATGTACCTAGCACCGGTCTTAGCTACGCTAGACTTCACAAAAACCTTTATTGTGGAATGTGATGCCTCAGGAAATGGAATTGGTGCAGTTTTAATGCAGGAAGGAAGACCCATTGCTTTTGAAAGTCGTCCAATCAAAGGAAAGTATTTACGGAAACCTATTTATGAGAAGGAAATGTTAGCAATACTGCATGCACTAAAGAAATGGCGAACTTACCTAATGGGAAGACACTTCAAGGTAAAAACCGATCATGATAGTCTTAAACATTTTTTGGAACAAAGACTATCGTCAGAAGAGCAACAAAAATGGGTCACAAAGATGTTGGGTTATGACTTTGAAATAATCTACAAAAAAGGAAAGCTTAATGTTGTTGCAGATGCACTCTCAAGAAAGAATGAAAAGGTGGAAGCATTGCTTTGTGCCATTTCTATTATCCAACCAGATTGGATAACCGAAGCAAGAGATGAATGGAAGAAGGACAAAGATGTATGGACACTCATTCAAAAGTTGCAGCAAGATCCTAGTACATCTGATAAATTTAGTTGGAAAAATGATTCCTTATGGTACAAAGATCTCTTATATCTTTGTAATAATTCCCAACTAAAACAAAATATTCTTTTGGAATTGCACACTTCTCCTTTAGGAGGACACTCAGGATTTTTAAAAACTTACCACAGGGTGAAGAAAGAATTTTTTTGGGATGGCCCTAAATCTGATATTAAGAAGTTTGTGGCGAAATGTTTGGTTTGCCAACAGAATAAAGTTGAGACAATTAAGACCCCAGGTCTTCTACAACCCTTATCCATTCCAAGTCAACTTTTGGAGGATATTTCAATGGATTTTATCACAGGTTTACCTAAGTCCGAAGGAAAGAGTGTTATCATGGTGGTAGTTGATAGACTTACCAAGTATGCACACTTTTGTGCATTATCTCATCCATTTAAGGAAAGTAATTTTGATACTACATTTATGGACACAATTCAAAAGCTACATGGAAACCCAAGGGTTATTATGAGTGACAGAGATCCCATTTTTACTGGAAATTTTTGGATAGAGTTATTTTCTTGTCTGGGTACTCAATTAGCTCATAGCTCATCTTATCATCCGCAATCCGATGGTGAAACTGAGATAGTAAATAAATGTTTGGAAGGATATCTTCGTTGTTTTGTATCTGATAAACAAACACAATGGGTCAAGTGGTTACCTCTTGTTGAATGGTGGTATAATACTTCCTTCCATACTGCAGCAAAAATGACCCCATTTATGGCACTTTATGGATATCATCCACCATCCATCACATCATCTTTAAGAGAAAATTTGAAGGTTCAAGCAGTGGAAGATCACATCGAGCATCAACAAGAAGTTCTCCAACTCTTAAAGGACAACCTAAATTTGGCACAAAATCGAATGAAACAACAGGCAGATCAACATCGCAGCGAGAGAAGTTTTGATGTAGGAGATTGGGTATTTTTACGGCTACAACCATACAAACAAATGTCCCTCAAGCAAGCTAAGAAGCATAATAAATTATCACCAAAGTACTATGGTCCTTACAAGGTGTTGCAAAAGATTGGTACTATGGCATACAAATTGGAGCTTCCTGCTTCTTCGCGAGTACATCCAGTTTTCCATATTTCATGCTTAAAGAAGGTTATAGGTGAAAATCTTCCAGTTCAAACAATATTGCCAGAACTTGATGAGGAAGGAAAAATCATATTGGAACCAGAAGCGGTCATGGAAACAAGAACTCGACAACTACGGAATCGATCAATTTCATAGTATCTCATCAAGTGGAAGAACTTACCCACTGAAGATTCTACATGGGAGGATGAGAATTTTATATAGAAGCACCCAGAGCTACTCAAGCGTTGAGGACAACACTTTTTTGAAGGAGAGGGGCATGTTAGGCCCCTATATTACTAGTATATAGGTTCATTAAAAAGGACATGATAGGTTCATTAACGGATTATGGAGTATTGTAGGAAAAATCTAGCTTGGTTGGTGGATCTTTGAGGTTTGAAGGATCATGAGATGGACATTAATTTTGAGAAACAAAGTTTGACAAAGAGAAGTAAAGAATTCTCTATCATATACTTAAACAAAGAGATTTGGAGAGGGATTTGGAAGAATCATAAGCATAGAGAGAAAATAAAAGGTAGAGCAAACCCTAAACTCTTTGATTCAGACTTAAAGCAAATAATTATCCTAGACAAACATTCAAATGAAATACAGAAATGCAAGAAACTTATTTAACTTTCAGTGATTTCATCATCAAAGATAGAAAACATTTAAGATGCACAAATAAATATAATCAGAGAAGGAGAGAAACCATGAACATCCAATATTATAGCTATGAAGGTCCTTTAAAAAAATTAGTTAAGTAAATGCAAAGAGCAGGATTGAAACAAATTTCTTTGACAAACCTAAGTAATGATGCTTTAAATAGATGACTTCAAGAATAGTGTTCTTAGTGGAAAAAATAAGTAGGGATAGCCATAAATAATTCTTGATACCATCTATTTTAAACCATTCAAGAAATAAACAAGCTTAGGAGATCCTTAGAGAGCAAAGAAGGATTCTCTAACAAGTCCTAGTAGAAGAAAACATTAAAGCAATGAAGAACAAACAGACTTAAGGTGCCATTAGCAAACATTTCTTAGTCTAAATTCTTTGTCCTACTGCAACATAGAAATATGGAAACACAATGATAAAATTGAAAACATGAACAAAAAGAAACACTTCACCATCAACCAGGCTCATGGATCCTGCAACCAGTCCTTCTCCATCAACAAACAAATCATGGCATTCATAAGCTCCAAGACATCAAGTTCTTTTCAAATTCCAAGGGACTATGTATTACTTTAGAATCAGTCATCAAAATCCAACCTAATACATAAGAGCCTCATTCTCTATTTATGGATCAAGTGAGGAGGTGGAAACCATAAGAGGCTTCCAGAAAACCCTAATTCTCTCATAAATGTCATTTATGTGCTTAATGGCCCAAGACACATAATATCTAAGCTAATAAATGAAAAGTAACATAATATAACTTCTCAATCAAATCTGGAGTGATTTTCCCAAGAAAATATTAAAAAACCATTTTTCCATTAATTAGTGTGCTTTGTTGACTTTTTGGCAAAAGAGAGTCCATTTGTGCAGTGCAACTTTTGCAGAAAATAGGCTGTTTTGCAACCAAGTTGTGGACCACTTCCCAATGTCAGATTTTTCCCCGTGATGGCTCGTTGGAGAGCCTGAAGAGTATTATTTCCAAAAATTCTTTTGGTTTTATGATCCAGCTCTTGTAGCCTAGTCTAAAATGAAAAATCCCTCAGACTGTTAGTTGCGCAGTGCCAAGCCTAAAACAGAGACAAAAAAGTGATTTTTGAGGTGTTTTTTGACCTTTTGAGGGGTCAAACCTACTCCAAAACTTCTGAAATTTGGTGAGAATGATGTGTAGGCTAAGAGAAATCCAAAAATGTAAATTTTTTCTCCTAGGGATGCTCCATGTGTTTGCGTAGCACCAGAGGCGCTGCGCAAATGAGACCAAAAATTTCAAAAAACCAAAATTTTCTCCAAATGCTCTCAAATTTGGTGGATATCTTCTCTAAGGGGTATTGGCCAACTACTGAGAAGCCTCAACAAAATATCCAATGTTGTCAAGCTTTTTTTTCCTATTTTAGAGTTTGGATTTCAAAGAGGGCCTTCTTCAGTTTAGTAGAAACAAGCTTGTGTTTCCTGGCATAATGCTTTGCCATCCTTCTTTGCAGCTCTAAGATTTCATTTTCATTCTTTAGCTTGGCCTCTAGGTGCATGTCTATCCTTTCAAGCCTTGGATTTGATGCAACTGGCAAGGTCCCTTGCCTCTTGGAGGCAACAAACACTTGCCTTGGGCCTCTTTGGTATATATATGCAAGAGGTGTGATATTGTTGTCACTAGTTTCCTTGCCATGGATGAGATCATCTTCATTTTCTGCCATGTCATCATCTTCTTGCTCACTGAGAGGTTGGTTATTTTCATGACTGTCATGACAGCTGTCATGAATTTCATGATCTCTTTCTTTTTGACTGCATGGTCCCTCACTGTCTTCCTCATCATCTGTCCTTTCTTCTTTCTATGCCGCTGCTTCTTCTTCACTTTCTTCATTTCCTTCTCCTTCATCATCATCTCCCTCTTCATTATCATTTCCTTCCTATTCTTCATCATCTCCTTCCTCTTCTTGTTCATTATTTCCACTATCACCTTTTTCATTTGATGCATCAAGGAAGGAAAGCTTTCCTAAGGAGGAGGTTGTGGGTTCGTAAAGGCTTCATGGGCTATAAAAATCTCCCAAGGTATACCCTGCTGCTGTAAGTGATGCAATACCACCATCTTGATCAAGGAATGGTGGAACAAGCTATTCATTTTTTGTGAGTAATTCCTCCTCCGAAAAATAGAAGGCATTTTCTCAATGCTTTTATTGAGATAGTGAGGTAAGTTGAGCTCCTTGACCCCTGTGAAGTGCATGAGGAGTCTAACATGATAAGCATAGAGCATAGAGTACCTCCCTTCACAGGTGAAGTACTTCATGATAACCAACATCAATGCTTTGAACCTATGCCGGAGGTGTGAAAATGGGAAAATAGTCTTGATGCCTCCTCTATATCTTGGTTTGATAAATGGCTCTAGAGAGTCCTTGTCCAATTTTTCCTTCTTAAACCATTTTTATCCCACAGCTGGAATACCTGTAGATTCAAATATGGCACTTGCTGAAATCTCAAATTTTACTCCTGCAAGGCTTGAGTGCTTGTTATGCAGGTTGAGAATGAGGAGCCTTGTAAGCTCAGGGTGGCTCTTCACTTGTTTTACCTTCTCACAAAATTGAAAGCATCTTGTATTTTGGAAGCATGACAAGATCCTAAGAGAGGAAGTAATTGCCACAATGCTTTGAGGCTCCAACCTATTTACCTTTCCTCCCTTGTGCTTTGGTTTCAAAGACCTTTGAATCCGTTCACTACCATTGTTGTTTTGAGTCCCTGACATGGTGATGGGAAACACTAGTTTGCAAATTGGGGCTTGGTGAAACAAGGTGAGAAAGGATGGAGTCAAGATTTGGTGGATAATGAGTATGGAGGTTATGGTTTTAGTGGCTTTGGAGCTTTTAAGGAGGCTTCTCTCAATTGAGTTTGTAGGCACTTAAACTCACTCACCCTTGTATGATATCAAATTGATTTCGAGATGAAATTTTAAGCACAGAGTTTTGCTTGTATCTAAGGCCTAGGTTTTACATACCTGGGGTTTTATCATTTAAAAAACCATAGAGACCAAAATAACTTTTGAAAACTTGATTAGAGACAAGGAGAGGGCAACAATTACCAATTTTGGCCTTTTTACAAACTCTGGAGGCAGCTTGAAAAGTGAAAATTTGGTTCAGGGCAAGGGTTTTTCACTTTGGCACCTTCCAGGAATTTGCGTAGTGCCTCTACCTATGCTATCAAGTGAGGGTCATTTGCGTAGCGCCAACAGTAGGTGCACAGAGGTCAGTGCAGTGCCAGCAGGGTGTGGACAGGCATTAGCGCAGTGCCGGCAAAGTTGGCAGCTTTTGCATGTATCTTGGGTGAGTCAGGCAGCCGATTTGTGCAGTGCCCGGGCGCTTCATGCAGAGGTGTTGGGTGATAAGCCTGGCTTGTGCATCTTGGGCGAGTTTGGACCGCCTTTGCGTAGCGTCCACGGTTAGCACAACGGCAACATTTTTTTGTGCAACGGCGTGAAATTTTGAATGCGGAATAGGTGCATTTACACAACATGGTCTCCTGGATGCGTAACACTCCTGATTTGCATAGCGCCAGCAAAACTCTACCTAGAATCAGTCCGAAAATGCCAGCCTTTCTCTTTTGAAACTTCTTTCTTCTCTGTAAGAACTGAATGAGCTAAACATGAATTTGAAACACCTTTACAACCTTTTGAAAGAGATAAATCAAATTCAAGAACCCACTTTTCTGTTAAAAATTTTTTGTCACCTAACTGATATATCTTTATGTCTTTTGCAGGGGTTTTGAAGGCTTTCTCCAAGTATTTTTATTTTCTTGTGATGATGGCTAGCTAAAGGGATGAGGAGGTATCTTTCAACCTTTTCACCTTTGAAAACCTAGGCATTTGTTCTAGTTTTCTTTAGGCATGTTGTTTACAAACTGAAAACGTTGTTCTTATTCTTTTAGGGAATTTTTTGGTTGTTGGTGACCTGAAGAATGTCTCTTCACATTTCTTTAGATTTTAAGGAAATAACAAGTCTATTTTTCCAAAGTTTCAAACAAATCACATTATGCCATGGGTTTCACTTAGCCATTTCTAATTTTGTGCAGGTGCCTATATTTCATGTGCCCTTGATCCCTTAGTGCCCTTTTGAAGTTAAAACCTCATTTTCTGAAGAGTAACCCTATGATTCAACTTGTCTTCTCTCTTTGATACTTTAACCCTATTCTTCCCTTCTTTTGTCTAATTTTTAGAGGCCTTTGACTGTACTTGAAAACCTTAGCCCCTTAAACTGATACTCCTCACAAATTCTTTCTTTGATGCAGGTGAAATAATGCTGCCTATAACAAACCTCAGAGGGTTTTTTGGATGTCCTTTGAAATGTCATTTTCTGTTAAGAAGGAGATATTGTCATATTTAATTGACCTATTTCGCCAACCTTTCCAAACCCTTAGCTTTTAGGGCCGCTAGAGAAAAATAAGGAGTGTTGTTTTCTAAGTTCTCTATAGCTCTTTCAAAACTTATTTATCATTTCTAAAAATCTTCAAAGTGCACTTGATGGAGTTGAGGTGGCTTCTGTCCTTGTGGTCTTTGTGATAGTTTCTTGCTTGTCACCACTGTTTTGTTAACTAATCACAAAAACCTGGATTTTCTTTAAACATAGGCCTACTACCTTTCTCTTGTTTTTGGATGCCTCCTGGTGATGATTCCATCCTATTACCTTACCTCTTCTTATGATGATGGAAATTTTGAACATTTTTTGCAGAAACGTGAACAAGGGTAGTTGTCCCTTGTAGTATTTATGCTCTAAGCCAAGGAGGCTTTTCTTGACTGGCTTCCAATCAGTCTTGGACCAAAATTTTTGACCTTATTCCTCTTTTAATACAATCTCTTCACACAGGAAGACATAGTTTGTAGGGCACCAAATCCATCCTATGACTTAGTGAGACCTTAGGTGAACTAATGGGGGCTTCCTTGGACGTGGATTTTAGACTTAGGGATCACCAAGTGTAAGATAGGATCCATGATAAACTTAGTGTATTGAAGATCTAAAATCCAACATACTTGGGTATCCAAAGGGTCTATAGAGACAATTTGAGACCATCATTGTTTTAGAGTATCATGGGAGGCATAACAAAGCTGTTTGATTGGTAGGCTTAGGTGGTAGTTGGGAATTTTTTTAGGAAAAAAAAAACAGAGGATTTGGGCCAAAGGTGAATACATATGCACAAGATGGGTGATACAAGCATCTAATGGGTTTTCTGGGACTGGTAAGCAAAGCTAGACATTATGGAGTGATGAGATAGTGAAAAATTATCTTGAGGATAATGAAGGTAGTGAGATTTCTAGAACTCACAATGTTTATGAACATTGTTTCTAGAAATCTTGGGATAGTCATTTAGTCATCATCAAGGAAAAAATTACTGATGACTAACAATGGCTCCACTTGGGGAGGGAAGCTCATTTTTAGGAGGTGTCCAAAAATTCATATTTCTGGCTTTAGGGAGGCCAGTACCTCACCCATTTGGTAGATTTTACCTCTTTTGTTTGTTGATGTTTGCTTTGAAGCTATAGTCTCAGTATTTTGAAAGACACGGTCAACACAAATCCATCTCTACCTACCCAACCTACTTGCCTAAATTTTTTTCTTCTTTAGGTGCATTTGGACTGGAAACCTTGACATCTTCTTGTTTTATGAAAGAAAAATAAACTATCTACTTCTACCTTATCTCTTCCCGGAGCTCAGTTTATGCTAATGAAATCCTTTGGCTTTCTACCTATGCTATTCAACTGTCAATGTTAAACAATTTGATATGATTTATTCACTAAGCTACAAACATAAAATTGAAAACATGGCTAAATCAAGATTAGAAAATATGACTTACCATGGGTTTGTGGCATAAAAACAAGATGCACACAAATGTTATTTTTGTACAAAACAAGACTTAGAAAAATCAAGGATAGGATACATTGTTTGCTAGTCATCCATTTTTTCCTCTTTGGTTCAGTTTTGAGCATGTGGAACCAATATCTTTCTTTCCCTAATATATCTTTCGGCAAATCAAGTGTTATAGGTCAATTTGGGCACCATTCCCAATGACCGAGTTAACTGGGCATTATCTCTAGGACCGATGATTAAGGGTCTATCATTCCCTCTCATCTCAGTTGCTATATGCCCTAAGACAGGAAACAACATGAATTAAACAAGACTTTCATCAAGCAAGGATTTTCCATGGTTTGAAGCTTATTATTAAACATGTGGGATCTCACCAACGCAGGCTCTAAGGGGCCTAAGTGTGTTGCATATGTAGGTAGCCCCATTCAAGGCTGCTCTGCAAAGCACTTCCCGACATTCAAAGGTTTCTGGAATCTCCACTTGGCCAGTGTCTTCTAGAAGGGTTCACATGTGTCAATCTTCGGATCCAAGTGTCCATTTGACATCTACATGAATGGAAACATGTCTTGCCTATTTTTGGAATGTTATTGATTACAAAAATACCTACAGTTCATCTATAAATTGAACACAGATCTAAGTGTTTGGGAGGAAGAATTTGAGTAGGGAAATGCTGGAGAATTTTCAATAAAGAGTTTGATTTGTGGAGCTACTGCTGGAGAAACTTATGCTGTAATGAGAATTGGGAACTATGATGGAAGGTCACTTCAAATTAGTCACTAGGTTGTAACCTCTTCTTCTATCATCAATAAAGAGTACTTCTTGTTTTTCCCTACATGCATCCATGTTTACTTTTATTTTCCATATTGCAAGATCTTAGTTGATGAATGTAGTTTATGCTTAACTGATTTAGCTAACTAGCTTGAATAGATATCTATATTATTGCATCTTCTATTATTTCAGTGTTCTTTCTTGCAGGAAGCATTCATCTATTTGAAACCGCTTGAATTTGAAGCTGTAGTGGAAGCAACAGAAAGGAGCCATTTGGAAGCGACTGAAACAAGCAAGCATTCAATCCTCTCTGTGTATTTGTTCTGAGTTAGGAAAAACATTAGAATAGTCTTTCACCTGTTGTTCTAGAATAGACACCAGTCTAGGGAATCATATTTTATCCGTAGATTACAATTTTGGCCCAACAAACTAGCGACTCCATTGGGGAGAACTTCTCTTGTTTCTAGGTGTTTTATTTTTTGATATTCTTTCTAAATCCACCCAGTAGTTGTTTCACATAAAGATTAGACTTTCTCAGAGCTTAATTTGCAAAGCTAGCGAGCCAAACAATAGCTTTTTCTTTGTTTACTACACCCAACGCACCCTTGGTCAGGGTACAGTGCTTTGCAGAGCACTGTCTCCCTTCTCAACCTGCATTGCAGAGCACTGTCTCCCCTTGGAGACTGCGTTAGCTCTTGAAAGGGACCAAATCCCCTTGAATCTGACTTTGTATTTTGCTTCAGTTCTGTTTGTTGATTTGTTCTGACAATTTTGATTCCCTATTGACTAGTAGCTCTATATATTTCTTCTCCTTTGACTGAAAACTTGTTCAATGTTGTTTTAAAAAGTTTTTCATTGTCATTGACAAGTTTATTTCAAAGAATTTTTTATGGTCGCATTAAGAATCGTTTGCTTTCGAAATAGGAAATTATCGTAAAATCTTCATTTTCTTGATAGGAGAAATTGTTGTTGAAATCCTTGTTTTTCCTTCAAAAGAGAAATTGTTGTTTCTATTCTTCTTTTCTTGGAAGTAAAAAGCATTTAGATTATTGATCTAGTGCACCTAGTTTCTTTTCTGCATTCATACCATTAAGGAAACTGAAAAGAAAAACTTGCATTTGCATGTAGGATTGTGTGTTGTTTGCAAAAGGAACATTAGGAAATCTGCATTTAGTTTGTGATTCATTGATTTTGTTTTTGTTCATTGATTTTTTTGCTCACAAATTATTTTCTCTCTTTCCAAAAAACTAGCGTTCTCTTACCTTAGTAGCTAGGTTCTTCATTGAAAACGCTGAAAGTGAAAGTTTGTTTATCATTCTTAGCTACATTTTAGGAATTTTATATACATCATTGTGGTGAACCTGAAAGGCAAATTGCTAAGCAAGATCAACATAAAATAAATCTCAATTTACTTAACAATGCTTTGGAACATTAATGATAACATTTAGAAGGTCTAGGCTATAGACGTGTTTCAGCGTCATAAAACATAGCAGTTGTCATTAACTTGTCTGCAATACATTCTGAGTGTGATACCTCACTCCACATATGTAAGTATATCGTAGCTCTTCCACGTACTTTTGGGTATATCGAGCGGTGTTACAATACAATAAGTATAAAGGGGTGCTCTCACTGTGCGGTTTCGCATCAGATAGTGCTAATATGGACTTGGGCCTCCACATACCTTCGGGTATATTTGGGAGGACAACTTTTAGGTGTTATCCATCCATAGTGCGAGTCGGCCGCCCTGACATTGTGATACACCGAACACAGCATTCGGGGAGATTACCTGCCCGTACTTCTTGGTTCGCCAGGAGGTATTTTGTAGTTCACAGTTTCTTGGTAAACCCTTTTGCCTAGCATTACCCTCTTTTTGTTTTTTTTTTTTGGATAAAATAAATCAGTCATCGTAGAAGAACAAAATCCTTTCCCCCATCATTCGCGTAGACATCGCTCTACTGAAACCAGTACCATTAGTACCTCTGGTGAAGCATCATCTTCCCATATACCAGAGTTGGCACAAGTTGTTTCTACAAATCTTGGTTTGTCTACTGTTGTCGAGATAGAGTCCTCACAGCTACCCGTGGTCATGATCCATCTAATCTGTGAGACCATACCTCCCGAACTTGACATTGTTCAACTGGAATTTGATACAGATCCCATTGTGCTCTAGGGGGCAGCTGTTATTGGTCAAACTGGACATCATCCCCAGGACCAATGAAATAGGGTCTATCATCCCCTTGTATTTTAGTTGCTATATTCCCTAAGTGGAGAAAATCTTGATCCTGAAGTCGAACAATCAGAAGTTGTTCCTAAATTGGTCATCCCACAATATATTGTAGCCATTGAGTCTCGTATATCCCACAGTCAACCACCTAAAATATACTTTGTGCTTGATGGTGAAATTATTCCACCTGGTTTGATTTTTATTGAAGAAATATCCCAAGACGAGACACCTTAACTCCAACTCATTTCTGGTAGGAGCTTTACCTGTACGAGTCTTTTCCTCAATCACCTTCCTCTACTTTTGTTGATCTTGTTTCAATTTCAGTTCCCGTAGATTCTATAGGGTATACACTGGGTCATTTGACCATGGCTGAGATAACATCCCAGACTGAACCATCTATTTCAGTTGTGACAACATCTATTGTTGCTTCATTTTTGATGTTTTTTCCATTGACTTCACCCATGCCATCATCTGGAATCCTATCTGATTCCTCTCCTTGGTGGCTGGTGATACCACATATGTTACCCTTAGAAACTCCTAAATTCAATGAAAAACCTAGAGAAGACCCATCAACGCATGTTATAACTTATCATTTATGGTGCTCATCAAACTCCTTAAATGATGATTCTGTTAGACTATGTCTTTTCCAGCACACACTCACTACTCCAATTGAACAATGAGGATGGTTCTTTTTTTGTGTCAACCTCGTTAAAAAATTAAACAGTTTTATGAGGATGGTTCTTTTTCTGTGTCAACCTCATTAAAAAATGAAATAGAGTTATGAGGATAGTTTTTTTCTTGTGTCAACCTCATTAAAAAAATGAAACAAGTGCCTTTGAGGAAAGTTCTTTTACTGTGTCATCCTCGTTAAAAAATGAAGCAGGTCATGGGCATAGTTCTTTTCCTGTGTCAAGCTCGTTAAAAAATGAAACAAATCCTCCCCTGTAATGAACCTTCATTCCATCCAGCTATTAGTAAATAACATTCTACTTAGGTGAATGAAATGAAGCTTGGGGGGCATATTCTCTTGCAAGGGGCATTCGACATGTGCTCTAGTAGGGGGCATTCAAAACATTCTTACCAATTACACGTAATCGACCATTAAAGTTCGAGGGAAAAATCAGGTTCATAGCTCCAAAATGAAAATGGTAACTATGGAATGGTAAAAATGAATAATGAAACTACTTTATATAGTCATTTAATTGTTTGCAAGTTAAATTTATTTGCTATGACTATAGTTTTATTATGTTTTTATCATAAAACAGGTATTTTTAATCCACTTGATGTTGTTCTGAATAGGAAATACAACTGATGAACAGATTTGTCGTGCAAATTTATTCAAAGAATGATTTGACCACAAAGCATGCTTTTTCTCCTTACTTTTCGAGGTTTGTTAAAAATGAAAAGGGATTTGAAGCACGCTTTTATCTCTTTTTCGAGCTTCGATAAAAGTGAAAAAGGAACCTCTGGAGTCTTCTTTCAGCTCTTTTCAGACTTCAATAATGTGAAAAGATTTCTGAGCACTTGTCATTTTGAGCGCTTTAAAGTAAATGAATTGATATCTACTCAGTATAAGTTTAACCCTTTTCCGGACTGAGATAGATTATTTACAAAAAAGGAATACCTTAGTTAAACATGACCAAAGAGGTTCTTTTAGATATCATTTTACACCTTTATGGATCTGAGAGACAAATTTACAAAAAAGTACTTTTGGAGTCCTCTTTCATTCTTTTTTTTTTAGACTCTCTAAACATGAAAAAGGACTAGGCTATCACTGTCATTAAGCTTGTTAAAACATAAAATAGCAATGGGCTTGTCAATCATGGCAAGAATCGAGTTTCATTCATCACTAGACTCATTAAATTATTAAATAGCAATACTTTATTCTTTATTCGCCCGAAGGGTTGAATTATATATCAATAAAATGTTATCCTCCTCAAGCTTGTTAAAAAATAAAGAGGTACTGGTCGACAAATGACCAGGGAAAATTTGGGAAAATCAATTAATGTTTCCTTTTGGTAGCAAGTCGCTCTTGAACATGACACTTCTTTCACTCCATGTCCGTGACTGTTTGGGTGGGGTAATAATATTGACGGTTCATTCACACCTATGGTTAATCATACCTTCACTTCGGTTTTGGGTCAATGTTGCCAACTCATCACAGTGTCACCAATATGTTTAAGAGAAGTCATCCAGTGATTAAGAACTCATCCATATGCAATACTCATAAACCTTCATTTTCATGACCGTCATCCTTGAAAATTGCTATATCAAGTCATACCCTTGTCTCCGAAATCAGTAACTCCAGTTTTGCAATAAGGTGACTTCCTGTTGACTACAAATCAATATCCAGGAAGTTCACTTAGAAACATCATATTCCAGTACCATGAGGCTTTCTACAGCATCGACAAAATCCTCGCTTCCGGACCTTTGACCGAAATATTTTGCTTGGCGTTCGACATCAAATCATCTATTCATGCCTTACAAAATGTACTACATTACCTTAAGGGCCATTGACATTAATGGTGGTTCTCTCGCATTTGTTAAAAACTCACATCATTGGATGGTAATCAAACGATGTCTTTCCATGTTCGACGACAAATCATATATTCACATGGCTAGACTTGTACTCGAATGATCGAGTGAATGAGATAAGAAGACCCCAGATCTAGTTTCAGCCATCTGGGCTGCGATTTTAGGATTGTTGTGCACATCATCTGTACGGTGACCTTACATACAAATTTTCATCCAAACATGGGCCTATATCTGTAGGCATGTTTGCATCTGGGCAACATTCCAATGTAGATGACTTTCTGAATTATGTACATGTTATTTGATAATTTTATGTGTTGACTATGGGAATGCCTACGCTAAGCAATTATGATCAATAGAGGATATATCATGATGTAATGTATTGTAAGATTGATGCACGTGACTGTTCCGCTTTGTTTCCAGGCTCATCACAGTGTAAACAATCTCAAACAAATGTTCTTATTATTTGGATCTCATTCTTTAGGGGGCAATTGTTATAGGTCAATTTGGGCACCATTCCCAATGACCTAGTTAATTGAGCATCATCTCCAGGATCAATGATAAAGGGTCTATCATTCCCTATCATCTCAGTTGCTATATTCCCTAAGATAGGAAACAACATGAATCAAACAAGAATTTCATCAAGAAAGGATTTTCCATGGTTTGAAGCTTAATATTAAACATATGGGAGCTCACCAACGCAGGCTCTAAGGGGCCTAAGTGTGTTTCATATGCAGATAGCCCCATTCAAGGCTACTCTACAAAGCACTTCTCGACATTCAAAGGTGCGTTGGTCACATTGGGAGCGAAATTATCATTGTTCCAGAATCTCCACTTGGCCAGTGTCTTCTAGAAGGGTTCACATGTGTCAAGCTTCGGATCCAAGTGTCCATTTGACATCTACATGAATGGAAACATGTCTTGCCTATTTTTGGAATTATATTGATTACAAAACTACCTACATTTCATCTATAAATTGAACACAGATCTAAGTGTTTGGGAGGAAGAATTTGAGTAGGGAAATGCTGGAGAATTTTCAATAGAGAGTTTGATTTGTGGAGCTATTGTTGGAGAAACTTATGCTGTGATGAGACTTGGGAACTATGATGGAAGGTCACTTCAAATCAGTCACTAGGTTGTAACCTCTCCTTCTATCATCAATAAAGAGTACTTCTTGTTTTTCCCTACATGCATCCATGTTTACTTTGATTTTCCATATTTCAAGATATTAGTTGACGAATGTAGTTTATGCTTAACGGATTTAGCTAATTATCTTGAATAGATATCTATATTATTGCATCTTCTAATGTTTCAGTGTTCTTTCTTGAAGGAAGCATTCAACTATTTGAAACCGCTTGAATTTGAAGCTGTAGTGGAAGTGACAGAACGAAGCCATTTGGAAGCGACTAAAACAAGTAAGCATTCAATCCTCTCTGTGTATCTATTCTGAGTTAGGTAAAACATTAGTGTAGTCTTTCACTTGTTGTTCTAGACTAGCCACCGATCTAGGGAAGCGTAGTTTATCCGTAGATTAAAATTCTGGCCCAACATCAAGTTTGAAAATTTTGACCTACTATTTTTCCACTAACTTATCAACAATCAATTGAAACATGTTTAGCCTTGATTAGGCCAGATGACTGAACAAGACCTTTTGGAATAAGTAGTGGCATTTAAGCTTGCACACTTTCAGTAGTTCTATTTTTTGGGCATATGGCTTTACCTCTTTTCAAATCTGCCCTCTTTTCTATATTTTTTGTTTTTGTGTTTTTGTGATTTTTATTTTCATCAAAAAATGGTATGTACAATGAATGAGGAAAACAAATTAGGGTCCTAAATGGCCATGGTATTTGACTATCCTGCCATCTATAGGATCATCTACCCACCATTTTTCATTCATATTTTGGAAATAAGGAGCATGGCTATCTATTCTTGAGGGCTTTGTACAATATTTCTGCCACACATATTCAAACTTTCCAGATTGTCCTTTACATTTCCCTTTTGAGTTTTGATGTCAAACATTGTTTCTATGAAAGAAACTATCTAGGTGAAGAAGACATTCTTCATCAGTTCCTAAAAAATTGATAAAGTCATCCATGTATATCATAGTAAAAAAGTTGAAAATAGGTGTTGTGGCCTCTTGAAGGGTGTCTTCAACATTCCTCATCCTAGGAAGAGTTTGTTCAAGCATGTAGTCATCCCAAGGGACTTGGTCAATGTCTTTGTGTTGACTGATTTGTAGTGGTACCCTCTCATGAAATCTTGAAACACTACCAATCAATGCCACCTTGTTAGAAATTCCTATTTTTGGCATAGGGTGATTTATCTTGGGAAAAGGGTATTGGGGCTCCATGGAGGCTTTGCCTAAGTGTCTATAGTCTATGCATAGTCTGTATCCTTTGGTTTTCTTCATTAGTAATAGAATTTTCCCAAAGGTTTCATAGTTTTTCTCGAAAAAAGGCCTGTCTTGAACAATATCTATGTCATTAGGTTTTGAGCTTCTTCTTCTATACACAAGGGCATCTTGAAACCTTTTACATAACCTCAAATATTTGATATTTGTGTGTAATGGAAAGGCTTTGGATAAGTTGATTACCTTTGGTATTTTTAGGCTGCCTATATTTTATCCCTCTATATCAGTTTCAACAGACATTCGTTCAGGATTTATGGCAATATCAGTGAGAGTCAACAACTTTTTCAGAGAGAAAGAAATTTCTGATGGTGAGGTATCCATATAAGGCAAGAACATCAGACTCTTTGGATTCAGATTCCCAATTTTTTCTATTAAGTGAGGGGATTTCAGAACCTTGGAGTTGGAAAAAGGAGACAGTTATGTTCCTGATGTTTGTCCTTTAGTTGAACTACCTAATTCATATCCTAAACTGACCTTTGTTCCTAAAATTTTATCTTTATTTTGCAGAAAATCAAGTTTAGTGCTATTTTCATGAGGTTTCTTGGGGTTGTTGTAGTTTTTAGAGGGTTGGGGAGGCTTTTCCTTATTTTCCCACTTGTTCATGAATGTATGGTACATAACAGGGAGGTTATGTATGCTGCCAGGAGTCAAGCTTCTAAACAATTTTTTGGCTTCTCCCACTAAGCTTCAGGCAAATATCCTCATTTGTATGGTCTCATCTTCAAATTCCATGAAGTCAAAGGCTTCAAGAATTTTGTCTACATGTTGTTGGCTAGTAGTATATTTGGTTCCAACGAAGTATGGAATTATGGACTAACAATTATCTGGTAGAGGAATCAGAGGTTGGGGTAGTAGTAAGGGAGCAAACCATATTATCATGTTGGGAGTAAATGGAAGATTTATAAGAGGTGGGTTTGACTGTTGTAGTGTGCCCAGAATTGTTTCATTTTCATCTACTTGTTCACAGAAGTCATTCTCATTATACAATATGAATGAATCCAAATCTGAACGAATGGAATATATAGGGGAGTTGTTTGATCTTTCAAGGCTACTCACCATATATTTCATGTGGGATTCCCGGTACAACCTCCCTGCTTGGTTGAAGACTGGGATGGTTGCATAAGTCATGTCCATTTGAAGACTACCCTAGATTTTGGCCCCCCCATGATCTAGATAGAAGCATGCCATATTTTGGGGGGATGTCAGCAACACCTATTTCCATGACTAGACTTTTAGAGGGGGTTTGTGCCAGATTGACACACAGATCCTAGATGAGGCCTAAACACTTAACCCTACTTGAATCAAAAGAGTACAAGTATTTTTAAGGCTTTGTGATTTCTAGGCCTAATCTCTCCATCACAACCTTTGGCATGAGGTTGTGTGAGGCACCAGAGTCTAGCATAGCATTATGCAGAACTTTTTCATGTATGTTCAGACTGACATAAAAAGGGGGGACATCTCCTTCTTGATATTTTCCCTCTACTTCAGGACCAAAAAACAAATCTGGTTTATCATCAGTTAATTTTAAAGTGTCAATATCATTCCCTATGTTTAACACTTTGAAAATATGGGATATATACCTCTTGGGTAACTAATTCAGTGAGGGGCATGGTTATCTTGATTTTGGCAATCTCCCCTTCAAATCTGAAAGGCGTAGGTGTCTTTATTACATTTACATTAGTTTTATTAGCCATAAAATTTTCTACATTTTTGATTTGTTGATTCTGATTTGATGGTTTGGACAACAATGTTTTTTCAGGGCCACTAGTTGAAGTACTAGGGTAGATTGAATCATATCTAGGTTGGTTGGTTTTTAGCTTGTTTAGATCAGCTTTCTTAGCCACAGTATTTGTGTTTTCTGCTGTCTTTTTAGAAATATGTTCAGGAGTTTTCCTATCAGCAGTGTTTGACTATTTTTTTTTTAGGAATATCTTGATTCTTTTTGCTCCTAAGGTCATATTGCCTATGGAATTCCATTATGGAATTCTCAAATCCTAGTTTGTAGTCTTCGGAATCTTCATATGATTTTTCATTTGGTTTTGAAGAGAAAATCCTTTGTTCTTCTTTGGTAAGAAAATTATTATCCTCATCAACAGAACCTATGACATTTACATGGTCTTCTTCCAACTGTTTTTTCTCTCTCTCTTCTTCATCTACATAGTTGTCTTGGAAAGGGGGTCTAATTTGTTGTTCATTCTCTCTTTGTCTGATTTGGGGAGGTTCTCTTATAAAATTCTGATTCCTATTCCTATTTTGAGGATTGGCTTGGTTTTCCCTAGGAGGTGTTCTCTCATTCAAACTGATTTTTTCCATCATCCTCTCCATTGTCCTGACTAGGGAGTCAATTTTGGTGTCGGAAGAGGAGGTTGAAGGTACCATTTCATCTTTATAGGTTACTCTCTTCTTTGATCTCATCCTAGCCCTTTTCTCAATTAAGTTGGCTTCTACACTCACAACCCCCTTTTGCATGTCTTCTAGAGTTCGGTAATCTCTCTCCCTTAGTTGATAGGCCATGTCAGCATCAAAGCCTTCTAGAAATTTTAATAAGGCTAAGCCTTGGGGAGGTTTTATGTGAGGTGGAAGGGCATTTTAGACACTGTTGAACCTTGTGAAATAATCTTGCACACTCTCTCCTACATTCCTCTTAATATTGTTATATTCAAAAAGGATTTGGAGAGGATTTTTCTTGAATTCCCACTTGTTTAGGAAAGTTTGGTAGAGGGAAGGTAGATCATGAATGGCGTTAGGAGTTAATGCTTTGAACCATATTTTGGCTTCACCTCCTAATATTTTTGCATATATTTTCATCATAATGGTTTCTTCTTCTATTTACATGTAATCATAGGCATCACTGGTCCTATCTACATGTTGTTGGGAAGTGATGGATACAGCCCCTGTGAAATGAGGAATCTTATATTGGTAGTCATTTGGTAGAAGCACTAGAGGTTGTGGTAAAACCAAGGGGGCATACCAAGCTACCATGATGGGAGCTAATGGGTTATAAGGTGGATTTACAATGGGAGGATTTGTGACAGGTGGAGGGGAAGGAAGTGAAGTGGTTTGAACAAAGGAGGTATGGATAGGTGTGGTGGAAGTGCTTGGACCAACAAGTTAACTATGAGAAAATTTAGTATGGAAAGAGCTAAAGTGATGGAGAAGTTGAAAGTCAGGGGGAGTGGAAGGAGTACTTGAACTCTGTCGCAAATCTGTGGGCTGAATATTAGTTTGGTCTATATCAGTTTGTGACTTGGTCTTGGAAAGGCTTCTTGTATAGTGTGAGCCAAACTGAGTGTCCTGCAAGGCTATAAGATGTTCCGGGGCAGAGCTTTCTATGTGAATGGTCCTCTTAGTAGTTGAAAGTTTAGATTTAGAAGTTTGCCACAAAATCTTCTCTGGGTCATCAACTATGGTGGGAGGGTTTGGGTCCGGGTGAGATCTGGTGCTAACTCTCTGAGAAGCTATATTTCAAATTCAAAATGATTGAGAGGCTGAAAGTTTAGGACTGTTTTTTTGGAAGGCTGACCTCTCTTAGTGCTTATTTTACTCACACAAGGTATAACTAGGCCCTAAAATTGATTAGGACTGATTTGACACAATCCTAGGAAAACATATGGGACTAGTGAAGTAAAAAAGGCCTACTGGAGGCTAGTGGAGTTGCGAGGTGGATCTTTTTTGTATTTTTTAGGGTAATATATGATGGTCAACCACCAATTTTTGACAAAAATCAATCTAGGGACTATTTTGGGTTTTCTGAGTTTCCTTATGCAACCCTAAGGTTTCAATGAGTATCCTCTAGCTGAGTCATCATCTTGCTAGGACAATGAGGCAAATAGTTTCTACTCTTTGGCTATTTGTTGATTTTCTAAGCTTAAATGAGATTTTGAGAATTCCTAAGGGAAACCTAGGATGTTTTTGACTCAAAATCCCACCTTGATTGCCATTATGTTAGTGTGGTGATGAGGTGGAAAATTCACTGGATTTTCTAAGTCAAACTTAGGGTCTAAAGATTCTTAAGAGGTGTTTAGACAACTATATACTCAAGGTCCCATCGTGATTTCCATTATGTTAGATCCCCATAATTTGCTAGATTTATTGAGATACAAATGGATAGGGGTAACATCAAACCAAGGTTTGGAATCCAAGTACCTAGCCTTCCCGGATTCAGACAGGGATCTCTCTATTAGGTGCAAAGATGTGAAATTGTTTGTTGATTAGTGTTGACTTTAGGCTAGTTATGAAATATTGGGTTTGTTGCTTGTTTTTTGCTTGGGTATGATGCATAGATAGACTATATAGAAACAAGGAAAACTTCAATTCATTGGGCAATGGATTCTAACAAGGTCATGATAGGTTCATTAACAGATTAGGGAGTATTGTAGGGAGAATATAGCTTGGTTGGTGGATCTTTAAGGTTTGAAGGATCATGATATGGACATTAATTTTGAGAAACAAAGTTTGACAAAGATCAGTAAAGAATTCTCTATAATATACTTAAACAAAGGGGTTTGGAAGAATCATAAACATAGAGAGAAAATCAAAGGTAGAGAAAACCCTAAAATCTTTGATTCAAACTTAAAACAGATAATTATCCAAGAAAAACATTCAAATGAAATACAGAAAGGCAAGAAACTTATTTAACTTTCAGTGATTTCATCATCAAAGACAGAAAAAATTTAAGATGCACAAATAACTATAATCAGAGAAGGAGAGAAACCCTGAACATCCAAGATTATAGCTATGAAGGTCCTTTAAAACAATTAGTTAAGTAAATGCAAAGAGTAGGATTGAAACAAACTTCTTTGACAAACCTAAGTAATGATGATTTAAATAGATGACTTCAAGAATAGTGTTCTTAGTGGAAACAAGAAGTAGGGCTAGCCATAAATCATGCTTGATACCATCTATTTTAAACCATTCAATAAATAAACAAGCTTAGGAGATCCTTAGAGAGAAAAGAAGGATTCTCTAACAAGTCCTAGCAGAAGAAAACATTAAGGCAGTGAAGAAAAAACAGACTTAAGGTGCCATTAGCAAACATTTGTTAGTATAAATTATTTTTCCTACTGCAACACAGAAAGATGGAAACACAATGATAAACTAGAAAACATGAACAAAAAGAAACACTTCACCATCAACCAGGCTCATGGATCTTGCAACCAGTCCTCTTCCATCAACAAACAAATCAGGGCATTCATAAGCTCCAAGACATGAAGTTCTTTTCAAATTCCAAGGGACTATGTATTACTTCAGAATCAGTCATCAAAATCCAACCCAATACATAAGAGCTTCATGCTCTATTTATGGAGCAAGTGAGGAGGTGGAAACCATAAGAGGCTTCCAGAAACCCTAATTATGTCATAAATGTCATTTATGTGGTTAATGACCATGCAAGGCCCAATACACATAATATCTAAGCTAATAAATGAAAAATAACATAATATAACTTCTCAATCAAATCTGGAGTGATTTGCCCAAGAAAATATTAAAATACCATTTTGCCATTAATTTGTGTGTTTTGTTGATTTTTTGCAAAAGACAGTCCATTTGCACGGTGCCACTTTTGCAGAAAATAGGTTGTTTTGCAACCAAGTGTTGGACCGCTTCCCAATGTTGGATTTGGCCCTGTGATGGCTCGTTGGAAATCCTAAAGAGTCTTCATTCCAAAAATTCTTGTGGTTTTCTGATCCAGCTCCTGTAACCCAGTCAAAAATGCATAAAACCTCAGACTGTCATTTGCACAGCGCCATGCCTAAAACAGAGATAGAAAGGTGATTTTTGAGATGTGTTTTGACCTTTTGAGGAGTCAAACTTACTCTGAAACTTCTGAAATTTGGTGAGAATGATGTGCAAGTTGAGAGAAATCCAAAATTTTGAATTTTTTCTCCTGGGGATGCTCCATGTGTTTTCGTAGCACCAGAGGTGCTACGCAAATGAGACCAAAAATTTCAAAAAAGCAATTTTCTCCAAATGCTCTCAAATTTGGTGGAGATCTTCTCTAAGGGGTCTTGGCCAACTGATGAGAAGCCTCAGCCAAAACTCCAAGGCTGTCAAGATTTTTTGGCTCTTTTATATTTTGGATTTCAAAGAGGGCCTTCTTTAGTTTGGTAGAAACAAGCTTGTGTTTCCTAGCATAATGCTTGGCCATCCTTCTTTGCAACTCTAGGCTTTAATTTGCTTTCTTTAGCTTGGCCTCTAGGTGCATGTCTGTCCTTTCAAGCCTTGGAGTTGATGAAGCTGGCAAGGTCCCTTGCCTCTTGGAGGTAGCAAACACTTGCCTTGGGCCTCTTTGGTATATATATGTAAGAGGTGTGATATTTTTGTCACTGGTTTCCTTTCCATGGCTGAGATCATCTTAATTCTTTGCCATGTCATCATCTTCTTGCTCACTGAGAGGCTGGTTATGTTCATGACTGTCATGATAGCTGTCATGACTATCATGACCTCTTTCTTTTTGGCTGCATGGTCCCTCAATGTCTTCCTCATCATCTATCCTTTCTTCTTTCTCTGTTGTTGCTTCTTCTTCACTTTCTTCATTTCCTTCTCCTTCATCATCATCTCCCTCTTCATTATCATTTCCTTCCTCTTCTTCATCATCTCCTTCCTCTTCTTCATCATATCCTTCCTCTTCTTGTTCATTATTTCCACTGTCACCTTCTTCATTTGATGCATCAATAGAAGGTGAAGAAGGGACATTTTCTTGGGGTGAGGGTACCTGGGCAAATAAGGAAGGAAAGATTTGCTGAGGAGGAGGTTGTGGGTTCGTAAACGCTTCATGGGCTATAAAAACCTCCCAAGGTATACCCTGCTGCTCTAACTGATGCAATACCACCATCTTGATCAAGGAATAGTAGAACAAGCTATTCATTTGGTGTAAGTAATTCCTCCTCTGGAAAAAAGAAGACATTTTCTCAATGATTTTATAGAGATAGTGAGGTAAGTTGAGCTCCTTGACCCCTGTGAAGTGCATGAGGAGTCTAACATGGTAAGCATAGAGCTTAGAGTACCTCCCTTCACAGGTGAAGTACTTCATGATAACCAACATCTATGCTTTGAACCTGTGATGGAGGTGTGAAAATGGGAAAATAGTCTTGCTGCCTCCTCTATATCTTGGTTTTATAAATGACTCTAGAGAGTCCTTGTATAATTTTCCCTTATTAGACCATTTTTCTCCCACATCTGGGCTACCTATAGCTTCAAAGATGGCACTTGCTGAAATCCCAAATTTTACTCCTACAAGGTTTGAGTGCTTATTATGCAGGTTGAGAATGAGGAGCCTTGTAAGCTCAGGATGGATCTTCACTTGTTTGACCTTCTCACAAAATTGAAAGCATATTGTATTTTGGAAGCATGAAAAGATCCTAGGAGAGGAAGTAATGGCCATAGTGCTTTGAGGCTCCAACCTATTTACCTTTCCTCCCTTGTGCTTTGGTTTCAAAGGCCTTTAAATCCCTTCACTACCACTATTTCTTTGATTCCCTAACATGGTGACGGGAAACACTGGTTTGAAAATTGGGGCTTGGTGAAACAAGGTGAGAAAGGATGGAGTCAAGCTTTGGTGGATAATGGGTATGGAGGTTAGGTTTTTAGTGGCTTTGGAGCTTTTAAGGAGGATTCTCTCAACTGATTTTGTAGGCACTTCAACTCACTTACCCTTGTATGATATCAAACTGATTGGAAGATGGAATTTTAAGCACTGAGTTTGGCTTGTATCTAAGGCCTAGGGTTTACATACCTAGGGTTTTATCATTTAAAAAACCATAGAGACCAAAATCAATTTTGAAAAAATTATTGGAGACAAGGAGAGGGCAAAAATTACAAATTTTGACCTTTTTACAAACTTTGGAGGCAGCTTGAAAAGTGAATATTTGGTTCAGGGAAAGGGTTTTCCACTTTGGCACCTTCTAGGAATTTGCGCAGTGCCTCTACCTGTGCTGTCAGGTGAGGGCCGTTTGCATAGCACTGACAGTAGGTTCACATAGGTTAGCGTAGTGTCGGTAGGGTGTGCACAAGCATTAGCGCACCAGCAAAAATGTTGGCAGCTTCTGCATGTTGCTTGGGTGAGTTGGGCAGTCGATTTGCACAGCGCCCGGGCGCTTCATGTAGAGGTGTTGGGTGATAATCCTAGCTTGTGTGTCCTAGGCAAGTTTGGCCTGAATTTTCATAGCATCCATAGTTAGCACAACACCGACAATTTTTTGCGCAGCACCATGCAATTTTGAATGGGGAACAGGCTCGTTTGTGCAGCGCGGTCTCCTGGATGCGTAGCACTCCTGATTTACGTAGCGTCAACAAAACTCTACCCAAAATCAATATGAAAATTCCAGCATTTTCCTTTGAAACTTCTTTCTTCTCTGCAAGCACTAAATGAGCTAAACATGAATTTGAAACATCTTTACATCCTTTTGAGAGAGATAAATCAAATTCAAGAACCCACTTTTCTTATGTTAAAAAATTTTTGTCACTTGACTGATATATCTTTATGTCTTTTGCAGGGGTTTTGAAGGCTTTCTCCAAGAATTTTTCTTTTCTTGTGATGATGCCTAGCTGAAGGGATTAGGAGGTCTCTTTCATCCTTTTCACCTTTGAAAACCTAGTCATTTGTTCTAGCTGTCTTTAGGCATGATGTTGACAAACTGAAAACGTTGTTCTTATTCTTTTGGGAATTTTTTGGTTGTTGGTGACCTGAAGAATCTCTCTTCACCTTTCTTTATATTTTAAGGCAGTAATAGGTCTATTTTTCCAAAGTTTCAAACAAATCACATTATGCCATGGGTTTCACTTGGCCACTTTTGATTTTGTGTAGGTGTCTATATTTCATGTGCCCTTGATCCCTTAGTTCCCTTTTGAAGTTAAAACCTCATTTTCTGAATAGTAACCCTATGATTCAACTTATATTCTCTCTTTAATACTTTAACCCTATGCTTGCCTTCTTTTGTTTATTTTTAGAGGCCTTTGACTATACTTGAAACCCTTATCCCCTTAAACTGATACTCCTCACAAATTCTTTCTTTGATGCAGGTGAAAAAATGTTGCCTTTAACAAACCTCAGAGGGTTTTTTGGATGTCCTTTGAAATGTCATTTTCTATTAAGAAGGAGATCTTGACATCTTTAATTGACCTTTTTTTCCAACCTTTCCAAACCCTTAGATTTTAGGGATGTTAGAGAAAAATAAGGAGTGTTGTCTTGTAAGTTATCTATAGCTCTTTCAAAACTTATTTATCATTTCTAAAAATATTCAAAGTGCACTTGATGGAGTTGAGGTGGTTTTTTTCCTTGTGGTCTTTGTGATGGTTTCTTTCTTGTCACCACTGTTTTGTTAACCAATCACAAAAACCTTGATTCTCTTTAAACATAGGCTTGTTGCCTTTCTCTTGTTTGTGGATGCCTCTTGGTGATGATTCCTCCTATTACCTTACCTCTTCTTATGTTGATGGCAATTTTGACCATTTTTTGCAGAAACGTGAACAAGGGCAGTTGTCCCTTGTAGTATTTATGCTCTAAGCCAAGGAGGCTTTTCTTGAATGGCTACTGATTAGTCTTGGAACAAAATTCTTGACCTTATTCCTCTTTGAATACAATCTCCTCACATAGGAAGACATAGTTTGTATGGCACCAAATCCATCCTATGACTCAGTGAGACTTTAGGTGACCTAATGGGGGCTTTCTTGGACTTGGATTTTAGAATGAGATTTAGACTTAGGGATCACCAAGTGTAAGATAGGATCCATGATAAGATTAACATATTGAATATCTAAAATCCAACATACTTGACTATCCAAAGGGTCTACAGAGACAATTTGAGACCATTAGCGTTTGAGATTATCATGGGAGGAATAACAAAGTTGTTTGATTGGTAGGCTTAGGTGGTAGTGGGGAATTTTTTTAGGCAAAAAAAAATAGAGGATTTGGGCCAAAGGTGAATACATATGAACAAAATGGGTGATATAAGCATCTAATGGGTTTTCTGGGATTGGTAAGCAAAGCTAGAAATTATGGAGTGATGAGATAGTGAAAAATTATCTTGAGGATAATGAAGGCAATGATATTTCTAGAACTCACAAGGTTTATGAAGCTTGTTTCTAGAAATCTTGGGATAGTCATTTAGTACTCATCAAGGAAAAAATTACTGATGACTAACACCCTGGTGAAGGCTCATGCTAACCCTAGCTCTCTTCCTATATTTCATTCTGAACTCCTGAGTGGAGGAATCGATGCCCATGTCCATTTCATCCTCTTTGGTCCTCTTACTTCCTATTTCCTTTTCAGGCTTCTTCCCTTTGCCACCTTGAATTCCTGTTGCCTTCTTCTCTTGTGGAGTTGGTGTTTAGACTCCTGGAGTAGAGATGACCTGCTCTTCAGCCTCCTGTAGTGTGTCTTCCACCCACTCTTCTTGTTTCATGTACTTCTCTATCTCTAGTCTGTGGGTATGGATGTAGGGTGTGGACTTGTTTTCCACCCTCTTCTTGGAGATGATTCCCATTGGATCATAGGAATAGGTGAAACTGTGTGTGAATTTCATCCCTTTTAACACTTTATCTACCTCCTCCCATGCTGCCCTGTTGTTGCAGATGAATGGGCCAATTTGGGATTTTATCCTAAATTGTGACTTATTCTTGGCTGAAATAAAATGTGCCTCATCAACATATATCATTTTCATGATGTACTCAAGGGAAAATATCCTCATGGAGAGGTATTTGGGTAGTTTTAGGGGGGCCAATTCATTGCCATAACCCCTGATCTCTGTGTACTTTTGGTAGAGTTTCCAGTCTACTGTCCTAATCTACTTTGTCAACTACATCACTTTCTTTATTTCCTCACTAACCCTGGGCTCTCTGGTGTTGTTGAGTGCACTGATTTCTAGATGAAAAAATAGGTATAAAAATCTCTTGTATGAATACTCCTTCTACTCCTTTCTCAATAGAGTTGTCCATAAGATGACAGATTGGGATTGAGAGTCTTCCCCTTGCTTTACCATTTCGAATTCAAACTTGCTGGATAGAAAATAGGTAAACATGTAAACCAACACTGAGGTGTATTTGAATACCCCCTCTGTTTTAAGCTTCAAGGATTGGTCGTGGATTGCATTAGCAAGGAACTGAGCGTAGTTGAAATTAGTAGTGGGATGGGATCTGTAGAGAGGATAGAAAAGAAACCAATTATGGCTTCATCTATCCATTGATCATTATGATAACCTAACAAATAAGATAGGGTAGTGACAATGTTTTGGGTCCTTTCTGAGAATGTGGAAGCTGGATATAGGGGATTTTTTGTGGGAATTGGCGCATTGGGAGACATGAAAAGCTCCAAGGTTTTGGCCCTACTGGCAAAATCTAATCCTTGGTATAGTCCTATCAGGGCCTCATATGAAAAAGGGACAATATTCTCAACAATGGGGGGCTTTAACATCTCTTGAATGGATGAGGCATTTACCTAAAACAACATCTCTCCTACAGAGTTCACTATGGCTCTTTTCTTGACGTGATAGCAAGATTGACATTTCCTAATTAGCTCAGGGCAGTGATGCATCCTAGGGAAGATGTAATGTGGAAGCTTGGTGTTCCACAAGATGATACCATCTGCTTCATCGAGGAGCTTGTCTTCGAGCTAGCAGTAGACATCAAATAGGCCAGGGTCTGTCTATGTCTCATGGATCTTGTAATCACTGTCAGCAAGGGGAATATGGCCCAAGTATACTTGGGGTTACACCATGGGATTAAAAGGTTGTTGATCTACTTTCGGAGGCATGTTTTTATTTTTTACTCTCTGTTTCTCCTACAATGGAGAATGGGCTGCAAGAGAAGGGGAATAGAGAAGGGAGAAATGGTATGAATTGACACCGGGGAAGGGGTAAGACTAAAGGGGATCGAGATTGGAAATGAAAAATATGAAACGAGACTGTAACTAGGCTTACCTAGCATTGGTTGTTCCTTCTTGGACGTGCAATTCACCCTTAGGCTAAGGTAACAGGTTGTGATCTCTTTTGCAGATGTTTGTGAATATCACAACCTGTGGCAATTCAATAGAAACAACAATGTAAAATTTGGTGCCTCGATGATTTCGGGTTTTAACACATGGCTGGAGGGTAACCGTTGAGTTAGTACGGGTCTACTAGATAATGGCCCGACCATTCATGGTGCAACAGTGTTATTGGTGGGAGGGGATGTGACGAGTGGAGTGGGCAGTTGATGGGAGACATGGTGTGACAACATTGGAAATAGCCACAGGTGGTAGTGGTTTGGAGGGTGGCAGAAATAGTTTTTCGGAGGGGGGCTCCGGTGGTAAGTGGTAATGGAGAAGGGGGGTGTGAATTTGCGGGAGCACACCACATGGAGGGGGAGGCATTAATGGATATCGCTCATTTTGGAACTCCCCCCGCCCCCCTTTGTTAACGTTCGAAGGAATAATGGGGGCCGAAATGTATTAAGGATCATCAATTGCAAGGTGAGGGGTGGAGCTGAAGGGAAATGAGGGAGATGTTTAGCACTGATGCGATGGGGTGACAGGATGGTGGGCTCGAGTCCAGGAATGAGCGCTGGGGGAATGCGTTACATGGTGGGAAGGTGGCGCCCGACAGCTGTCGCACATCAAACATCAGAGGATTTAGCTATGCGTGGTAGAGGTAAACCTTAAATATTACAAAGTGCGGAGGGCGGGGGAGAGGGAGGTGATGTGGCAAAGAGGTCCCCACGGCCATCACACATCGCAGTTTGGGGGATTTAGTTATGAGAAGCAGGGGTAGACCTTTAAACTTGTGAAGTGTGACGTGCGGGGAGAAGGAGTGACATGGAGATGAGGGGCCCACGAACATTGCAGATCGTACATCGGAAGGTTTAGTTTTAAGCAGTAAGGGTAAACTGTAAATCTTATGAAGTGAAAAGCATGGGGAGGTGGAGTGACTCAAAGATGGGGTGGGACTGGATAGCATCCCGCAGATCAAAAATTTTAATTTTTAGTTATAACCACAGAGGAAAACTCTCATAGACGTGAAGTGAGATGTGTGGGGAGGAGGTGAGTGACATGGCAGGGGAGAGTGGGACCGATTGCATTGCAAATCACATATCTTAGGATTTTGTTATAAGCAGTGGTGGTTAAAATTTAAGACTTGCGAAGTGCGGGGAGAGTGGAAGTGACTCGGAAAGGAACGCGAGACCGCCTGCAGCCCGCAGAGCACAAACCTTACCATTCTCTTTAGTGTTATCCTTCCACTCTTGCGAAGTGCGATTTGCGGGGGGGAAAGCAACGTGGTAGGGAAGGTGGGATTGCTTGTAGCCCATAGATCGCAGGCTTTACCAATCTATTTATTTTTGTCATTTTTAATTTTCAAAGTGCGATTTGGTGCTTGGCGGGATTTTCACAATGCTTTAGATGAAATAGACTTCCCCTCAAATGATTTTGCAGTCACCCTTTCATTTTTTCCTTTCGTTTCTCCCCTTTGCAGATCTACCTACCCGAATTACTGATCTATTAGTCATCAGTAATTTTTGACTTTGTAGATGAATAAATTCTTATCCTAAGATTTCTAGAAACAAAATTCATAAACATTGTGAGTTCTAGAAATCTCACTGCCTTCATTATCGTTAAGATCAATTTTCACTATTTCATCATTCCATCATGTCAAGCTCTGCTTACTAGTCCTAGAAAACCCATTAGGGGCTCAAGCCACTCATTTTATCTATGTTTTGTCACCTTTGGCCCAAATCCTCTATTTTTCTTTACCTGAATCCCCCCCACTGCTACCTGAGGCCACCAATCAAATAGCTCTATTGTGTATTCCAAAAATATCCCAAACATTGATGGTCTCAAAACTATCTCTGTAGGCTCTTTAGATAAATCAAGTACATTGGATTTTGGATCTTCAATACATCAGTTTATCATCAACTCTGTTTTACACTTGATGACCCCAAAATCTAAGTTTTTAGTCCGAAGCCAAGTCGAAGGAATCTTCCACTAGGTCACCTAGGGTTTCACAAGTCATAGGGTGGATTTGATATCCTAAAATCTTTGATTTTCCTATGTAAAGGGATTGCATTCAAAGAAGAAAGGGGACAAGTGACTTTGTCCAAAACTGATCAAAGGGCCATTCAAGAAAGTACTCCTTGGCCTAGAGCACAAATTCTGCAAAGGACATCTGCCCTTGCTCACATTTCTGCAAAAGGATCAAATGGCCATCATACCTAAAGGGAGGTAAGGTAATGGGGGAAAACATCAAAAGAAGACCATCTACAACAAAGAGAAAGGAAGTAGGCATATGTTTTAGAGAATCATGGTTTTTGTGACTAATTGGCAAAACAATGTGCCAAAGCAAGAAATCAACACAAGGGCTACAAGGACAAAGGTCACCTCAACTCCATCCAGTGCACATTTAAGATTTTTAGAAATAATTAATGAGTTTTAAAAAGTTTAGAGAACTTAGAAGACAACACTATTTACCTTTTTCTAACGGCCCTAAAGCCTAGGAGTTCGGAAAGAATGACAAATAGGTCAAATAATGATGATAGGGCCTCGTTTATAACAACAGATGGCATTTCAGGGTGTATTCAAAATTCCCTCTAGGGTTTGACAAAGAAGCACTGATTCCACCTTACCAAAAAGAAAAAATGGCAAAGAGTATCAGTACAAGGGCCTGAGTTTTCAAAAGTACATTCAGAGGTCTTAAAAGGATCAAAAGGAGGCAGACATAAGGTAAAGTGCCAAAGGAAGGAATAGAGTTATATCACTGTCAAAATGATCAAAGGAAAAAATATGCAATTGGTCTAAAACAAAGAAAAAAAGCCTCCAAAAGTGGTTTCCTTATCAAAAGTATATTCTGCAAGAGATAGTTAGCCATAAGTGACACTTCTGCAGGACTTTCAAAGATGGCTATCTACAGGAAGATTAATAAGGTCAAAAAACCTAATGTATCTCAAAATGGTGGCACATATGAAGACTAAAGGAGCTGTTGATGCCAACTGCTAGGGTTTTCACACCAAGAGGTCTTCACTTCTTCAAATTCAAAACATGACAGAATGTCAGTTAAAAGAAGATCAAATTTCTTCTCTTCAGTCTCATCCACCAAGCAATCAAAGGCATAAAAGACACATGACTGAAGATTCCAAGGTAAAGGTTCCAAAATGATCACAAGATTATTGTTCACAGGTATTGAAATTCATGAGAGGGATAAAGTGAATAAAACCTTCAAAAAGGAGCACTAATTTCACTATCTGCCTTTTCCCTCAAAACTTTGTCAAAATGACCTTTTGTTTTTAAAAAAAAATATTGGTTCATGTTTCGAAATGTGGGTAAGAGGAACAATTTAAGCTTGTTAAAAGAGTTTTTAAATCCAAGGGGCACATCAAGATGCTCCAGCAAAGGAAAAAAACCATTTTTTCTTAGAGTTCTGCCACCTACAGGACAAAAAGACCAAAAAGTCAGTGAAAATGTAAGAAGGGGAAACAAACATTAGAAAGTGGGTTTGATCATGAAATTATTTTTGAAAAGGAAGTATAACGGTCTTCTTTCGCTCTCCCCAACTCATTTTTGTCTTTGAAGTAGAGCTAGAGAGCCGTTGAAGCATTTCTAGAGCTTTTCTTCAAAACTGGGTAAAATTTCCAGGCACTACACACAGGCGAAGGTGCTACGCATAGAGCCTTCGACATTGCGCATAGAGGAGAAGAGGCAGTGCTAAAAATAATTGTGCTATGCACAGAAGGGTCGGCACTAGGCACAGGTGGCGGTGTTGTGCACACATCCAGTTCGGAGCTTGACTCGCCCATAGCCTCCCAGCACTATGCACAGGCCTGCTAATAGCCTGACCCAATCTGACGCTGCGCACAGAGGGCTTGAAAGGAATGGCCAGTTGGGTGACGCTGCACACAAAGGAGATTTGGCCAAAATTGCCAAAACAAATTGCTCAAAATCGCTCTTTCTCCTCCTCAAATTCACCCCGGGCTCTTGCACGAGTTAGACAAGGTTGGTGGTCACTTTCTTTGCCCTCCAAATGATATTTTTGCATTCATAATCAAAGAAGAGTAACCATAACTTAAATTTGCTAAAAACCCTAATATTCATGTCAAACCATCATTTAACCTTCTAGGGAAAGAATTTACCAATTGAAGAGTGGTAATTGGTGTAAATACACTCAGTACCATCTAGGCATCCTCCAAGCTCTGAAAGCATTCCTTGACTTCTTCCATTTTGCCTCCATTTTCTAAAATTTGAGCTCACCATCACTCATTTTTCCTCCCTAGACCTAAAAGCTCTCACCAAGCTAAAAGCCATTTTGTTCAAGGACACAATCAGTCACTATGTCCGAAGAAGAGATCAGTACCAGTAGTGATGAAGGCCAAAGGCCTAGCAAGCAAAAACACAAGGGAGGAATAAATAACAGGTTTGAGCTCTTGGATACAATTCAAATCACCTCTTCTCCCATGATCCTTGCATTTTTTCAAGGAGCCCTTGGATACAATTCAAATCACCTCTTCTCCCATGATCCTCAGCCTACAAAACCACCAAGTCAACCTAGCAGGAGTAAAATTTAAACTATCATATGAATCCATTGCTAAAGGCACAGGGATACCAGATATGGGTGAGAGATGGTTCAAACAGAAAAAAATTGGCCTTGAGCTACTATGAGCCCTTCCTAAAACCTAGGTATCAACAGGGCTGCAAGACCTTTTTCCCCTTCTCTCACCTACTAGAGAGATATACCCCACTGATGAGGCAGATCATCAAGTACTTTACTTGTGAGGGGAGGTACTCCAGGATTTATTCATATCACATAAGGCTGGTAATGCACTTCACTAGCGTTAAATTTCTAAACCTACCATACTATCTCTACCAGAGCATTGACAAAATGGTTTCAGTGGTCAAGAAAAGGAGTTATGCCCACCAAATGCAAAGCCTTTTTCACCACTCTTTGGTTAAGATGATTGTTTTGCATTAGCTAGAGCAGTAGGGAATTCCTTGGGAAGTTTTTATCTCACATGATGTGTTTTCAAATCCCCAAGCCTTCATTCAACAAAATTTTCCTTCCACTTCACAGCCACTTACCTCCACTCCTCCATCACCCCCTAGAGATCATGTTCCATCACCTCCACCCATGCCTTCTCCACAAGGAAACTTACCTCTTTCTTCTTATCCTAATACATCAAATGAAGATGATGATAGTGGTAATGAGGAACAAGAGGATGACAGTGTTAATGAGGAACAAGCATATGATAGTAGAGATGAAGAAATCAGTAGGGTAGAAACAGAGTTTAATGAGGAACAAGAAGATGATAGTGGTAATGATAGAAAAGGGGGTGACATTAGCAATGATGAACAAGAAGATGATGGCGAGAATGATGAAAACAGTGGGGCAGACAAAAAATTTAATGAGGAAGAGAAGGAGGATGATGATGACAAAGAAGCGGGAGATGAACATGACAGTCATAAAGGCAACAAAAGTGAACATTTGGAGAAAGGAAATGATGGTAATGATACAAATGAATCATTACCAGGTATAGAAAGAGGTAGTGTTGATGAACAAGATGAGGAATTAGAAGATAAAGAAGAGGAAAAAAGTGAGGCACAAAAATAATTTGATGAAGAAGGTAGTGATAAATATAATGTCACTGATAGGACAGTCAGTGAGGAAAAGAACAACAAAAGAGATAGTCATGACATTCATGACAACTGTCATGAATGGAATGAAACAAATAAGCCTCCTAATTATGATGGAAGTGATGATATCCCAGAGGATGATGAAGAAAAGGACCTTTATGGTGGAAAAAACCAAAGTGATGTAAGTACAGAAGATGATAATCAATTTGAAAGCCAAAGTGACAATATAGAAGTTAGTGAGGAAAATGAACTGATGGTAATGGTGCTGAAGGTCAAGACAGAAGTGATCAAATAGAGCATGAGGTGATTGATGGGAACCATAGTAAAGATAAAGGAGCTAATGACAACACCAAGGGTCACAGCCAAGATAAGGACACTACCAAAACCATCATCACTCCTCTTACATGCACATACCACAGAGGGAAGAGAGATATGTTTGTTGCCTCAAAAATGCAAAGGGCCATCTCTTCTCCAGCTATCAAACCATTGGACAAGGGAAAGGAAAAGATGGAAAAGGGTGAGGAGAAGGTAAAGGTGAGGAGAAGTAAGAGAATGAAGAAATCTACTCAAGACCCTCAATTCATTGATCTAGACAATGACAATGAGGACAAGGAGATGACCACCAGATTGCTACTCCTAACCAAATATGCACAACTTAAGGAGTGGGAAAGATATTTTGAGATGGAACAACGTGTCATTTAGTATTACAAGAATGAGCACAAGCACTTCAAGAAGGTGAAAAGGGGCCTTGCTCTCTAGAAGAAAATGACCAAGCACTATGCAAAGAAAAACAAGCTTGCTTGTGCCAAACTGAAGGAGGCCCTCATGGAGATAAAAAAACTAAAAGAGGAAAAAAAGAATAATAGCCTTGGAGTTTTGGCTGAGGCTTCTCAACAGGTGTCCAAGACCTCTTGAGGGAACACTCCACCAATTTTGGGCAAAATTGAACAAGATTTTGTCTTTTTGAAATTTTGAGGCCTCTGTACGCAGCACCCTTGGCGTTGTGCACAAATATCATGCATCCTAAGCTTGAAAACTTAAAATTTTTGGATTCCTCTCATCATTATTAGCGTTCTCACAAAAGTTCAGACCATTTGGAGCAGTTTGGACCCCCAAAAGGTCAAAAAACAACTAAATTTTGACCATTCTGCCTCATTTTTAGGCAAGTTGTTGCGCACATAGCAGTGTTCAGAGAATGGATTTTTGGACCAAAAAATGGAACTCATTCAGAAAAAATCAAGAATTTCTGGAAATTAGACTCATCAAGCTTTCCAACGAGCCATCATGGAGCCAAATCCGACATTGGGAAGGGGGATAAAACTTAGTCACAAAAGACCCTATTTTCTGATGAAGTGGTGCTGCGGACATAGATCGTCTAAGTGTGTTTTGGAGCAAAAGTCAACAAAACACACTCATTTATTGAAAAATGATATTTTTAAGTTTTTTGAGGCAAAAAACTCTAGAATTAGGTGCAAATAGTTATTATGGCATTTACTTCTTAGGATATTATGTGCCTTGGGCCTTGCATGGTCTCTTGGCCATAAATGACATTTATGGTTGAATTTGAAATTTTCGTACCATATTTAGGGTTTTAGTCCTCCTTTGCTCCATAAATAGAGCATGAGGCCCTCATGTATTTTGTTTTCTTTTGATGAACTTGGAGATAAATACATGGTTTCTATGAGCTTGGAGAAGAAATTGGTTTTGTGAAGTTGATGAATGGCTTGCTTGGATTGATGACAGAGAAGCTTGTTTGCAGGTTTCCTTAGCTTGGTGAATGGTGATGTCTTATTAATTTGTTTATGTTTCCTTGTTATCATTATGTTTCATCCTTATTGGTTGCTATAAATCAGAAAAGTATAGGTTGAGACATGCTCTTTGAGGCACCTCAGTCCTCTTGTTTGTTATAGCTTTGATGTTTTCCTCTGTTTGGTCATCTTAAGGAATTCTTGATTGCTCCTTAGGTCCACCTAAACTTGTTTTGTTTCATATATGGATTAGTATGCTAGTTTACAAGTATGATTCATGGTATGCCTTGCTTACTTGAAGCTATCAAAACTCTGTCTTGAAACCTCTCTTTGGAATATTGTTTGCTAGGTTAAGTCAAATAGGTCTTGTTCGATCTTACCCTTTGTCCATGTCTACCAACTTGTTTCAGAGTTCTTTATAGCCTGATTTATGATGTTTAGGAGTTCCCTCTTCATAGATTGAGTTATTTTGCTATCTTATATGTTTTCCAAAATTCTGAAGGTGAATTTACTAAAGTTAGAAGCTCTTATGCTTTCTATGTTTCACTGGAATGTTTATCTTGAATATTTATCAGTTTATGTATTTTTCATTGTGCTTAATGGTTTACCCTACCTCATGAGTTATAACTTTTAACTATCTGTATTTAAGACCTCCTGGTTTTTCCCAAACTTGATGTTCACTCCACCTCACACATTACCTTAAGGATCCATTAACCTTGCTAGATTGGTCCTGCAACACACTCTGATTCATCATTGAGGCACTCATGACTTTCATTGACTCCATAGCCCAATGATTCAACGACCTTTGACTCCACTTATTCCACTTGAACATCTTACCCAACCAAAACAATCAGCAAACCCTACACTTAACAAATAGCCTAAAATCAACTACCTAAAGCAAAAAGAACACATCCTTTGCACCCAATAGAGAGATCCCTCTCTGAGTCCAGGAAGGCTAGGTCATAGGACTCCAAAGACTGGTTCCATGTTACCCTGTCATTTGGTATACCAATCTACCAAATCATGGGACCCTAACATTCTGGCGAGCACGGTGGGACCTTCTGAGTATACAGTTGCCTGAATACCTCTTAAGACTCTTTAGACCCTCAGTTTGACTTAGAAAATCTAGTGAATCTTCCACCTCATCGCCACACTAACATTCTGGTGATCATGGTGGGACTTTCTGAGTAATTTCATGCTTAAACATTCCTTAAAAGATTCAGAAACCCTTGACTGATAGTATCTGGTGGTTTATCTGCCACCTCATCGCCACACTAACATTCTGGCGATCATGGTGGGATATTCTGAGTATATAGTTTCCTGAATACCTCTTAAGACTCATTTGAACCTCATTTAAGCTTAGATAATCCAGTGAATCTGCCACCTCATCCCCGCACTAACATTCTGGCAATCACGGTGAGACCTTTTGAGTCAGTGACAAACTAATTATCCCTTAGGACTTCAGAAACCTTTGTTAAGTCATAGAGAACTCAACTGATAGCCAAGAGTAGATTCTATTTGTTTCAACATCTTAGAAAAATGATGATTCATTCATAGGACACTCTTACAAACCTTAAAACTATAAAAGGAAAACTCAAAAAACCCCAAAAACATCCCTAGATTGGTTTTTTTCAGTTATTGGTGCTGCACCATAAACATACATCCTTAAAAACAACAAAAATATCCACTTGAGAACTCCACTGGTCTTCAGTAGCCCTTTTGACCCCACTAGCTCTCATAGACTCCTCTGGGAATGCATTGAACACTCCCAATCATGTTGATGGTGGACAGCAAAGTTGAAATCTTCCACCTGGTGACTCCACAACCCTCAATAGACCTAAAGACTCCACTGGTAGAGAACTCTAGAATGGTTGAAAAGATACAATGACCCTTTCTGATTTACAAACATGGATCCAAGGATACAAAGGAAATATGCTCCGATAAACAGATATAATATCCTTGGATTCCCACACAAAATGCCTCAGATAAATTAGATGAAAAACCTACCTATATTTCAGGATGAAAAATGTGATGACCCCTTGCTACATCTCATCAAATTTCATATACATGTATGGAGGTTAAAGGTTGAATGGCATGAAGAATGCCTCATGAAAATTTTTATGGAAACATTAGAAGGTAAGGCAAGAGAATGGTATGAATGGCTGAAGCCTGGTAGTTTGTTTTCCTTAAAAGATCTCCACAAGATATTTTATGAGCATTATAAAGAAAATTTTCCATCTCTATCATTAGCTAAAAATTGTTGTGATCAATCCAAATACCTCATACAGTACCTTGTAAAAATTGATGAATATTTAGGAAATTGGCATCCTAAGGATCTATTAGAAGTCATTCATCAATTTCATTCTCAAGATAGCTATCATGACAACCTAGAAGAGTTGGTTGAGGAAGAAATCAATCAAGGAATAGAAGGAAACCCAAAAGATCTCTCTAAAAGCACAAGTGATGATTTACCATCTCTTCTAGGTGAGGCTCAAGAAAATATTTAGGCCCAAAATAAGCCTTCACAAGAGAAAGAGAAATTTTGTACTTCTATCCAAAAGAAGAGAAAAATGCCTCCTCTTTTGACTGAAGAGGAAATCAATCAGATCATAAACATGTAGCCAGCCTCTAAACCTTCATGTGAACAAAATTTTTTTTTTCTTTCTCCTACTAATCCCATCTACCATAAATCAGAAAGTGAACTTATAGATCAACTCAAAGAAAAACAAATTGACAATCCATATTGCTGATTGATGATGTTACTGATGTTGATAATTTTCCAAATTTTGATCAGTCTGATGATGATGTCCTCCAAACAGAAACTAACCTTGCAGAGCAATCAGCAGTTGATTTGTGGGATGAAGTTCACTATCATCAGCTTGAAAAAAGTAAGCAGCCAATACAGGTCACCTATGACACTGATGAGGAAAGCCTTGAGAGTTTACAAGTAAGTGAGGAGTCTCTGACTCTTTGCTCTATTTCACTTCAGTCCATCAGAAATAAATTTCATGTAATTGGAAATCAAAGGTATTTCAGTTTTGATGTTGAGGTTGAGGAGGATAATGAAATTCTTGAGAAATTTGTCAATGAGAAGCCCTTTCCTGAAATGGTTGAGGAAATCATTTGGCACATGGAATCTTCCTTAAGTCTAGATTTGCAGCCACCAAGTTCCTTTGAATTAAAAATTGTAGATGAAGGCATGGAAATTAATGATCACAAGAAAGTTGTTGCACTTCTTTCTCAAGAAGATTTTTTTCCAAGGAGTGCTCCTACTCATCAACATGGTGGTTTTCACATAGAGCTCAGCTCACTCTATCAAAGCACATCAGGTTTGTTAGAGGATAACATTGCCATATATGATGAATCTACCAGTTCAGATGATCATGAGGAAGAGGTGGAGTTTCTTTCCCAAAAGAGTCCCAAGCATAGCCAAGTGGAAGAAGGATTACTCCTGAATGAAGCTTATGTCTCAAATCCTCTAGATCAGGTATTATTCCAAGATCCATTTTTTGTTTTCCTTGAGAAATCTTAAAGAGGAGTGTGTTCTGCCAAGAACAGTTTGTTGCAAAGTGTGAGAAAACATTTAAGCATTACTGTCCGAAAATAAGTGAGGTGGAAGTGGCCTTTTATTTGTCAGCACCCTCAAAGAGTTGAACCAAGATCCCTCATGCAATCATCTGCATGATTGGTTGTATTGGAAAAGAGAGTTCACCAAATGAATGTATATCATGTATAGGTTAGACTAGGATAGGTAGGTATGCAAAATAAACTCAGCCTTGTGAGCATCTTTTTAGTTCTAGATTGTTTGGAAAAAATGAAAAAACACAAAAACAAAGAAAGGTGAAAAAAGAGGGCAAATTTAAAGAAGAGATACAACCCCATATCCAAAAAATAGTACTACTGAAAGTGAGCAACCTTAAATGCCACTGCTGGTTCAAAAAGAAGGTCTTGTTTTAGCCATCTAGCCTAATCATGGCTAAGACATGTTTTCAATTTATTGTGGATAAGTTAGTGAAATATAATAAGTCAAATTATGAAAACTTGACTTATCAAAAGATAGATTAGGGAAGAAAGATATTAATTCCATATGCTTAAAATAGAACCAAGGAGAAAAATGGGGATGAATAGAAAACAATGTATCCTAGCCCTGATTTTTCTAAATCTTACTTTGTACAAAAATAACATTTGTGTGCAGCTTGTTCTTATGCCACAAACCCATGGTAAGTCAGATTATCTAATCCCGATTTAAAAAACATGTTTTCAATTTCATGTTTATAGCTTAGAGAATGAAGTCTGTCATACAGCCTAATCTTGATAGTCAGTTAGTCTAGGTAGAGAATAAAGGGAGTTCATTAGCATAATCTGAACTCTTGGAAGAAATAAGATAGAAGTAGATAGTTCATTTTGTTTTCAAAATAAAATATGTCAAGGGTTGGCTAGTCAAAATGCACCCAAGGAAGAAAAATGTTAGGAAAATAGATTGGGTAGGTAGAGATGAAGATGATTTGATCATTTTTTTCAAATATATTAAGATCATAACTTCACAACAATCATCAGCAAGAGAAAAGAGGTAAAAATCTGTCTAGTGGATGAGGCACTGGTCTCCATAAAGCTAGATATCTGAAGTTGTAGACACCTCCTGAAAAGGACCTTCCCTCTCCAAGTGGGGCCACTGTTAGTCATCAGTAATTTTTTCCTTTGTAGATGACTAAATTCTTAGCCTAAGATTTCTAGAAACAAAGTTCATAAACATTGTGAGTTCTAAAAATCTCACTGCCTTCATTATCCTTAAGATAAATTTTCACTATTTCATCATTCCATCATGTCAAGCTCTGCTTACCAGTCCCAGAAAACCCATTAGGGGCTCATGTCACTCATTTTGTCCGTGTTTTGTCACCTTTGACCCAAATAATCTATTTTTATTTGCCTAACCCCCCCCCCCCCTCCCCACTACTACTTGAGGCCACCAATCAAACAAATCTATTGTGTCTTCCAAAAATACCCCAAACATTGATGGTCTCAAAACTGTCTCTGTAGGCTCTTTAGATAAATCAATCACAATGGATTTTGGATCTTCAATACATCAGTTTATCATAAACTCGTTTTACACTTGATGACCCAAAAATCTAAGTTCTTAGTCCAAAGCCAAGTCCAAGGAACCTTCCACTAGGTCACCTAGGGTTTCACAAGTCATAAGGTGGATTTGGTATCCTAAAATATCTGTTTTTCCTATGTAAAGAGACTGCATTCAAAGAAGAAAGGGGACAAGTGACTTTGTCCAAAATTGATCAAAGGGAAATTCAAGAAAGTACTCCTTGGCCTAGAGCACAAATTCTACAAGGGACAACTGCCCTTGCTCACATTTCTCCAAAAGGATCAAATGGCCATCATACCTAAAGAGAGGTAAGGTAATGGGGGAAAACATCACAAGAATACCATCTACAACAAAGAGAAAGGCAGCAGGTGTATGTTTTAGAAAATCAGGGTTTTTTTGACTAATTGGAAAAACAATGTGCCAAAGAAGGAAATCAACACAAGGGCTACACGGACAAAGGTCACCTCAACTCCATCCAGTGCACATTGAATATTTTTAGAAATAATTAATGATTTTTGAAAGGTTTAGAGAACTTAGAAGACAACACTATTTACCTTTTTCTAACAACCCTAAAGCCTAGGAGTTTGGAAAGAATGACAAATAGGTCAAATAATGATGATAGGGACTCCTTCATAACAACATATGGCATTTCAGGGGGTATTCAAGCTGCCCTCTAGGGTTTGAAAAAGAAGCACTGATTCCACCTCACCAAAAAGACAAAATGGAAAAGAGTATCAGTACAATGGCCTAAGTTTTCAAAAGTACATTTAGAGGTCTTAAAAGGATCAAAACGAGGCAGACATAAGGTAAAGTGCCGAAGGAAGGAATAGAGATATATCACTGTCAAAATGGTCAAAGGAACAAACATGAAATTGGTCTAAAAAAAGTAGAAAAGCCTCCAAAAGTGGTTTCCATATCAAAATTATATTCTGCAGGAGATAATTAGCCATGAGTGACACTTCTGCAGGACTGTCAAAGATGGCTACCTACAGGAAGATTGATAAGGTCAAAAAAAACCTAATGTATCTCACAATGGTGGCACATATGAAGACTAAAGGAGCTGTTGATGCCAACTACTGGGGTTTCCACACCAAAAGGTCTTCACTTCTTCAAAGTCAAAACATGACAGTATGTTAGTTAAAAGAAGATCAAATTTCTTCTCTTCTGTCTCATCCACCAAGCAATCAAAGGCATAAAAGATACATGATTGAAGATTCCAAGGTAAAGGTGTAAAAATGATCACAAGCTTACTATTTACAGGTATTGAAATTCATGAGAGGGATAAAGAAAAGAAAACCTTCAAAAAAGGAGCACTAATGTCAATGTCTACCTTTTTCCTCAAAACTTTGTCAAAATGACCTTCTGTTTTTTTTAAAAAGTATTGGTTCATGTTTCCAAATATGGGTAAGAGGCACAGTTTAAGATTGTTAAAAGAGTTTGTAAATCCAAGGGGGACATCAAGATGCTCCAGCAAAGGAAAAAAACCATTTTTCCTCAGAGTTCTGCCACCTATAGGACAAAAATACCAAAAAGTCAGTGAAAAAGTAAGAAGGGGAAACAAACATTAGAAAGTGGGTTTGATCATGAAATTAATTTTCAAAAAGAAGTATAAAGGTCTTCTTTCCATCTCCCCAACTCATTTTTGTCTTTTAAGGAGAGCTAGAGAGTCATTGAAGCATTTCTAGGGTTTTTATGCAAAACTGGTTAATATTTCCAGGCACTACGCACAAGCGGAGGCGCTACACACAGAGCCTTTGTCGCTGCACACAGAGGAGAAGAGGCAGTGCTAAAAATCACTGCGCTACGCATAGAAGGGTCGGCACTACACACAGGTGGTGGCACTGCATACACGCCCAGTTCAGATCCCGACTTGCCCATAGCCTCCCAGCGCTATGCACAGGCCTGGCAACAGCCCAACCGGACATGACGCTGCACACGAAGGGCCCGACAGGAATGACCAGTCGGTGCTGCACACAAAGGATATTTGGCAAAAATTGCCAATTTTTTTTTGCTCAAAATCACTCTTTCTCCTCCACAAATTCACCCCAGTCTCCTGCACGAGTTAGACAAGGTTGGTGCTCACTTTCATTTCCCTCCAAATGATATTTTTGCATTCATAATCAAAGAAGAGTAACCATAACCTAAATTGGCTAAAAACCCTAATATTCATATCAAACCATCATTTAACCTTCTAGGGCAAGAATTTACCAATTGAAGAGTGGTCATTGGTGTAAATACACTCAGTGCCAGCCAGACATCCTCCAAGCTCTGAAAGCATTCCTTGACTTCTTCCATTTTTCCTCCATTTGTTAAAATTTGACCTCACCATCACTCATTTTTCCTCTTTAGACCTAAAAGCTCTCACCAAGCTAAAAACCATTTTGTTCAAGGACACAATCAGTAACTATGTCTGGAGAAGAGATCACTACCAGTAGTGATAAAAGCCAAAGGCCTATCAAGCCAAAACACAAGGGAGGAAGAACTAACAGTTTTGAGCCCTTGGATACAATTCAAATCACCTCTTGTCCCATGATCCATGCATGTTTTCAAGATTTTGGATGCTATTAGTTCTGTGAGAGGTTTAAACAGGTCCAAAACCACTCAGATTTGACTAGGTTGTTCATTCTCAGCCTACAAAGCCACCAAGTCAACCTAGCAGGAGTCAAATTTGAACTATCATCCGAATCCATTGCTAAAGCCACAGGGATATCAGATGTTGGTGAGAGATGGTTCAAACAGAAAAAATTGGCCTTGAGCTACTGTGAGCCCTTCCTCAAACTTAGGTATCAACATGGTTGCAAAACCCTTTTTACCTTCTCCCACCTGCTAGAAAGATATGCCCCACTGATGAGGGAGATCATCAAGTACTTCACTTGTGAGGGGAGGTACTCCAGGATTTATTCATATCACATAAGGTTGTTAATGCACTTCACGAGCGTTAAATTGCTAAACCTACCATACTATCTCTACTAGAGCATTGAAAAAATGGCTTTAGTGGTCAAGAAATGGAGTTATGCCCACCAAATTCAAAGCCTTTTTCACCACTCTTTGGTTGAGATGATTTTTTTGCATCAACTAGAGCAGTAGGGAATTCCTTGGGAAGTTTTTATCTCACATGATGTATTTGCAAATCTCCAAGCCTTCACTCAACAAAATTTTCCTTCCACTTCACACCCACTTACCTCCACTCCTCCATCACTGTTATAGCATCATTTTTCACCCTCATGTGATTCATGATTGTCTCTATGTCCTTGGGAACCCATTCCCAAAGACTTGAATAAAATTCATTAAAAACAGTGTTAAAAATCCCATACGCGGGTATGCCCAGACTTTTCTGCGTGTATACGCGAGTCCACATGTACTTGTCCGCGTATGCCATTAAAATCATTAAAAAATATATATAAATTCCCTATTTTCGGGCTGGGTTGATGGTTACTCCAGTAGTTCAACCACCCCAGCACGTGGCCAACTGTTTCCAACTGATTGAAACTACTTTGAGGGAGTATAAAAGCCCCTCATGTGCATGGCCTAAGGGAGAGAGAAATCATATAGATATTATACTCTGTTGGAATCCCAATTCAAGTTTGAATTCCCGTGCCTCTTGCACTTTCCCAGATTTTTACAGGAAACCCTTTTTTCCTGGAGATGTTCATCAGTTTACATGCCATCTCAAGTGCACAAGTCTTGAAAGTATCTTAGCGAGGCAAGGGCGAGACGGATCTGGACGACGGTCTATTCGAAGATCGTGGAAGGATTTAGGTGATCTCTCCACATTTTAATACTGTACATGCTGTTCATAATGAAGAAGAACCATCTTTTTCCTGAAGTCACGTGTTAACATCTACTTGTATATGTGAAAAGGTTATTATTTAAGCATTTATTATTGTTTACATGATGTTTCACATGGTTTTCACTGACATTTAGGGTAATTATATGTTGTACAACTAGATTTCCGTGCACGTTTCTTCTTGGTTTTCAGGTTAAGGAGGAAGAAGGGTTGCTGGGGGTTTGGACCCCACTGGATCTACATCAAACGTAGGATTACAGGTGAGTTCTACTATCGATGTTATCTAGTTTTTAGCATACAAGTGTGGTTGTGTGAGTCCTTCTTGAATAGCATGCCCTGATCTGTGGAGGTTTTGACCCAACAAAACTCTAGGGTGTTTTTCCTCGAAACAGAACTGGCGACTCCACTGGGGATCACATTATTGTGATTCCCCTGTTGGGTGGTTTCAGCTGTTTGAAAGGTTTCCAACAGTTTTAACTATTATTTCCAGTCCAGTTAACTTTTTCTCAGTCAGACTGAAGACCTGGTTCCTTATCCACGCTTGATATTTTTTATTTTTCATTATTTACCTTTTCATACGCGAGTTTGTCTATACACAGATGCATATACATGCAGTTTTCTTCAAAGGAAGTCATGTATACGCGGGTTTCCTTTGACACAGTCGTGTATGCACGCTTGTTTCAAAACTGTCAAGTAGCGTATGCCTGGGTAAATTTTGAAATTTTTGATTTCTTGACTTTTTAGTCTTATCTGCCTATGGAGACCTGTTCCTGCAGTGTCTTTATATCCTTTGGATTGTGTTGAAAGTGGTCATTGGTCTTTTCTCTCCCTTATTTGGTTGAAGACTAGCTTATCTAGCAAATCTTGTTTTTAGTGCTTTCATTTCTGGTTCGAGTACCAAGATCTCTTCCTGGGGATTCTTAGCTATTCTGTTTCATCAGGACAGAGAGATTTTTCTCATATACTCTTTCCTAGCCTTGTGTCTTGCTTTGCACTTCGATTTTTTCCCCTTTTTTGGTTGGTTTTCTTGAGTTCAGTTGACTAGGTCTTGTTGCAATTTTTGAAGAGTCTTTCTTGGTTCTTTAGAGTTTTTTTTTGCTGCAAGGTTGTACTATTCTTCTAGGCTGAGTTACTGAGTTTCTTGTCTTCTTTTGCTCATATAAATCTTGTTGCTAAAGTGGCACAATAATATTTGGAGCGTTTTTGAAGTTTCTTTTGAAATTTAGAAGTTTTTTGGCTTGGGATTTGATAGTCTTCTTGGTGTCTTCGAGCTCTTTTTTTTATAAAAAACATTTTGTTTTGTCATTTGCTTTTGTTTTGCATTTTTGTTTTCATTTTGTTACATCTGTTGAAGCTTTGTTGAGATTTCTTTCCTTTGGTTTTTGACTTGATTTTGGAAAGGAATTGTCATTGGTTTCTTCCTCTTTTTTTCAAGCATATTTTGATGTCTTCATATTGAGAGTTTCTACTTTTGGGAACTAGTTTTGTGGACAATCAAAAAGTGATAAAACTGAAGGATCTTTGGGAAATTTCTCTCTACTTTAGTAGATTTTGCATCTTAGAATTTGCATGCTTTTAGTTATTTGCATCAGGTACACTTAAGCATTTAGTAGTTTTCATAGTTTTTGCGAGTGTGAAGTTTGTTATCTGAAAATAAAAAAATATATAATCTCGTAGAACCCGTGTAGAAATTTCTTTTCATCGAAAGGCAATTACTGCATTTGCATGTAGTTTGGTTTTCATTAATTTCTTTTCTGCGTCACAAAACACCACGAGTTTCATTTCCGTATCCCTTTGACTTAATATAACAGCCGATTAAAATAAGCGCTATAATTTAAAAACAACTAGCAAGTTTTTTATTAAGTGTCATACACCAACTAGCTAGGTTGTAGGGCCTTGGATTAGGTGAGTGGAGAGTTAACTCTCCAAGGCCTCTCAAACAAAAACATAGAATTTTATTAATTGAGCGAAATCCAACTCCGTTAGGTGGACTGGGAAAGCTCTCCTCTAGAGAGTCAAGCGCGAGGGTAAGTGAAGGCCGAGAAGAGAGATACCCCCTCTCTGATTTGCTGGATCTTGCCTCAAGACCATTCTGCCCGGCTTCTGACACGGATTGGTGCCCATAGTTTCCATTCCTAGGTTCCACATAGGTGACTGCGGGGGGGAATACCCGTGGTACTTGAGGCAGACGTCATATCACTTCCAGCAATACTTCTTGGGGGTGCCCTTGCGAAGCTTGGGTACTTGTGTCGGCAAAGGATGTTGTTAGGAGGTCGGTGTAACTGTTTCTATTACCTTCTCTAGTAGTCCTGGGTCGTACTTTTGGGAGGTCCTATACTTCACTTTCTTGTATTTTGGTGTCTGGTCCTAATCACTCGGAGCGGAAATACCTGAAGGCTGTTTGCTTGATTGTATCTCAGGGTTTTTTTTTTTTAGTGAGTGCTCTTTGCTCCTAGCTTGCCTAGCTTTATGCTTTTTTGAGTCTAATTAAAATTTCTTAAAGTGGCTGATCAAGCGCCTCGTCGATCGAGGAGAATCTGGGGGTTATCTCCCCAGAGTCCAGAGCCTTCTTCAAGAAGGCGTAGGAGTAATTTAGCAGGTGAATATCACCCTGTGGCATCTGACACAGTGGAGAGAGATCCTCCACAAGGGATTGAAGGTTTTGTAATTGGCTCCGGTGTTGGTTCCGAGAGGAGCGTTCCGCTCACCTCGAGAGTCTTATTTCCGCAGGAAGAAGAAGTACAAGTAGAGGAAGTACCTCAACCCTCTGAGTCACTTCCATCTCCTCTTCCTCCTGATTACCCGTTCGTTGTTCAATACATCGGACCTAAGTCTGCAAAACCAGAAGATCCTCCATATTATTCATACCTTTCGATGGCCATGACTGGGAACGCGGCTTCTGCTGTGAGTGCTGCAGGCATTCAGACTCCTGCTTCTGTAGAAGGAGGAGGCACTATTTCTATATCTTCGATTGCTTCTAGTACTGCTGTGTTTGGCTCTGGTTTCACCCAAGCACATGCTTCTCAATCTGGTCCCTTTTGTTTTGGAATGCCCACTAGTGGGATTCCTTCATTTTCCTTTTCCGCTGCTGCATCTGGATCTACACCCATGTCTTCCATGGCTAGTGGATTAGCTTATTTTCAAGGGTTCCCCTTCGGAACTGGGCATATTCATAGTTTGAATCCTTCTTTAGGGTCTTTTCCATTTACTTCTCAGACTCAGAGTTTCAACCCTTGGTCTGGTGGTCAGAATTTGACTACTTTTACAGGTTGGAACCCTGTATTCACTACAGCGGGGGCAGGGAATTAGTTTTACGTCGGTCACCAAGGGAATGCTTCTTTCCCTTCATCAAGTGCTTATCAAATCTTTTCCCCTCTTTCTAATGCCTGGAACCCCTATCAGGGGATTTTCTCTTCATTCAATACTTCAGGAGGGGGAACTGGTCCGGTCTTTGGTAACTCTGCGTTGGGAGGAGATTCTTCTCCTCATTCTATGAGTTATTTCTGGAAACCTGGTGCCTTATCAAATCCAGGGTATTCTTTTCAGAATGTAGGGAATTCATCCCATCAAGGATGGAATCCTCAGGCTCCGCCTCATTTACCTTTTCTGGCAACGTTAAACTTGCCAGATCTGTCAAAATTGATGAATGATCCGATCCGGTACAGTCCGGGGTGGCCTCTAGTTCCGACCAAACTACCTTCAGACATTCCAAAGTTTGAAGGCAAGATTGGAGAGGACCCGACCGACCATATCACCACCTTCCATTTATGGTGCTCTTCTAACTCCTTAGTTGATGATTCGATTAGGTTGAGATTGTTTCAACGCACCTTAACTGGAAATACTGCCAAGTGGTATATTGAGTTAATTGGGGGTAGTTTTGCTACATTTGGAGAGCTGGTTGTTACATTTCTAAATAATTTCCAGTTGCCCGTCCGTTATGACGCTAGGACTGAACTCCTAGCTAATTTTAAGTAGGACTACGCAACCCACATTTCTGACCATATTCAGGAATGGCGGAGAAGGAAGAGGCTTATTAAAGCTCATATTCCAGGAGAATTCCTTTTGGAATGGTTTTTGAAATCTCTGCAGTGAGATATTTCTAAAGATGTATCCCTGTCTGGGGTATTTTTTGAGGAACAAGCTATTTTTAGGGCACAGCAGCTGGAACTGATATATTCTCAGTCTGGAGTCCTTCATAGATATTTCCCCAATGCTCCTCACTCCAAATTAGATTTATCCAAGACTAAGCCTGGTCCTCATGGTGATGGACTTATTGGGTCGATCAATAGTGGTGCAGCTAACCTGCTTACTCAATTGCAGCAGTTGTCTATACAATCTGCTCCTTCTGGTCAGGCTGTGCCTACTGAGTCATCGCCTTCCCAATCTTTGTCGATAAATGCTGTCCAAACTTCTGATCCCAAAGGAAATCAACAATCCGAAGGGAAGAAGAAGGGACGAAATAATAAGAAAAAGGGCAAGAATGGGAAGGGTAATGTGAATAAAACCAACGAGCATGTTGGTGAGGGTCAAAAGGATAAAAAGAAAGTGAAGTTTCCATGCAAGCTGTGTGCTGGAGACCATCTTACACACCTTTGCCCTAAAATTCAAGATGCGCAGTGCTTGTTAGCTCAGCAGGGTTCTTCCAGTTCCCAGGCTGTGTTAACAAACCCTTTTCCCCAAGGGAAACAACTAGTTGTTGGCACGAATCAAAATCCTGGGGCTTCCTCTGGGGGCACCCAGGAAGGGGGAATTCCATCGAACATATTCATGATGAGTGCTCACGTGGATGTCACTACGAGATCCCATGATTATGGCGGAGAAGAGTCTTCGAAAGCTAAGGATGCTCTTGATGCTACTGAGCCGCTTCATATTACGAGGCCTACTTTTGAGCCTATACCTCGGATGCCCAAAGCATCTACCAAGCGTTCGACGATTAATCCAAACGCTAGGGCTGCCCAGAACTACTCTATTGTGGAAGATCTGGCGCAGAGTCCTTGTGCCATGTCGGCTTTAGAGGTGCTCCAGTCTTGTCCGGCTCAGCGCAGTGCTTTGCTCACTGCTCTTGGGGCTGTAGATCCAAAGAACTCTCTTATGATTACCTTCGATATGACTAATTTTAAGAAGAGACTCCCCCATCATATGGATTTTCATATTAAATCATCATACCGGAAATGCAATATTTTTCGGACGGTCGTTGATGAGGGTGCTTCCACATGTGTGATGTCTCTCACATGCTGGAAGGGAATTATATCTCCCGCAGCTGTTCCATCTGCTACTCTTCTGACTGCGTTTGATGGTCATTATCACATAACGCATGGTATTTTCCCGGCTTTGCCTATCTGTGTTGGGGGAAAAACTGTAAATATAGAGGTTGAGATAGTTGATGCAAGCTTGGACTACAACCTTCTATTGGGGAGAAACTAGATTTATGAGATGGATGCCATTGCATCTTCATTGTTTCGGATTATTTGTTTCCCTCACGAAGGGAGGATTGTTACAGTGGACCAACTAGACTGTCCTCCTGTAGACCCGAATGCATCTACTGACTCAACTATTCCAAAGTTGGATAATACTAAGGCGCCTGTTGAGAATTTAGGGGTTGGAATGTATTCTTCCTTAATGGGTAATTTTGATATTCCACCTCCTACGGTTCATATAAATGCAATTTCATCCTCCAGGGCTCCTCTTCGAAGAGAGTTCTTTAGAACTCATTATTTTTCGGACCCTTGGACCTTACCTTCCCCTACCGCCACATTAGCGGAAGGTCAAGTGGGTGGAATGGCATTTTGAATGTCTGCAGCTGAGATTGCTTATCGGTCTATTGTTGACTCTGCAGAGTCCATCCCAGCTCCTCTTTCACCGGAAGAGTTGGATGGAGATGTGGCTCCGGCTTGGACACTTAGTTCTTCTTCTGCCCAGGATTTCCTTGATACCACTCTTCCATCTGAAGAGGCCATCCTGGAAGCTATGACTGGTATAGATAGACTGTGGGATGATTTGCATCATCGGTCTTACTTTTTACCTGATTTGAGCGAAGTTGAATCAAGTTTTCCAAGTCCTTTGTCTCCTGGTCCTGTTCGCCCAGTCCTGAACCCTTTAGCACCAACACAGGTATATGCTAAAGGGAACATGGCTGTGATTTCTCCAACTATCCCGGTGAACATTTCCAGGGATCCCAATATTATTGAGAATGTCTTCATCGGAGCTGAATGTTCCCATGAAGAGATTCAGATTTACACCGAGCTCTTTAAAGAGTATAGGGATGTATTCGCTTGGTATTATGAGGAAATGCCTGGTATAGATCCATCTATTGTCCAGCATGAGATCAAGACTTACGAAAACGCTAAGCCTGTGAGGCAAAAACTTCGTCCGGTCAATCCTAGGAAGGAAACAGCTATCAAAGCTGAGGTGGAGAAGCTACTTAAGGTGGGATTCATTTTCTCTGTTCCTTTGACTGAATGGGTTTCAAACCCTGTTCCCGTAGATAAAAAACAAGGAACAATTCGAGTTTGCATTGATTTCAGAGACCTTAATAAAGCATGTCCTAAAGATAATTACCCCACACCATTTATAGATCAGATCATTGATGAGTGTGCCGGTAATGAGATTTTCTCCTTCATGGACGGTTTCTCTGGATATAATCAGATTACTATCCATCCTAAAGATCAGCATAAGACTGCCTTTATTTGTCCCTGGGGTACTTTTTCTTACAAGAAGATGCCTTTTGGTCTTAAAAATGTTGGGGCTACGTTTCAGCGGGCCATGTCATATGCCTTCCACGACATCAAACAGATTATCGAGGCATATTTGGATGATTTAGCTGCTCATTCTCGAAAGAGAATGGATCATCCTGCTCACCTCCGTAAAATATTTGAACGATGTCGTTTCTACAAGATTAGGTTGAATCCAAACAAGTGCGTTTTCACGGTTACATCCGGTCGGTTATTGGGATTCATTGTGTCTAGGGAAGGGATTAGGGTAGATCCCTTCAAGGTTGAGGCAATACTTCGATTACCTCCCCCGTCCTCTATTCTTCAACTTCAAAGTCTACAAGGAAAGGCTAATTTTCTTCGAAGATTTATCGTAAATTATGCTGAAGTTACCAAGGGATTTATGAGATTGTTGAAGAAGGGAGTTCCATTTCTTTGGGATGACTTCGCTCAACGCTCATTCGATGCTTTGAAAAAAGCATTGACCTTTGCTCCTTTATTGAGTCCACCTGATTATAGCAGGGATTTCCTTTTGTATCTTGCAGCAGCAGAATCTACTATTGGTATGGTTCTGGTTCAGGAAGATGATGCTCTTGCAGAGCATGTTATATACTATCTTAGTCAAGGATTGGTAGGTCCTGAGCTCGGGTATACTCCGATAGAAAAGTTAGCTTTAGCATCTGTTCATGCTGTGCAGCGACTCCGGCATTATATTCTTCTACGAAAAACTGATGTTTTGGCAGCAGCCAATCCATTTCAGTTTGTTCTCAGTAGGCAAGTGATTGGGGGAAAATACAATAGATGGATTGTGATTTTGCAGGAATTTGATCTTGAGTTCATGTCTGCCAAGTCCAAGAAATCATTGGTTTTCGCGGAATTGATCTTCGAGTTGCCCTGTGGGGAAGAGATAGTCTATGATGAATCCTTCCCGGATGAACATTTTTTTCTTATCTCTCCACAGGATCCTTGGTATGGAGATATCATTGTGTATCTTCAGACTACGAAGTTTCCCTCTACTTTTTCGAAAGATGAGCGCCGTAAGTTGCGTCACTTGGCTAAGAATTACTTGATCATTGGTGATGCTTTATACCGTCGAGGGGTTGATTCAATCCTAAGACGTTGCTTAACTCTCGAAGAAGCTGAGGCTGTGCTGAATGATTGCCACAATGGAGCTTGTGGTGGTCATTTATCTGGGCTTGCTACAGCCCAAAAGATCTTGCGTGTTGGGTACTTTTGGCCTTCGATTTTCAAATATTGTATGGAGTCGGTCAAAAAGTGTCATTCGTGTCAAGTTTATACTCGAAAAATGCGCGCTCATCCAGCTCCGCTTTTTCCAGTCATTATTGTCGGTCCCTTTACAAAGTGGGGTATTGATTATACTACTTGTAACCCACCTTCGGCTAAAGGTCACAAGTACATTATTGTAGCAGTAGACTACTTTACGAAGTGGGTCGAGGCTATGCCTACTTTTGGGAATGATGGTGAGACTAGAGCTCTTTTTCTTTTCAACCAGGTTATTGCTCGTTTTGGTATTCCTAGAGAGATTTTCACTGATCATGGCAGTCATTTTCAGAATAGCATGATGGCTGAGTTGGCTCTAACATTAGGTTTCTGGCAGGAGCATGCATCTCCGTATTATCCTCAAGCCAATGGGCAAGTGGAAGCCGTGAATAACTCCTTGAAGACAATTCTTCAAAGGACAATCGATAAAGCTCGATCCAACTGGCATATTATGCTATATCCTGCACTTTGGGCATACAGGACGTTAGTGAAAACTGCAACTGGCTTTACTCCATTTCAGCTAGTTTACGAGTTGGAATCTATATTTCCCATTGAATGTGATATTCCTTCTCTTAAGTTAGTTGTTGAACTTCTTCCTGACACTTCTAGTCTTGAATAACATCTCCTTCATCTGGAACATCTCAATGAGCAGCATCGGGATGCCGCCACAATGAATGAAGCGCATAAAAATCGAGTCAAAGTTTAGTACGATAAGGTGGTCAAACCTAGGGTTTTTTCGGAAGGTGACCTTGTTTTGGTCTATGCCCAAGAAAAAGATGCCCTGGGGGTAGGAAAATTTAAGTCTATGTGGTATGGCCCTTCATCGTTAAAAAAGTCCTTAAAAAAGGAGCATATACCTTGGTTGATTTTGAAGGGAATGAGTTGCCAGAGCGTAGAAATGGGCTCTATTTGAAAAAGTATTATGCCTAGGCTTCGGCCTGACATATTGCTTTTGTATATAGTAGTCTTGCTTTGTATATATCTGGTTTTTCGATCTTTGATGGGATGGTGATGTTTTGATCTGCTTTGGTAGGTTGTGTCGGATGTCATGAGTCATTTTGGTTTCACCGATGGTGCTAGTAGACACACCCGGAACTTGGATTCCATGGCTTGGGTGCTTCATTATCCATCCGATCAGCTGTTAGTATCAAGAGGAGTCTGCATTGGTCCTGCTTCCAATAATATAGCAGAATACACTGCAGTTGTTTATCTACTCTCGGAGGCAATATCTTTGGGTGTTGATTCGTTGGTAGTTTTCTTGGACTCCGAGCTGGTGGTGTCGCAGTTGAACAATACTTATCGGGTTCGAGATCCATTTTTACTCCGATTGTTCTTGAGGGTATGTTTGTTACAAAGGTCATTTCAATTTTTAACTTTCATTCATATTCCTCGAGCTGACAATTGGATGGCAGACTCATTAGCTAATCAAGCCATTGATTGGCATATTAATCATTCCATACAATAAAATTTAATTATAAAAAACATCATCATTTTTATACATTTGTCACATCACATCAAACATCACTGTATATATATCATCAGAATGTTCAAAAAACTATAAAAAATTTGGATCCATAAGTCATACAAAAAATTGGGCTTATGTCCGATCATGTTCAGTCTCAAAAAATACACAATCATCTGATATATCATATCTATCTAATCCTGTGGTCCCTACCTAGAAGTTGTGTTCCTATAGAACACGATCGCGGTGGCAACTCGGCGGAATAACCGTACCCAGTCACGGGGTACTCCTACCACCCGTCTCTGGATGGCTTCAGGCAGATCTTCCACTACAGCCATAGGTACTTGGCGGGTTAACCCCTCCAATTTCCTCTGTACAACCTAGAGGGTCATGTCTGGATCTACAGTATCCGCCTCGCCTTTGCGATGCTTATGTCGTGGGTAACCCTCAGGTCGAACTGGTCCAATATCTGTATCATGATCATTATAAAATTTTAATTCATCTTGAATCCAATCAAAAACATGTTCGTTTTCCACATTTTTTGATACATATTGAAAAAAAAAATCCAAAAAAATTATATAAGTCAAAAAATTGCAAACTTACCGACTGTGCCCCATGCCACACCTGGTGGAAGGACAAGGTCTGGATCGCCACGAAAGTCCATCCCGGCATAGGGATAGTCTTCCACAACGATGATTTGTTCTCCCCACCATTGGAAGAACTCATCATCCCAAGTGGTTCGAGGAACTTCACATCCCCCCAATCTCTTCATCAAGTCAGCCCATCGGGCAATTCTTGGGTCTCTCGGGCTGCTGATAGAAGAGATCACTTTGGGTCTCAGCCTAGGAATCTTGTTGAAGAAGAATGTCATCAAGATTGTACCATATCCAAAAAAAAATTTCTTTACTTTTCGGATAGAAGTCAATTGTTGCTTCATGTTCATCAGTAGAGCTGTGCACCAATCATATAAATGAGTTAAACATTCCATTGCTATACTCATTTGAGTTCTGGATGCCTGGTGTAGGGAAGCAGATCCTGCTACCCTGCCAATGGTAAAAAGGAGAATTTTCATGTGCAAGTCTCTTAAATCTTTGATAGCAATTTGAGTTCCAACTTTCTTGGAACCCTCTACGTAGTAGATGTGGACGTAATCTTCCACGGTTAGCCCTCCCAAAGGCTTACCATGCAAGTCTACTGGCTCCCCCCTCTGGGAGAGTCCAGTAATAAAATAGATATCTTCCACCTCGATGCGTATGGGCATTTGATCTATTATGAAGCATTCTTCTTCTGGTTCCCAATAGTTCACAAGCATTTCGAGCAACCGGACATTACTCTTCATATTTGGCATTTTGAAAAACTTGAGCAATCCACAATTTCGGAGAATATTTAGTGATACTTGATCCTACATGACTTCATTGTCAATGGCACTGTGTTCATGCTCTCTCCAAGATATAGTCATCCTGCAAAAATTCAATAATTCATTCATTAACTACGCGTTTTTTCATTTTGGGTTGCGCATATGCGACTTTCTTTGTGCACAGTCTCGTATATATGCGACTTGGTCATTATAAACCCGCGTATGCGCAAACCCGTTATTTTAAACAAATGGTTCTACAGTGAAAATTCCTAATTTTTAACTTATGAACGGAAAAAATGAATAACAAGGATGAATTAAGAGCTTACCTAACAAATTCGGTGAAATTTGACGGTCGATTGCTCCTATTTTGACGAAAGAGGCTTTTTCTCCAGAGCACTTTTTCCCAAATCAGCAATGTAACAATGAACCAAATATGAGGTAACTTGTGTATTTATGACCAAAATTGAAAAATTTTTGCAAAAATTTGTTATGTTTATTTTTTCAATCTATCTTAAGCTGCATAACCCGGATGCTTGGAAGTGCCCAGATTGGTATATTTTCAGGTACATTTTGATGAACTAGAGATTTTTTCCAGTTTTTGATCCATGACTGCTGACCCGTCATGGCAGGTATATGATCTTCACTGCATATAGGTTAGAGAATCCACTTTCTGTTGCATTTTTCATACTAGCCTCCATTCTGATCACTTGCCATAGGGTCGATCCCATCAGGCCATGAGTATTACACCCATTTCACTCACCGATTATTTAATCATGACTTGGTGGTAGAGCCTTCCTTTACATGGGCTTCCTAGTTAGTTCCTCACAATCACTTGTTTCCCATGCTGTGTTTTATGTAGGCTCGGGAGTCCTCTTTAGTCCCGCCATGACTTATGTGTTGAAGCTTCATTCTTCTTCTTCTCCACTATCGTTTTTCTGGCTATTACCCTATAGGCTCCCTGGTGTTGTTAAGTTGTATTACTGGATTGCATATTGGCTACTTTTTTATCCTGGCCTTTAGCCGGCTTCATTTGGACTCAATGTTTAAGCCAACTTTTGACCTTGCCTATCTGTACAAGTTAACCATTGCATGCACTTGGCTATCGCGACTTGACACCCTTTTACCCATGGATGGAACATTCCTTTGAGTATCGCTTACCAGTTTCCGCCACCTTGCATTGAGCATAGGATCATTCCAATCCCAGGACCTAGTGCATCTGTTTCTTGATACTCATTCTATCCATTGTACCATGGCATTCTTTTATTCTTTTTCAGGCTTATTATATGAAAAGAAAAAAAAATCAAATATAACAAAAAGAGCGGGAACGGGATATAACTTCGTAATTTGATGGCAGTATAGTGTCAGTTTGTCGCCCTTGAACAAAGCATATACACTTATATATTTCCTCCATTTTGGATGGTTTTAGTTTTTGACCTAGGTTCACCCTTTGCCTTGTTTCACTGGTCAGTCCTCCCCCAGTTGGTTATCTCTTCCAATCATATGGAGAGTTTGTTTTGCCTCCTGCATAACAGACTTATACAGTGTCACTTTTTATTGCCATGGTCATCATGAGTCATGCTTTTGTTCAAGGGAAGTCTAACCAGAGTCGGCCATTCTGCGGTGTCTCTTGACTCATTATTCAGTCGGCCTTCCCGGTTTTGTTAGTCTCTTTTTCTATCACATCAGATGTTTTTGGTCTTCTGCACGTGCTGGTTTAAGAAGGTCTCCATTGACTTCTTGCTGGCGGGTTTGTCTCTTATCGACTACTACACATTTCTCTGAGAACAAACCTAGAGCTGCACCTTGGCCCTATTTCCATCATTGATAGGTGACCTTGTGCTCAGCATTTGATCATCATTATGGCTCTTTGACTGAGTGGTTTCCCCTGTGTTCGACGTTAGCATACATTATCACACTTGGGATTCGTGCAGTACCTTGATTTCCATTTGATCCTATTGGTGGATTTCTCGCCTTTGTGTCAGCTTTCATTATTGGTTGGTTCAGAGGGTTTCTTCCGTGCGCTAGCTTCATCTTGTGCATGTCGGAAACGTACTTCGGTTTGGTTCTGTCACTCTACTTCGTCCGATTCCTTCCAAATCTTGGCCTGTGGGTTACACTCGTGCTGGACTGATGTGGGATGCTTTAATGCCTTCCTTCCAGCAGATCTTTTCCCATCGACTCTGACTCATTGCTCTGGGAATAAGGTCTAGAGTTTTTTTGTCAGTACCTTAGGGTTTGTAGTCATCAGTGGCAGACTCTTCGCTATCGACAGTGGGGATTCATCATTGCCTCCTGATTGGTAGATTCTTTCAAGTGTTCGACTTCAACTCATTCATTCGCACTTGTTAGATTGTACTGGGGCACCTTGACACTCATTTTCATTATTGGTGGGTTGTCTCGCGTTGGTTAATAGTATACATTATTGACCGGTAATCCAATGATTTCTCACATGGTTGACTTCAGCTCATTTATTCCCATTGTGTAGAATTGTGCCATAGTGATCGGTGAAGACCTCGGGTTGCATCAGCATTTTTCGGTTCACTTTTGACAGTCCATTTAGTTTCTGCCAGTGATGTCGTTCACCCTTATATGTTGCAGTGTCAGTACAGCAGCATCCTATATGTTGGCTCCCGAGTTGCGTGATTATACCATTTATTCCACCATTTATGATTTGGTACTTGGAGATTCAGTTACTTATATGATCAGACATCCAGTTTCAGCATCATTTATCAGCTTTCTATATGTGATACTTAGACATTGATTCTGACTTGTACTTCCAAGCCATGCTCAGATGATTAATTGTGTACTTTCAGTTTAGCTATACTTGTATACATTTTGGATCTATTATGTACTTTCGATATGATGTATTTTTTACTGAGCATGGGTATGCCCGCCTCAGCATGAGTTGACTCTCTGTTTTCTTTCATTGGTTTTTGGCAGGCTGAAATTTGGTGAAGTCCTCTCTTGTCCTTGCGAAGTTCTTTCTATGTGCATAATACATTTCGGCCATCATGTACCCCTTCTGACCTCATATATTAGGGGGCATCTGTTATAACATCATTTTTCACCCTCATGTGATTCATGATTGTCTCTATGGCCTTGGGCACCCATTCCCACAGACTTGAATAAAATTCATAAAAAACAGTGTTAAAAATCCCATACGCGGGTATGCCCTGACTTTTCCACGTGTATACGCGAGCCCACATGTACTTTTCCGCGTATGCCTTTAAAATCATTAAAAAATATATAAAAATTCCCTATTTTCGGGCTGGGTTGATGGTTACTCTAGTAGTTCAACCACCCCAGCACGTCGCCAACTGTTTCCAACTGATTGAAACTACTTTAAGGGAGTATAAAAGCCCCTCATGTGCATGGCCTAAGGGAGAGAGAAATAATATAGATATTATACTCTGTTGGAATCCCAATTCAAGTCTGAATTCCCATGCCTCCTGCACTTTCCTAGATTTTTACAGGAAACCCTTGTTTCCTGGAGATGTTCATCAGTTTATATGCCATCTCGAGTGCACAAGTTTTGAAAGTATCTTAGCGAGGCAAGGGCGGGATGGATCTGGACGATGGTCTTTTCGAAGATCGTGGAAGGATTCAGGTGATCTATCCACATTTTATTAATGTACATGCTGTTCATAATGAAGAAGAACCATCTTGTTCCTGAAGTCACGTGTTAACATCTGCTTGTATATGTGAAAAGGTTATTATTTAAGCATTTATTATTGTTTACATGATGTTTCACATGGTTTTCACTGACATTTAGGGTAATTATATGCTTTACAACTAGATTTCCATGCACGTTTCTTCTTGGTTTTCAGGTTAAGGAGGAAGAAGGGTTGCTGGGGGTTTGGACCCCGCGGGATCTACATCAAACGAAGGATTACGGGTGAGTTCTACTATCGATTTTATCTAGTTTTTAGCATACAAGTGTGGTTGTGTGAGTCCTTTTTGAATAGCATGCCCTGATCTGTGGAGGTTTTGACCCAACAAACCTCTAGGGTTTTTTTCCCCAAAACAATTACCCCTTAGAGATCATGTTCCATCACCTCCACCCATGCCTTCTTGTTGGAACAGGGTCTCCTACAAGCTACGAAACTGGTCCGATTTTGTAATTCTTTTATTATAATCAATCCTGCGCAAGGGTTTTGGGGTGGTTCAAAGCCCCAGAAGCATTGTAATGGGTCAAAGGGTAAACCTGTAGTCTGAAAACCTTGGTTTGTGGACCATAGGTAAGTTTAGGCTAGATTGTTATAAATAGAGGAAAATTTTGAATTAGAAGGAGCAGAAAGAAGAGTTATTGATGCAAATTATGGTTTAGTAAATCTGTTTGGGTTTTTGGGGAAAGACTCCTCCTGCCTGTGTGTGCGGAGATCTAGAGTCATGCTGTGTGTGGACCCTGCTGTTGTGTGCACAGGCTGGGACGGGTATTGTAAGAGGGAATTGATGAATTGATAAGTAAGAAAGGTCGTTTGAGAACTGAATCCATGTATACTATTTGTGCGAATCATTGGTAATTGAGGTATTATGTGTATTATCTATTCAGCAATGAAGGTTCTGTGTAAGTGTGTTTACTGTATCTAGATCTATTATGTGTTGTTTTATGAAATGTTATGCTACTGTAATAGAAGTATATAATTATCAAAAAATGTAGATCTTGCACACGTGGATGCAAAAATGGACCTATAGATCCTGTGCAAAAAAAGGTGGCCCAGGTATCACAGGGTCGGACGCAGCTCTACTTGCCTTGCCTACCCTTTCTTAGGGTGCGGAAACCTGGTTCCATCACCCACCCATACTACTTCGGGTGAGACTTTGACTTGCATGAGTAGGTCACTACTGAAAGGGCCAATAATATAGGGGTTTGCTGGCAAACCTTGAACTCTGAACCTGGGTTAGGATCCCTTGAGCCAACAAATGGTTTCGTTGCTGGGACCTGAAGCATATTTATAAAGGGATTGGTTAATGACAAGAGAGTACTGGAAGCCTAACAAAGAAGAAGAGCAGGTTCGAGTGAATTAATTCCAATCTGAATGAGGATACGAAACGGAGCGGTAAATATTATCGAACCAATCAAGAAGGGGATAGATCTGTCTATAGCCCATGGAAAGGAGTAGTTGCGCAAAGCCCGCCAGCTACACCACTGTCAGAATCGTGTAAGGATAAACCTTGCGTGGAACACCGCTAGAAGGAGACATGGCAACGTACTTGAAATTTCCTACCTTTAGAGGTTCGGGAGATGAGGACATGGACTGATTTTGGTTTGTTGCAAACTCAGTATGGACGGCGCAAGGTGTGGTGAGTGATACTATGAAAAGGGTGCAGCTGTCCCTGGCCTTCGAAGAGAGAGAATTGGACTGGTATATGCGGTACCTATCTCAAAATGGCAACACATCCATTCAAGATATTAAGGATGCCGTGAAACAACAATTTCGGAAACCTAAGTCCTACTCTCAGATTGTAGCAGACATGAAAGATTTCAAGCAAGGAACAATTGAGTCTATGTAGGAAGCTAATCAATGCCTAAAGAAAGCTATCAGAGAAGGAGAATTTAAGTATGAAAACGGATAGCATACGGAATGTTTCATCGCTATGCTACTCCCTCACCTACGCGTACCTATGGGTCACCAAAATTTATACTCACAAGACAAAGCTTTAGAAGCTGCTATGAAACTAGAAGCTATGCCCATGATAGATTCTTTGTTAGGAGTACATCAAATCCAGGCGCAGCTCGGGGCAATGCACATGGAGATTCAGGACCTACGATAGGAACGACGAAGGGAAGCGGTGTAGAACTATGGTGCCTACAATGTCAAGCATCAGGGCATACGAAGGACCTGTGCCTGAGGCACCCGAGATCAAGTGAGGGACCTAGCCCAGGATGAAGGGGCCCAAGGGGACCTGTGTCTTGGTGCGATAATGGCTGCATAGTTGGGCTGCATGATACCAACCGCTGCCCCCGTCTGGGCACTAACGTCCCCGAACAGAAGCAACACTGGTGCCGATTCTGTTGGTCAGTAGGGCATGATGAGCAGAACTGTCAGACCTATGATATAGTAGTAGATCAGGGAAACTTGTATAAGGTACAGTCAGACCCCGCCTCGCCAAAAACCCCCACGGGCATGAATGGATACCCCTCCGGAAGCAGGGAAGGAGGCTGAACTCAAAGCGCAAGTCGGGGCTGGGGCCAATTGATCTACTATAATTGTGGATACACAGGGCACTTTGCGAGGGATTTCCTAAACCCTACAAGATAGTCCTGCAGGTATTGCAGACAGCTGGACCATATGCTTGAAGATTGTCCCGTCTTGATAGAAAAAATACAGGAGAAGCAGCTCCTACCTACACAGAAGGTGGAGAGGGTTAATACTAAGCTGAGGGGTAAGGGCCCAAGCGTAAATGTTGTTATGTGCAGTGGATTGACTACTAGAGGGATTGAGGAGAAGGCTGAAACTAGAACGCTGATCTACAAAGAAGTTAGCAAACAAGAAGGGCTAGATCTAGACAAATAAAGGGAAATGTTTATGGAAGCTTGAAGGGACTTCCTTGGGCCCGAGGCATCTACGTCCCTACTCCATGAGGGTCTTAAGGTAGCTGAGGAGGTAAAACCCTTCCTAAAGGCATGTATGAAATTGCTGTGAAACCCAAAGGCAGTGAAAAATCTGCAGGCTTTAATAGATTGTTGTGCAACGTGCTCCTTCGTGTCCCTCAATATTAAGGATGTGCACAAATTGTACAGGTATCCGAAATGCACTGAGAGGGAGATGAGGTTGATGGCCCAGATTGGCAATTACGAGATGGATCGAGTTATCTTAGACCTTGGATCGAATGCCAATGTATTACCTAAACAAACTTGGCAATGAATGGGTGAACCAAAGTTGGAATGGTCCACTATCCAGCTATGAATAGCTAATAAACAAAAGATCATACCATTGGGAAGGCTATCAGGGATTGTGGTAGATATTGCAGGAGTAAAGGTCTAGGATGATTTTGAAGTCATTCAAATCATCAAGGATGCAGACCCCTACCCTGCGCTACTGGGATTGGATTGGGCCATCGACATGGGCGGTATCATTGACTTGAAAAAAAGAAGCATGGTGTTCGAAAATAATGGCACAAGGGTAATCGTACCATTAGACCCTAGGGAAGGTAAACGCTACATGGAACCAATACCCAAGGAGGAATATGTGGACTATATCTATAAGCTGACTGCATGAGACGCGGAAAACCCAACAGGGGATGAAATACTTTGCAGGGAAGGGGATACTGAATGCTTATATGATCCCGATGAGGAAATAGGGACTTGGCAGAAACAGTTACAGGATGTCTCTGCACTGCGTTGTCTTCAAATAACAAAAAACTTTTGCTACATTCCCTCAGAGGTAAGGACCCTAACAGGACTAGGAATAGTCAACTATTGGGGGCCAACCCCAGGAAAGGATCAGGCTGACCCATGATCCAGTAGCATTAAAATTCACTCTACGCCAGCCATAGTTTCAGGAAGTAGAGCTCTCATACATCCAGCCACCTCCACGAAAAAAAAAATAGCTGCGGTTAAGACAACACGCTCTGACTACAACCCCCCTTAAAACCTCACTTACACAGATAAGGTTCTCTTTGTCATGGGTCATGAGTTGCCTAGGAAGCAAGCCTGTGTTGTGGGGGAACATGCAGCCGATGGAGGTGGTTGACCCTAGCTTAACAGATTGGTCAATCCTACCGGTGATATGAAAACTAGTTGTTGGAACAGTACCCATTGGTAAAAAGAAAAAGTTACTGTTGGAAGGAGCAACCTCTGGGCATTTAATGGAATGAATTTTGGGGATTTTTTACCGTTTCCTGGGGGACCCATCTCAAATAAAGGTTACCTTACCATTGCACGCTTGGGGGTACTATAAAAAGAGAAATATAGTTCAGCTAGAGGTGCTATTTCACTTACACAACTCTCCCTCATCATTCGTCTCTTGAAAACACTTGAGCAATCATATTTTTTGAATCTACACTATCCCTCTCATGTTTGGTCAACCGAATCCATCTGATATTAATCACCCAGGGCTAGGATTCATTTTTCGTGCAAGGATGTCGACCACTAACCCTGCCAAACCCTCGGCCCCTACGAGGCCTGATGTTGAAGAAATAATGGATGTTGAGTCTAAACTGGAAGAAGTTCCCTCTACGTAGGTCATAAGGAAAGGCAAAGGAAAGGTACAAGGTTTGGGAAAAGCTCCGAAAGTGGCGAGGTGGGCTACCGGGAAGCCTACGACTTCTCCAAGGCATGCCAGGTCTCTGCCAGCATCACCTCTAGATCAAGACGCGCAGGAGGGTGCTCTGCCTGCTAACTCGATCCATTGGTTACCTCCCTTCGTTCACCCATGTATGTTGTATATGCGAATGCCAAAAAACTTGGATGGCTTGGTCACCTATCTGCAAACCCCCCTAACTTCGAGAGAATTCCTTGTCATCAGTGATCCTTGCGGGTGACTCCATGAGGTTAGGTTTTATGATCATGACTTGGAGGAATTTGAAACCCTCCCTGAATTGGACCCCGCATTATACTTTGATACAATCCATGGAAATGATGGAGTCACGGTGGTGCCCCAGCACTGGCTATGCGGCTTGGCCAGGTCGGGACTTTTGAATCTGCTCCAGATACCCCATTTTGGCCATTACATCACAGATCGGTTGGCTCGCCATTTTCTCGCCCTCATTCATGATGGTTGCTTATGGATTCGAGAGAGGGTCCCTATTGATGCTGTGTTGATCCACAAGATTACCACCTTTTCTAAGCAAGGGTCGAACCGTCTAGAGTAGGTAGGAAAAAAGTATGAAGCAACGACCGCTACGTTTGTGCAGAAGACCTACAAGGTAAGTCGAAATTAGCGAGGGTTTGTGATCCAGATTATCAATGACCCAGCTACACAGATGGGTATTAGGCTCTTAGCCCACAAGCTAATGAGGAAGTGCCAGGTTGCGACTGTCCCTGCCTATGTGATTCATTTTTCCAATCAGTGTGTGAAGGGAATCTCTTTCAATTGGGCTCAATACTTATGCAATGAATTTCTGGCTAATTTTCGTGAATCCCAGGAGCAAGGGATGTCCTTCTTTTATTCATGGTTATTACTCCTAATCACGCTGGTCGCCTGGGACACCCCTGAGGAGTCGGTCCTCCCTAAACTTCCTCTTGGGATGTGTGAAGGAGCTCGGTATGCTCACTTATGGGGCTCTAAGGATGTGCAACGCATCCAGGATAAAAAAAAAAAATTGAATCCTCTTCCAGAGCAGTGTGGCAGCCACCACAAATTCCCAACCTCGACTGTACCCGATGATATATAACAAATACAAGAGTGTTGTCGCGTTCCAAGTTACCATGCACCATATTCAGATCTGTAGCCTCAACAATAAGACATGGATGACACTCCCCTATATGGTAGCAGATGAAGAGATTGACCCGATGATCACGCTATGGCCCCCTGCCTAGAAAAAAGGCCTCATAGATACCTGTGGGGAGACCGCAGAGCCCAACTAGATGGCCTTGGACATAGCCAAGAATAAGGATACACAGCCACCATAGACCACCGCGGCTAAAGCCCAGGTAGGGTCTAACAGAGATATCACCCCCTCCCCGGTACGAAGCGGTCAGGTGAGTCGGCACTAGGATCTCGAAAGAAACAAAGCACCCATCGTGCACAATATGATGTGACGGTCACACTGAATGATGGTGACCTTGAGAAAATCACGGACGCAGTCACCATGGCTATAAAAGACAAGTGGGAATCCGTCAGGGAATAGGAGAAGGTTGTGCTAGACACTCTCCAGGCTGAGCTCTGCGCCCTCCAGATAAAAATCTATACACTACCGACCACTGTTGGCCAGGCACGGACCCCTTCGATTGATAGCAGTTTGGCGTTATTCACAGAGGAAAGTTGTGTCTGGACTATACCTAGCATTGCGATGGTAGGAACTCAGCTCCCCACAGACACAGGAACCTAGCTGGACCTAGCTAAGTTGCCCCACAAAGCCTTATAGGGCCTCCATAATGTTGTCTTCTAGGAGATTTGCCATTGTGACCAGCAATTACACCAACAGCCTGGTACAACCGAGCACACCATCACGCAGTAGGCTGCTGATTTTCTCCTTGCTGTGTCACAGCAGGCGGAGCTCGAAACAATGATCCACCAACTTTGTACAGAGGTTATAGATGAGATCCCAGCTTCAGACACGCCTCGGGCTAAAGTGGAAAAATTGGTTGTGGCACTCAAAGCATCTAGGATGGAAATACACACTGTCAAGACACAGTTGGAACGACAAATCACTGACTTACAAGCCAAACTGTAGCCTAAAATGCCTCTAGAAGTTCGTGCCCAGCACACCGCCCTAGTAACCGACGCGACAAATGTTATTTCGGGGCAGATTTCCCAGGGTGACCAGCTATTGGAATTAGCCATGCAACTCTGGAATAAGGTCCGGCGTGATCAGGTCCTTCATGAAATCAATCAGGATTTACGGTAGAAGGAAGAAGCTTTCGAGTAGGTCAATGCCACGGTGCCCACCTTGGTACCTACACAGTGCTTGGCACTGTTGAAGACCAGCAATGATATCCAGGATGAGATTGAGAAAATCCTGCATAAACAACACATCATGGCAGAGCGTCTGAAGCCTTTAGCGACCACAACCCTCCAACTTTCACAGGATATTAATGGCGTGACCAAGCGACTTACTCAGACCCTTGAGAGTGTCACCATGGCAACTGAAGGACCGACCTCCCAGAAGCTTGTAGACCTTGCACAGAGTGCTGCTGCCCAGAGTCAAGAAGTGCTCCCTCCATTTATCACAACCATCCACACCTTACGTGTGTAGATAAAGACCGCACCACCTCCGTGACTCGGGATGAGTCACAAGATTGTGTTGGGGGACTGTTGGAACATGGTCTCCTACAAGCTGCAAAACTAGTCCAATTTTGTATATTTTTTATTATAATTAGTCTTACGCAGGGGTTTTGGGGTGGGTCAAAGCCCCGGAAGCATTGTAATGGGTCAAAGGGTAAACCTGGGGTCCGAAAACCATGGTTTGTGGACCATAGGTAAGTTTAGGCTAGATTTTTATAAATAGAGGAACATTTTGAATCAGAAGGATCAGGAAAGAAGAGTTGTTGATGTGAATTGTGGTTTAGTAAATCTGTTTGGGTTTTTGGGGAAGGACTCTTGCTAGTTATGTGCACGGAGATCCAAAGTTGTGTTGTGTGCGGACCCTGCTGCTATGTGCATAGGCTGGGATAGGTATTGTAAGAGGGAATTGATGAATTGATAAGTAAGAATGGCCATTTGAGAACTGAATCCATGTATAATTTTTGTGCAAATCATTGGTAATTGTTTTATTATGTGTATTCTGTATTTAGCTATGAAGGTTTTGTGTAAGTGTGTTTACTGTATCTGGATCTGTTCTGTGCTGTTTTATGCAATGTTGTGCTACTATCATATAAGTATATAATTATCAAACACTGTAGATCTTGCATACGTGGATGCGAAAAGGGACCTATAGATCCTACATAGAAAGAGGCGGCCCGGGTATCACAGGGCTGGATGCAGCTCTTCTTGACTTACCTACCCTTTCTCAAGGTGCTGAAACCTGGTTCCAGCACCCACCCATACTACTTTGGGTGAGACTTTGACCTGCACGAGCGGGTCACTGCCGAAAGGGCCAATAGTATAGGGGTTTGTTGGCAAACCTTGAACTCCAAACCTGGGTCAGGACCCCTCGAGCCAACACTTCTCCACATTGAAACTTATCTCTTTCTTATTCTCCTGATACATCAAATAAAGATGATGATAGTGGTAATGAGGAACAAGAGGATGACAGTGTTAATGAGGAACAAGCAAATGATAGTGGAGATGAAGAAATAATTAGGGCAGAGACAGAGTTTAATGAGGAACAAGAAGATGACAGTGGTAATGATATACAAGGGAGTGAAAGTAGCAATGATTAACAAGAAGATGATGGTGGGAATGATGAAAATAATGGGGCAAACACATAATTTGATGAGGAAGAGTAGGAGGATGATGATAACAAGGAAGAGGGAGATGAACATGGCAGTCATAAAGGCAACAATAGTGAACATTTGGAGGAAGGCAGTGATGGTAATGATACAAATGAATCACTCCCAGGTACAGAAAGAGGTAGTGTTGATGAACAAGATGAGGAAAATAGTGAGGCACAAACATAATTTGATGAAGGAGACAATGATAAAGAGAATGTCACTAATAGGATAGTCAGCGAGGAAAAGGACAGAAAAAGAGATAGTCATGATAGTCATGACAGTTTTCATGACTGTTTTTTAGTCAATTTAGTGTTCCTAAATTGCTTCCATTAATTATCAACCAAGGCTTGTAACTTTGATGAAGTGTAGTGCACTATATGTGCCTAAGTGTCATTTTCCTTACTTCGTTGTTTTGATGTTTTTCTTATTGTTTTGGGGGTTTTGTGTTTTTAGTCCTTAGTGTGTTATCCTAGTTTGAAAAGTGAGAACAAATCTAATTAAAAATGAAAAAAAGGAAATGTTATAAAACTAGTTAACTTCCTATAAATAAATTAGAGTTTTATGGACAAGTTCTAAGGTCTAGTTCTAATTAAAAATATAAAACAAGTGTTTCAATTAGTGAATAAACCCAATCCATGGATCTATAACTCAATTGAGATTTAAGAAATTAAAATAGGAAATGCAATTGATAACTCAAACATTGCATTGAATCTCATCATTTAGGCATTCTTGCAAATCATATTCAGATTCAATTTCAATCAGAATGTCCTTTAAAGAGATTATTAGTTGAAATGGAATGAGGATCTTCTAACTACAACCAATTAAGTGAATGATAGAAAGAATGAAAATACTAAACAATTACTATTTCTATAAGTCACTAACCATTTTACTATAAGATTTGAAAATAGGAAAAATGGCGTTTAATTGGTTGAACACAGCAATTGTCAACTATGAAAGATAGTAAATGAAATCCAAAAAATCATTGTACCTTTAAGTCACTAACCATTCAGTTGTAAAGATTTGGTAATATAGACAAACAATTTTTACTCAGTTGGACACAACAATTGTCAATTATGAAAGTAGTAAATGGAATCTAAATAATCACTGTACCTATAAGTCACTAACCATTTAGTGATAAAGATTTGGTAATGTAGACAAATGGTGTTTACTTAGTTGGACACAGTAGTTGTCAATTATGAAAGCAGTAAATGAAATCTAAACAATCACTATACCTATAAGTCACTAACCATTCAATGACAAAGAATTGGTAATGTAGACAAATGGTTTTTACTTAGTTGGACACAACAATTGTCAATTATGAAAGCAGTAAACTTGAGCATAAGCAAAAAGAAATACTAGACAAAGAAACTAAAATAAACCTAGCTAGAAAGCATAAAAACCTCCTTAGTAGTAGGGGCCCTCTACTACCAATTTGGTGAATTACTTAGCTCCTTGAAGATGTGATAAAAAAAACATCAAAGAACTGATCTCCTTTATTTAAAAACAGAGTTTGATAAAACAAAGTATCACACCGTAATTCTGAACTTATGCTATTAATAGTTAACTTGTACTTGGTTCTACAAAACCTCTATTTATAAGTAAATTGCACAAATAACTTCGAATAGGAATAGCTACAAGTGTAACTTCAAATTATAATCAAACAGGGACTCTTAGGACTCATGATTTTCTACGAAGAAAATCAAGAGTCCTAATTTCTGTGTAAAACGGTCTCTTTGACCTCAGCTTTGACTATCGGATTAGACTCCTTCAATCGTCGATTTGGTCCTTGTGGATAAGAAGAAATCATGTAGGATGGATTCTGGAACTACCCATATAAGCCATTTCTTTAACTAACACCTGTATCATATTCAAACATAAAAATAGCTACGGAATGCCTGACCAGCTAAGGAATGTCTGTATTCTGTAGGTATACTGCACAAAATTATTAAAACAACAAAAACCATGAAACTACAACATGTTAATCAATTTCATGTATCCTTAAGACAATCCTAATCATTCTTCATTGATTTTAGGCTTATGAGTTGATCAAAGATGAGTGAAATGAGATGATGGTTTTATAAAAGAAAAGGAATTTCTAGAGCTCAACAACTGTCATGACACAAATCAGCCTCCAAATGATGATGGAAGTGAAGATAGCATAGAGGATGATGAAGAAAAGGACCTTTATGATGGACAGAACCAAAGTGAGGCAAATATAGAAGTTGATAATCAATTTGAAAGCCAAAGTGAGAGTATAGAAGGCAGTGAGGAAAATGAATATGGTAATGGCACTGAAGGTCAAGACAACAGTGATCAAACAGAGCATGAGGTGATTGATGGGGACCATAGTAAAGATAAAGGAGCTAATGACAACACCAAGGGTCACAGCCAAGATAAGTACACTACTAAAACCATCATGACTCCTCTTACATGCACATACCACAGAGGGAAGAGAGATGTGTTTTCTACCTCAAAAAGGCAAAGGGCCATCTTTTCTCCAACTATCAAACCATTTGACAAGGGCAAGGAAAATATGGAAAAGGGCGAGGAGTAGGTAAAGGTGAGGAGAAGTAAGAGAACCAATAAAGCTACTCAAGAGCCTCAATTCATTAATCTAGACAGTGACAATGAGGATAAGGAGATGACCACGAGATTGCTACTCCTAACCAAAGATGCACAAATTAAGGAGTGGGAAAGAGATTTCAAGATGACACAATGTGTCATTCAATATTACAAGAATGAGCATAAGCACTTCAAGAAGGTGAAAAGGGGCCTTTCTCTCTAGAAGAAAATGACCAAGCACTATGCAAAGAAAAACAAGCTTGCTTGTGCCAAACTGAAGGAGGCCCTCATGGAGATACAAAACCTAAAAGAGCAAAAAAGAATGATAGCCTTGGATTTTTTGCTGAGGCTTCTCAATAGGTTTCCAAGACCTCTTGAGGGAACACTCCACCAATTTTGGGAAAATTGAACAAGATTTTGTCTTTTTGAAATTTTGAGGCCTCTATGCGCAACAACCTTGGTGTTGTGCACAAATATCATGCATCCTCAACTTGTGAACTTGACATTTTTGGATTCCTCTCATCATCTGCAGTCTTCTCACAAAATTTCAGATCATTTGGAGTAGTTTTGACCCCCCAAAAGGTCAAAAACACCTAAATTTTGACTATTCTGCCTCATTTTCAAGCAAGGTGCTGCGCACAGATCAGTGTTGGGAGAATGGATTTTTGGACAATAAAATGGAACTCATTCAAGAAAAATCAAGCATTTCTAGAAATTTGACTCATCAGGATTTCCAACGAGCCATCACAGAGCCAAATCCGACATCGGGAAGGGGGCCAAAACTTAGTAAAAAAAGACCATATTTTCTGCTGAAGTGGCGCTACACACATAGAATGTCTAAGTGTGTTTTGGACCAAAAGTCAACAAAACATACTCATTTATTGAAAAATGATATTTTTGAGATTTTTTAGGCAAAACACTCTAGAATTAGATGCAAATAGTTATTATGGCATTTATTTCTTAGGATATTATGTGCCTTGGGCCTTGCATGGTCTCTTGGCCATAAATGACATTTATGGTTGAATTTGACATTTTCGTACCATATTTAGGGTTTTAGTCCTCCTTTTCTCCATAAATAGAGCATGAGGCCCTCATGTATTTTGTTGGCTTTTGATGAACTTGGAGAGAAATACATGGTTTCTATGAGCTTGGAGAAGAAATTGGTTTTGTGAAGTTGATGAATGGATTGCTTGGATTGATGATGGAGAAGCTTGTTTGCAGGATTCCTTAGCTTGGTGAATGGTGATGTCTTCTTAATTTGTTTATGTTTCCTTGTTATCATTATGTTTCATCCTTATTGGTTGCTATAAATAAGAAAAGTATAGGTTGAGACATGCTCTTTGAGGCACCTCAGCCCTCCTGTTTGTTATAGCCTTGAGGTTTTCCTCTGTTTGGTCATCTTAAGGAATTATTGATTGCTCCTTAGGTCCACCTAAACTTGTTTTATTTCATATATGGATTAGTATGCTAGTTTAAAAGTATGATTCACAGTATGCCCTACTTATTTGAAGCTATCCAAACTCTGTCTTGAAACCTCTCTTTGGAATATTTTTTGCTAGGTTAAGTCAAAGAGGTCTTGTTCAATCTTGGCCTTTGTCTGTGTCTACCAACTTGTTTCAGATTTCTTTATAGCCTGATTTATGATGTTTAGGATTTCCCTCTTCATAGATTAAGTTATTGTGCTATATTATATGTTTTCCCAAATTCTGAAGGTGAATTTACTAAAGTTAGAAGCTCTTATGCTTTCTATGTTTCACTGGAATGTTTATCTTGAATATTTATCAGTTTAAGTATTGGTCATTGAGCTTAATGGTTTTCCCTACCTCATGAGTTATAGCTTTTAACTATCTGTATTTAAGACCTCCTGGTTTTTCCCAAACTTGATGTTCACTCCACGTCACACATTACCTTAAGGATCCATTAACCTTACTAGATTGGCCCTGCAACACACTTTGATTCATCATTGATACACTCATGACTTTCATTTAATCCATAGCCCAATGATTCAAAGACCTCTCACTCCACCTATTCCACTTGACTGTCTTACCCAACCAAAAAAATAAAAAAACCATACACTTAACAACTAGCCTAAAATCAACTACCTAAAGCAAAAAGAACACATCCTTTGCACCCAATAGAGAGATCCCTCTTTGAGTCGAGGAGGGCTAGGTCCTAGGACTCCAAAGACTGGTTCCATGTTACCCTGTCATTTGGTATAAAAATCTGCCAAATCACGGGACCCTAACATGATCTAACATTTTTTATTCCTCTTTAGGGTACATTTAGACTTGTGGACCCTGGACATTTTCTTTTAAAATTATAATTTAACCCCTATCCCTTGTTTCTCCTACTGGTTCATATTAAGCTTTTGAACAAATCTCATTTTCTACCTATCTACTAATAATTTAAGATTAAACAGTTTGGCAAATATTTATTTTCTAACCCATCCACTGATAAGCCAAGATTAAACAGTTTGGAAAATATTTATTTTCTAACCCATCCTCTGATAAGCCAAGATTAAATTGTTTCAAAAATATATATTTTCTAGCCTATTACCAGAAATTGAAAATTGTCCAATCATGATTAAACTATATGACTGGACATACCTATCTAAAGAGTAGTGGCATTTGGACTTGCAGCACTTTCAGTTTTTTTTCTTTTCTGGGGTTCTTCTTTCTTTTTTCCCTTTTTTATTTGAAATCATTTGAATTTTGAAAATCTTTTCAATAATGAAACCTTGCATGAAATATGAAGTATCCAGTCACCTTAAGATCCTATAATTTATAAGTTACTAACACATCCTTCCCAATTTCCATGGAATAAGGAATTAAGATCCTGAAACATTTTAATTTGAATTTGAGGTTTTCTGTAGATCATATGACTACTTACAAGACTTGAAAAAATTAAAGCTATTTCCTGCAACACTCAAGGGTGCAGCTTTAAAATGGTTCATGGGATTGATAACATAATCTATTAAGACATGGGATGAGATTAAAAGAGAATTTTTACAAAGGTATTTGGATTATTGCACACCTATTAATAGTAAGGATGAAGTATTTAAAATGATGCAAAGAGAGGATGAAAACTAGAAGACTTAATTGAGATATTCAATTACAATATAAAAAAAGCTAAAATGGAAAATTTAGATCAAGATAGTTTAAAATCTCTCTTATTGAAAGCCATCAGAGATGAATGGATAGACATTCTTAACAAGATGGAAAAGGGACGCATCTCTCAACTATAATTACCTGAAATTGCTGAACTATGCATTCATCTTTCGAGAGGAAAATCAAGAACCAAGAAAAATACAGGAGGTCCTATTCTCTCTAGAGTGAATAAATTTGCAACTAGAACAATAAGTAGGGCAGAAATTGGAAATGTTCTTCATGAATTTAAAACATATATCTTAGGGAGTCTTAGTGAAAGAATATAAACCTTGAAATTATAAAAAAAGCAGAAAGCTGAAACTGATTCCTTAACTATTTTCTATCCTAAATGTAGAAAAAACATGCCTTAAGAGAATTTCCTCTTGATTTAAAATTCATAGAGACCTATGTTATTTGTGTGGAAAAACATGAAACAAAAATATGTCCCTTTATACCAAATCTTAAGGCTACTTTCCAAGAAGAAGTAGCTCCAAATCCAGTAGAACCTCTTTGTTTTATTTCTAGAAGACCATGGCAAGGACCACAAACTCAAGGCTTTAACAATCAAATGTATACTTAGGCCCCACCAAACAATATGAATTCATCAATGCGATGGCAGCAATCTTGGTCCTAGCCTCAGCCTTGGAGAGAAGGAATGAAAAATCCTTATGACATATACTCTCAATATCACCAATATCCACAATCCTATCGAAACTATCCTCCTCAACATTTTCCACGACATAATCAACAACCTCAATTCCAAAATCATAACCCACAACTTTCATTACCATTTCCATTAAGGAAAAATCAATTACCTACCCAGCCATTACCAAACCTTAACAATAAAAATGCTTAATCTTCTTGTAATAGAGAAGGAAAAAATTTTCCAACTTATATGATTACTCCACTAGATCTTAACAATGTTCAAATTAGATTTGGTAGGATATTAGAAATTAAAAATCCCTCTGTTGTTATTCAGGAAAAAGATGATCTTGATGAAGAAATTTCTCTATAGAAAAATAAAAATTTTGGAGAAGGGACATCCCTTCAACAGAATCATAATTCTAAAAATGAAAAAAAAACAAAATCTAATAAAATCAACTCCTATCATAGAGCAACCTTCAGTATCTATTTCTAACCTTCCTTTCCCTGAAAGATTACAAATTGATAGAGGAGTAGAAAAAAATATATGTTGCCTAAATATGATTTTCTAGATGAATTGAAAAATGTATGTATCAAAATCCATTTGTTACATGTCATTATATATTCCTATCCTAGCTAAAACAATAAGAGAATTGAGCATAAAAAAATCAGGAAGAAAAAGAAAAGAAGTAAAAAGGATTCAGTTAGTAGGAAAAATTGCAGACATTATGATGGGAAAAATAGCCATAGAAAAATATTTGGATCCAGGAAGTCTAGTTGTAAAAACACACATCAATGGTATTGAGATTCCAAATACATTGATTCACTTAGGAGCAGCCATATACATCATAAGAAAACAAACCATGCAAAAACTTAGGCTTCCAAACCTTCATTATACACCAACATTACTACAATTAGCATACATATCAGTAATCAAGCCAGATGGTGTATTAGAAGACATTTATGTGTCCTTAGAATCTTTGGAATATCCAATTGAATTTATTATCTTAACTCCCAAGAACAACCTAGGAGGAAATCCATTGATATTAGGAAGAGATTGGTTAGCTACAGTTGATGCTTTCATTAGTTGTGGATATGGTGATATGCTTATTTCTGATGGTAATTCAATAAATAAATTCACTCTATATCCTCCAACAAAAAAAATTACAAAAAATAGAAAATTAAGAATGGATGGATGATGAAAATGATATACAACCTCTATTCACTATTTGTCATATTAGTGAAGAAAGTCAAATTTTAAATTCAATAGAAAATTTTGAAACATCTTCACAATGTGAAGATGATCATAATTTTCAAGAAAAATGTAATATTGAATACTTGTCATCAAGATAAATGTCTTTATATTCTATGGAAGAATTTGGTAACTCTGTAATTGAAATATTTCCAGGAAAATCTTTAAACATAAATAAACACTTGGAAAAACTCCAACAAGAAGAGTTAATCAAAACATTACAAAAACATTATTCTGCATATGCATGGGAGTACCCTGACATGAAGGGAATTAATCTTGAGACTTGCATACATCATATACATATTGAGGAAAACTCTAGGCCTATCAGACAACCTCAAAGAAGGATGAATCCAAATCTTAGGGAAATTGTGAAAGAAGAATTGCAAAAATTGTTGAATGTAAACTTCAGTTATCCAATTTCAGACAGTCATTGGGTTTCTCCCTTGGTGTTTGTCCCTAAAAAGAATGTTAAATGGAGGTTATGCATTTATTATTGAGAATTGAATAAGGCTACTCAAAAATATCATTTCCCATTACCTTTCATAGATCAATTTTTGGATACATTAGCAGAAAAGATATATTTCTCATTCTTGGACGGTTTTAGTGGTTACAATCAAATTCAAGTAGCACCTGAAGACCAAGACAAAACCACATTCACCTATCGATGGGGAACCTATGTTTACTGAGTATTTCCTTTTGGATTGTGCAATTCCCTGCAACATTCCAAAGAGAAGTATTACAAATTTTCTCTGATCTAATACATGATTGTGTGGTAGTGTATATGGATGATTTTAAAGTTTACAGAAATTATTTTGAAGAGGCTCTTGAAAATTTGGAAAAATTTCTTAAAATATCGAAAGAATCAAATCTTTAATTAAGTCATGAAAAATGATTTATGATGTTCACTGAAGGAATTTTTTTAGGACACCACATTTTAGGGGATGGAATTAAAGTAGACTCATCAAAAGTTGAAGTCATCTCCAAATTATCAATTCCAAATTGTCAAAAGGATGTTAGAAGTTTTCTTGGTTTTACAGGGTACTATAGGAGATTAATAAAAAACTTCAGGAATCTAGTTGGAATCCTAGGTGCTAAATGGAATTTGAAAATTTAAAATCAAAAATATCTGAGACACACGTCTTAAGAGGACCAAATTGGAAAATACCTTTTCATATCTCAATATATGCTTTAGATACAACTATGGGATATGTATTAGGAAAAAAATATTTGACCCCCTATGCCATCTACTATACAAGAAATTTTTTGACTCATGTTTAGTTAAATTACACTGTTACTAAAAAATAGTTTCTAGTTGTTGTCCATGCTATTAAAAAGTTTAGACATTACATCACTGGCTATGAAACCTTTATTCACAAAGATCATTCTGTAATTAGGTATTTAATGAACAAATAAATCACTAATGGCAGAATCACAAGATGGTTATTACTCCTGCAAGAATTTAACATCACCATTCTAAATAGACCTGGAAAACAAAATACGATTGTTGATTTCTTGTCTAGAATTCAAAATGACAATAATGATACTCCAGTAGAGGATATTATTAGTGTCAGAATTTGCATTCTACCATCAGTGATCAAAATAACTCTTTTCATATTCATTTTAGGGGTCCCACTCAGAATTTTTTTATTATTCCATTAGGTCATGCAAAAAATTGATTCACTGATGGTAGCCCTAGTCATAAAACCTCACTCTCCCTTAAAATTTCACATTTTTTGACCCACCTTCATGTCTTGCTGAGCATAAAAAAATCTTGAAAGCTCATTTCATTATGTCATTATGTCAGTAAAAGTCAATCATGGATTCAAGTTATTCAAGGTCCCATTAGGTCAATTAGGTTTTTTTTTTCAAGGTTGATAAATATGCCATTTCATCTCAATAAGGTTAGAAAAGGTGTGAGAGTGACTCAAATAATAGTTTCTCAATCATCTGCAGAGGATTTTTTAGCATGTAAATATCATTTTTTAAGTTGTAAATTTTGTTTTAGAGTATGATTTTCATACTAAAATGTAATTTTATTCAAAACATAGATGTAATTTATTTTTAATTTTTATGTAATTTTATTCTCATAATATGTAATAAGTTTTATCCCAAGATTTTATCTCAAATCACACATGCCAAAATGAAAGTGAAAAGTTCCAAACTTCAACAACATCATCTTGCAAAGAAGAAAAATCAAAGGAAAAGGGTAATCAACAAATGTTTTCAAAAACGTGAAATGAACATTAGAAAAGTGTGGTTTTCAAATCCAAATTCAATTTCACTTAAGTATTTATGAGTCCTTGAAATATTTTCAAATTAATTTTCCTTCTCCAAACACTAAGAAATCACTCTAACACAACAAAATTTCAAGTTTCTGGGTGAAATTTCTAAGAAAAACTGAGCAGAGGGTGCAAACACTAAAGCGATGGCGCAAATGCATAGTCGAGGGCACAAATGTTCAGTCGAGGGCCCAAATGTTCAGTCGAGGGTGTAAAAAATCAGGTGAGGGTGTGACTAACCAACAAGCCCTAGAAACATGTTAAAGTGGCACAAAAATCATTGTCAAAGCCCCCTCAGTTTACTCATTGACCTCCAAGTAAATCAGTAAGACCTCATGCCATTTAAATCCATTTTCACAAAGTTTATGTGTTGAAGTATTGTCAAAATTAAGGTTTAAATTTGGTGTTTGAATTGGTAAAAAAACCTAGTATCCCATTACACTTTTGAAACTATCAAATTTCACTCCCTTACCCTTTGCATCCTTCCCACACTTACAAAAACCCATTCCCAAACCCCTGATTTGCAAAATCCCCTTTTCCTAAAACTTTCTCCCAAAACCTTAGGCCCTAGGTGTTGTATCTATCTAGGGTCCCAATCCCCAAATACCTATTCTAAAACTCATCATATTACTACTCCCTATCCCCTCCATCATCTCATACATCCCTAAGCAAACATATCCCTCATTTTCCCTTTTCCATTCCCCATTTCTAAAACATATTTCACACCATCTACTTCCCTAGGGTTTTGAAAAAAACACCATGGAAGCAGAGGAAGAAAACACATCATTCAGTGAAGGAGAGGAAACAAAGGTGAGGAGGCCACATAAAGGGGGAAGAGTACTCAGAATTGAACCTACCAACACTAGGAAACACTTGGCTTTTCCATTGACTGTGACATGCTTCAAACATATTGGCTGTTATGATTTTTGTGAGAAAATTTAGAGGGTCCAACACCATCCCATGTTAACAAGACTTTTCATATCTAGACTCCATGACAACCAAGTTACATTATCTGGTGTCACTTTTACTTTATCCACTGCTATTATTTCAGCTACCACCAGGATCCCAAATGTTAGGGAGAAGTGGTTCAAGGAAGGTAATTTGAAGAAATAGGACTTCGACTTATTTTTAAAACCAAGACACCAAAATTATACAAAGAGGTTCTTTCCTTTTTCTCACCTCCTCGACAGATATGCACCAATGATGAAGATAATCATGAAATACTTTTCATGTGAAGATATATTTTCAAGGATTTACTCCTATCACATCCGGCTCTTAATGCATTTCACTAGGTTAAGGATGCTTAACATACCCTATTATCGTTTCTGGAGCATAGAGAATATGGAATACATTGCCCAAAAAAATGAGTATGAACAAAAAATGGTAAGTATTTTTCATCATTCCCTCATTAAAATCATAGTCCTCCACCATCTCAATCAACTAAAAATTGCATGGAGTACCTTCATAGGTAATGATATTTTCAATGAGCCATCCACTCAACATACACAAAATGTCCCTTCATCATCCCAGCCATCCACTTTCATCCCTCCATCTCAACCCATAACACATTCATCATCATCAGATCAATCCCATTCACCTCCCTCATCTCCATCTCACCATGACATTGGGTCGCCTAGCAGGATTGAGGACATTGAGCCTAAATGGGCTAGTATGGTTGAGGTTGAGCCATTGTCATAAACCTACCAGAGAGGCCATAGGTATTTTTTTTCTCCACATAGAGTGGAAGGGGTAACGTCTTCTACAACAAAAAAGTAGGTGAACAAGGGCAAAGAAAAGATGATTGAGGTAGTCAGTCATGATGAGGAGGATCTTCATGAAACAGAAAAATTATTTTAGCTTGTTGACCTAGATGAGAATGAAAATGAAAAAACCACTAATGCAACCATCAAAGGTAAGGATGTCAAGATTAAGGAGCTCCAAACTAAACTTGACAGGGCCATATATGTCATAAAATTTCTTAAGCAGGAGAATGGGAAATTAAAGACTAAGCAGTAATTTATGAGGTCAAATATATCATTGCTCAAAGGGAGGTAGAAAAGGCGAAAGTCATGCTAGATGAAACACTTGAAAAGTATGGCTTGTTGGATGATGAAGAGGAACAAGCACCAAAAAAGAGACCTAGAACTAGAGGGTTGAAAAGAGCTCTAGCTCTAGAAAGACAAAGGGAGGCTGAGATTGTTGATCAGCTAACCCTAAATGAACAGCTTGCTATAGTGATCAATGAAAATCGGGAGCCATGGATTGATAGATCCAATCAGCACTTGGAGAGGTTGCTAGAAAAGGCTAACAATGAAAATGACCTATTGAGGAGGAAAGTCAAAGACCATGCTCTGAAGGAGAAAATTGCAATGGCCAAGTTCAAAAGAGCCAATGCAAAGATTGAAGATTTGACCATGGAGGAGAAGCAAAAAATTGGACATACTTATTGAGGCTTCCATCCAAGCCTAGCCAAATCATCATTAGCTATTCTACTAATTTTGAGGCATTTTCAATTTTTTTTGCAAAATATGGAATTTTCTGAGTTTTTTGGACAGACATTTAGTAGAAATTTGGTCATTGGTCCAACGCCTTAGGCGCTACGCAAATGATTGGGGAAATTTTTGAGGGAAAAAAATATACCATTGGATTGTTAAAGAATATTTCATTCCCAAAAACCATGTTTCCAGCATTGGTTTGCTGATTTGATAGGTGAAAAGCTTAAAAAATACCCAAAAATCACCTTTCTGCCCCTGTTTTGACCTAAGCGTTGTGCAAATACTAGTCTTGGTAGAATGAATTTTTGAGGGGGTAAATGACCTTTATTTTCAAAACTGGTAGAATATTCAGAAATAGGACTATAAGGGCTTTCCAAAAAGCCATGATGGGCCTGATTTGGACATGTGTAGGTCAGTCAAAAGTGGCCCTGAACATGGAGAGCGCAAATGACCATTTTGCTGATTTTTTTTTGGAATTTCTCTGAAATTTTGAATTGTCTTCAAGAAATCATATTTCTACCTATGTAATTTTTGGTTGTGGAGCCCGATTATCTTGTTTATTTTGTATCACAATATTGGAACCTTGTACCTTATTTCTGCCCAAAATTAAACACTGCATGTGGGGGGGGCTGCAACTTTATGGACCCCCCCCCTTGGTAGGGGGTTTTAGGGGTAGTGCTCCCTAAGATAAAAAAGATGTAAAATTTCCTTCCAAAAGTAGAGTAATTTCTAGTGAATCTGGGTCGTTCAATTAGGCGGATGATCTAACGGTATAATTTATGTTTAGTTTAGGGTTTTTTTCCCTAGAAGGCAACCCCTCGCTTGTATGAGGGTATTGTATTGCGGCTGTGTACGATATGTGTATTCTCAGAGCGAGAAACAAATAGGGAGACTGTGAGAGAGAACAGAGCATATTACAACAGATCTACTGTAGGTTGTGTCTCTTCATTTTGCTGGATAATAAAAAGGAAGGACTGGCTATTTGGGGTGGACGTAGCCCAAACTGGGTGAATCACGTATATATGTGTCTCTCTGGTTTTTATGCGTTTTGTGTGCTTGTGTTTTATGCATATTTTATGTTTTGTATTTCTCTATAATATATATAATTTTCTAACAACTGGTATCAAAGCCGAAGGTCTATTTGGCTGATAAACTCACAAGAAAGAAGGGTTCTTAGTTTGAGTAGGAGAAATGGAAGAAGATGGTAAGTTTAGGGTAGAGAAATTTAACAGCCAAAAATTCCCACTGTGGAAGATGCAGATGGAAGATTATCTGTATCAGAAAGATATGTGCCTACCATTGAGCAGAAAAAAGAAGAAGCTGATGGCTATGATAGATGCAGAATGGGAGATTCTCGATAGAAAGGCACTTGGAACGGTATGGTTGTGCCTCACGGCGTTGGTAGCCTTCAATATTTCGAAGGAAACAACAACAAAGGGTTTGATTAAGGTGTTGGTGAAATTATATGAAAAACCCTCAGCCTCAAACAAGGTATTTCTTATGAAACATTTATTTAATATGAAGATGTTGGAAGGTGGATCTGTTGCAGACCATTTAAATGATTTTAAGACAGTTACCAGTCAGTTAAGTTATGTAGGGGTAAAATTTGATGATGAAGTTAGGCTCTTTTATTTCTGTGCTCATTTCTGGAAATTTGGAATGGTTTAGTTATGGCCATTAGTAACTCTGTCTCTGGATCTAGTAATTTAAATTTTGATGATGTTGTCGGTGCTATCCTTAGTGAGGAAATGTGACACAAAAGCTTCGGTGAGACATTGGGTAATGCTTTGAGTGCAGAGTCTAGGGGAAGAAGAATGGAAAGAGGAAAGAGCTCAGGATATCACAGTAAATCAAGGAAAGGAAGATCCAAGTCCAGATTGGGGATAGTGTGCTAGAAATGCTAAAAGAAAGGACACCTAAAGAAAGAATGTAGATCTTGGAAGGGAAAGGAAGGAGACACACAACAAGAAAACAATCATGAAGCAAATGTGACAGGTGATGTGTTACAAGGTGCTTTGATTCTTTCTTTCAAAAATGTTACTGATTCTTGGGTTATAGATTCAGGGGCCTCATTCCATGCCACACCTGATAAGAAATATTTTCATGACTATGTTCAAGGAGATTTTGGACAAGTCCATTTGGGTGATGATAAACCCTGTAAAATTGTTGGAATGGGTAAATTTCTTGTAAAACAAAAAAATGGAAACCAATGGATATTAAAGGAGGTAAGGCATGTTCCAGATCTGAAGAAAATCCTGATTTCAACAGGGTAGTTAGGCGGTGAAGGTTGTGTGACAACTTTCACAGATAAAACTTGGAAGGTCACTAAAGGAGCCCTGGTAATAACAAAAGGAGAAAATGTTGGTATATTGTATTTATGCAATGGTATTTATAACTATGTTAGTGTTTAACTTCCAAAGGAGAAGATGCAACATTATGGCATCATAGGCTCAGACACATGAGTGAGAAGGGTATGAAGATTCTTCACTCAAGAATTTTGTTGTTGGGTTTGAAGAATGTTGATTTGGATTTCTGTGAGAATTGCATTTATGGAAAACCGAAGAGAGTTAGATTTCTCAGAGTTGGGAAAGAAAAGAAGAGCAAAAAATTAAAGCTTGTGCATACAGATGTATGGGGACCTGCTCAGGTATCATCTCTTGGTGGCTCTCGTTATTATGTTACTTTTATTGATGATGCATCTAGAAAAACTTGGATTTATTGTGTTCAGAATAAATTTGATGTATACTTTCAAGAAATGGAAAGCTTTGGTTGAGATTAAGACAGGAAAGAAGTTGAAGTGTCTCAGATCAGACAATGGAGATGAATATTGCAACAAAGAGTTTGATAGGTATTGTTCAGAGCATGGAATTCACTGAGAGAATATAGTTCCAAGAACACCACAAGAAAATGGTGTGTCAGAAAGGATGAACAGAACAATCATGGAGCGTGCAAGGTGCATGAGATTACATGCAGGATTGCCTATACGATTTTGGGTAGATGCTATAGATACTACTATTTATCTAATAAATAGAGGGCCTTCAAGTTCCTTGGATGGTGGTATTCCAAAAGAAGCATGGATAGGTAAAAAGGTAAACTACTCTTTTTTAAAGCCTTTTGGCTGTGAGGCCTTTGTCCATATTAATAACGAAAATAGAACAAAGCTTGAGGCAAAATCAAAGAAATGTACCTTTATTGGATATGGTGTTAATGATTTTGGTTATCGTTTGTATGATTATGAAAATCACAAAATAATTGGGAGCAGATATGTAATATTCAATGAAAAGGTCTTGTATAAGAATCAGTTGTAGGAAAAGAAATAGGAAAAAGAAAACAAAGAATACACAGTTCTTGATGAGATCACAGAAAAAGTAAAGGTTCCTGAAAATAATAATAATCAACAACCACAACAATAGCAACCACCACAACAAAAAAAAGCACCTCAAACACCTGAAAGTGGTGTTAGAAGATCTACTAGGATAAGTAGACCCCCTGAATGATACTCTCCATTATATTATTTATTTTTGACTGATTTTGGTGAACCTGAATGTTATGAAGAAGAAATGTAGGTTGAAATTAGGAAGAAGTGGGAGGTAGCCATGGAAGGAGAGATGGACTCCTTAATGCATAAATAGACTTGAGACTTAGTCAAGTTGCCTGGAGGTAAAAATACATTGCAGAATAAATGGGTTTACAGGCTGAAGGAAGAAGATGGAGGAAAATGTTAAAATTTTACGGCAGAAATAATAAATATTTTACTGAGAGAAAAATAAACATAAAGAACCCAGCAACAAATCATAAACATAAACACAGATGTTTATCTAAGAAAACCCCAAATCCGGGGAAAAACCCAACCAATGAAATTTCATTAACCATTGGCAAAAACCCTGGCCAATCCATCCAAGTGAGCCTTCACCGCTCACCTCCAGGCCTTGCCTTACAATGAAGTATTCCCAGCCTTTTATAGACTCCATTACATGAAATACCACGGGTCAAAACCATGGGTTCACAAAACCATGTGCCCCAAAACCACTACTGTTTACCCTAGTCAACACTGACTCTACCCCAATTCATGTTTACCTAACAATTCCCCCCTTAAACTTGACTTGGGGATTATTGACTAAATCTAGCCAAACCTGCTAGTGAGTCAACCCCGCTCACTCTAGCTCTTCCCCCCTCAAATTTTTACCCAAGGTAATTGTTAACTTGACATCCCTCCTATCACCTAGGTCTTACCTAGACTTTACCAATGATTACCTAGGGGTACGCATGCCATACCAGGTCTTACAGCAGTATGCCCATTTACATGTAAAACATTAACTCCATTATAATATATTTTTTTTGTTTCATTGTTGCTGCTCTTTGTATGACCATTCTCTACATTCATACATGATGTCCTCTCCAAAGAGGACATCATAGTTGTACATCAATCTACCGAATGACATCAATGCCCATATAAAAGGAATCCATCTACCGGATTACATGGGTCACCAACCTCTGTAACTGCCATTCCTCTAGAAATTCCCTTCAGATACATGGTTCATCAATTTTTAGTTAATCCACCTGCACATATCCTCTCTCATTTGACGTTATTCAAAGAATTTAATTGACACATTCTGTCAAACACTTTGCTCTCTTCAAACTACAAAAAGAAACCTTCATTACAAACTACTCTAATTTGCCTCAAAACTTGCAATCAAATGTTGTATCTCTTTCACAAGATATTCTCTTGCAAAGGTAGAGACTCACATAAACACCATATTTTCACTTCACGCATTCGACGCATGTGTCTCCTTCGTCACATCACACCCAGTCCCTCATTTGACACATCTTGCGCTGTAGCACTAAGGTGGCTGTGCTCCGTCTGGCCTGCATCGACAACTTCAATCTGCCTATTTCCTGAAGGACCAGAATGGGAGGCATCTAATGTCAAGGTTTTCAACCCGAGAATATGTGACCTTGTGTTTAAACCATTTGAATTAGCAGCACCATTACTTTCCCTTTCTAACGCATTCCATTCATCTAAATTCGGCATGACTTTCTCTGCGCAACGCATCAGTTTTTCTCCCCATCGATCATAGCACTGGAATCAACCATAATCATGCTGATCCTTTACAGACACGACTTTCTCTTGTTCTTCCCCTTAAGACTGGCCCACCGTTCCAAAGCAGATTTTCTTCGACTCTTGCGCTCAGAAACCAGCCGGAACACCTGTGGGTCCGAAGATGCAAGACACTAGGGTTTCTTCGAACAGACACACCTCGCCAATGTCCATAACCCAAGCGAAAACCGAATTCCACAGCCGAGGGCAAGACCTCTGAGACGATCGATCGTTACACAGTTTCCAAGCTCCAAACCTTGAAAAAATCCCTGCGGCGATCGGTGCGCTGCTTCCAAGCTTCAAATCTTCAAACAATGCTTAGCTCACTCTGTTCTAAGTCCCAGACCAGACTAGTACCAACCTTTGTAGCTGGAATTTATATGATTTTCTTGGTTTCTGCTTTGATGATCAACTCCGTAACTCCGCCATCTACACCAGAGAATTTCTAATCGTTTTCTCTATTCAGACCACCATACTGCACTGGCACGTATTCTGGTGATACATACTTGAATAGAGTCTTAGTGACTCTAGAAGCCTGAGCAATCACAAACTTGCTCTTCGTTCTCTGTGTGATGAATGACGATATCATTGTGCTCAATGCAAAGTACCACCAAGGCACGTTGATAAAAAATCTTTCGGGCAACGAACTCGGGACAATTGTCCTGCAGAAGATCCAAAGCTTGTTTGGTAGCTTGTCTCAACTCCTTTTTCCCACGATCGGGGGAATTCTTCAGATCAGTGATCTGAAGCATGGAGTTCACGCCCCTAGGGCTGAAACTGAGTTGTTGAATCCCCTTCTCTAGTAACTAAACTCTCCATCGCAAGAACCTCTGGCGTTTCACCTGTGTCAAAAGTCTTCTGATAAAGTTCCTTATCCTGGAAGACACCATAAACATTGTAACAAACGGGATGAACTTCTTTGTCATATCCATTAATTTCTCCATTTACAGGCCAATAAAACCCTTGGTAACAAAAGCGTCCCTCTGAAGCCAACATTTAGCTCCGATACCAATTGTTAAAATTTTACGGCAGAAATAATAAATATTTTACTGAGAGAAAAATAAACATAAACACAGATGTTTATCTAGGAAAACCCCAAATCCGGGGAAAAACCCAACCAATGAAATTTCATTAACCATTGGAAAAAAACCTGGCCAATCCGGCCAAGTGAGCCTTCACCGCTCACCTCCAGGCCTTGCCTTACAATGAAGTATTCCCAGCCTTTTATAGACTCCATTACATGCAATACCATGGGTCAAAACCATGGGTGCACAAAACCATGTGCCCCAAAACCACTACTGTTCACCCTAGTCAACACTGAATCTACCCCGAGTCATGTTTACCTAACAGAAAACAGAGGTAAAAAGCTAGACTTGTGGTGAAGGGGTTTGCACAGAAGAAAGGTATTGATTTTGATGAAATATTTTCTCCTGTTGTTAATATGACTTCAATCAGAGCTATTTTAAGTCTTGTAGCAGCGGAAGATTTACATCTTGAACTACATGTAAAGAAAGAATTTCTCGATGGCGATTTGGAATAAGAGATCTATATGGAGAAACCAAAAGGATATGAGGTCAAAGGTAAAGAAAAATTAGTATGTAGGTTAAAGAAGAGCTTGTGTGGCTTAAAACAAGGTCCAAGGCAGTGGTATCTAAAATTTGACAAGTTCATGTCTGAACAAGGTTATACTAGATGTCACTCTGATCATTGTGTTTACGTGAAAAACAAAATGATGGCAGCTATATTATATTGTTATTGTATGTAGATGACATGCTTTTTGCAGGGTCTAACATGTAGGAAATAAATGTGCTCAAAAGAAAATTGGAAAATTCATTTGCAATGAAGGATTTGGGAGCTGCAAAATAAATCCTTGGTATGAGAATAACTAGAGACAGGAAAAATCACAAATTAACACTGTCTCAGAATGAGTACATATAAAAGGTGTTGAAAAGATTTAATATGCACAATGCAAAACCAGTTAGTACACCTTTTGTAAGCCATTTCAAACTTAGTAAGGAGATGTCCCCCAAGACCTAAGAAGAAATGGACTATATGTCTAAAGTTCCATATGCATCAGCAGTTGGAAGCTTAATGTATGCAATGGTCTGCACAAGGCCTGATATTGTACATGCAGTGGGAGTTGTAACCAGGTACATGAACACTCTAGGAAAAGAACATTGGATGGTAGTGAAATGGATTCTCATATATTTGAGAGGTACCACAAATCAAGCATTATGCTTTGGTGGTTCAAACATTTCTCTATAGGGATATGTTGATGTAGATATGGTAGGTGACAGAGATAATAGGAGGAGCACTATAGGATATGTATTTACTGTAGGTGGAAGAACTGTTAGTTGGGCTTCAAAAATCCAAAAGGTTGTTTCACTTTCAACAACAGAAGCAGAGTATGTTGCTGCTACAAAGGCTAGTAAAGAAATGATTTGGTTACAAAGGTTTATGGATGAATTGGGGAAGAAGCATGATATGGGAATGTTATACAGTGATAGCCAAAGTTCCATTCATCTTGCAAAGAACTCAACATTTCATTCCAGGACTAAATACATATAGCTTATGTACCATTTCATAAGGTCAGTATTGGAAGATGGACAGTTGAAGCTGGAAAAGATACACACTAGCCAGAATCCTGCAGATATGCTAACAAAAGTTGCAACCAGGGAGAAACTGAGAACGTGCTCAGTTTCAATTGTCTTCAAGGATGATGATGAAGATGAGAAACAACCAGGTCCAAAGAGGATTCATTGTCTAGCAAATGAAGCAGCAGTGGAGTTGGTACAATCAGTCTCCAAGTGGGAGACTGTTGGGTGTGGAGCCTGATTATCTTGTTTGATTCCAAAATTCCTCCAAAAAAAAATAGACGCAACAATAAATATCTTCTATGACACATGAAGAAGAGGAAAAAATGCAACATGATATTCAAAATTACAAGACCAAGTGCAACAAAGTTCACTCTCGCAAAGAGTAACCAAAAATGAACTCGAATATAAGATGGATGGTTTGAAATATAACATGGAGTAAATGATGATTGTCAAGATGGAAAGTTTTAAGTGTGGCTTAAAAACATAAATGAAAAGGGACCTGGAAGGTTTGAATCAAGGTTTGGAAAATTTGATACAAGAAAATATTCCTAGTGGTGACAAGGTACTCCACGAAAATCACGATGAGGATAAAAGGAATAGAAAATATGACTTTAAAGAATCCCATATTGGGTTTAAGGCTAACCAAATTCCAAAGGATAATATGAGAAATTTTGATGGTAAGGAACTAGTGACATTGATACTACATATGGAATAATTATTTGATCTACATGATGTGTCGAACACACAAAATGTACACATTGCATGTCTATATTTAAAACAAAATTAGTTAGTGTTGTATCAATGGATTTGTTCTCGTAAATAAATTTTCACTTGGTAAATTTTTGCGGAAGAATTGGTAGTACATTATGAGGATACAAAGAGAAACACCTTCTTTAGCCAATTGATAAATGTCAAACAAAATGGTTCAATGGCAAAGCAAATTGAGTACTTCCAAATATTGAATATCAAGGTGAATGATATTCCATAGGAGCATAGGATTGATTTATTCATTGGGACTTTAAAGTATAACATGCAACATGAGGTTTTCCTTTGGGTTTCGGATTCATTGGAGAAGGCTTTCAAGGTGGCAAGGAAAGTTGAAAGAAAAATTATGGTAACAAGGAATTATACTGCTCAAAACTATAAAGATGGAAGTGTTCATGGTGTTGGGTGTGGAGCCTGATTATCTTGTTTATCTTGTATCACAACATTTGACCCCTATACCTTAATGGGGGTGGAAACACCACCCGAAATTAAATGCTACCTGGGGGGTCCAGGGGGGTAGTGCCCTCAAAGCTAAAAATAGATGTAAAATTGCCTTGTAAAAGTATATTAATTTCTAGTCAATCTGGGTTGTTCATTAGGCAGATGATCTGACGGTAGAAGTTATGTTTATTTTAGGGTTTTTTTCCCTAGAAGGAAACCCCTCTCTTTATATGAGGTTATTGTATTGCGGCTATGTATTGTATGTGTATTTTTGGAGTGAGAAACAGATAGGGAGACTGTGAGAGAGAACAAAGGATATTACAGTGGATCTGTTGTAGGTTGTGTCTCTTCATTTTGCTAGATAATAGAAAGGAAGGACTGGCTATTCAGGGTGGACGTTGCCCAAACTAGGTGAACCACATATATCTGTGTCTCTCTAGTTTTATGTGTTTTGTGTGCTTGTGTTTTCCGCATATTTTATGTGTTGCATTGCTCTGTTATATATAATTTCTAACAACTGGTATCAGAGCTGAATGACTATTTGGATGATAAACCCAGAGGAAAGAAGGGTTCTTGGTTCGAGTGGGAGCAATGGTGGAAGAAAGTAAATTTGGGGTTGAAAAATTTAACGGCCAAAACTTCCTGCTGTGAAAGATGTAGATGGAAGACTATCTGTATCAGAAAGATCTATACCTACCATTGAGCGGAAAAACAAAGAAGCCGACGGCTATGAAAGACACAGAATGGGAGATTCTCAATAGAAAGGCACTCGGAACAGTACGGTTGTGCATTGCGGCGTCAGTAGCCTTCAATATTGCAAAGGAAACAACAACAGAGGGTTTGATTAAGGCATTGGTGAAATTATATGAAAAACCCTCAACCTCAAACAAGGTATTTCTTATGAAACGTTTATTTAATATGAAGATGTCGGAAGGTGGATCTGTTGCAAACCATTTAAATGATTTTAATACAGTTACTAGTCAGTTGAGTTCTCTAGGGGTAAAATTTGATGATGAAGTTAGAGCTTTGTTATTTTTGTGCTCATTGCCAGAAAGCTGGAATGGTTTAGTTATGGCCATTAGTAACTCTGTCTCTGGATCTAGTACTTGAAAGTTTGATGATGTTGTTGGTGCTATCCTTAGCGAGGAAATGCGACGAAAAAGCTCTGATGAGACATCAAGTAATGCTTTGAGTGCAGAGTCTAGGGGAATAAGAATGGAAAGAGGAAGGAGCTTGAGATATCACATTAAATCAAGGAAAGGAAGATCCAAGTCTAGATCGGGGATAGTGTGCTAGAAATGTGGAAAGAAAATACACCTAAAGAAATACTACAAGTCTCAGAAGGGAAAGAAGGAGACACACATCAAGAAAACAATCATGAAGCAAATGTGACAGGTGATGTGTTACAATATTCCTTGATTCTTTCTTTCGAAAATGTTACTGATTCTTGGGTAGTAGATTCAGGGGCTTCATTGCATGCCACACCTGATAAAAAATATTTTCATGAATATGTTCAAGGAGATTTTGGACAAGTCCATTTGGGTGACGATAAACCCTATAAAATTGTTGGAATGGGTAAGGTTCTTGTAAAACAACAGAATGGAAACCAATGGCTATTAAAGGAGGTAAGGTATGTTCCAGATCTGAAGAAAAATCTGATTTCAATAGGGCAGTTAGGCAGTGAAGGTTGTGTGACAACTTTGACAGATAAAATTTGGAAGGCCACCAAAAGAACCCTGGTAATAGCAAAAGGAGAAAAGGTTGGTACATTGTATTTATGAAATGGTATTTCTAACTCTATTAATGCTTTAAATTCCAAAGGAGCAGATGTAGCATTATGGAATCATAGGCTCGGACACATGAGTGAGAAGGGGATGAAGATTCTTCACTCAAGAAATTTGTTGCTGGGTCTGAAGAATGTTGTTTTGGATTTCTGTGAGAATTTCATTTATGGAAAACATAAGAGAGTCAAATTTCTCAGAGCTGGGAAAGAAAAGAATAGTGAAAAATTAGAGCTTGTGCATACAAATGTATGGGGACCTTCTCAGGTATCATCTCTTGGTGGCTCTCGTTACTAGAAAAACTTGGATTTATTGTATTCAGAATAAATCTGATGTATTTGATACTTTCAAGAAATGGAAAGATTTGGTTGAGGTTGACACAAGAAAGAAGTTGAAGTATCTCAGATCAGACAATGGAGGTGAATATTGCAGCAAAGAGTTTGATAGGTACTATTCAGATCATGGAATTCGTAGAGAGAAGATAATTCCAAGAACACCACAAGAAAATGGTATGTCAGAAAGAATGAACAGAACAATCACGGAGCATGCAAGGTGCATGAGATTGCATGCAAGATTGCCTTTACAATTTTGGGCAGATGCTGTAGATACTGTTGTTTATCTAATAAACAGAGGGCCTTCAAGTTCCTTGGATGGTGGTATTCCAGAGGAAGCATGGATAGGTAAAAAGGTAAACTACTCTTTTTTAAATCATTTTGGTTGTGAGGCCTCTGTCCATATTAATAAGGAAAATAGAACAAAGCTTGAGGAAAAATCAAAGAAATGTACCTTTATTGGATATGGTGTTAATGATTTTCGTTATCACTTATATGATTATGAAAATCACAAAATCATTAGGAGCATATATGTAATATTCAATGAAAAGGTATTGTATAAGAATCAGTTGTAGGAAAAGAAACAAGAAAAAGAAAACAAAGAATACACAGTTCTTGATGAGATCACAGAAAAGGTAAAGGTGCCTGAAAATAATAATAATCAAGAGCCACAACAATAGCAACCACCACAATAGCAATAGGCACCTCAAACACCTGAAAGTGGTGTTATAAGATCTACCAGGATAGGTAGACCCCCTGAACGATACTCTCCCTCATTATATTATTTATTGTGGACTGATTCTAGTGAACCTAAATGTTATGAAGAAGTAATGTAGGTTGAAAGCAGGAAGAAGTGGGAGCTAGCCATGGAAGAAGAGATGGACTCCTTAATGCATAACCAAACTTGGGACTTAGTCAGGTTGCCTACAGGTAAAACTACATTGCCATGGAAAATTTTAGGGGCTAATATTCACAGGTGGGCTAATTTTCCATGGTTTTTCCAAAAAAAAGATTAGCTAATTTCCATTTTTTTTTTAAATGATTCACCCAAATTTTACAATATAAAACTATTTTACATTAAAAATCACCCACATTATATATACAATATATATAGTATCATTATAAATTGGAATAATTTTACAAATACATTAATAAACATTTTATAGTTTACATATTAGGGACTAGTGAGATTCGCCAATTTTTTAAACTTCAAGATAATTTTCCATCCATAAAATTATCCCTGTAACATTGCAGAATAAATGGGTTTACAGGCTGAAGGAAGAAGATGGAGGAAAACAGAGGTACAAAGCTAGACTTGTGGTGAATGGATTTGCACAGAAGAAAGGTATTGATTTGGATGAAATATTTTCTCCTATTGTTAAGATGACTTCAATCGGAACTATTTTAAGTCTTGTAGCAGCGGAAGATTTACATCTTGAATAGTTAGATGTAAAGACAACATTTCTCGATGGTGATTTGGAGGAAGAGATCTATATGAAGCAAGCAGAAGGATATGAGGTCAAAAGGAAAGAAAAATTAGAATGCAGGTTAAAGAAGAACTTGTATGGCTTAAAATAGGCTCCAAGGCAGTGGTATCTAAAATTTGACAAGTTCATGTCTGAGCAAGGTTATACTAGATGTCACTTTGATCATTGTGTTTACTTGAAAAAGAAAAATGATGGCAGATATATTATATTGTTATTGTATGTAGATGACATGCTTGTTACAGGGTATAACATGCAGGAAATAAATGTGCTCAAAAGAAAATTGGAAAATTCATTTGCAATGAAGGATTTGGGAGCTGCAAAAAAAATCCTTGGTATGAGAATAACTAGAGACAGGAAAAATTGCAAATTAACACTATCTCAGAATGAGTACATACACAATGTGTTGAAAATATTTAATATGTAGAATGCAAAACTAGTTAGTACACCTTTTGCTAGCCATTTCAAAATTAGTAAGGAGATGTGCCCCAAGACCCAAGAAGAAATGGACTATATGTCTAAAGTTCCATATGCATCAGCAGTTGGAAGCTTAATGTATGCAATGGTCTGCACAAGGCCTGATATTTCACATGCAATGGGAGTTGTAAGAAGGTACATGAACAATCCAGGAAAAGAACATTGGATGGCAGTAAAATGGATTCTTAGATATTTGAGAGGTACCACAAATCAAACATTATGCTTTGCTGGTTGAAACATTGCTCTACAAGGATATGTTGATGAAGATATGGCAGGTGACAGAGATAACAGGAGGAGCACTACAGGATATGTATTTACTGTAGGTGGAACAACTGTTAGTTGGGTTTCAAAAATCCAAAGTGTTGTTGCACTTTCAACAATAGAAGCAGAATATGTTGCTACTACAGAGGCTAGTAAGGAAGTGATTTGGTTACAAAGGTTTATGGATGAATTGGGTAAGAAGCATGATATGGGCATGTTATACAATGATAGAAAAAGTGCCATTCATCTTGCAAAGAACTTGGCATTTCATTCCAGGACTAAACACATACAGCTCAAGTACCATTTCATATGGTCAGTATTGGAAGATGGACAGTTGAAGTTGGAAAAGATACACACTAGCCAGAATCCTGCAAATATGCTAACAAAAGTTGTAACCAGGGAGAGAATGAGAATATGCTCAGTTTCAATTGGTCTTCAAGGATGACGATGAAGATGAGAAAAAACCAGGTCCAAAAAGGAGTCATTGTCCAGTAAATGAAGCAGCAGTGGAGTTGCTACAATCAGTCTCCAAGTGGGAGATTGTTGGGTGTGGAGCCTGATTATCTTGTTTATTTTTTATCATAGCATTGGACCCATGTACCTTAATGGGGGTGACAACACTGCCTGAAATTAAACACTACCTGAGGGGTATAGGGGGGTGGCTACAAATTTATGGAGCCCCCCCCCCTTGGCAGGGGGTTTTGAGGGCAGCACCACTGAAGCTAAAAACATATGTGAAATTTCCTTGTAAAAGTATAGTAATTTGTATTCAATATGGGCCATTCAATTAGGTGGATGATCTGATGGTAGAAGTTATGTTTAGTTTAGGGTTTTTTTACCTTGAAGGCAACCCCTCACTTGTATGAGGGTATTGTATTATGGCTGTCTATGGTATGTCTATTCTCAGAGCAAGAAACATATAGGGAGACTGTGAGAGAGAACAGAGGATATTATAGCGGATCTGTTGTAGGTTTTGTCTCTTCATTTTGTTGGATAATAAAAATGAAGGAGTGGCTGTTCGGGGTGGACGTAGCCCAAACTGGGTGAACCATGTATATCTGTGTCTCTCTGGTTTTTATGTGTTTTGTGTGCTTGTGTTTTACGCATATTTTATGTGTTTCATTGCTTCGTAATATATATATTTTTTTGACAGTAATTAATGATGGTAAATGTAATAATTCAATGGATTAGTTACCTAGGGGTAGATTCTTTTGGTAAAAGTTATCATTGAGTCAAAATGAATAAGTTTGAGTGTAATTAGGAATGAGTCACTTGGACCATCCTACACTTTAGCTTTCAGTTCAGTACTTTGTGGATCTCTTCATCACCTCATGGATTCAACCCTTGAGGATGAGTGACTGTTGTTTTGATGTCTATTTAGTCTCAATTATTCACTCTTATCAAGGATTGGAATTAGTTTGGATGTTATCTTGTTGATCAAGGAACTATTATACTCAGTTTGGCCAGTTAATAAAGAAGAGTTGAAACTATTTTTTGGGATACATGTCATATGATGTTTATCATTTTTTTTCCTTTAGTTTCATATGATATAATGAGTTGTATTCATGTTCATTACATATATATGGTATGATATATTTCAATTTGATAGGCAGAACACATGCTTGCTCATGTTCTGTTTTGGGAAATTGATCATATTTTGTCCATTTTCCTTTGTTTAGGAAGAATACATCTCCCATTCTCTTCCTAGCTTCTCAATAGTCTCAAAAACCATCTCATCAAAATCATATTTGAAGTAGTAATCCTTATGCCTACCTTGCCCCATTGAATCCATACAACCCTATCTCATTTCCCCTAACCTAGCTCCCTTGAACTAATTTCTTCATCTAGTGAAACCCAACCAAATCAAATAAAAAAAAACCCCTGCACTTATATCTAGCCTAAAAACTCTAATTTGCCGAGCCCTTTTGGCTATCACCTTGTGGAGAGAGCCCTCTCTAACTTGGTAGCGCTAGCTACCAAGCCAAAAGTTTGGTATGTGGTTACCTCTGTTGGGATTCCTTCTTCAGCCTTGGAATCTGGTGGAGTGATAATAGATAATTTTCCTAATGAATATATTTTTGCAATATCTACTAAATATCCATGGTTTGAAAATATTTCTAACTACTTATCTACAGGAAAATTACCAGCATACTTGTTTCCTAGAGAAAAGAGGAAAATTTTTCAAACAAGTGCAATATATTCATGGGTAAATGATGAATTGTATAAAACAGGTCTAGATCTCATCATTAGGAGATGTGTATGAGAAGATGAAATACCTGAAATCCTAAAGGCATGCCATGATGAGCCTTGTGGTGGAAACTTTGCTAATAAAAGGAATTCTTATAAAATCCTTCATTTAGGATATTATTGGCCATCCATCTTTAAATATTCCAAGGAATATGTCAAAATGTGTGATAGTTGTCAAAGAATGGGGAAACCTGTTCCTACAGATGAAATGCCCTTACAACCTCGATAGTCATCGAACCCTTTGAAAAATGGGCTCTAGATTTTGTTGGACTAATCAATCCACCATCAAAACAAAAGTGGTACATTCTGGTTTGCACTGATTATGTCACTAAATCAGTAGAGGCTAAAGCACTTTATTTTTCTAATGAAAATGTTGTAGTTTCATTTATTTTTAAGGATATTTTCACTCATTTTTGTGTCCCAAGAGAAATTGTGAAAGATCAGGGATCTCATTTTACATCCAGGATGGTGAAAAATATTGTGGAGGAATATAATATCAAACATAGAAAGTATACTCCATATCATCCATAGGAAAATCGACAAGTGGAGTCCACCAATAAAGTGATCGAATCAATTGATGCAGGGGCATTAGGCTCAAGACAATCTTTGTACATAGATAAACATAAGGGGGGTCTCATGTTTTTGTTTCCCTATGAAATTATTCATATTTGAGTTATTTTTATTTAATTGTGGAGAAAAATGTAACTGCCCAAATGATTAGTGGGCACCTGAAGAGATAGTTAGTTTCAGGAGTTAGGCTAAAATTAGGATTTGAGGAGTTTGTCGAATCATTGTAGGAAACTGAATCGATTCATTCCCAATTTGTATAAAAATAAACCATTGTGGTAGAGAATAGTAGACCTACATAGAGACATGCATAGAGAGCTGCATAGGGCTGCGTAGAATTATAGGAGAATCTGCAGAAGATTGGTTGTAGAGGGGCCAATTTATTGAAAATCTGGCCAAGCAAGAAGCTGTAAGTAGTGTCACGGTATAATGAAGAGTTGCTTAGAATTTTTATGCATTTGTTGGATTAAATCCTGTGTGAATATGTCTTGAATCCCCGTGAACCGGATATGAGAAAGACTATGTAAATTTTTTAAGAGTCTGCCTGCATATTTATGTGTTAGAACTTTGTATTAGAGGTAATGACAACAAATTGGATTTATGCACCTGTTGTGTGAAGAATGTGATTCTGTGTATTTGAGTTCGAATTCAATAAGCGAGGATATGAGAAGCAGGGTGATAGAGCCGTGTTAAGAACCCATGACAATGGACTACATGTCAAAGAGCGATTGTGTGGCAATTCTGGGGTGAGAATCAGTGCGTACCAAACACTGAATTAAGAGTTAATTGTGAGGAGAGATGTAAAGTTTGTCCATATAATGTTGTGGATGTTTGGTTTGAATCCGCGAAAGAGAATTGTGAAGTAAATTGTGTTATGATCCCTGATGAGGGCGCAATTGAGTTAACCCTGGCTATAAATTGCATGTGGTTGAATTAGAATCAATTCTGCGAGGAAACATCTTGTTTCTTCTCTGCCTGTCTTTAGATACACATCCTCTGTGAATAGATTGACTGTAGTTTTTCTGGGTGGAATTGTGGGAATCCCATGAGAGGTTGAGTAGGATTCTGAGCGAAACCATTGATACACTCTGGTTGCTCCAAAGAAAAGAGAATCCCTGTCGAAAGCGTACTTCTTTCCATTGGGCGTATAACACAGTTTTGTTATAAGGGGAGCAATAGGGTCGAGACAATATAGAGAAAGGGTTTTCCGTCGAAAGCAGAGTTGAACTATAGAAAATAGTGAAGAGCCGGTTGGAACCTTGAACAAGAGTTAGTCAGAACCACGAAGGCATGAATAGTAAAGGTGGTTTTAGAACCAAACCTAGCAGTCTCGCGTGAGGTAACAAGTGGTAAGTTGTTTTTGTAAAAACAATGCGATATCACTATCTGACTGACACGTGGAGAAGAGAGATTTCGTGATACCATTCACATCACGCAATTTTTGTGAATTATTGCTCATGCATATAAATCACACGATATTTGATTGGGGACGTCGGATCATTCGAAGTAATGTGACGTGCTATCCTCCGTTGGATGTGGAAGGCCCATTAGCTCTGGGGCCCACACATATATATATTGATTGTTGCTTAGGTTTGCGGGTTTAACAGAGGTATGTGCGTATTGTTACATTGACATACATTTATTTATTTTGTATGTGGCCAAGAATTATATAAAGTGAACAATGTATGATTGCCGAGCTATAATGCTAAGTCGAGACTTGTCATAATTTGGCGGAGACTATAATGTATGCTAACACACTGTAAGGGGGTCAATATACTCATATGAATAGTCATGTGTCTTATTGAACTTTAGTGACCGAGTTCGAATTGATGAGGTGGATATACATTAAACATTTTGGTTGTAATTCATAAGGGTCGAGTAGCGGAAATATTCGAATATTAATTCGAATAAGTATAAGGGACAAGTCCAAAGGCTTTCGGGGTTAATCCCTAAGTGGCACATGTTGATTCGAATGAGAGTAAGTTGGCCACTATATTTGGGTGTATAAAGCGCGGGTTGAAATATTGATAATTGTGATGGGGATTTAAATAAAAAGGGCATGTTGTGTGCTTTGTGGGGTTTATAACCATAAAGGAATTGTTGAATTAATATCTAAATTCTCTGAATTGAGATATTAAAATAACCAAGATTTGTTTATTTAAAATTGCGAACTCAGAAGTTAGAAATGGCGTGAGGTTGCCCAGATTGTGGGGTTGCTTGGGAAATGAAATTTGGATGCATTATATACATAGCTTGAGATTGAGAATTTGTAAAAAAGGTGACTGTGCGTTTTGCCCTACACCATAGTGGTATCAAAGCTTGAATTGAATTAGCTCTTTGAAAAGTTTATTTTGAAATGCACATGTACTGAAGAGTGAGAAAGTTGGGCTTTAAATTTTTTTAACAGAATTGCAGATTTGATTGAGTATGCAGTGAAGGTCTCCAGATGTGTAGAATCTGGAGTTGAAGACACAGAGTCTTGAAGATTGCAGTAGGTAGAGATGCAGTGCAGGTGAGAAAAGAAGCAAGATCATTTAGGGGTCTTGGGAGGTGAGTGGTGAGCCTTATTTGAACTCTGTTTTGAAGGTATTGTTTGCAGAATACAGAGTGCAAGAAATTGAGGAATCTTAGTAGAAGTAGATCATAGCTTTGAGAGTAGTGATAAGAAGAAGTCCAACAAGGGATTCTGAGTGCAGAAAGAGTGTGGAAAAACCTGTAAGATTCCCAACTGAGGTTAGATGAAGGAAGAACAGAGGTGTTCTTGAGAGAAGTTGCAGAGTGAAGCCTAGAGAGCATAAGAGAGTGCTCAGAAGGTTCCAGCATACAGGGGACTAGTACTTGCAAAAGCCAGGTCTGGAGGAAGGGATTGGTGAGGTAATTTGCAGCAAGAGAGCTTGCTGTTGCAGAGGCGTAGTGCAGCTTGTGAGTAAGGAACTCCTAGAAGAGAGGATGGCTATTGATAGCCACAACAAAGATTGTAAAGGTTTTGAGAGAGGCCACAACAGAAGAGTGAGGGAAGATGCCAAAGAAAATTGCATGAGGAAGAAACTCACTGATGAAGAATATTGGAAAGAGATAGCTGAGATCAGTAAGCAGCTTTATGAACTGGAGAGGATGATAGAGGAAAACTGGAGAGTTGGTTGGCTCATGAAGAATAAGGTAAAGTGGCAGAGGCCACAAAGGAAGAAAGAGCAAATGATGAATGCTCAGAAGAAGGAAGAAATTCTCAAAATGATTGAGTATCTTGAGAAGGACTTGAAGACTGAAGCTTCAAGTGGGACCAAGGGGTCCAAGGGCCTTACATCTGACAATTTTTGTATGTTTACAGGAACAACATGTGAGAAAGAAAAAACTACTGATGTTGTCACTGAGAAGGAAAATGGAATAGCTAGATGTTTTGAAAATGTCCATGCATAGTTGGAGAAAGGTTCTGCTTTCCAACATATTGGAAGCATAGGATATTTAGCTTATGATGATGGCCAGAAGCTGGAGGTTTAAAGGCTTGAGGAATTTGAATAAGGGACCCTTGAATAATCTCTAGAGAGTATAGAAGACTTGGGACAACAAGAAGAATTGAGGATTGATTCATCAAATGAGACCATGGGGTCTTATGTTTTTAAAACTGACAAGTTGTGTATGAATGCAGGTGTTGATGAAGACAATTCACATGATGGAACTGTGATGAATGAAGCTGAATGTTTCAAAGTAAAGTATGATGAGTATATTTCTGATGAAGATCAGATTGAAGTATTGCAGCAAAAGGAATTCATAAATTCCTTGTTTAATGACAGGTATTGCTTCAATGAGGACATGATAGTTGTGTTTGATGGTGATGAATTTTTCATTAATGATGATAATGACAGACTGATTTTGTTAAATGGCCAAGTGAAGAATGATGGATAGATAGCTAAAATTTTTGCAGAGATGGGAAATCAGAATTCTATTCTGATGAAGGCTGAGGAGATAGTGCCAACAGAAGATAGTGAAGATTGTGAAGATGTTTTCTCAGATGAGATGCCAATATTGTGGCATGAATTAAGTGTTCTGGAGCAGAGGACAGAAAAACAGAGAAAGGATGTTCAAATTGTAAGGGCAGAGATGACTGAGGATCAGAGAGTTCATTTTTATGAACTAGGGTAGAGAGATATCCTTGAAAAGGATGATGCATAGGAGAGACTAACTGACGGTCTCAAGAATTGTTTGAAGAATTGGGATCAACATACTAGTGTGCTGATGGAGAAGAAAAGAATTGCAAGACAGCATATTGAGATTCTGGCAGAGGAAGGAAAGGCTCTGAGGCCTTATGAATTTTGTTTTGACAATTGTTTGATGAATGCAGATCCTGTTGGTGATGGAGATAGGTTGGAAGTATTGGGTAGTCCATTGAAGGAGGAGAATATTTCTGTGGAAGATTTTAAACCATGGAATGGAGAAATTGGGTTGCTGGAGAATATGCTGGATCAGCGAGATCCTGTGCAAGGGAGGAACCCTCAATTTCAGAATTGGGGATTGCAGAATGAAGATGAGTAGCTGAAGAATGAAGATGAGACAGTCATGTCTCATGTGCAGAAAATTGTTGCTGTTGGTAGCAGAGAAGAGTTGGCTTGCTCGAATAGCCAAGAGAATATTTGAAAGAAGACTATATCGCAGGCTTTTAGGGCTGCTACAGTAGTGGAGAATCAAATTTTTACTCTGACAAAAGACAAAAATGCAAAGCTGGAAGAGCTTGAAGTAATTCAAGAAGCAGGAAGGCAATTGCTGAGGATTGGCCAGGAAGAAGAAGAAGAACATGCTGAGTTCAAATTACAGCATGTTGACAATGAGAAACAAGCACAAAATATATGGATAAAATGTTTGCAAAAAACATCCAGAAAAGAGTGTGGAATGCCAGAACAATAGCTTGGAGTGTTGCTGGAGAAAATGTTGAAGCAACGAGCTAAAGTGTTGCTAGAAGAGGAGAAAGAAACACAAAGAGTTTATAATTTTTATGTTTGTTTCCTGATTGCAGATACTGATGGGAGGACTAAAGGATGTTTAGTATGGAAGAATACAAGAGATGAGGATGATGAATGGAAAATTAAATACCAATCTAAAGAATTACTGAAGCTGGAAAATGTAGAAATTGTCATGAGTGACAATCAAGAAAAGTTGTATTGTTGCAGAGAGCAAGAGGGTATGGATGATTGGGTGGAAAATAGGGTAGTAGTAAGAACTGGACAAGTAAAATTTCAGCAAGCAAGAGCTCAGCAATTAAAAGCTAGAGCTACAGCAGGAGATCAGCAATTGACAACAAAATAAAGAACTGAAGAAATAGGAATGCAGCAAGCAGAAGAAAAATTAAGAGTTTAACACTCAAGAGAAAGTAGTATCCAGCAGTTAGAAGACATCTTAGATGAAGAAATTGAATTTATAATAAAACTGATGCCGAATATGCCTCAGAAAAGGACAGTAGCAAGGAAGCAGAGAAACAACAACAACAAGATGAAGACAGTCATAGACTGTGAGGGCATAGCAAGTGCAAAGATGCAGACCAAGATATGGAAGCCAGGAGGAATGTGAAAGAAGAACACCGCAACAGATGACCAATTGTAGAATAAAGTGTGGGATCCAGGCAGAGAAATATGAAATCACATGATCAGGAGATCATGAATTATTTTAACCTGGGGAGTATGATGCAGGGGCATTAGGATCAAGACAATCTTTGTACATAAATAAACATAAGGGGGTTCTCATGTTTTTGTTTCCCTACTAAATTTTTCATATTTGAGTTATTTTTAGTTAATTATGGAGAAAAATGTAACTATCCAAATGATTAGTAGGCACCTGAAGGGATAGTCAGTTTCAGAAGTTAGGCTAAAATTAGGATTTGAGGAGTTTGTCGAATCATTGTAGGAAACTAAATCGATTGATTCCCAATTTGTATAAAAATAAACCTCTGTGGCAAAGTCCAGTAGACCTACATAGATACCTGCATAGATAGTTGCATAGGGCTGCGTAGAATTATAGGAGAATCTACAGAAGATTGGTTGCAGAGGGGCCAATTTATTGAAAATCTGGCCGAGCCAGAAGCTGTAAGTAGTGTCACTGTATAATGAAGAATTTTTTAGCATTTTTGTGCATTTTTTTGATTAAATCCTGTGTGAATATGTCTTGAATCCCCATGAACCGGATATGGGCAAGACTCTGTAAATTGTTTAAGAGTTTGCCTACATATTTATGTGTTAGAACTCTGTATTAGAGGTAATGACAACAAATTGGATTTATGCGCCTACTGTGTGAAGAATGTGATTCTGTGTATTCGAGTTCAAATTCAATAAGCGAGGATATGAGAAGCAGGGTGATAGAGCCATGTTAAGAGCCCATGAAAATGGACTGCATGTCAAAGAGCGATTGTGTGGAAATTTTGTGTTGAGAATTAAAGCGTACCAAAACCTGAATTAAGAGTTAATTGCGAGGAGAGATGTAAAGTTTGTCCATATAATGTTGTGGATGTTCGGTTTGAATCCGCGAAAGAAAATTGTGAAGTCAATTGTGTTATGATCCCTGATGAGGGCACAATTGAGTTAACCCTGGCTATAAATTGTGTGTTGTTGAATTAGAATCAATTCTGCGAGGAAATCTCTTGTTTCCTCCCTTCCTGTCTTTAGATACACATCCTCTGTGAATAGATTGACTGTAGTTGTTCTGGGTGGAATTGTGGGCCCATGAGAGGTTGAGTAGGATTCCGAGCGAAAACCAGTGATACACTCTGGTTGCTCCAAAGAAAAGAGAATCCTTGTCGAAAGCGTAGCTTCTGTCCATTGGCCGTATAACACAGTTTTATTATAAGGGGAGTAATAGGGTTGAGACAATATAGAGAAAGGGTTTTCTGTCGAAGGCGGAGTTGAACTACAGAAAACGGTGAAGAGCTGACTGGAACCTTGAACAAGAGTTAGTCAGAACCATGAAGGCATGAATATTAAAGGTGGTTTTAGAACCAAACCCAGCAGTATCGTGTGAGGTAACAAGTGGTAAGTTGTTTTTGTAAAAACAATGCGATATCACTATCTGACTGACACGTGGAGAAGAGTGGTTTCGCGATACCATTCACATCACGCATTTTTTGTGAATTATCGCTCGTGCATATAAATCATGTGATATTTGATTGGGGACGTCGGATCATTCGAAGCAATGTGACGTGATATCCGCCGTTGGATGTGGAAGGCCCGTTAGTGCTGGGGCCCACGCATATATATATATATTGATTGTTGCTTAGGTTTGCGGGTTTAACAGAGGTATGTGCATATTGTTAGATTGACATATGTTTATTTATTTTGTATGTGGTCGAGCATTATATAAAGTGAACAATGTATGATCACTAGGCTATAAATCTAAGTCAAGACTTTGCATAATTTGGTGGAGACTATAATGTATGCTAACACACTGTAAGGGGGTCAATATACTCATATGAATAGTCATGTGTCTTATTGAACTTTAGCGACCGATTTCGAATTGACGAGGCAGATATACATTAAACATTTTGGTTGTAATTCATAAGGGTTGAGTAGCTGAAATATTTGAATATTAATTCGAATAAGCATAAGGGACAATTCCAAAGGCTTTTGGGGTTAATCCCTAAGTGGCACATGTTGATTCGAATGAGAGTAAGTTGGCCACTATATTTGGGTGTATAAAGCACAGGTTGAAATATTGATAATTGTGATGGGGGTTTAAATAAAAATGGCATGTTGTGTGCTTTGTGGGGTTTATAACCATAAAGGAATTATTGAATTAATATCCCAATTCTCTGAATTGAGATATTAAAATAACCCAGATTTGTTTATTTAAAATTGCCAACTCAGAAGTTAGAAATGGTGTGAGGTTGCCTAGATTGTGGGGTTGCTTGGGAAATGAAATTCAGATGCATTATATACGCAGCTTGAGATTGAGAATTTGTAAAAACGGGGATTGTGGGTTTTACCCTACACCAGCAATCCTCACAAAGACTGTACATCTACATCGGAAGGATTGGGCAGATGGACTTCCTGAAGCCTTATGGGACTACCAGGCTACATGGGGGAATACAATAGGAAATACTCCCTATGAACTTGTTTATGGGAAGAAATTCTTGTTTCTAATAGAAATCCAGATCAAAACCTTCAAAAAAACAATCAAATTGGGACTTGATTTATCAGAAGCCCAAAAGCACAGAATGGAGCAACTCAATGAGCTTGATGAGATTAGGCAAGATGTAGTTCAAAAGACCAACCTAGTTCAGAAAAAAATATCTAGATGGCTTGATAAGTACATAAAATAAAGAAAATTTCAAGCAGGAGATTGGGCACTTTTGTTCGATTCAAATTTTAAAGACTTCCAAGGAAAATTTCAAACTCATTGGCTTGGGCCTTATGAGATAGAAAAATTCTTTGACAATGGGGCAGTTGGGATAAGCAAAATTGATGAAGAAAAGGTACCTCTTCTTGTGAATGGTTATCGACTGAAGGTCTATCATAAACCAATTACAAAGGAGGAATTTATCAAAAAAATTCAAGACAATGTTGATATGAAGTTGGTGAAGAAGAATCCTTCTTCCCCAGCTTAGTCTTATTTTTACTTTTCATATCTAATATATATATATATATATATATATATAATTCAAAATAATAATACTAATAATAATTGTATAAGTATGAAAACCAATCAATGATTGGCATCCTTATACAGAAAATACAAGGTGAAAATTAGACCTCATTTCTGACACCTTATATTTTCTCCCATTCTAAAAATCAAAAATTCTTTGATCCCTTTCTTTTTCAAAAGAAATAAAAGATTAGCTACAAAATTGCTACATTTCTGCAACTCTCAGAATAATATGCAGCTATCATCACATTCTGCAGCTCTTATACACTTTTGTAGCCTATTGAAGCAGGACATACTAAACATAAGCAACTGAAGACTCCAATTGAACATCATATTGAAAAGACACCTAAGGAATCAAGAAAAAAAGAAGATTAAAAAAGGTTAGTTCCAAGGTATGTTACAAAATTTGTTTAAATAATAAGGTTCAAAAACATTAGTGTATATAATTTAGATGATCATATCTTGCCACCTCGAATTGTCATCATTAAAACTGATTGTACTCAGTTCACACCACAAATCCATAATTCACCACTTCATCTATATCATATCCCATAATGATCAAGACTGATTTCATCCATTAATTATTAATGGTCATATCTCATTCTGTAACCTGCTTACTCATGTTCCTAAACCCTCACCCAAATATCTATTTTACCTACATGTCTCTACAATATCCTTTCTACGTCCTTAACTCAAATAAAAACCCCCAATCCACCTAGTCGAAGAGGAACAATTTTGAAGGATAAAAATCATTACAACAGAGACATGGGTCTAAAAATAAGAACCGAGCCTGTGGGAGGATAATTCATGGAAGGTTATCAATAGATGAAGGAAATTCTCCAGAAGCTACGATGGCTTTAGTTCATAGAAAAGTTCGGTGGGTTCCACAAAGAGGTCATCGAATCCTTCGCAAGAGCCTTCAACAAGACATATGTAGAAATTGGGGACATAAATTTTTCGGTGACAGAGTCCTTCATATCAAAAGCCACATAACTTCCAAAAACTAGTGAAAGATGGTTCAAGAATAGGGAAATTCATGGAGAAGAATGGAAGATTTTTCTAAAAAAATCCAGGTATGGACACTACTATTTTTAAGAATGGAATTCCCAGTACAACACTCAAAAAAATGGAGGAACATGTTGTTAATTATTCAAAAAATTGTTTCTTGTGAGGGTAGATTTGGTTGTATGTTTGTCTACCATGCCAGACTGAAAATGAATTTCCTAGAGGACGGAGAAATGAACCTCCCATACTTTCTATTGAACAACTTAAATAAAATGTCAGGAACTGTGCAGAAAAGAGTCTAATCTGTAGACAATATCATGTATCATCATGCACTAATAAAGATACTCATTTAATTTCATTTAAAGAGTATAGGAGACTCCTGGGAAAGTTTCCTGATCATGAATCATTTTCAAGAAGAAGCACAAGAATAACCCAAGGATGATAAGACCAAAAGAAGCAAAAGGATAAATGTTTATACTTGCATTGAAGTCAACTCCTCACCTCAATCACAACAACAAGAGGAAGAAATTACCACTGCATAATTATTGAAGAATAAGAAACAGAGTGGTTACAAAAAGAGATATAATGTAAAGGAAAAGGGAAAAGTTATAAACTCAAAAATATTAAGCCCTCCACAGCCAAGGAGAAGTTCCAAAATTTGTAAACCCTTGAATAAGAAATCCACACAGAAAGTAGATTTTGTTTATTTAGATGAAGAGCCCTGAGTACCATCGCTTATTACTACCTCTCCTACACAGTCCAAGTAGAAGGACCCTAGAAATTGACCCGACACAACAAGAAATTTATGACTACATTGAGTCCTTAGAAAAGAGACATGCAGAGGGAAATCCAAGTGTTGAAGAGTAGCCTACTAGTCCACAAGAAACTATAGTGAACACTTTGAATCAAGAAATATATGAACTAGAGATACTGAATAGGCACATCAAGCAAGAAAATGAATCTCTGAAGGAACAAAACCACTTAGTAAAGGTCATCACTGATAATTATATTCTACATTTGAGCTATGCTATAAAAAGAACAAGAAACTTAAGAAAAGGAATGGCCACCTAAATAGAAAAGTCATCAGTTTGAAGTACAAACTCCTCGTGAAGAAACCAAGAATGGAAATCACTACAAAGAAAGGAAATAAGAGAAAGTTGGATGTACTGGCAGAGGTATAAGAAAAAATGCAGTAAAAGGTAAAGGCTCACAATTTTGGAAATTGCATGAGGACAAACAATGGTCTCTTAGTGGGGGTATGTTGAAACTCAAAATTGTTCCTATTTTGACATTTTTTTCCACCATATTTTCTTCCTTTTTCACAAATCCATAAACTTAATCAGTGATAATTGACATATTTTACATCTGTGAAGTCATTTATATTATAATGTTTCTTATTATTTAAATTATTTTTTGTAATTAGCTACATAATTCGTGCAATTATATATCTAACCTTTGTTTCTGTAGCCACCATTATTGTTTGACATGTTTCAAGAAGAAACTAAAGAAGCGAGTCATATGGGTAGCTTTGAAATGGTCCATATATGTATCATATCCTACTTACCTGTTCAATTTAGAGAAGGATTATGCCTACAATCGTGGTCAAAGATCAGTCAAGATAAGGAACAAGATCAACGGACGAAGATTCTCGATTCACTCTTACGTAGAAAATCGAGAAAGAGCCATGCATATTTTGATTCTAATTAGACTTATAGTCTTAGATTTATTTTACTTTCCATAGGCGAAATTGTCTCATATAGTTAATTTAAAATCTTGTATAAATACCGGTCTGTCAAAATCGGGAATAAGCTTGATTTTGTGATAATATTGTGATACATTTTTAAACTTTGTTTTGTTAATGAATAAGACCAGTCCCAGAACATTGATGCACATATAGCCTACATATATTTACAGTCATTATATTGCAGAGGGCACCATGCACGGAAAGGATGCTTTTATAGTCATTTCGTAGTTCAATTTATTGTCATTTCATAGCTTAATTTACCGTTATTTCGTAGTTAATTTATCGTCGCTTTTTGGTTTAATTTCTCATCCTTCCATAGTTTATTTCCATGTCAATTAGTTTCTAAATGTTTTCTCAACTAGTTGATTACATTTATGCACAATTGATTGTTATATCTTATGCTCTCATGAATTGTTTCGTTAGCATGACTCTGTCATCTTCCAATCGAAATTGTTCTCACATTTGATTACACAACAACCATAGGATTTAGATTAGACATTTCATTTTGCGCAATAAATAATATATCATTATTTTCTAGCCTTAGTTAAATTTGAATTCAATTAACACAGTCAGTTCAATTTCACAATAATAAATTTTATGCTTTCGTTCCATGGAATGCCGAACAGAGTTAGATTAGAGTTATATTTAAATTATTCTTAGATAGATTTAAAATTAGGACATAGTTAGATTGGAATTATGATTTTATCATTTTAGATAGATTCGAAATTAGATCAGATGCTCTGTTTTCATAGAATTAATATTTCCAATTGATAAATTAGAACATTTTTTTTTTTCATGTTAATAGATAAAACATAATTCAAAGAATAATAGAAATCAATAGAATCTAGAACAATTCTTTGTTTAAATACATAATTAGTTTAATTAGATGTTTTCTGTAGATGTTCTTCTAGCATAAAATAGTCTAACATGGCTCAGATTTAACCATCCAAAGATTGATTTATTTTTATGCAAAATAGATTAGTTAATTAACATTTCATTTTCTTCCTTCTTTTAGATTTTATATTTCATTCATTTTATAAATTAATTTGTAAATCAATTTCTTTTCTTAGAGTAAAAATAGCATTTAGTTTTCTTCCTTCTTAAGATTAAGTTTTTCATCATTATATTTCTCTCAGATTTATTTATTTCCTGACATTCAAGATTTCATTTAAAATCCTAGACTTCATTCCTTAGATCAATTTTATTTTTTAACATTAGGCATAAAATACAAACCCCCCAAAAAAAATACAAAATATACAACGAAGTAAGAAAGAAGGGCATCTAAGCATATATGGTGCACCACACTTCATCATATTACTAACCTTGGTCGATAATTTATGATAGTAATTTAAGACATTAAATTGACTAAGCAAAGATCACACACAAAAAAAGGGTGGTTCATGTGCAACGATTTGAGTTTATTGGATGAATCAGGTAAGGTAACATGGACCTCTGGGATTTCAGATTCAGGAAAGGTCTCATTGACCACAATTTTGAGATGAGGAAGCTTAGGACAATTATGGGTGGCATACCCAACCATATCACACAAAGCACATAGAGGTGACTGCTTTGGAGGCTTAGGATGAGAAGGAGTTGTTTGGGGGGCCTTTCCCTTAGGTTCCTTCTTTTTGGCTTTGTGCACCTCACCGGATGCTTTCGCAATAGGATTAGGTTCCTGTTGAGGTGGTTGTGGCATTGAAGTAAAGGGAGGGGTCACGGCGACTGGTTGGACCGCGGTCAAAGCAATATATGGTTTGAGCTAAATAGGCGGAGTGTTTGTTGGGGAACCGATGTACCAGAATGGGATCCCCAGGGTAAAATTGGGAGGGCTCAACTTAACCATAACAGGCACCGAAAATACTTCAGAGGGGGGAGCTAAAAAAGGTATTTGACTGGAAGATTAATGGCCTCGCAAAATGGCTCCCAAATGGTTAAGGCTAGGGGAACCGTTCCTAGTTGAAAAAGGTTGGGAGAGACACCAGCAAAAGGAGAAGGTCCTTGAGGAGAAGGTCTTGAAGGCTGAGTTGAGTGAACAACAATAGGTTGCAAAGGCGCTGGTTGTTGGTTAGTCGAACCAGGCCGCTTTTGGCTAGCCTGAGATGCTTGCAACATGAAAACACTCGATGAGATGGACTTAATGTTAAGAGGGGGGCAGGGGGGGCCAGGGAATGAATAAATTAAGGATTAATATTTATAGAATCTTGGTGAAACACTAGTTAGAGGTGTGAATTATTGGTTATTGGACACCGAAGATATGATAGGCTCTAGGGAGGTCTAAGACTTCGGTTCACAATATGTCAACTAATCAATAGTGACGATATTTCCATTATGGGGAAAAAATATTATGGTAAAAAGTAGATGCGGCAACTGACATCACATAGGTATAGCTATGATCCATGAGGATATTGTAATCCAAGGGGGCACCATTGAATTCTATGTCAATACAAACAATCTTGCCTGCAAGTGTGACAGTAAAATTGCATAACATGCCAAGGGGATGTGACGGGTGACCGTCCCGCACACGCAAAGTGATGGTGGATGGGGCTAAGTTGGGTGATCTGATCTCGTTCCAAACATAGGTGGACATCACATAGGTGGATGTGGGCTTGTCAATGATACATCTCTGAACATGGGCATCACGGATCTTGATTGGTATTTGGAAGGCAATGTATGAAGGTAAAGCGGGATGCTCTGATTTGTCAACATCAAAGAAAATTAAACGATCATATGAAGGATCCATATCACCCAAAGTAGATAGTAGAGCTTTTCGTTGAGATGGGAATGACTGGAAGACTTATAGAATTGAGATGGCAACATGAGATTGTGCCAAGTCATCTACTATGTTGTAGGTGTGGGCGACTTTGGAAGAAGCAGCATTTTGGAATAATGGCCCTTTGGGGATCTTGTGAATGATCTCTGCCTTAGGTTGAGGGATCTGTAAGGGAAATTATAGTGTCAAAATGGATTCTGTGGGAACTTTGGTTTAGACTTAGTTGAAAATGTAGTGGGTGGCTTGTCATATTGGTGCGACTGGGTCTGAAGGTTAACATCAATGGTATTGATCTCTTCAGAATTCATCATGTGAATCTGGTAATTGGGGTTAATAGACTGTGGATGTTGAGGAGCAACATGATATTGATGTGGTTGGTTAGCAACATATCCTTTCTGAGGGAAAGGATTGGTGAACAGAGTCAGTTGAGTTGGCATAGTATTTGGAGGAAGCGAAGTGGTGGCTTCCTGTCCTCTAGATGTTATTTGTGCTTCCCACAACTAGTGCATTTGGGGTAAAAGGGGACAATCATGAGTATAATGGCCATGTACACCACAACATGAACAAGGCTTGTTCATACGAAGAGGATTTTTCTGCTTGGGTTGATCACCTTGTTGCATGGTTTGTGTTGTTAGGTCGGTTCCCTTGTGGTGCATTTGGTTTAAACAGGTTGGGGTAAACAGGTTGAGAAACAACTGGCCCTGACATCGGTTGATGTAGTTGGGAAAATGTGTAAGGCATGATTTGACCCAGATACATGCTTCCAAGAGGGGGATAAGTGTTGGAGGTGCTGGTCCCCCCCCCGGGGGAAACCATAACCCATTGAAGGATGAGTATATAGATGTGAAATAGATCCAATGATACCGTCAGGGGCATGAGATGTCCCCAGTGCATTGGCACCAATAGGTCTAGGGAGATTTGGTAAAATGGTATAAACATAAATAGACTGGTCATAAATCAAATCATATTTGAACACGACTTGGAGAGCTTCTTCCTCTATATGTGGAAAGTGATATGCGACATCTTTACCAATGGAAGGAAAAATAATTATAAGAAACCAATCCATATAGATGTTGTAACTCCTAGAGACATCAGTGATTTGCTAAATATCACTTCCTAAGACATATTAAAATTAGAGGATTTAAATACATTCACTTAAGGATTCCTCTGAGATTGCCTTCGCAAAGAATTCACGGGATAGTTGTTCAAGGATGATGAGGACTCTTGGTACTTACCTCATGCAAGAAAATTTTAACTCGGGATAGGCTTGGAAGGCTGTATACATCTGGAATGCTTCAAATGGGCCAAGTAAGAAACCAATGAACATATCTTTGGATATAGTGCGGTGATGAATATAAGAATTTAGTAGAAGAATTCTAGAGAGATGGGCTTAATTGGTGTAACAATCCAGTTCTCTAAGAATTTGGAATAAAAGGTGGAAAGTCATAGATTAGTGATTATAGAGTCTCAGAGAGTGCAATATTAAGGCTATATACTAGCTTAACACATGAGTGTCATCCTTCCTCAATGAGAACATATACAAAGTCATGAGTTAAACAATTTACATCCAACCTCTTTCACATATGAGTCAATGGAATAACATATAGTGAAATGGTAATTCTAAATAAAAAAAATATAAACACATACATACTTCTCATTAATTCATTTGGAATCGAGTTGGAGACAAAGTCATATTATATTAGCCTTCAAAACCAACTCTCAAGAATATGCATTTCAGAGCTAAAAAATAGCTTGTACATGACATATTACACAATATGACCCCAAAAATTTCCACAAAATACAGAACCCTTTCTTTTTGTCTAAATTTCCTACATATAGAGTTTCTTCTACGAGCTCTTGTCTGTATATTCTTTCTTGATAGACCCGTACATACATCGTGATAAAAAAAAAACATGATAAAAAGCTGGAGTGTGCCATGAGAAACACTCCTATAATAGAAAATAACAAAAAGATAGCTGAAACCATGTTTTAAACGACTAGACATCATAACTAAAAAGTAAATGAAACAAAACATTTGTAGATCACGTGGGCCAGATCTTGAAACATGCATCTAGGACATTGCGAGATAGAAAAAGGTCCTGAGGTACATGGTCACATTGGAGTAGAGGATGAACCAAAGTGATGGGATGACATATGCACCCTCGACTGTGAAGTGGAGACCACTAGTGGATGTGAATGATCGTAACACCTCTGCCACATGATTTTTGAGGGAAATGGCGTAACATTGAAGAGTTCGAACAATTCCTGAAGGTGACTTAATTCAAAATAATTTAGGTTGGCCGAGAAAAACTGTTTAGCATTGGCTAGCAATAGAAATTCATTTTGGAGAAATGCCATCAAGTTTTCAGCCTTAAGTCGAGATGTATTCTCCTAAGCTGAGTTAACTCTGCACTTGATTTCAACCATTCTCTGCTCATATGTTGCCCAGGGGAGCAACAAGCCTAATGGATCCCAACAAGTTGGTAGTCCTTCCTCCATGAATTTATTCCATTCACTTTCAAATGATTCCACTCCTCTGGAAACTATCCCCAGACAATCAATTGCCTTTCCTCTAGCATCTTTCTTATGTATCATTCTCATGATTTCCATCACCATCCCAAAACAACCGTCCAATCTACGCATTCCCAATTCCTCAGTGGGGAGTTTGTAGATGAACTGAATGTAATCCATGTGATCGTCACATTCTCATTCCCCTCTATATGACCTGCATCTAATTGTGCCTTGAAATCACGAACAATGCTCTTCTTATCATTAACCAAGATGATGTATTCCAAGTGATATTTTACCTCTTTTACTATTTCACTCCAGATCATCTATCTAGCTTACACTAAGGACATATTACCTTTAATTTGAGCCTTCAAGTCCTTGAATGATTTATTTACATCTCGGGACTCTCTGCGAGCCGTGTCCATCTCCTTCTCTAATGACGAGATCAACTTCTCTTTCTCAGCGAAGGTAGGCTTCATTTCCACTAGAAATCTACGCAGTGTCCAAGCTTTGTCTTTCGAGAGTTTCAGCTCTACCAGAGCCTTTTTCAAGTCCTTTTAGGGGTTCTATAGGTCCTTAGGTATCGAGATCAGACAAACATGACTATCTCGTTCCTCTTGTAACTCTTCCACTCTCATTTTCAATTTTGTTATCTCGTCGCCCTTCTAGAGGAGTATCTACTAGAGGGCTTCCTTCTCTTTTTCAACCTGGGCCAACTCAACTATCTGATTTTGTTTTGAGCCATTAATTTTCAACTTATGTCGCAACTCTTGTACTTTCAACTCTGTCTTTCTTAGCAGAGTTTTCACAATTGTTTCCTAGTCAGCTCCCTTCCCCTTTATCATTGCCATATACTCAACCAGCTTCTTGGAAGGGGCTTTAGAGTTCACCCTTTCCCTCTTCAGGGTAGCTACCATCTTATCCAGCCGATTCTGGGATTTTTCCAAAGCAAGAGTGTGTTTTAATACTTCATTGTGTAACATTTCTCCATTTTCTTTGTGGATATTTAGCTTGTCAGATAATGGAATGGAAGCTAGATCAAGTATCATTTCTAGAGCCTTGTACTTAGGGATGCGAGGTTGAGTGATGTACTGGAACTACCAGTTGGTAATTTTCTATGTCGAGAGCTACCAAAATCCTGGTGTGGTGTTTATCCACATATTGAGCTAGTTTCGTCTTCAAACTTTCTCTGGCTGACTGATTCTTTTCTTAAATTTTTTCCCCTAGAGGCCAGTCCATTCCTGATCCAATGTCTCTTTCCAAAAGACCCTCCCCACGGGTATGTATCTGTGAGTACACTAAAGGTGTTTGTGAATAAGCTATGTCTAAATAAATGTGAAACCCTGACTTATCTTTAACTCGGTCTATATACTCAGGGACCACCTCGCCACATTGTTCCATGACTATCCTTCTGGTCCTTCTATCCTTTGTTTTTTGCTGACGTGGCCCTCCTCTTCTACTTCCATGAAATCCTATACCATTCTGTAAATTTCTTGGTCCTAAGCCTCCTCCTCATTCTATGCACTATCTCCTCAAGGTATTCCTTTGGAAATTGGGGAGTCAACCACCATCTCTATATCCAAAGGCCATAAATCAAAGTTAGCTTTCCATTCAACTTGAGTTCTAGGCTCATGTTCATATGTAGAAGACTTAACCTTCTTCCTTCTTTTTGTAATGAATCCCTTAGGTTCATAGTGCCATATATATCCAAGTAGGAATTTCATCTTCTGAAGCAGCCCCTTAGCTAGAGGAAGTGTATGCCTTCAGTTGATGGTAAAAAACCCTACTACACTTGGGAGGTTTAAGTTATAACCCTTCTTCATAGGCACAAATTTGGTTTGGTCTACGTTCAAGAATTTCCTAATGAACTTGAGGGCACAAATTCTCATGGGCATGAAGGCTGACAGATAGAAAGGAGGAATCTCATAACCATAAACCCTAATTTCAGTGTGACTCTCGAACAAATACCAATCTCCTACACAGTCTGTATCACTGAACTGGAGTAGCTCTTTCTCTTTAGGAAAAATCCTAGGCGGAAGGCTACCATGTATAATCTCATAGGCCATAGACATGAAATACGTGATGAATTTAGTGTATCCCCTGCCTCTAGGGTAGTTTCGAACTAAAAGGGTCCACTCAAATACAAATTTTGGCTCTTCCCCTTGCTTAGATAACTTGTCCAGGCTTAAGCCCTCGAACTAGTCTGCATGTGAAAAAAGGAATCCTAGACAAGCATTAGTTACCTAACTAGCATTGTCTACCCCCAACATACTGGAAATGATTTGTAGGATAGGTTGGATGGTCTTAGGAAAGAGAGAAAGAGGGAATTTCTCAGTTGGTTTGAGAACATATACATGAGGCATGGAAATTAGCTCTAGGAGGGACCTCCATTTCTCGAGATGAAGGTTCAAGAAATGACACATGAGGGTTACCTCAGTGAACTCGAGGTAGTCATGGGAAGGAGGGTAACACATGGATTTCCTAATTAGTTGAGGGGTTATTTTGAGTATTTTAGTCCCCTATTTAGAAAGGAGGAAACCCTTCTACTCGATATAATCCTTGACAAGTTGGGTTATAAATTCAAGGAAGTGATGAATTGATGGGGGAATTTGGTAATAAATCCCTGAGTCCACCACCCTAAAAAAATCCTCACCCTTCAATTTGTAGCCCAGGAGCTCAGACCACATATTGGCCAAATTCAAAGGGTAAATGGGGTCGCATAGCTAGGCTTGGGAGGCCATGAATGCGTCAGGATCAAAGGTTATCTTGGCCTCTCAGGCTTGCGGGCTCTCAGGTGTGGTCTTCTTCATCTTATGAACCATAATTAGAGAAACACAACAAAAGAAAACAACAGGGGACTGACCAAATACCTAAGGTGACGAGAGTGACGTGAGACAAGACCTGCACAAGGTGTGACTTTTTCCTAGGTGCTCAGCTTGGTAAGAATACAATTAGTAAGAAAAAAAACGGTTAGGAATAAAATGTGGAGGGAAATGGTCCTTTTAGAGTGAGGAATGGGACAACAACTAGAGGGTTGATGCCAGGAGGAAATCAATAGGATGACACATGGCATAGGGAGACTAGCTCAGGGTGACTGGGTGGGTGAGAGGCCTCGTGCCCAATTCGTCATACCAGCTTCGTACCCTGAATTTTACCTTACCGCATTTACCTTCACGTTGTGCCATGGTTTGGGTGGTCCCCACTGGCTTTTTGATAGGTCAATGAGCCCATGACATATTAGAACTTCACCCCTTAGAGCCTGCATGATTGGTCAGTCCGCTTGCTGACTTCGTCATTTCCAGTAGGTCAGCTCCACCTTCTCCTTTCGCCTTGAATGATGACAGAATGTTCTTTGTGTGGTCTCTAGGGTCGCACTACCACCCTTCCAGCTACACAGTGACTGCATAGTGCTTTTTCATGGGTTGCACAATCAATGAACCATCTCACCAGTTGCAGGAAGCTTCCCTTGTTGTCTTACCCCCCCCCCCCCCGGCTTTCATTTGGCTATGCGTGAAATGAGACCTTTGTTTGTGTGTTCACATGCCAAGATTGGCTCCACTTAGGGACAATGTACTACCTCTAGTGTGTTTAGAACTTGCAGACAAGATTCTTGTGTTATATTGGGTGAATGTAGTCATTATTGTATGTTTCAAAAACACTTTGCAGATATAATCAAAAGATAAAGGAGGCATAAAAATAAATATGGAACATTTACAGTGGAAGGATATGTACAATGGGCCAAAGATGCCCATGTCAGTGTTGAAAATAGAACTTGAGAAATTTTCCATTGACATGCATCTCAAGTATATCTCCATATAAATACTTTATCAAGAAGGTGTTTTTTCCTTTGGCCTCAATAGCTTTGAATGGTCCAGACAAGAGTGGACCAAAATTCCCATGTTTTCCTTTGACAAATCTTATGACGTCCCATCTCAGCACCAGGTCTCCTGCTTGAAAACCTCAGTCCTTAGCCTTATGGTTAAATAGGATATTCATTTTTTTTTATAGCTAGCCATCCTAAGGTTCACTTTCTCCCTGCTTTCATTGAACTCAACCAGTTGGTTCATTCTCCTTGTGAGGGCATTTGGCTCCTCCTCACCGTCTTGCAAAAACTAGTCTACTGATAGTGCAAGTTGTGTGGGGAACACTATTGCCTTGCCATATACTAGTGCATATGTAAAATTTCTCGTGGACCTTTTGGTCACTTTCCCATAGTGAAAATTTTAGTTGGGAATCCCAATTCTTCTAATTCTCATTAATCGTCTTCTTGAAAATCCTTACAAAATTTTTTTTGGATGATTTGGCCAATATTTTTCCTTGGGAATAGTACAATTTGGAATTCTTGAGTAATATGTTGTACTTTTGACAAAAAATTATGAACTTTAGGGACTTAAATGCCTAAGAATTTTCAGTGATTATCTTTGTTGGACACCTAAAACTTGCAACTATATTTTCCTCCAGAAATTTGATCACCGCCACATCGGTAAAATTTCACTCTGGCACCACCTTGACCCACTTAGTAAAGTAATGTGTGGTGGTAAGAATCCATTGGCATTGGTTGCTAGACGATGGGTGAATTTCCCCAATGAAGTCGATCCCCCATTTCTTAAATGGTTCTTCGATGTGCACAGGGATGAGTGGGAGAGGTGTGAACTTCACTTTTTCAGCAAATGGTTGGCACTTTTCCTAGGCTCTGACATGTGCTTGAATGTCACCACACAATATAGGCCAAAAGAAACCAACCTTGGGTATCTTATGAGTCATCACGCACCAACTATAATGCTCGCTACATATTCCACCATGAAACTCCTTTATCACCTCCTTAGTTTCCTGCTCTATCAAGCATAACAACAATATTCCCAATGGGCCTCTCCAATACAACCACCCATTTTCTACTGTGAACTTCTGAGACCTCAGTCATGGGGTGCGATACTCATTTTATCGAACTCAGGTGGACATCTTAAAGTCAAGAGTTATTCCACTATATCTTTGTACCAGAGGGAAAGGAGGTACTTTACATGTGTCTTATGTGTGTAGGCTTCTATTATTGATTGTAGGCCTGTATCATCCTTTACTTCATTACTTGAAAATTCCAGATTTATCCCTAGGGCTTGACAATTTGACTCTGACAGGATCTTCGCCAGCCCCTGGCCTTTGATCAATTTAGTGGGTTTGATCTCCATTTCGTACTCTTGTATCTTTTCTATCCACATACTCCTTTTCCATTCACTGTCACCTTGTACCAAAATATCTTTCACAGCGGCAGTGGGTACATAAGAAATGATGGTGGATTGTAAAATATACACTCGAAAAGCCTTTGGGCCTTTGATCAAGACATATGCCTTTTGTTCCAATATATTGTATTTCAACTCTGTGTCTATGAGAACTTAACTGAAGAATGCAATAGGCTTGTCATGTCCATTGTCATTTTTTTACAACAACACTATGGATATCATGTGAGGCAATGTGAAAGAAAAAATCAGGAAAGGCTTCAGATAGTCCGGGCCAGCTAAGATTGGGGCCTTTGCAAAGGCTTATTTTATTTTAACAAATGATTCCATAGATTGGGCAGTCCAACTTACTTTTCTACATTTCCTTATCATCTCTGTGATGTTCCTGACGATCTCAACATAATTGGGTATAAAGCACGTTAAGAAATTTATCCTTCCCAAAAATACTTATACCTCCTTTTTATTTCTATGTAGTGGAATGCCATTTATCACCTCCACCTATTGAGGATCCCCTTCCCTGGTTACTATGTGTCCTAGTAATTTCCCTTCTTCAAGAGAAAACTTGGGATTTCTGAGGGTTTAGAGATAGACCATACCTGTGGAACTTATCAAAGGTTAGCTTAAGGTGCTCAATGCGTTCAACATATGTCTTGGAGAAGACAATAATATCATCCAAGTAGATAACCACAAACTTATCCTGGTACCCAAAGAAAGCGATATCCATGGAACACTAGAAGGTAGCATTGATGGTTATGAGGCCAAAGGGCATCTGAGTGTGCATAAAAGTTCCCCAAGGTGTGATGAATGTCATTTTCTTCTAGTCCTCTGGGCTAACTAACTCCTAGTTGTATCCCGAGAACCCATCCATCATCGACATATGAGAGGATCCCACAACCTTCTGTAGGATGTGGTCCATTTTGGGAAAGGGGTAGTTGTCTTTGGTTGAAACCTTGTTCAAATTTCAAAAATCTACACAGAGCCTGATCTCACCATTTTTATTTCTTGTGGGTACCAAGTTTTCTACCCACTTTGAATACCTTAGGGGCACAATAATATTTTCTTGCAGCAGCTTCTTGACTTCTTTCTCAATAGTGGGAAAAAGGAGAGGATTTATCTGCCCTAACTTCTGGTTATGTGGCTTAACATATTATTTGAGGGGGATTTTATTCTGTATAATGTCCACATTTAAAGTATTCAAATATTGATATGACCAAGCGAAGACGTCTTTGTAGGACTTGAACAGTTTCATATATTTTCGAGTATATTCTTTACGAACCCCTTTTTATAACTTTAAGAGCTTAGGGTCTTCATCTGTTCCAATATTTAAATCTCTCACTGGCTCATCAAGTACTAGCTTATAATTATTCACCGAGATATTGCTTTTGTCAAAAATCCTCTCCAAGGGTACTAGACCCCTGGGGAGAATTTTTCCCTTCAATTGAAGAACTTTGTGTCCATCAAGAGTTCCCTCCCATCTTGTCTTTGGTTCTTTGGCCTCTGCACCATCACCCAAGTCTATTACTGAACTAGAGAATTTTCCCACCATCTCCATGAAGCGCTTGATCTGCTCCTCATATTTTAATACCTGCCAGTGTTTAACATTATCTGGAATGGAGGGATGGTACCTCGCCTCTATTTCATATATGAGCAATGGATTCAAGAGGGAGGTAAAATAACTAGCTGCCACGAATAGGAATCTACCATTTGATTTTTGTCCTGAGGCATAAATTGGATACTGAATGCTAGGAAAAAAATTTCAACTAAATACCACACCTCATTCCTTTAGGCCCTAAGGTGAGGATGCTTTTCTTGGCATTGACTTCTCACTTTCTTCACCACCAATTCTGGTCTCCAAACACTTTGAGGCTTTGTATGTTAATATTACTTGTTACTTTCAATCCTAACAATAGTGCTTCATATTCCGCTACATTATTTATGGCTTCAAATTCCAGCTTGAAAGACAGGGGAATCAAGCATCCTTCAGGAGATATTAGAAGAAAACCTGCCATGTTTCCTTCCCTTGAGTAAGCTCCGTCAAACCGTAAAGTCCAAATATCATTTTCTTCTTCCTTCTTAAAGTCGACCCATTTTAGAGGGAAAATATTTGTTTCCTAAAGGAGCATCTCATCTTTCTCCAACATTAGGTAAAATAATTCACAATATTTTCCATATACCAGGGAGTTAGTCAAACCATCAGCTTGGGTAACCATTTTCACGAACCTTGAATCCCTGTACAACCTCCTCCCTTCCCCACCGAAAACGGGGATAGTGGGTAGGTTAAGTCAAGATTTATTGATCCTCTGATATTGGATCCCCAAGACGTGGATAACAACATACCAAATTTGGATAGTATAATTGCTACTACTATATCCATCACCACACTTTTTGCAGGAATTTGTGTCAATTTTACCACCAGATCATTTATCATCCCCAAAAATTTTACTCTCTTGGAGTCAAATGTATTGTTGTATTTATATGGCCTTGTAATCTACAACCCAAGCTGCTCCATGACGGACAGTGGCAGGAGGTTATGTGATTCCCCTGAATCTAGCATACAATTATGTAACAATAGGTCGTGTATTACTAGAGTCATATAGAACATAGGAATGGATGAGTCGTGCTCTTCTACATGGGGTCCAAAAACAAACATGGGCTATTCTTCTTTGATATTTAGGCTATCTGGAAAGAGAGTAACACTAGGAGGATGCATGAATTGAGACACTTGGGCTTTTTATGATGGCTCTTCAATATTTCATTAAGGGGGACAGGTATTTTGACTTTTTCTAATTCTTTTTGGAGGTTAAAGATGATTGGTCCTTTTTCAACCTGACATGTTTTAGTATGTTGCCTAGGTTGGTCAGCTAAATTTAAAGGTGGAGCAGAAGGCTTCTCAAATTTTGAAGGGTTGGGCTCTTGACCCACGGATGTGGATGTAGTAGGATTTTTATGACTTGTTTCTTCTAGTGGCTTCTTCCCCTTATTTGGAGAAATGGGAAGAGTTTGGTTCTTTGACACCGACTCATAATTCTACTCTTGCACCTGGGTTCTTTTGTAGGAGGACCTAAGGTCATATTTCTTGTGGAGCTGAGCTTGCATGAAATCTACAAACTGCTTGCAGTAACTATCAATTACTTTGTCTTCCAGGGGAATGTCCTGTTCCTCCCCATCTTCTTGGGGAGTAAGCTCACCTCCCTTGTCACATAATAATCTAGAAACTAATTCTCCTGAGTTTCTATGATTTCTTCCTTCCTCCCTTCTACTTTTCCTTCCATGTATAGAGGGGGTTAGATGTGATCTTGTTTCTCCTTTATGTCACGATGCAAAAAATGTAGAGGAGGATTTCAATACTGAGGATTAAAATCTTGGTTAGGAACCATCTGATTTGATTGACGAGGAGAGCTCTTGTATTGTAACTCGAGTTTTACTAGCTTATTAGAGAGATTTTTGATTAGCTTGTTCATTTCTTCTATTCTATACTCCTGCGACTCTCTCTCTTGGTTCGAGGTGATGGATTCATCCTTATTCTTCCTTCTTAGTTCTTGATATACTTTTCCCTTGAATTTTTCTAGTAGAGGAAAAAATTTCTTCTACCTCCAAAGCATCTGTTTGAATTTGATCGAGAGACACATAATTTATTTCTCTTAGGGTAAATCAAAATTTTGGTTCAAATACCCCAGCAAAAGCTACCTTAGCAGCAACTTGAGGGGGTTTTATCTCTACGGGGATATTATTATATAGCTTTTTGAACCTCTTAAAAAACTCGGTGACATCCTCGTTATGTCTCTTCATCAAGGCATTAAACTCTGTGAGGACGTAAACATGGTCTCTCTTCTCTCACCACTTTTGAATGAAGATATTCTCCATTTCTTCCCAAGTGTGAATAGAGTTTTTGGTTAATTATTTAAACCACTTCCAAGCCTCTCCATATAGAAATTAGATGAAGAGCATCAATACTACGTCGAGATGTTCCACATTCACCTTCTCAGCAAAGGTACATAAATTCTCAATGTGTCTCTATGCTGGAGTGCTATCTTCCCCTACAAATCGAGGTAGAAGCTTCAGATAGTCTTATGGCATGTCGTTTAGTAGCTAAGGAAGGGCCAATGGGGCATACTTTTTCAGGAGGAAACCATACACATCCATATGAGGAGATGGCGATGGTAGATTATGGATTTGAGATTGATGCCAGAAGGTGTGAGGGATGTTGAGGTTTCTTTTAGTAGATGAGGTATTTACCTATACATTATGGTGGGACATTGGGACTTATTTTACCTCTTCAGCTTCGAGAGAAGGATGGAAAGAAGGGAAGGAAGAGTTGACTAATTGTACTTCGTCTTTTATGAATGGATTGGATATGCAAGAGACATCCATTAGGTATTCTAGTACTCGGGCTGTGGAGTATTGACCATAGATATTTTCTCTTTGAGACAAGGAGGGTGAAGTTTCAAGAGAAAAAGGTGGTAAGCCGGTCTGGCTAGGTTTCCTTTCTTTCCAGACTTTTTTGAAGATGATTTTCTTAGGATCAGATACGAAGGGGATTTTTAATTAGGTGGTATCTAATCAGGTATGCGGCCTGGTGAAAGAAAATATTATTAATGATTTGAAACTGATTGTAGTGGAGTCGCCAAGGTGAGGGTTATGAAACTCCCAACCCTTCCTGCTCACCTGCCTAAAGGGTGGAACTTATGTTATATTCCAGAAAACTATTTTTCTAATTCGATCCTTAGCAACATCACCAAAAAGATGTTGTAACTCTTAGAGACAAACCTAAGTTGATAAATACCAGTTCCTATGACATCTTAAAATTAGAGGATTTAAATACATTGAATTAAGGATTCCTTTGATAGTGTCTTCGTAAAGAATTCGTGGGACGGTGGTTAAGGGATGATGAGGACTATTGGTACTCCGCTCATGCAAGAAAATTTTAACTTGGAATGGGCTCGGGAGGATGTATGTGTCTGGGATGCTTCAAATGGGCCAAGTAAGAAACCAATGAACATATCTTTAGATATAGTGTGGCAATGACTAGAATAATTTAGCGGAGGAACTCTGGAGAGATGGGCTTAGTTGGTGTAAGAATCTAGTTCTCTGAGAATTTTGAAGAAAAGGTGGCAAGTCGGATATTAGTGATAAAAGTTTCTCACGGAGCGCAATATTAAGGTTTTATACTATCTTAACACATGAGTTTCATCCTTCCTCAACAAGAACATATACAAATTCATGAGTTGAACAATTTACATCCATCGTCTTTCACACATGAGTCATTAGAATAAAAAATATTGAAATGGTAATTCTAAATAAACAAAAGATAAACACATACATACTGCTCATTAATTCAATTGGAATCCATTTGGAGCTAAGCCATATTATATTAGCCTTCAAAAAAAACTCTCCAGAATATACATTTTAGAGCTCAAAAATAGCTTGTACATGAAATATTGCAGAGTATGACCCCAAAAAATTCCATAAAATCCAAAACCTTTTCTTTTTGTTTGAATTTCCTACATATAGAGCTTCTTCTAGGGGCTCTTGGCCAGATATTATTTCTTGATAGACCCATACATACATCTTGATAAAAAATAACATGATAAAAAACTGGTGCGTGCCATGGGAAACACTCCTATAACAGAAAATAAAAACAACAAAGGTGAAATTGTGTTTTCACCCACTAGGCATCATAACCAAAAAGTAAAAAAAAACAAAACATTTGTAGGCTACGTGGGCCGGATCTTGAAACATTCATTTGGGACATCGTAGGGTAGCAAAAATTCCTGAGGTACGTGGATGCATTAGAGTAGAGGACGAACTAGTATGATGGGATAACATAGGCACCCTCAGCTGTCAACTGGATGTCGCTGGTGGATGTGCATGCTTGTAACACCTCTGCCAAATGATTTCTAAGGGCAATGACACAATGCTGAAGAGTTTAAACAAAGCCCAAGATTGAGTTAATTTAGAATAATCTAGGTTGGCTGAGAAAAACTGTTTAACCTTGGCTAGTAACATAAATTCATTTCAGAGAGATGCCACCAAGGTTTTGGCCTTAAGTCGGGATGTATTATCCTGAGTTGAGTCAGCTTTACACTTGATATCGACCATTCTCTACTCATACGTTGCGTAGGGGAGCAGAACGCCTAATGGATCCCAACAGGCTGGCAGTCTTGCCTCCACGACTTTATTCCATTCATTGTTAGACACTTCCACTCCTCTGGAAACTATCCCTAGATAATCGGTTTCCTTTGCTTCAGCATCTTACTTCTGTATCATTCTCATGATTTCCATCATCATCCCAAAATGTTCGACCACTATGCACATTCCCTATTCCTCAGTGGGGATTGCGTTGATGAAATAAATGTAACCCCACATGATCAACATGTTCTCATTCCCCTCTTTGCGACTTGCATATAATTGCACCTTGAAATCGCAGCCAATGTTCTTCTTTTCATTAGCCAAGGTGATCTTTTACCTCTTTTATTATTTCACTCTAGATCATCTGCTTGGCTTCCACCAAGGACATATTACCTTTAATTTGAGCCTTCAAATCATTGACTAATTTATTTAGATCCTGTGACTCTCTGTGAGATGTGTCCATCTACTTCTGTAATGACAATATTAGCTTCTCTTTCTTAGCCAAGGTAGTATTCGCTTCCTCTAAATAACTACGAACTATGTGAGATTCATCTTACAAGACTTTCAGCTCTGCTAGATCCTTTGTCAAGTGATATGAGGCTTGTTGAAACTCGACCACTCTCCTTTTCAGTTCTGTTATCTCGTCTCCCTTTTGGAGGAGTATCTCCGAGAGGGCTTCTTTCTCTTTTTCAACATGGGCCAACTCATCTGTCTGAATGTGTTCTGAGGTGGTAATGTTTAGGTTACATCACAACCCTTGCAATTCCAGCTCTATCTTTCTAAGAAAAGTTTACACGGTTGTCAGCTCCCTTCCCCTTTAGCATTGCCTTATACTTAACCAGCTTCTTGGAAAGCACTTTAGAGTTCACCATTTCTCTCTTCAAGGTAGCTACCATATTATCCAGCCAATTTTGCACTTTTTCCAAAGTAAGGGTGTGTTTTAATACTTCATTTTGAAACATTTCTCCAATTTATTTGTGGAGATTCAACTTGTCAGGTAATGGAATGGAAGCTAGATCGAGTATCATTTCTAGAGCCTTGTATTCAGAATCAGGGGGTAGGGGATGAGAGGTTGAGTGATGTATTGCAACTAGTAGTTGGTCATTTTCTACGTCGAGAGCCACCAAAATATTGGTGTGTTTTTTATCCACATATTGGGCTAGTTCCGTCTTCAACCTTTCTCTAGCCAAATGATTATTTTCTTCAATATTTTCCCCTAGAGGCCAGTCCATTCCTGATCCACTGTCTCTTTCCTAAGGACCCTCCATAGGGGTAAATATCTATGAATATGGTGAAGACACCTGTGAAGAAGCTATGTCTAAAGAAATCCAAAACCCTGACTTATCTGTACCTCAGTCTATATACTCAGGGACCACCTTGCTAGGTTGTTCCATGACCTATCCTTCAAGTCCTTCTATCCTTTTATTTTTTCTGATGTGGCCTTCCTCTTCTACTTCCATGAAATCCTATACCATTTTGTAACTTTCTTGGTCCTAATCCTCCTCCTCATTCTACGCACTATCTCCTCTAGAGATTCCTTTGGAAATTGGGAAATTGGCCTTGATCTCTGTATCCAAAGGCCATGAATCAGAGTTAGCTTTCCATTAAAATTAAGGTCTAGGCTCATGTTCTTATGTCAAATGATTAATCTTCTTCATTCTTTGTGCAATGAATCCCTTAGGGTCATAGTGCCATACATCTCCTTGCAAGAAGTTCATCTTCTAAAGCAGCCCCTCAGCTAGAGGAAGTGCATGCCTTGAGCTGATGGTAAACGACCCTACTACACTCAGGAGCTTTAAGATATAACCCTTCTTCCTAGGCATAAAATGAGTTTGGACTATGCTCAGGACTTGCCTAATGAGCTTAAGGGAAAAAATTCTCATGGGCATGTAGGCTGGAAGATGGAAAGGAAGAATCTCATAACCATAAAACTTGATTTCAGTCTGATTCTTGAACAAATACCAGTCCCCTACATAGTCTGTCTCACTAAACTAGAGCAACTCTTTTTGTTTGGGAAAAATATTGGGTGGAGGGTTATCATGTATAATTTCATAGGCCCTATACATGAAATCCGTGATGAATTTCATGTATCCCATGCCTCTTAGATGTTTTCAAACTAAAAGGGTCCACTCAAATACAGATTTTGGCTCTTCCTCTTTCTTAGAGAACTTGTCTTGGCCTAGGCCCTTGAAGTTGTCTGCATGTGCGAAAAGGAACAAATAAAAAACCAAATAATAGTACCTAAAAATACTTGAAATTGATAGGTCTTGGAAATGAGCCTAAATTTATGAGGCTAGAAAAGTAGGAATGTCAAGAAAAACACCAGAATGCATCATGAAGTAAAGGAATCCTAGACAAGTTTTAGTTACCCAACTAGCATTGTCTATGTTGAGATTCAATAAGAAGATCCTAGTGAAAATTAAGCACCTACACTAGGATGGAGCCTGAAGCTATTTTTAGGTGGATGCCTATTTATATATGCATGAGCAAATTCTATTTATAGATGATGTCTATTTATAGATGCATGTCGGCTATTATTATCCCTTAATAATGGTTGGACAATAAACAATAATCTATTCTGAATGAGCACCTGGAAATAGTTAACTGAAGTGGCAAATCAGCTAGCTATAGGAATTTTGAATTAAAAGGGTTGTTGGTGGGACATGCAGATTGACTTAGTTGTAATTGAGTGATTTGAAGTTGTAACAGAGTTGGAAGTGCAACTATGAAATTTGTAAAGTATTTTAACTCATTTAAGTGAGTTAAATAGTTTAGATAGTTATATAAAAGTTGGATTAAGGACCCTTAGGTGTGAAATGGGGCTAGAGCAGGTTGAAGAGGTCAAATTTTACCAAATAAAACAACGATGTTATGGAGGAGTGGCATTAATGATGAGACAACACAGTTTTGGAGGGAGATTGATTGTGTGATGGTGGAAACCCTAATGAGTGGGACCCAAGGTGAGAAGGCTCACATTGTTTATAAGGAAGAGGATGGCAGCCATATGAGGTTAGCTTATGAATATTATTTTGATATGTCTATTTAGAATTTTTCTCTCTTCAGCTGTTTACCTAAGATTGCTGGTGTTTTTTAGCACAGGGTGCTCTTGTTTAGGAATCCCACCTCTTTCCTTGAGTGGCCTCTTGGGAGAGTATTGATCTATAATTTCCACATATCTAGCATTCAGACCAAGCTTCAGTATTCAGCTACAACACAATTTATGTAGAATATTGTGTTGTATGGCAGGGTGTTGCAGTGGAGGGTTGAAAAATCCACTTATTGAGCTAGTTTTCCATAGGAGGAAGGATTCCTCCTCTTGGGAGATCAGCAAGGAGGGTTCTTGGGCACATTTAAGATATTTGGCACTAGGCCAACTTATCCCCATCATTGACAGTGCATTTTCAGCTGGGAATTGTGCTATTTTGGAGGGTAGCTTCAGGGAAGGATCTAATGGCTCTTTAGAGTGTTTTCCTGTGGTTTAAGGGTTCAACCTTTCACTAGAGGAGACCTTTGAGGAGATATACATCAGATCTATATTATTTCAGACTTATATTTTCATTAGATTTAGTTTTTAGTGACTCTTCAGTCCTAGGGTTGTAGATCACCATTTGTATTTGGGTGTATTTCCAGAAACCCTTCCCGAGTTCTCTTAGATTTGTATAAAAGAGACTAGATCTCATTTTTTGAGCATTATTGATTAATATATCAGCAGATCCATTTTTCTCTATAATTATGGAGTATAAACCCTCATTAGACTGTGTTGTCTCTTGTTGCAGTATTTTTGTGTTGTAGTAGTGTAATATTCCAAAAATTTAGCCTTCATCTAAATGTAATATTATAGTTGGTTTAATCACTAGGTAGGTGACTAAGTGAGTGGGGAGACCCATAAAACCCATTTATAAGGAATAATAACACTCCTAATGTGAAAGGAGGAAGAATAAGAAGCTTGATTAAGCACCTTTGGGTGTGAATAGGGATTGGATCATGTTGATTCAGTCAACTTTGACCAAATCAACAGCGTTGTCATAAAGGAGTGGTCTTTATGATGAGACAATGCAGTTTTAGTGGAGGACAACTTGCATGGGCTTGGTGGCAAGTATGGATGGTACCCAATGTGAGGAGGCTATCACGATATATATGGAGGGGATGAAAACCATTTTTATTCATGTTTTAGATTATCATTTTGATATTGGTCTGTTTAGACTTGCTTCTTCTTGCTGTTTAGCAAGGTTGTTGTGTTGTTTAGCACAATGGTGTTCTTGATCGGGAATCCCTACCTCATCCTCAGGGAAGGAGAGGGTCTTTGAGCTACATTTCCTCATTTCATAATTTTTCCAAGCTACCTCCTTCAGCTACAATGCAGTTTCTATTTAGAGCTAGGTTGTGTTGCAGGGTGCAGCAAAGGACGAACACATAGAGCTATTTCTAAGCTTGTTTTTCTATCGAGAGGTAGCCTATCCATTGGAGAATCAACAAGGAGGGATCCTGGGCATATTTTCACATAATTTTCATTAGGCGAACCATCTACCATCCCTCACAGTGCAGTCATATTTTTGAACTGCGTTATTTTTGGAGGCAATTGCTGGGAGGGTTCGTTGAGCTCATCAGGAGGGTCTATTTCTGAGTAGAGGGATCAACCTTCTATTTAGAAATACAGTTGGAGGAGGAAATCATCATTTCAGATCTATCATAGCCTCATTGCATTCAGATCCAGTCTACAGTGACATCTTAACCCCAGGGTTATTTGTCACATTGTATATTTCTTGGTATTTCTAGCAATATTTTCCAGGTTGGTTAGAAATCATGTATTAGAGCCCACATCTTCTTTTCTGGACATTTATTTTGTTTCTATCAGCCATATTTCATTCATGTATGTTTACAGCAGCATCTACACTGATATAGATAGTGCTAACACTACTCTCCAACATTCTATACAGTTGCAACAACTCATGTGCTGATTGTTCTACTCATTGGAGGCTTGTTTTATTTTCTTGAGTGGCTTGTCCCTCATGATATTTTTGTATATGGTTGCTGATATTATAATAAAATGATGGCTGTATATTGATCCCTCTTATTTCATGTTCATTTTTGCTATGATTTATATTTTTATGAGCTATATTGCTGCTATTTACCATTTGGGAGATTACAGTGGTATCAGAGTATAATCCTGGCTCAACCTGTGCATTCAAGACATTATGTCATTAGAAGGAGAATCTTCTTCTCACATAAAATAGAAGTTGTACAGAAGAAACAAAGGCATGACTCCAATATTTGGAGAATTTGAGGAAGAGAGGATCTCCCAGCTTCTTTTCCAAACTGTGAAAAATATCAAGGAAGATCTCAAGGAGATGAAAAGGGAGAGGTGTAGAAAAAATTCAAGAGGGATTGAAATTAAAGCAAGCCCTAGTTATTCACATGATGGGTGTGGAAATTCAGTGACACATGCAGATCCACAACGCAATTTATTTCCCAAATTCACTGTAAGAAGGATGGAGGAAGAAGATGCAGCAAGGAAGGAGACCTTGAGTGACTATCTTCAGGAGTATGAGTCTCAATCATGGAGATTCAAAGAGCACTTGGAATTCCAAGGGTTTTTCCAAGTCAAGGAAGAGAAAAGATCCAAAAACCATAATAGAAGCAGGAGAGGTAGAATCTTTCTATCTAACTTTGATGGATCAGAAAAGTGCACAACCAAAGCTTGGGTGGAGGAGCTAGATTCCTATTTTCAGCTACACCAAGTTTCAGAAAAGGAGGCCATTAGAGTAGCAGTGCTGCACCTCAAAGGTATGGCCCATGATTGGTGGTTTTATAGTTTTTATTTTTTTTATCATGCAAATGTAAACACTTATGCATGGTTCACTAAGAAATTAGTGAGAATATTTGATATCAAACATTGTAAAACATCATTTATTGAACCCAAAAACTCAAAACCTTTACATGAGTTGGAGAGATCTATTCTGCTAGCTCTACTCATTATTTTTTTTAAAGGCGATAAAAACATGCATGATGCCTTGCCAAGGGCAAGATCCCCACTTCTTGAAGAGTCCTCTTCTATAGATGAAGACATGGAGGTTCCTCCTTCAAGGGAAGACCAAGGTCAAGGGTCTCTCATTGATGATGATGCATTTTCAAATATTGATGAAGAGAATAAGCAGAGAAGAGCTAACAACGTTGTACCATTGGGAGAAGATCCATCACCACATGAAGTTGGGAAGGAAGCCATTGCTTCCATTAGAGGAGCCCTTGTGTCTTTGCAAGGAGTTCCAAATGATCCAACATGTGGGAACCAAAACACAATTCCGGAGCAGCATGCATCAATTATTATGGGTTGTGAATCTTGTGAGATGGAAGAAGAGAAGGATCAACATCAAGGGATGATGAGCATTCAACCTTATTTATTTCGGGAGGTTTCTACACAAAAAAAGGAGACTATGTTGCACATTGAAGAGAGGGACAAATAAGTCCATTCATATATATAGTCCACTTCATATTTTGATGTCTCACTACATGGGGGCATTCCACCGGGGAGGCCACCAGATCTAGAGCTGGTAAGAGAAATATTTCCATTTGGTTCACCACTCTTAGATTCCCGGGGGGTGAAGACCTTGGAGGAGTCTAGTAGAGAGTGGATATTTTGGCATAGACTTGAGGAGGAGGGAGACATTCTCCCATTTTCAGCATTACCCACTCTTGCTACATATATTGCGCTAACATAAGTTGCTATAGTGATGGAGGATGGCACCTTCATGGTGCAAGGGGGCTTCTCCATAGATTTGGAGAAACAGAGGGTACTTCCTTTAAGGGAGGAATCCTCCATACATTGGAGTAGATGGAGGCCACTCATGCTTACATTGGCCAACTTCAAGAGGTTCTTTTTGGAAGGTATCTTCTCATGGGAGGCCAACTTCCAAAAGACACCACTTCTGTTTGAGCATGAAAAGCTGCATGATGGGCATGGAAACACTTTAGAGGATGAATTTGGCATAGGGGATGTCAAAGGAGAAGACGTTAGCATTTTGGGAGCTTCACATTTCATATCTTTAGCATTGTCTCTTAGGAGGATTGATCCATATTAGAGGTCTCAACTCTTGGTAGAGTACTCCAAGGATCTTGGTGCTTGCATGATTCTTGATGACCTAGATGGAGATGATAGATATATGGTGGATGATGTGGTCATCTATTCTTATGGCAAAGTCTTCTTGACTAAAGCTTCTGAGCTCAAGGAGAAGCTGCTACATGTAGCACATGGGGACTTCCTCTCCATGCACTTTGATGCATTTCATTATTTAGGATGGCATCCAGCATGATATATTTTGGCATACGGAGAGATGCATAGCCCAGATTTTGATGTAGAGGTTGGCACAGCCACTTCCCTACTCATTGAGAGTGAGGGAGAACTTCCAGATGAGCCATTTCAGCTCAATGACCAAAGTACATAGTAGAGGAGGTACATTTTTGCATTATGATTTGCACTTCTTTAATTTATATGAGCAACATATTGTACCAAGGATGATCCTTCCTTATTGCATATTGTATTTTCATGTACTTTAGGCCATTTTCAGCATTGATGTTGGCCATTCTATCGGTGGTTTGTGGGGGAAGCCACATGATTCTTGGTGTGCACCATTGGCACCACATTTTTCATTCATGATTTCATCTTATGGGATGATTGTGGCAGCAAATAAGTGGTTGGCAGGGCACTTGTTATTATTTGTTTTTAGGCAGGCAAGGGTTGCACTTCACTAGTTCCATGTGTGGAACTGTGATCCACTTTCTGGTTGTCATATGGTAGCTTGTTTTCATTGGTTTTTGCTTCCATATATTGCTGATATTCTTATGTTCATGGGGAGCTTTGTTTGGAGAGTGGGACAAGAGTTGGAGGTGCCCATTTGGAGTATGATTCTCCGTACTTTACTTGTTGTATGTTTCAGGAGAAACAATGGGCAATCCATGATTGCCATACTACATCTCTTGTCTTCATGTGGGAGGAGCCATTTGGAGAGCTTGAGTTCTTGGAGGAGGCACTTCATGACCGATTTGTTTGGTGGGGTAACTTGGGCCATTCTTGGATGCCATGAAAATTTACCCCAAGATCAACAAAAACCCCATAATTACCATAAATGGAGAGAGAAACAACTTGGATGGGAAAATCTAAACTCTCCATGCAGCCCCAACACATTACACAAACCAGGGGTTGCAGATTTCTTTGATGAGCTACCTAAAATGTCTCATTTCATTTGGATTATAGCATGGGTATGGGAGACTCTCATTGGGGATGAGATTCCATATGTTCATCATCAATCCTACCTTAATAAGGCCATGGGACAGCAAGAATATTTCCACTTACACCTTCCACTTTTTCATGATGTGAACCATTTGGTTTTGCATACTTGGGAGGAACCATTGGAGGGAAGATTTATTGTAGATTATGTTGAGTTGTGGTACTGGAAACTATTGATGAGAAGGCCACAAGAAGAGGAAGGGAGGAATTTTTCTCCACCTTTACAGTTTCTTGAGGACAAGCAACATTTTGGAGGGTAGGACTGTAATATTCCAAAAATTTAGCCTTCATCTAAATGGAATATTATAGTTGGTTTAATCACTAGGTAGGTGAATAAGTGGGTGGGGAGACCCATAAAACCATTTTAGAAGGAATAATAACACTCCTAATGTGAATGGAGGAAGAATAAGCAGCTGTATTAAGCACTTTTGGGTGTGAATAGGGATTGGATCATGTTGATTCAGTCAAGCTCGACCAAATCAACAACATTGTCATAGAGGAGTGGTCTTTATGATGAGACAACACAATTTTAGTGGAGGACAACTTGCATGAGCTTGGTGGAAAGTATGGATGGGACCCAATGTGAGGAGGGTCCCATGCTATATATGGAGGGTATGACAACCATTTTTATTCATGTTTAAGATTATCATTTTGATATTGGTCTGTTTAGACTTGCTTCCTCTTGCTGTTTAGCAGGGTTACTGTGTTGTTTAGCACAAGGTTGTTCCTGATCGGGAATCCCTACCTCATCCTCATGGAAGGAGAGGGTATTTGAGTTGAACTTATTCATTCTGGAGTTTTGGCCAAGCTACCTCCTTCAGCTATAGCACAGTTTCTATTTAGAGTTTGGTTGTGTTGCAGGGTGCAGCAAAGGAGGAACACATAGAGCTATTTCTGAGCTTTTTTTTTTAGTGGAGAGGTAGCCTATCCATTGGAGAATCAGCAAGGAGGGATCCTGGGCATATTTTCACATCTTTGGAATTATTCCAACCATATACCATCCCTCATAGCACAGTCACATTTATGAACTGCGTTATTTTTTGAGGCAATTGCTAGGAGGGTACATTGAGCTCATCGGGAGGGTCTATTTCTAGGTAGAGGGATCAACCTTGTATTTAGAAATACCATTAGAGGAGGAAATCATCATTTCAGATCTTTCATAGCCTCATTGTATTAAGATCTATTTTCCAGTGACATCTTAACCCCAGGGTTATTTGTCACATTGTATATTTCTTGGTATTTCTAGCAATCTTTTCCGGGTTGGCTAGAAATCATGTATTAGAGCCCACATCTTCTTTTCTGGACATTTTTTTTTTTCTATCAGCCATATTTCATTCATGTATGTTTACAGATAGTGCTGAAATTTCTCTTCGGCATTCTATACAGTTGCAGCAACTCATGTGTTGATTATTCTACTCATTGGAGGTTTGTTTTATTTGCTTGAGTGGATTGTCCCTCATGATATTTTTGTATATGGTTGTTGATATTATAATAAAATGATGGCTATATATTGATCCCTCTTATGTCATGTTCATTTTTGCTGTGCTTTATATTTTTATGAGCTATGTTTCTGCTATTTCCCATTTGGGATATTACAAGTAGTCTTGGGGTTGCATTGTTTTTGGGCTATTTTGGGTGTGGGAGGCTTGTTTATCTCACCTATCATGATTTGGTTCCAATATCATTTTGTATTTGGTTACTGTAATGCATAAAACAATGGGTCCATGGGATGTTACGAGTTATTATAGCATAAATTTCTGAAAAAATGTGTTTTATGTGCATATATTGTTGATTTCCCCATTTGGAAATATTACAGTGGTATCAAAGCATAATCTTGGCTCAGCCTATGAGTTTTCAGCCAATATTCTATAAGAAGAAGAAGAAGAGAAGGAGAAGAGATCTAAAATGATGGAAGGAATGAGATTTGTCTCATTACTTTTCAAATCTATGAAGAACCTCTCCAAGGAGGTTAAGCAGATGAAAGAGGAAAGATACAATGAGACCTCTAGAGGGTTTCAAGAAGAGAAAGATCCATGTACTTCCTATTATCAAAAGGGAGAACCAGTGTTGTAGAGAGCTCCAAAGTAATACACTATGCCCTTTCATTTTGAGGAAGAAGACAAGAAGCATGGAGATGGAGGGCACTCGAAACATGAGATCCTAAGTGGATACTTGGCAGAATATAAGTCTCAACCTAGAGCTTTCATGAAGACTTTAACTCTCCCATAGTTCATTCAGCTTGAGGAAGAAACGAGACCTTGCAGCAATAGGAGAATAAAGGGAAATAGATTTATATTGTCTACTTTTGATGGGTCATCCACATGCACAGCAAGGGCTTGGGTAATGAATATAGATTCATTCTTCCTACTACATCCAGTGGTAGAAAGAGAAGCTGTTGAGATTGTAGCACTACACCTTGGGGGTGAAGAAAACATTTGGTGGTTCAGCCATTTGAGTCATGCAAAAGTGACTTCAGTTGTATATTTTACTCAAAGGTTGATCAAAAAATTTGACAAGAAGAAATCAGAGGAGGAGAATCCTTCACCGCCACTTGAGGAGACTTGTACCAATGATGATACAACTATGGGAGAGTAGGCATCATCATCAACAATTGGGGGAGCCATCACATTGGAAGAAGGAATCCTTGTAGCAATAAAAGGTGTCCCAAAGCTTTACCAAGGTATGCATAAATTTCCACTTTCTGTTATTTTAGCACATCTTATGGAAGGTTGTGGAAAAATTCCATTGCATGACCAAGGGTCAAAACATATTGCTGATTTGGAGTAGCAGACTTTCATCGTGCTATGAAGCCTTGAGTTTTTCAAGGAAAGGATAAACAATTCTCCTGGATATTCATTATTGAGATGCACATAACTCCGAGGGTTGGGGTGTGGATTTTTGGAGGATAGGATGAGCATTGTACAACCCTATGAGGAGGTTTTACCTTCAGCATACCTGGATCCTTGTGGATTTAATATGGTCATTGGTGAGGGGTTTTAACTGAGAGATTTCCAATAAATTGGATTTCAACATCCCATGAAATGCAAGGGTAGAAATCTGATATGGGAGGATGGTTTTCTCCATTTGGAGGAATACCAAGATGGAGCATGGTAGGAGACACCCACATGAGGATGACAGGGTGTGGGTGGTGAGCAAGAGGTTGGTGAGTCACATACATATCTATGACACAAGGTAGTAGGAGGCATATATGTGTTGGCTACTCTTGAAATATTTTGGCCATCATGTGATATATCCTTCTTCAAAGAGTATGTTGGTGGGAAAAGATTGGTTGGACACTTGCATCATATAGCAGCAAGGAGTTTGGGTGCATTGTGTTGATATGGCATTCTTCATTTCAATCATCATATCTTCACCTCATGATTTGTATGATGGAGGTGTGAGGGGGCAACAAGAGTTATTATTGCTTTGGCTACTCTTGGGAGAGTATGGGCAGATTTTTTCCCATACTTGGCATGATATTTCAGGAGAAAGGGATGGCACAATCAAAGTGAAAAAAGGCTACCCTTCAAAATTTTAGGATAAGGAGGTACTTCACATAGGAAGGAGATTGCGACACATAGCTGCATGATGGTGGATGACTTTGGCATATGGCATGTCAAAGAAGAAAGTCATGGAGTGACAAGAGCCTTATCACTAAGGCCAACAATGATGTCACTTGGGAGTATGTTTCTATTGATGGATGTTCCAAGGGGAGTATGCATACCTCCATTTTACAGACCTTTATAAGGAGATTCTCATGGGAGGACTCGTCCATGGACCTCACTTTCAGCCTACTCACAATGCATGGTAAGAAATGTATTTATGTACTTATTGATCATTTCATTGAGTATTTTCATTATCTCACCATCTATGTGCAGTGCATTGTTCCATAAGAGGGCAAGGTTACTTTCGGATTTCAGGAGCAATCTAAAATTAAAATTTATGATGGAGATAGCCTTCCTCTGCATAACCTTGGGCAAGCATGGTGTTATTTTTGTTGTGTTCAGCTTATATATAATGCCATTCACTACCTCATAGTAGATGAGAAAACATGCACATCAAGCAAATTATTGGGAGACAACTTGCCACATGATGTTCCAAAACAGCAGTTGGTAAAACTATGCTGTATCTAATGGAAAAACCATTAGGACCATCCAAACTTGCACATAACCTTCAAAATTTTTCTGATTTGGATACCCTATGGTGATGATGTACCATTCACTTTGTATGGGATGGATTGGGCTAGCATGATTCATGATTCTATGGAGAGGATATTTGAAGATCCAGTCTTCTTCTTGCCTCTTGATGGCAACATTGTTGCAGCCCAAAATTAGTAGCTAGTCTACACTTATCATAAGTGGAGAGAGAGACAACGTGGGGTAGGCTATTTTGTCTACCATGTTCAATTATGTAGCCCACCTACATTGCAGGAGCCAAAGGTGGAGGATATTTTTCATGAGTTACCATTTTGGAGGGTGGCTCATTTTGTATGGATGATAGCTTGGGGATGGGAGATTCACATGGGGATGATAGTTCCCAACATATATTAGATCTAATACCTCAAGGAGGCCTCTAGAAAGCACATTGTTGTCTCCATGTGTGTTTTACTTCTGCATGATGATATCTATTTGGGATGGTCACCAAAAGCTAGCTTGCACGCTTGGGAGGGGAAAATTGGAGATGTATTGATGAGAAAAGATCTTGTTCCTTGGAGGAGTTTATCATATGAGGATGCCATAGGAGGCGGAGAGGAGGCTCTTCAGTTCTATCATTGCAGTTTCTTGAGGACAAGCAACATTTTGGAGGGGAGGACTGTAATATTCCTAAATTAGCATGCAACTAATTGGAATATTAATTTTTCTCCAGACATGTAGTTAGATGAATAAATGGGTAAGGAGGTCCATAAATAGTTATAGTAGACATAAAATCCCTCTTAATGTGAAAAGGAATCATATTAATAGTTGGATAAAGCACCCTCATGTGTGAATAGGGGCTAATGCATGTGGACAAGGTCAAGTATGACCAAGTCAACAAAGCTGGAATAGAGGGAGTGAATCATCAATAGAGGTAGCCAGTATGAATGTGGATTAGTTTAGATAGTTATATAAAAGCTGGATTGAAGAACCTTAAGTGTGAAAAGGGGATGGATCAGGTTGAAGAGGTCAACTTTGACCAAATCAAACAGTGTTGTTATGGAGGAGTGTCATTAATGATGGGATAGTGCAGTTTTGGAGGGAGATTGATTGTGTGATGGTGGAAACCCTAATGAGTGGGACCCAAGGTGAGAAGGTTCACATTTTTTATAAGGAAGAGGATGGCAGCCATATGAGGTTAGCTTATGAATATTATTTTGATATGTCTGTTTAGACTTTTGCTCTCTTCAGTTGTTTAGCTAAGATTACTGGTGTTTTTTAGCACATGGTGCTCTTGTTCAGGAATCCCTCCTCATTCCTTGAGAGGCCTCTTGGGAGATTATTGATCTATCATTTATATATATCTAAAATTATTTCCAAGCTTCAACCTTCAACTATAGCGTAGTTTCTGTAGAATATTGTGTTGTGTTGCAGGGTGTTGCAGTGGAGGGTTGAGAAACCCACTTTATGAGCTAGTTTTCCACAGGAGGAAGGATTCCTTCTCTTGGGAGATCAAAAAGGAGGGTTCTTGGGCACATTTTAGATATTTGGCACCAAGCCAACTTATCCCCATCATTTATAGCGTAGTTTCAGCTAGGAATTGTGTTATTTTTGAGGGCACCTTCAAGGAAGGATCTAGTGGCACCTTTAGAGTGTTTACATGTGGTTGAAGGGTTCAGCCTTTCATTGGAGGAGACCTTTGAGGAGATATAAATCAGATATATATTATTTCAGCCTTCTATTTTCATGAGCTTTAGTTTTCAATGACTCTTCAGTCCTAGGGTTGTAGATCACTATTGTTATTTGGGTGTATTTCTAGAAACCCTTCCCGGGTTCTCTTGGATTTGTATAAAAGAGACTAGATCTCAGTTTTTGAGCATTATTGATTAATATATCAATAGATCCATTTTTATCTATAATTTTGGAGTATAAACCCTCATTATATTTCTTGTTGCAGTATTTCTGTGTTGCATTAGTCTTGGGGTTGCATTGTTTTTGGGTTATTCTGGGTGTGGGAGGCTTGATTATCTCACCTATCATGATTTGTTTCTGATCTCCTTTTGTATTTGGTTACTATAATGCATAAAAAAATGGATCCATGGGCTATTATGAGCTATTATAGCATAAATTTCTAAAAAATGTGTTTTTTGTGCATATATTGTTGATTTCCCTATTTGGGAATATTACACCAAAGTAGCAGCGACCATAGGAAATTGGTTCTCAAAGATAAACTCAGAAAGATCAAGATGGAAAATGGTGACACCATTCCAAAGTATCTCACAAAGTTTGTCCAATGTCTGGAGGAACTGGGGAGTGTGGGAATAACTGTTGCTAATGATGATTTGGTGAGCTTGGCACTCTTTGGACTTCTTAAGAGTTGGCCCAGTTATGAAGACTTTGTAAATGGACGGGAAAAATTATGGGATTGAGAATGACTATGGTCATATCTGGTGCAGGAGGATTCCAAGCGGAACACCATAAATGGCTCTTCATCAAAGCATGATGATGAAGATGATTGTGCTTTGGTTTCCAAGGAAAAGAAGGGGAAGGGGAAGAAATTCCATTCTAAATATAAGTCTAAGGGAAAGAAGCTAGATATGTCCAAGGTGAAGTGTTTTCACTATCACAAACATGGGCATCTTGCTACTAACTATCCGCAAAAGAAGAAGAATAAGAAGTTTGTTGGAACTACAACTAGTGAGGCCCTTGCCTCGCAATTTGAGCTTGACTTCTCCTTGATTGCATGCATGGGGTTAAGTGGATTGGGATCAGTGTGGTATTCATATAGTGCCACTTCCTTCCACATGACGAGAGATAAGGATATTTTCAATGACTTGGAGGAGAAAGATCTCCAGATGCACATAGAGATGGGCAACGACGGACGGTACAGGGAAATTGGAATTGGTACCATTACATTTCAGAGGGATTCAGGTAAACCATTTCAATTGAAAGATGATGCATTTTCCAGGTTTGAAGAAAAACTTAGTCTTAGTCACAATGTTGGAGGACAGAGGCTATGACATCTTTTTAGATATGGAAAAGCCTTCCTGTGACATAAAACAATGGGTCAAGCCAAGAGGATAGGGATTCAAGTTAAGAATCTCTACAAGCTAGATGTAGATGGTTGCGCTGCCATGATGGGAAAGGCAGAAAAAGTGGTGAGATGGGATGAGGGGAATTATGGCACAGATGATTGGGCCATATTCATCATGTAGCCTTGAAATTCATGCAGAAAAATATATACTGGACTTCTAATGGGAAAACTTGCTTAGTTAGATGAGTGCAAGGGTTGCACCATGGGGAAGTATGTAAATTCCACCTTTTATGAGAAGGAAAAATTTGTTGTGGGATCCTTGAGAGAATTCACACAGATGTTTGTAAACCATTCTCGGTTGGTTCAACAGCAAAACATAAGTAATATGTTATTTTTGTTGATGACTTTTCTCATAAATGCTAGATATTCTTCATGCAGAAGAAAGATCAAACATTCTCAAATTTCTGTGAGTTTAAGGCATTGGTGGAGAAAGAGTTGCAGAATAAAGTGAAGGCTCTTAGGAGCGACAATGGTGGAGAATACATCTCTAACGAATTCAAGAAATTCTATAGCAAAGAGGGAATTAGACGACAACTCATAGTGCCTCATAACCCACTGCAAAATGGGGTCGCAGAGAGGAAGAATAGAATGATCATGGGTGCGCACAAGAGACATCGCATGATCAGGGCCTACCAATGCATTTGTTGGAGGAAGCATGTAAAAATGTGGTTTATTTGCAAAACCGTTGTCCTCATAGAGCACTTGGCATGAGTACACCTGAAGAAGCTTTCACTGGAAAGAAACTTGATGTTTCACAATTTAAGATTTTTGTCTCATCTGTTTATGTGCATATGACGAAGGATGCCAGAAATAAGCTGGATCTAAATGCTAAAGTTGGTATTTTTGTGGAGTATACAGAAACACCCCATAATTATCGTGAGTATTTTCCAAATAGTTGGATGATTGTGGTGTGACAAGATATAAAATTCGATGAGGGGAAAGCCATGCGGTTATTGCTTGAGAGGGAGCTAGAATTGCACGTGGAGGAGGAACTAATGGTTCCCAAATATGAGTCTCAAGTTCTGGATCAGCCACATGAAGAGGTTCATGGAGTGGAGGATTCCACTCATGTAGAGCCATCCATCAGAAATGGCAGAAGGCGTACCACAGAAGCTGATAGGTTGAGACTTGATGCTGCACAGAATGTAGGAGCCCCTAATTCATAGCACAGACAAAGACTGTCTCCTGACCGATTTACTAGATACATGGCTCTCATGAGAAAATGTATTGTGACTGAACCATCTTCCTTTTAGGAAGCTGTGCAGGAGCTCACATGGGTAGATGCAATGGTGGAGGAGTATGACTCCATTTTCAAAAATAGTGCTTGGGAAATTGTTCCAAGGCTGGTTGATAAATCAGTGGTAGGTTCGAGATGGATCTACAAGGTAAAGCGAGCTGCTGATGGGAGTCTTGAGAAATACAAGGCCAGATTTGTGGCCCGGGGCTTCTCACAGATCGAGGGGATAGATTATGAAGATACCTTTGCACCTATTTCAAGTTATTCTTCCATAAGGACCATCCTTGCTCTCTTAACGCAGATGGGCTGGTGCATTCATCAGATGGATGTGAAAACTATATTTCTCAATGGTATCATTGAGGAATAGGTGTACATAAATAAACCTGAAGGTTTTGAGATCTTTAGCAGTGAGTTTCATGTGTGTCGACTCAAAAGAGAATTGTATGGGGTGAAGAAAGCACCTCATGCTTAGTACACTCGGATAGACAACTATTTTACCAGACTGGGATTCACCAAAAGTGAAGAAAATGAAAACCTATACCAAGTTGTGGTGGAGGGTAAGATTTTAATCATTATTCTTTATTTTGATGATTTAATATTGACTGGTGATGATCAGTTGATACACTCATGCAAGGAGGACCTTGCAAGGGAGTTCGAAATGAAGGATATGGGCCTCCTTCATTATTTCCATCGATTGGAAATTTGGTAGTGAGAGGGTGAAACTTTTGTGTCTAAAGGCAAGTATGCAAGGGAGATACTTGGTAAGTTTCACATGGAGGGCTGCAAACCCATGGATATGCCTCTTCTAGGAAACTAGAGGAAAGAGGATGCTACTTCTAGAGAAGTAGTGGATGCTACTATCTATTAACAGTTAGTGGGTTCGCTAATGTATCTAGTGAACATGAGACTAAACATTTGATATGTGGTTAACCAACTGAGCCAAGCTATGGTTAAGCCTACCAAGCTCTTTTGGAAGGCGCGTAACCATGTCTTGAGATACCTAAGGGGTACATAAGAGTACGGTTTATGGTACAAATAAATGGATCAGGTGAAGTTGCATGGCTTCACAGATGTAGATTGGGTGGGCAACCCAACAGACAGAAATATCACATCGGCGGGGATATTTAGTATCAGATATGTAGCTATTTCTTGGTACATCAGGAAGCAGATATTTGTGGCACTCAGTTCATCGTAATCAGAATACATGGCAGCAAGTCAAGTTTCATGTGAGGCTATCTAGATGAGAAATATCTTGGTTGGTTTGTTTGGTTCTCATTTAGATCTGACAGTGATTCAGTGTGATAATCAGTGTTGCATTAAAATCTTGATTAATCCTATGTTTCATGATCGATCTAAGAATATTGATATCTGATACCATCATCTCAAATATTCTGTGCAGAGGAGAATCATGTTGCTTCAGTACATTCTTATGGAAGATCAGGATGTAGACATACTAACGAAGGCACTCACCACAAGAAAATCTGAATACCATAGAGACAGGATCGGGGTGAAGGACAATCCCTTTCTTGTTGAGAGAGAGTGTTGAGATTCAACGAGAAGATCCTATTGAAAATTAAGTGCCTACACTAGGATGGAGCCTCAAGCTGTTTTTAGGTGGATGTCTATTTATAGATGCATGAGACAATTCTATTTATAGATGATGTCTATTTATAGATGCATGTTGACTATTATGATCCCTTACTAATAGTTGGACAAAAAACAATAATCTATTCTCAATGAGCACTTGGAAATATTTATCTGAAGTGGAAAATCAGTTAGCTATAGGAATCTTGAGTTAATAGGTTGGTTGGTGGGACATGCAGGTTGACTTAGTTGTAACGGAGTGATTCGAATTTGTAACATAGTTGGAAGTCCAATTATGAAAGTTGTAAAGTATTTTGACTCAATTAAGTGATTTAAACTTAGTTGTGATAGTTGTAACTAAAGATACACTAGTGAGAGATCAAGTGAATTAATTATTAATTAATTCATAATCAGTGGTCTCACATGAAACTAAAGATTTACTACTATTAACTGCATGCATGTCAGATCCATTGGAGACCCAATTGAGTTCTAGGTGAAAGGGAAGTTGATTATCAGTTGTGACATTATCGGTTTCACACATGCAACCACACACACATTGGATGTGCCCATGAGGATTGCGTAATCAAGTCAAGAAGGATTGCACTCATTCAGGGATTGTTATCAGCAGGTATTTCATAGTGGAGGCAGGCTTTCTAGAGGCAGTAAATTAGATAAGGAACTTGCCAATTTTTGTATGACAGTGTGAGATAGTTAGCTCATGTACTGAGGGCTCTTAGATTAGAGCTTTGTATGTAATTGTTTCATGATCCGTGATATAATACATAATACAAGATATTGGGATTTTTAGCTATAAGCTTTTCCTAGTAAAATTCTCTGTTTGATGTGTGATTGATCTTTCTTCATGATTTTGTAATTGGTGATTGTAATTTAAATTTCTGCAAAGATAAGTAGAAGCAATTATGTATTTAACAATAACACATTAATAGATCAAGAGAATCTAGGAAATACATGTATTTGTATTATAATTTCTATAGTCTATCCCCAACATTTCTGAAATTATTGCTAGGATAAGTTGGATGGTCTCAAGGAAGAGATAAAGAGGGAATTTCTCGGTGGGTGGGAGAACAAATACATGAGACGCGGTAATTAGCTCTAGGAGGGACCTCTTTTTCTCGAGAGGAAGCTTCGACAAATGACACAAGAGTTTTACCTTAGTGAACTCGAGGCAGTCGTGGGAAGGAGGGAAAAACAGGTTTTTCCTAATCAGCTAAAGGGTGATTTTGAGTATTTTAGTCCCTTGTGTCGAAAGGAATAAACCCTTTAGCTAGATATAAGCCGCAACAAGACAGGCTATAAATTCAAGGAAGTGATGAACTGATGGGGAAATTTGGTAATAAAGCTTTACTCCACCACCTTGAACAAATCCTCACCCCACCATCTGTATCCTAAGAGCTTAGACCACATATTGGCCAAATTAAAAGGGTAAATGGGGTCCTAGAGCTAGGCTTGGGAGTGCATGAGTGGGTTAGGACCAGAGGTTTTTTTTGCCTCTCAGGCTTGCGGGGTCTCAGGAACAGTATTATTCACGTTATAAACCATACTTAGAGAAATAAAACAAAAGAAAAAAAATAGGAGACCGACTAAATACCCGAGGCGATGAAAGCGATGTGAGGGAAGACCTACATAGGCCATAATTTTACCTGGGTGCTCATCTTGGTAACAATATGAACGGTAAGAAAAATAATGGTTAGGCGTAAAACCTGGAGGGAAATGCTCCTTTTAGAGCGAGGAAGGGGATGACAACTGGAGGGTTGATGTCAGGAGGATGTCAGTAGGAGGACACATGGCGCAGGGTGATTGGTTAAGGGCGACTAGATAGGTGAGAGGCCACGTGCCCGATGGGTGGTACGAAATTTGTACCTTGACTTTTACCTTACTACATTTACCTTCACGTTGTGTCATGGGACTGGTGGTCCCCACTAGATTTTCATCAGGTCGATGAGCCTACGACAGATTAGAAATTCACCCCCCTGAGCCCTTGTGATTGGTCAACCCGCTTGCTTATGTCATCAGTTCCAACGGGTCGGGTCTGCCTTCTCCTTTCGGCTTGAATTCCAGAAGAATTTTCTTTGCACGATTTGCAGATCTGTGCTACAAAATTTAGAGCTACACGGTGACTATGGAGTTCTTTTTCATGGGCTGCGTGGTCAATGACACATCTCACCAACTATGCGGAACTTCTCTTATTGTCTTACCTCCCCCCTGGCTTGCATTTGTCTCTACTTGAAATGAGACCTTTGTTTCTGTGTTTACAGGTCAACAATATACACGGTCGTAAAATGTAGGATATTGACACAAGCTCCTCCTTCTATGCCATTCTTGGAATTGGTTAAAAAGGAGGGTGGAAAAATTTTGATGGAATGCGGTCAACAACTCGGTACTGGTATCATAGAAGAGATTTAACTAGAAGTAGGAAATAAACTCTTTAGCAAGAGTCGCAAAAGTGGAATGAGATGAAGAAGTCTAGTCAACATACGACTTCACAGCTTCTCCAGTGAGCATACATTGTAACAATCGAAGGTGAATGGAGTCATCAATAATGGAATTGGACGAACACCACATGTGAAAGGAGTAGACATGATTAGTAGGGTCCTCTCTAGTGTTTCCTTCAAGCTTAGGAATTTCAGAAGGAATATTAGTTGGGATATCAGGTCAACCTAGATTGTGGAGTATAGGGTCGTTGATTAACTCGCTAAAATCGGGAAGGCTTAAACCTACCACGAAAGGTAGCAAATGAGTACCTGGAATGGTTTGAGTATTATTTCCACTAGTAAAGGATCCATCATTAGGGCTAGGAACACCACCAGCTTGAGGAATTGCACCTGCATTGGAGCCTGACATGATGATGGTATGAGGGTGAGGGGAACTGAGTTTAGAATTAGTGGAACAACCTGACGAACTAGAATCAGAGGAAGAACTTGATGAACGAGAATCAGAGTTAGTAGGGGGACTCTGCGGATGACTAACTTGGATCCTACAGGGTGGAGTAAGTCTTCCTAACAAAAAATGAGGGTTGAATCCTTGGATTCTCTGAGATAAACACCTTGGGGGTGCAATGATGGAAATTCCCAAATGACATGAAAAGGTTGAAGAGTGATAAACAAAGGCTCTGTGAGGAAAATTTATTCAACGGTGTAAACCAAATGCTCTTCACTTTATGCGTGAGTGTGTGCAAGTTGTATATTAATTTTAATTAAACCCAAACAATTATATAAAGAAAAAGAAAAAATGTTGAATTATTGTAAATAAAACTAGAAAGGAAGTAAAATAAAAAGCTACACATGCATAAATTAAACCCAAAAGAAGGATTCCCAAACAACAAGTCTAAAAGGCAGGCGAAATAGACTCAAAACACACAAGACATACAAAAGATCTAAGGTCTAAGGGACAAGGATCTAATGACTCATATCTGTTGATAAAGACGCAGAAAACAATAAGAAATTAGAGGGAAAACTATTGCAAAATGGGGAGTGAAAGGTTGGAACCCTAGGGGAAACAAGGGAATCCTAAGGGAAAGACCAAAAAAACCTCAAGAGGTGGTTTTGGATGGAATAATAACCTATGAAAAGGGATATGAAAGAAGGATATATTAGACCCTAAAACAATGGCTAAAAGCACTGCAAATCACAAACTACCTACTCAGCTAAACCGTTCCTAGAAAGTTGAAAGTGTATTGAAACCATAGGGGGCTCCGTTCTACTTCAAGGAGAAAAAATAAGGATGTACATGCCTAAGACAAGCTAAGATGGAGGTAAAACAACCAAAAACAATGTTCACTGAAAACACTGACAGTGATAGAAAAAATTCAGAAAAACGTTGCAGCTTGTAGTTACTGCCCCATAGGCTATGGAAATCATATTTTCTTGGATAACATGTGTGATTTCAGGTAGTAGTCGCAGGTTTGGGCTCAAAACGTGTGAGTTCCAGCTCCTACATCCTCGGGGGGGGGGCGGGGGGGCGGGGTAGGTTGCAGAAAAGTTGTCGTCTCTGCCGCGGCTAATACATGTTACCTACTGAAAACACCCGAAAAGCATCTGGAAGTTAGAATTTTTACTGTTTTAGGGCATAAAATTTAAAAAAAACATCAAGAGGCTAAAAAAATCTAAGGAAAAACCCCAGTTACTGAAGCTACTAGTCACACAGGAATCTGAATTACAATAGTGGAGTCGTCATTTTTTAGCGTAAATTATTAACATAAGTGTATGAAAAGAGCTCACTTTAGCTTTATGTGACAAACAACCCTAAGAACAGAAATGGTTGCTTAACTTCTTTAGATCTGCAATCGATGGTAAAAAAAAATGCTACAAAAAGTCGATCTATGCAGTAAAAACAGTTAAACAATGAAAATAAATAAGAATTTCTACATGCATCCAACAAACACGACAAGATATAAAGAATTTTGAATATATTGTAACACTTAGGAAAGGAAAAAATAATAATGTTACCAGTCCCCCTTAATGGGATGGGTTCTTGACTATCCTCAATGCTTCATATCTAGAAGTTTCTCTCTCTCAATGGCGTAGAAAACCCGAAATGTGTTGAACTCTATGGGAGCTCAAGAAGTAAAGAAAGTAGTAGCAGCAATGAGAATGATCAAAGCGCACCAATGAAAGTGATCAAAGTGATGAATGAATGGAAACCTCTCTTATTTATAACAAAATATTGAGTTATCCTCGATAATGGAGAATAATAAAATATTATTAACCAAGATCTAGATCTAACCGCTTGGAATATTTTATTATATTTTGTTAGAGGAAAAAGATATTTAAATTGGTTAAATACCTTTATTTAGAAATAGTAAACAAATAAATGATTTATTTATCATTTCAAGAATGTCGTTAAGGAATAATTAACAAATAATGATTTCTTTAATTATTTCTAGGTGATTTAGTCAAATTTAACAAGCAATAATAACTAAATAATGATTTAATTAATTATTCCTAGAGAAAAATAAGAAAAATAATGATTTATCTAATTATTTCTCATAATTGGGTTAAATATGACCAGGAATATTATTTAAACATTAGTTTAATTAATTATTGCTAGAGGAAAATCAAATAAATAAGGATTTATTTAATTATTTCTCATGAGGTTTCTTGTTTTAACCAAAAATTACTTAATAAAATATCGTTTATTAAATTATTTCTTATAGTGAAGGAATTTTACTATGGTAAAATTGGTCTTACATGGTGTACCTCTATCCATCTAATTGTAAATGGTTAGATGACTAAATTTTGGCATAACAATTGTTTTAAAACTATGCCTAACAATTTCAATCTTTTACCTTCATTTTTTAGAGCATCTAATCCTAACATTTTTTTATATGAATAATTAATTTGTCATGAGTCCTAACATTTATTTATTTTTTTCTATTCATATCCAGTTTTTTTTTTTTAATTTTCTTCTACTATGTCTATCTTATCAAAACCAAAAATGTTACAACAACAGGTAAGATACTTTGACCCTTAAGTTTTTAAGAAGTTTTACAATTTGTTTTGCATTTTTTATGTTCTCGAGACTAAACTATTTGATGTTTTCATGCAGCATTAGACGTTTTCGACTAGTGGGTGCTATATATCTTCGTCGCATAGAGAGAAAACCTCATGAGAAGGAGGCAGTGGGACCAGTATAGGTCGTTGCAGTGGGGCGAGATGTGCTATAGGATCTTGAGGTAGTGGAGGTTGTTTTAGAGGTGGAGCACCACATAGAGGGATTCATGATCTGCGATATTGATGAGACCGTAGTAGATCAACTTCCATTGCAATTTCAGTGAAATACCATCGAGGTGCCTAGTCATATTTGTTGATTACTGCGTAATATAGCTTATGCAATGTCGTTTTATCATGATAACCATTAATTGTCTACTTATATGTTTGCATGTAGTTTTTTGTTTATGGAAGATGTAGCCATATGTGTCTTTGGGAACATATTTTCTAAAACCAAACTTATCATCTATATATATATATATATATATTCAACGTTTCGTAGTTTCTAATCTGCTTTCATTATAATGTGATGTGAATTGAAAGTTACTTACATTCGTTTTAAATGTCTATCTAAAACCAAATTAGCTAGGGCACCTGCTAAAGTGTTTAAATCTCTAGAAATGTGTTTATATTGTATGAAGTTAGAATTCTTTCCCATAATATTCACTCTCAAAACCATGCGAAGGATGGCAATATTTCTCACTGAATAGATATTCACGAGTTGTAGTACTATGAGCTGTGAGTCGATCCTGATGACTATACAATGGATACCGTATGAAATAGCATTAGATAGCATCTCAACCACTATGTTATACTAAGTGATTTTGTTAGTAAATCGGCCATTGTAAATCCCTTGGTATACTCGCAAGATCGCCATTTGGAGCAAAGATGGCCCATGCCGTGGAGGATGTTCCGAGTAATATAGCTAGCACCATCGACATAACCAATGTATGGTTTGAGAGCGGTCGACATCTAAAAACCAAAGTAAAGAAGGATCAATGGAAACGATGGGAAAATCTAAAAAATACACTGCAAACACAGTTAACACACCTGTAGACATTATGTACATAGTGTACTATGCATGGGATTAAGCATAGTTTTTTTTGAGATACAACCCATTTCTAGGTTACAAAAATGGAATTCCATCGATATATACTGAATCATAATCCCATTTTGCGAGGACATGTTTGACAATGTATGGGCCCAACCACATAGGTTGGAACATTCCTAAGCCTAACTTATCGGCCTCCTAGTCATATAAGAATACCAAATATCCTTTAGAGAAGACTCTAGTATTGACACTTTTGTCATATTGTAATTTTATGTGTCTTTTATAAGCTTGGTTGTCCAAAGAAACATCGAGTTGGGTCTCATTAGATCAATTCAAGTATAAAATACACTCCTATTCTATGGAGGTAGTAGGGATAAATTCGATATTTAGTTTCAATGATGGACACACTCAATGGGAAGGATCACTTCCATACCATAAACCAATTGAAAAGGTGTGAATCCAGTAGCAGTCCTTACTTAGGTTTGGTATGCCCACAAGGCGGCATAGAGAAGTAAATTCCAGTCTAATTTATGGACCCCTATCATGTGTTGAAGCATAGTCTTAAGAACTTTGTTGATAGTTTCAACTTGTCCGTTAGCCTGAGGATAATAGGGAGTGGAATTTCATGTGAAATTCCCAATTTGGAAGTTAATTTTTTCATCATATCATTCTGAAAATTCTTCCCGTGATATGTGAAAATCTCTTGCGGAAAACCAAACCTAGATATCACGTGGTTGAAAAATAAGTACAAAATTGTTTCTCCCGTGCTATTGAATGTAGGCATCGCTTTGGCCCACTTAGTAAATTAGTCAACATCATCAATAATATAACTGTGCCCCCCACCCAAATGAGGATTACATGTCATAAAGTCGATACCCCATTTCGCAAAGGAACCAACGACGACAATGCAATGGAGTGGAATAGGTGGAGCACAAACTTTGCGATCGTATATCTAGCAACCATGAAAATTCTGGACTGTAAGGATGCAATCGCAGAAAATGGTGGGCCAAAAGTAACCAACGTGTAAGATATTTTGTGTAGTAGCATAAGCTGATAAGTGTCCTCCAAATTCTCCTAAATGGAAGTCATTGAGAAATTTCTTGGCCTCCTCAAGGGTGAGGCACCTCCGTAAAATCATATCGATACGACAACAGTAAAGGGTTTCTCCTGTAATCAGATAATTTTGGGCTTGGTATTGAATACATCACTGCTAAGAGTGAAAGTTATTAGGTAGGAAAGTTTGGGTCTGGAGATAGATCAAGAAATCTCCATACCATGGGTCAGATGATGATATCATAAACAATAAACCGTCAGGGATGGAATCTTCACATGTAGATTCTTTATAAAGGGAGGGAATATCGCACATTAGTTCGATGAAACTAGGGATTCATTTGACTTGCATTTGATGAATTCCTGGTCAAACTCTTGGAGAATAACTATCCATTTGAAGTAATTTCCCCCAAACAATTTTCATGATAGTAAATATGTAATCTAGTTACAATATGAAACAACCATAGTTTTCAAAAGAAATATGTAATTGTGTAATCTCTGAACATCTTGAATGGCCACCAACATCAAATTTTCGACTTGAGTATGCCAAATCTCAGTATCATTGAGGTTCCAACTTAGATAGTAAATGGGATGTTCAATCCCAATGTCATCTTCTTAGACCAACATCATATCTATAGTAGAGATGGTGGAAATGAGATACAAGAAATATTCACGTTGATAGTCAGGGTGATATAAGGGAGATTCTTGAACCCATACATTTTTCAAGGCGTCAAACGATTTATGTGCAACGTCATTCCAATGGAAGGGAATCCCTTTCTTCAGTAAGAAATTAAGTTATTTGGTCAGCTTGGCATAATTAGGGACGAATCTCCTCAAGAAGCTTTCCCTTGGAGTCTTTGTAACTAAACTAAGGAGGAGGGTGCAGACAAATCAAAAATTTCCTAGACTTTGAGAGGGTCAATATTAACTCCTTGCTTGGAAATAAAAAACTAAGTCAACCAAAACCAAAACATAAAACACATTTGTGCAGGTTAAGTCGAATGTTACAGTGCCTACAATGGAAAAAAATGGTCCGTAAATGCAGAGGGTGATAAGTCTATTGCTTCAAATGAGCAGGGAGATCATCCAAATAGGGTTGCATGATATTCTTAATATCATGAAAAAAATAATCCATCACGCATTTAAATGTGGGCCATGCATTCTTGAGACCAAATGGGAGATTTTTATAAGTACCCCAGGGACAAACAAATGTTTTTTTGTGTTGGTCTGCCATGAGAATATTGATTTGATTATAACCCAAGAATCCATCCATAAAGGAATACATCTCACAACTAGAAAAATTATCAACCATCTGGTTAAACGGGGTCAATTAGTTGTATTTCAGATAATCTCGATTAACATATAGATAATTGATGCATACCCAAATCGTGCCCTGTTTCTTCATGACAGGGACTACTTTTGAAACCCGATCGGTTAAAGTAACAAGGTATATAAAATCAGTCGGAAGAAGCTTTTGAACTTTAGCTTTTATCTTGGCATCCTTATTAGGATGGATCAGATGGAGGCGTTATCAGACAGGTTTGGCATAAGGATACATTTTAATTTCATGCACCACCATTTTTTTGGTCGATACCTAACATTTCTTCATAAGTCCAGGCAAAGACATCTTTAAAATCATGAAAAGAGGCTTGAAGATCTTGATTTCAGATGAAGAATAAGATTCTCCAATGTAAATATTTTTTATTATTCTTGGTTTGATCAAAATATCAAGAGGAATGGCTTCTTGAATATTCGAGAATATCTTTTCAAATTCAATCTAATCAATGGAAAACAAATTCATAGAGGAGTTGACTGACTTAGGTAGGTACAAAATTCCTATATTATATTCTATGGAACTGAGAAGGGAAGAAAAATGGTGATGCTCATCCCATGGCATGTATTCTAAAATTGTGATTTTCATGATGCTTTCATCGGTGGAGAATATACATGAGAAAGGATCAAAGGTCATGTCATAATCTAGGGATCTATCTACCCAATTGATCGAAGAAAAATTATCGGTTGCACAATCTGAGTAGATGGCTTCGTAATCTTTCTCAACATGGCTAAGCGACATCTAGTTGCCAAAACTTTGGATGTCATTTTCACCCAATACAATCCATGGATCGGTCGGAATCATAGAGGATGATATCATTTTTATATAAGAAAATGAAGGTGGGAGTTGGAAGAGGGAGGAGGGGGGAGGGGAAAAGTTCACATAAGCGATGAATCCTTTAGTAATCCAACTCCAACATGTTTATGGGAATGTAGGGCTTCCCCTACAAGAGGGACACTTCCATTAAAATTGGAATTAGAGGCAAAGAAATTGAATTGATTTATGGCCACGATCCTGCGTTTATGAGGAAAGGTGATCATGCGGTAAGTCGAAACAATGACAGCCATAGAATAAACCCATGTACGTCCTAGTAGAAGATTATAATCAAGAGGTTCATGAACAAGTTATATTTCAACAAAGACGGGTTTTCCCCCAATTTCCACTTGGAGGGAATTAAATATCTCACAGGGTTTATATGTCCTTCCATCAAAGGCTTTTAATGTGGTGGTCAATTGATTCAATTGAGGTGAACTAATCACCTTCCACCAATACATAAACAAGATGCAGGTTGATGCTACCTCATCCACAATAGAAAGATGATTCTTTTTACCATGGAAAGTGACCTGAATCATAAAATATAGCTCGGATGGAAGCCGATGAGTATAGTTTTAATGAGATAAAACCACTAGTTTGGAATCCGATGGGTCCATACATATGATAGACTATAGGAAGGCCTTCTTTTGGGCTGGGCATTTTTCCAACACCTCATGGGTGGACATGGCTGATAGAGATTGAGCCAAGTCTTCAACCACATTGTAATTTTGGGAATCTCTTAAATGAGGGTTGTAAACAAACTTCTGAATAGCATCCTTGGGAGGCTTGATAGTCAATTCCATAGGAACTAGAGATGGACCAAAATTAGATGAGGTTGATTCCGAAATGGCAGGTTGATCAATATCTTGACCATTCGATGGATTCACATTACCATAGTCTTTATTCCGAGTGGTTACCAAAACATTAGACCTAAAATTTGAAGAGGAAAGCATCAAAACCGTGTTAGAGGAAGAGGGGTCCCTGGCAACCATATAATTCTCATGATTAGGAAACATGTCAGTCAAAAAAGTAGGAGAATTTGATGATTTAAGAAATAGATTCACTTCAACGTGGTGCAAACAATCCCATGTAAAGTTATCCTCATTTAAAATCAAGCATGGGTATCAAGGATTTTGTTTCTCATTGGAAGACATATTTTTTTGCTTATCCTATGATGATGTGTCTTTATTTTTCTTAATTTTACATTTCTTCCTACTTCCAAGTTGTTGTTGAGATTTTCCTTTATGAGATGAAATGGCATTTATCTCAAAAGTAGAAGCTGAAGGAAGGTGGGGTTGAGGATTTTGAGCAGGAGCGACGAGTGATACACCAAATGGTTTTATTGCCAGCTATGAACTGGAAGAACTAATAATGCCATCAAAGACATGAGATTCCCTACCTAGAGGAAGAGGAACAACATTTGAAGTTCGCGGAGCATATGGTATCTTATCATAGAGCGTGCCCGATTAAGTATAAACTAGATCTAGATATTGAGCACGAGAAATCACTTTCTCTTAGGTCATGAATCCAACTTTGGCCACATCTTCTGGTATAGGAGCTAACAGATATTTAGTGAACCATTCCACCAAAAACTGATCAAGAACAAAGATCTTGACCAACTGACAATAGTGCCTCCATTCATGAATGTGATATGAAATGTGAGTGGAATATGATTGTTTGAATTTAGTCAGTCAATTCCATTCCAGTTTCGTATCTGATGGGTAACTGGAAATGTGTGAGGAGGGTGGTGGCTAAAGAATTAAAATCATGAAATTACGCTCTAGGAAATTAAATATACCATTTAGCTATGGTACCTGTAAGCGTTCACTATAAAATACAAAGTCGAATGGAATCATCATTGAGGGAGTTGGATAAACACCATAGATGATACATCATGAAATGCATCAACAGGTCTTCTCTAGGATTCCCATTGAATTTTTGGATATGATATGAAAACTTAGTGGGAATAATCGGCCACCATGGCTAATGAGTGATGGGATCATTAGTAAGTCAATTTAGCTTAGGTAATTCGAGAGTAGCCACAAAAGGCAACTGTCGATTAAAGTTTGGAGGAGGATGTCCTGGGTAAGATAGAATAGTATGAGAAATAGTACTTGCATGCAAAAATAAGGAGGGTTTTTATAATAAGGAACCTGGTTACTAGGATATGGAGGATTATGATAACCAACATACAAGTGATTTTGTTTCCCAGCCCCAGGATAACGATAAATCTGCTAGAATGGCTGGGTCTATATTTCCTATCCTTAAAAAGGCACATGATGAGGTCCATAGTATTTCCCAATAGGGTTCTGTATTTCCCCCTGGTATGGTGGGTTTGGTTGGGACTATGCTAAATTTTGAAGATTTTTTCCTATTGAAACTTGAGGAGTACTTTTCGAAAGTGATTGAGAAGATGAGGAACCTTGCACAATTTGACTAAGGGGTGCCTGAGAAGAACCAAATACCATAGGAATAGGTTGTAATGGTTGGATCACATGTATTTTAGCTTGTTGAGGTGTTGATGGATAGATTGGAATTTGCGATGAGGATGGTGCAACTTGAGGATTTAATAATTTGTCCCAAAACGAACTAGGTTGAACGGGGGAAGTAGGTTGCCAAGAACTGGTAGCCATTCCAGGATAAGGCAGACCATAATTAGGTTGACTACCATATTGAGGTATACCAAAAATAGGTTTCCCCCTTGCGTAAGGAGTAGAAGATAATGGAGGTAACTGCCGTCCAGATGGATGGTACACAACATATGGAGAGTTAGGTTGTTGAGGGTAGCTTTGTCCAATGATATAAGGACCAACCCATTGCATTGTTGTAGGTGTAGTGAGAAGAAGAGTAGAAGATTGTGTGGAATTTATAATAGAATTACAAGACATTATTCCCAAATTATATGACATGGGAGATGTCCAAGGACTAGAAGTTGCACCAGAAAAGGTACTAGATAATGATTGATAAATAGGTGGGATTGACGGGCCACCATAAAAATGTATTTATGGTGGCGTTCGACGAACATAGATGAGGAAGTGACCCTTGATGTATTGACCATAGTGGTTGACCTGGGTTGATAGCTTCAATCAGTTTTAGTCATGGTTGAAAGTCACATTGAATATTGTTGCCAAAGATCCTTGGTAAGCCCAAAGAATTAGGTGAAGGAGGTTGTTATGGAGTTTGAAGATACAAAAATGGCTCAGGTTGATAAAAATGAATTCCTTCCTATTGAATAAGAGTAGAAGGATGACACTCTTCTTGGGGGATCTCTTCAATACTCAAAAGTCTGTATGGAAGAAGTTCATCCTCGGGCCCAAGATATATTGGTTCCGTCTGAGAAAAAGGAAGAGAAGAGAAAGGTCCCACTAAGTTAGGCGAGGATGGCTGAGCCTACTCAAGTTCAATGACCTCAGGAAACAAAGTGTATGACTCAGGAAGGTCAGGTTCATTGACTTCATGTAACAAAGTTTCAGGGACTTCTGTTTCAATTGTGTCACTATCACTAACAAAATTAGATGTAATCTCAAGTTCAAAACTCAAAGGGACAGATGATTCTATAAATTCATTATCAGGAGGAGGGGCAGAAGTAGTGCTTGAAGTTATAGATTCAGTATTTTTCATTTTAATATTTTTTTGACGTCGGTCAAGAGTAGCCTATTGAGTTAGAGGAGGACTATTTTCCATTCTATTCGAACGATGGGGAAAGGGATTTTGTTCTTCCACGTTGAATATTAAATTTTATTAGCGCAAAAATAAATAAATAAAAAATAGGGTAATCTAGGCATAACGTATTACCAAGAAACTATGAACTAAAATATACACCTCGGCAGAGAAATGACTTGATGTACGATAGCCAATCCAGAATTTTGTGTTTGGTATATCATGGTATACAAGGCGACAAAATCGGTTACCTATGGATGGATAATAGCCTATTGGGGACTCCCAAAATATACTTGATAGTACGTGGGAGTGCAATCTATAGTAGTGTTTTCTAATGTGCAATTTTTTGATGAGAGTGTTCCCGTATAACTTTCATGCATGGAGTGCAATCCAATATACCAGAAGGTACATGGAGAATGATCCTATAAAATTACGTACGTGGAACTATATTTCGCCCCCTGAATGCAGTGCCGGAAAACAACAACAAGTCCTACGTTTAATGTTAGGGCCCTATATTACTAGTGTAGTCCATTATTATTTTTAGTGTAGCCCCTTATTTTTTTTTTGTACCCATTTAGTACCCATATTGTTATTATTGTTCCCCATAATAGCCCACTATTGTTATAGTTGTGCCCTTACATTATTATTGTTATGTTGGCTAGGATTATATTGTGACCCCATGGAATCCTATATATAGAAAGAAGGTTTTTTTATTTGGTCATACAAGAAATTTTCATTTATGTAATGTAAAGAAGGTTTCCCCCTCAAAGTGGCTGATTTCAAAAGTGTTGATCTCTCTTTTCTTCTATTTTGGGAGCCGGTTTCATAACATTTGGTATCAGGGCTTTGGAATTTAGGGTTTTGTTGCTTCAAACATGTCATTGTGGCATGTTCATTGTAACATTTTTTTTCTATGAAGGTTTAGACACTAAAAAAAAAACCATTTGCAAAGAAATATTGAGGAACGTTGTGTAAATATTTCAGATCTTGGTTTGCAATATTTTTGGAGATATGATTTGTGGAAGTTAGGGTTTTTTCAGGCTCCCAAATTTCATTGCAAAGAGGTGACCTTGGGAAAATCGTCATAACTCTCTCTTTGAGCATCAGATTGGAATTTTGTAAAATTTGGCCAAAAACACACAAACTTTAGTTTCCCTTCTATCTATTTTAGAGCTGAAGGAGTAAAAAGTGACACGTGGCACACTGTACAATTTCTCTCTACTGAACCAGTCCATAATTAGGTCATTGTGGGAGATTGGGAATAACTTTGACTTTAAGAATCCAAATAAGGTTAGACATGTGACATTGGAAAGAAGATTCAGAGGGATAATCAAGGACCAAAGATGAAATATTGGGGATCTTGAATCACATAGATACATTAGATTCAATATCTAGCTCCTCAAAATCAAGAAAAATGTGTGTATTTTTTTTTAATTGCACAAGTCTTGTTTGAAAAATCAGTTTGAAGGGATTCCAAGGGCATATTGAAGCATAGATATCAGTATTGGGCTCTAAAATGGCCCCTAAAAAAAATCCAACACCAATTAAGCCCTCATAAGACTCTACTATGACTCATGAAGAGGAAGAAGTGTAAGATGATATATCAAAACTATAAGAACAAGTGCAACAAATTTCGATCTAGAAAATAGTAACAAAAAATGAAATGGAAGCTAATTAGATGGATGATTTGAAGAAAGGCATGGAAGATAATATGGATATTTTGAAGAAAGGCATTGAAGCTAAGATGGATAGTTTGAAGAATGGCATGAAGTTAAGATGGATGACGTGGAAGCTAATATGGATGGTGTGGAAGCTAAGATGGATGGTATAAAGGCAACATGGAAGCTAAGATGGATGGTTGGAAGAAAGGTGTGGAAGCTAATATGTATGGATTGAAGAAAGGTGTGGAAGATAATATGGATGGTTTGAACAATGGCATGGAAGGAAAAATGGAATATTTGAAGAAAGACATCGAAGTTTTGAAGGAAGTTTTGGCAAAGTTGCTACCTAAAAATATTCCTAATGGCAAAAAAGTAGTAGAGCAAACTCATGACGAGAAAAAAAGAAATGTTAATCATTATTTCATATACTCTAAAGTTGGATTTAAGACCCAATATATTCCAAATATAGATATGAGGAATTTTTATGGCAAGGATTTTATAACTTGGATACTACAAATGTAGCAATACTTTGAGCTCCATAATACACAAAACACACAAAAGGTACACATTGCAACTTTATATTTAGAACAAAATTAGTTTGTATGGTATCGATGGATTTGTTCTCGTAAAGCACTGGTCACTTGGTCAATTTCTACAGAGGAAATGATAACACATTATGAGGATACAAAGAGCAACACCTTCTTTAGCCAATTGATAAATATCAAACAAAGGGTTCAATGATGGAGCACAGTGAGGACTTCCAAAAATTGAATATAAGGGTAAATAATATTCCAGAGGAACATAGGATTGAGGTCTTCATATGGACTCTAAAGGATTACATCCAACATGAGGTTCGCCTTTGGGAACATAATACATTGGAGAAATCATTCATGTTGGAAAGAAAAATTATTGTGACAAGCAAGCCTACCACTCACAACTATAAAGATGGAAGTGTTGCTACTCCTAGACTTCCACAACCTACAATGTTGACACCACAACAATTGGAAGAAAAAATAGAAAAAGGGCTTTGCTATATTTTTGATAGAAAATACACTAAAGATCATAAGTGTGTTGAGAAGAAATTATTTTACATATATTCTGAAGAGGAGGAAGAAAAGGAACAAGAAACTTCAAAAGAAGAGGATATACACCAAGAACCAACCCTAGAGGAAGAAGAAATGAATCTAACCATATCCTATAATGCATTTGTAGGAATTACCACTCCTCAAACTCTCAAGATAGAATGACATATCAAAAAGAAAAATGTAATAGTTCTTATTTATTCGGGTAGTACCCATAATTTTGTTCATTTTAAGGTAGGCAAGTAATTGAATTTCTTCCTATACCCAGCACCAAAGTGTCAAGTGATGGTCGAAAATGGAGGAACTATAAATTTATTTGGAAAGTGCCATAATATAAAGCTAACCATGGGGGAATATTTATTGAATATTCCAATGCCTTCCATTCCAATGGGTGGTGCTGATATTATACTAGGTGTACAATGGTTACAGTCTTTGGGGACGGTAGCTTTTAATTTTCAAGAAATTTTCTTGATTTTTTTTTTAGAAGGAAAAGAAATTGAATTACGATGTATCACAGGGAAGCCGAGAAAGATAATAAGCTATAATGTCTTTAAAAATACTCTAAATCAATAACAATGAGGGGTCATTGCACAATTATGCTCAATAGAAGTTCCAACATCAAAATCATCTATTTCTCTAGATCTCCAAAAGGTCCTGGACAAACATTCCAAGATGTTTGTAACTCCCAAAGGACTGCCACCTATTCGTGATCATGATCATGCTATTCATTTGATTCCAAGAAGTGTTCCTCCAAACATCAGGCCTTACAATAACCTTATGTCCAAAAGAGATAAATTGAACATATGATTGTAGAAATTCTAGAGGATGGTATAATTCAACCTAGTCAAAGTTTTTTTTTCTCCAGTAGTATTAGTGCACAAGAAGGATGGATCATGTCACATGTGTCCAGATTATAGGGAGCTCAATAAGCTCACAATTAAAGATAAATTTCCCATTCCTATGATTGATGAATTATTGGATGAATTACATGGAGCAATTTATTTCACCAAGTTGGATCTCCATTCAGGATATCTTCAAATTATAATGAAGAATGAAGATATTCTGAAAAAAAAATTTCAAACTCATGAGGGTCATTATGAATTTTTGGTCATGCCTTTTGGCCTTACCAATGCACCTTCTACATCTCAAGGGTTGATTAATTCCATTTTCAAACCATTCCTTAAAAAAATTGTGTTAGAATTTTTTGATTATGTACTAATCTACAGCAGGTCTTGGAAGGATCATGTTCAACATGTTGACAAGGTGCTCAAACTATTGGAGGAGAAACGATTATATGCAAAGCCTCCAAATGTTTCTTTGGAGTAAAAGAGGTGGAATATCTGGGTCATATTGTAGCTCAGGAGGGTGTTAAGATAGACCCTAACAAAATTAAAGCAATCATAAAGTAGTTGCGAGGATTTATCGAGTTAACAAGGTATTATCGCAATTTTGTGAAGAATTATGGGAGAATAACGATACCTATAACAACATTATTGAACATATATGCATTTTCACAGACTCCTAAAGAAACTAAGGCCTTTGAACCTCTTAAAGAGGAAATGTGCCAAGCACCGGTCTTAGCTACACCAGACTTCACAAAAACCTTTATTGTGGAATGTGATGCTTCGGGAAATGGAATCGGTGTTGTTTTAATGCAAGAAGTAAGACCCATTTATTTTGAAAGCCGTTAAATAAAAGGAAAGCATTTAAAAAAATCTATTTATGAGAAGGAAATTTAGGCAATACTACATGAACTAAATAATTGACAACCTTACCTAATGGGAAGAAACTTCAAGGTAAAACCTGATCATGATGGTCTTAAATACTTTTTGGAACAAAGAAAATCTTAAGAAGAGTAAAAAAAATGGGTCACAAAGTTGTTGGGTTATGAATTTGAAATAATATACAAAAAAAAGAAGCTAAATGTTGTTGTGGATGCACTCTCAAGAAAGGATGAGGATGTGGAAGCATTTCTTTGTGAAATTTCTATTATCCAACCCAATTGGATAACCAAAGCAAGGGAGGAATGGAAGAATGAAGAAGAAGCATGGGCACTCATTCAAAAGTAGTAGCAAGATCCCAATACATTTGATACGTTTAGTTGGAAAAATGTTTCCTTGTGGTACAAAGATCACTTATATCTTTGTAATAATTACCAACTAAAATAAAATATTCTCTTGGAATTGCACACCTCTCCCTTAGGAGGACACTCAAGATTTTTAAAAACTTACAACAAGGTGGAGAAATATTTTTTTTGGGATGGCCTTAAATATTATATTCAAAAGTTTGTGGAAGAATGTTTGGTTTGCTGGCAAAATAAAGTTGAGACCATTAAGACCTCGGGTTTTCTACAACCTTTATCCATTCCAAATCAACATTGAGAGGAGGTTTCAATGGATTTTATCACAGGTTTACCTAAGTCTGAAGGAAAGAGTAGCATCATGGTGGTAGTTTATAGACTGACCAAATATGCACACTTTTGTTCATTATCTCATCCATTTAAAGTGAGTAGATTTTCTACTGCATTTATGGAAACAATTCAAAAGCTACATAAACCCAAAGATTATGGTAAGTTATAGAGATCCCATTTTCACTGGAAATTTTTGGACGAAATTATTTTCTTGTTTGGGTACCCAACGACCTCATACCTCATCTTATCATCCTCAATCCGATGGAAAAACTAAGATAGTGAACAAATATTTGGAAGGATATATTCATTACTCTGTATCTAATAAAAATACACAATGGGTAAATTATTTACCTCTGGTTGAATGGTGGTATAGACTTCCTTCTAAACTACAACAAAAATGACCCTCTTTATGGCACCTTATGGATATCATCCAATGTCCATGACATCACCTTTAAGAGAAAATTCTAAGGTTAAATCAGTGGAAGATCACATCGAGCATCAACAAAAATTTCTCTAACTCTTAAAGGATAACCTAAATTTGGCACAGAATCGAATTAAAAAACAAGTAGATCAACATCACAGTGAGAGAGGTTTTGATGTAGGCGACTGGGTATTTTTACGGCTACAACCATACAAAAAAATGTCCCTCAAGCAAGATAAGAAGGATAATAAATTATTTCCAAAGTACTATGGTCCTTACAAGGTGTTACAAAAATTGGTACTATGGCATACGAATTGGAGCCTCCTGCATCTTCCCGAGTCCACCCAGTTTTCCATGTTTAATGCTTAAAAAAGGTTATAGGTGACAAAATTTTGATTCAAACAATATTAAAATAACTTGATGAGGAAGGAAAAAGCATATTGGAACCTGAAATAATCATGGAAATAAAAACTAGACAACTATGAAATCGATCAATTTCATAGTATCTCATCAAGTGGAAGAACTTATCCATTGAAGATTCCAGCTGGGAGGATGATAATTTTATATATAATCATCCATAACTACTCAAGCATTTAGGAAAACATTTTTTTGAGGAGAGGGGCATGTTAGAGCCATATATTACTAGTGTATTCCCTAATCCTTGTTAGTGTAGCCCCCTTATTGTTATTTTTGTACCCATGTAGTCCCCATATTTTTATTATTTTGTGCCATAATAGCCCACTATTATTATTTTTGTGCCCTTACATTATTATTTTTAGGTTGGCTATGATTATATTGTGACCCCATGGACTCCTATTTATAGAAAGGAGTTTTTTTTCATTTCATCATCCAAGAATCATTCATTTATGTAATGTAAAGAAGGTTTCCCCCTTGAAGTGGTTGATATCTCTTTTCTTATATTTTGGGAGTTGGTTTCATAACATTTGATGATGCTAAAACACATCTCTTGCCTAGACATCTAAATTTTTACATTAATGTTAAAAATTCTCCTTACGTTGATTCAATAATTTTTCTTGTTTATCTTTGATTAAGTTACAGTTTTCAAGCTCAACACAAATGTCACTGAAATACCCTAAAATGTAAATCTAGCATGAGAAAATAGGAATTTTTTCTCTTTCAATGAAATTATAGCTAATGAAGTGAAGAAGCAATCAATATGCAACACAAAATATGTAGAAAACAAGATCAAATATTAAATTTCCATTTTGATGCAACTGTTCCTAATCTAATGTACCATGCAAAACCCTAAATTCCAAATGAAATTGTTTTCTTTTCCCACACATAATTTTCAAAATGAAGAAAACTAAGATGCAAATGCTCAATTACTGATTCAATTACACTTTTCAGAATGAGGACTCAAACAAAAATTCATCCAAGCTATCAAAAATCAAACAAAAACAATTTTACAAGAAACCAAATGATAAGAATGAAGAAAAATTTAAACCAATTATTATCAAAGGAAAACAAACACAGATGCAAATTGAATGGTTGTTTCAGAGAAACCACAAGACACTCAAGGCACAAGGAAACTCAGTTGGAAGTAGGATGATCATAGAGAGGCTAAAAAATAAGGCAAAAATTGTGCAAAAATAGGGACCAACGTTGGTACAGAGAGGGTACCAGTGCTTTTCAATGCTGGGAAAAATTGGGTTAGGGTGTGGTGCAATGCTCTATCAAAGGCACTGAAGTAGCATTGGGCTTGAAAAATATGTTTTTGGCACAAAAATTGCAAAAAAGGTTGAGTGAAGCCACTTCCTAGGTCTTTTCTTGGTTGTTTGATGCAACAAAGTTTTTTCAAGGAGGTAATAAAAAACAAAGGCAAAGGAAAACCACTAAGGAATAATTTTTCCCCAGCAGAGTCACCAATATTTTATGCGGGATTTACAATTGCGGACAAAAGTATATCCCCTAAGTTTGGTGGTCAACCTAGAATAACAGAGAGATAAGGAGCCCAATGGTTTTCCTTAAAGTAAATAGATGATGGAGTGAGGCCTACCTAGAAACTGTCAATCACTTCGCTCCTTCTTTAGCTTGGAAGCTCCAATTCTAGCTCCAAACGCCAAAAGTAGGTCTTACACATTCAGATAACATAAGCCAAGAAACTACAAGATGTATGCAATATCATCTAAATACTCTTTTTAATAGATCAACATGGTATTGAAATAAGTGAATAACAACATCACATATATGAAAACAAAGAATTATTTGCATTAATAAAAATGCAAAGAGATTACAACCATAAGTGGCAGTTGATCTTGTAGAAGAGCTCCTCCAAGTTGTTGAATTGTCCTTTTCTTATCACATTATCCACCTCCAGTCACCCTATGAATGAGATGATAACTACTTACTACATCAGCATAAGGGAAAAATTACTCTCCAAAGCCAACCATTACCTATTTCATATGAGAGGGTATATATATAGTAGAGAGGGGTAAGTTGGGAGTTCTTATCCAATTACCATTCTAGAGCTTTAAATCCACCTTTGATGGAGGGATATGATCAAAGGATAAGTGGTGAAAACTCCAAATTAGGTTAGGATAGGATCCTAATGTTAATCCAAGGTAAGTAGTTGAAACAAATTCTGGAAACTCCTAGAAGATGAGGCTTCCATCCACTCATTCTCCCATAATTATAGAAACAACACAGGTGAAAAGGAGGGCAACCTGCTAGTGACCAACACTGGCCATAGTGGTGTAGGTGAACGCATTTAAATTGTCCTACAAGGATCTTTGGTCCTCAAACTAGCTCATATATGGAAGTTTAGGGTTGAAATTATGAGGGATGAAAGGTGCATGTTTAGGGCTTTGTGAAAGATGATGACAAGGGGAATATGATGTTTATTGATCCCACTAGGAGGCTCACTTTTATTGAATGTGAAAAAATGTCCTACAACACCCAACATCCCCTATCTCGGGTGATCCATCCCTTAGAAAGGCTTCCTCACATAGGAAGATACAAAAACCAAGGCATATACTTGCGTTAAGACCATCATACCAGTTAAAGAATGCTAATGGAAATCAATGGACACTACTAGGTATTAGTGTCCCATAATGGCCTTGTTCCTGAAGTGTTTTACCAACATATTGTTGCATATTTCAATTCCTTTTGTTGTTGTTGCTAGTGCTTGCAGCCAATTTCAACCACCCAACTGGGCATTTTCGTGCTTCCTCTACCAAGAACATAAATACCATTAGATTCAAAATAAATTGAAATAAATTGACATCATACATCATTGGTAGCTTATCAATAAGGTACACTTGCAATTCTGTTTACTTCCTGTCACCAAAATTCAAACTATTTATTTGATCAAATCATCATGTATAAACATATCACATATGGTTAGCTCAAAACACAACCATCATAGGTAAAAATCATGAATCACATGCAATCATCATAAACTATAATCATAAATCACATGTAACCATCATAAGTCAGAATCGTAGATCACATGCATAATATAAATAAAATAAAATATCGATACTTATCCTTCATTGGTCCTTACTTTTGCCTTTGTTCTTTAAAACACACATCGGATCGACTTCCACAACCCGAAAAAACTGAGTGCCTTTTATTAAACCATGTACTCATACACATAGTATACATCACATACATCCAAGAACACACAACATCCATCAACATACAATGCATGCACATATACTTGACATACAACAAATACACCTACAGCTGTATTCGGTGTACAACACATACACCTACACATGGATCTGGTGTAGAACACATTCACCTACTCCTGCATCTTGTGTACAACATATACACCTACATTCAGCGTACAATACAACACACTACATATGCCTACATCAACATACAACACATACACCTACACCTAGTGTACAATATAACCCACTATATATGCCTACACCAGCATACAACACATACACCTACACTCGGTGTAAAATACAACACCACACATACACCTACATTATACATATACATAATACCACCCAAAAAATACACATTTCATGATAGCATAACTACACCATGCACATACATTGTACAACATGCCCTCAAAACAAAATGTACGATATGCACACGATACCACATGTATACTGGTACCATATGCACAACATGTACACAGTGTATTGGTGTGTTTAGTAAGAGGGTGTACGAAATCCACTGGTGCTTGGTAGGGGTGATTGCAATCCTACAAGAAATTTCACAGGGAAAAATGGGTTGTTAGATGGTTAGTGAAACATCATAACATGTACAAAAACTAGTTACAAAACATAACATACTACAAAAAGAGGAGGAAACAAGAAACAACAAATAAAAATGTAACACAAGCTCAATATCAAGTAAACAAACTAATAATACTAGCGGGGAAGGAATCCCATTTTATTATTTAATTTTGGTAAAAAAGAGGTAGAAGGATAAAAAACTCGCAGTGAGTCCTTAGAGCTATGGAACTCTAATACTCAAAGCAAGTATGACTCTTCCATTAAGCTGTTTGCAAGCCTCTCTCTCCTCGAATGAGTGATCAGATAATGGAAAACTGATGCACTTCTCCTTTGGGATTGAGATGTTGGATGGCCAGAAAATGAATCCCTTCACTCCTTTACTACTTAGATAGCACACTGTTGGTTTTCTAATGGGAAATTTTGATAGCATAACAATGTGTTCTAAATTTTTCTTCTCATGGTGGTATTTTATAGGCAAACTTCAAATCTTCTTCCCTCTCTTGGTACAATTGTGGATAGTGACCCAACAATGGTGGTTGATTCCATTGTGTGCTCACTTAAGGCCTCAAGGTGGCTCTAGGTGGTTGTCCTTGGGTGACCTTGAGTGGAGAATATTCTTCCTGAAGTGTGCAAAGTGGTCCTGGATGGTGACATTCCGCCATATCTAGGACCGCGCAGATTTTTGAGGGATAACCACAAAGATTTTCACTACTATCGAAGAAAATGTTGCGCAAAGCTCTTTGTGCTAGTGCCTTCTATGCACGACTTAATAAATTTTCTTTTTCACCTTAGAGAAAGTTAAATTTTCTAGATTCTGTGATGTTTTTCCATCTTGTAAATCCTCTTGCTTAACATTTCATGATGTCCTTTGCCTGTCTGATTTTCCAGTGGTAACATTTTCCCCTTAATGTATGAGGTCTAGGAAGAAGTAGATAGATGAAATAAATTATTTTTTATGTTCTGTATAACCCATGTTAAGAGAGAGAGAGAGAGAGAGAGAGATAGTAACTTGCATGTAGCCTAAGGCTGGAGACCCCTTGCTGTGAGTAAAAGAGGGACCATGATCTATCAGAAACCTACAAGAGAGCATAAATAAAATATGTCTATGAGGCGGACATGTCCCATGCTCGTGATGCTTTGGTTATTTAAAGCCTATCTGACAGATAAAAGTTCTATCTGTGCCACTTATATGGTAGTGATCGGCTGATCTGGTTGAGGATGACGATTGTTGACGCCCTCAAGGGCATTTTTTCTTTGACAATAGGTTGAATGTAGTGCCCACATGCATAGTATTGGTATGGCATATTTTAGAATAAATTCTCATTGTATGTATGGGTGTATGATTGGTACCTTCCTGTGTAAGCATCGCTGAAAGAGATGGTTATAATACCACGGGTCTTCGACAAATTTTGACAAAGTGAAATGGTTGTGAAGTATGATACCATCTTGACATGAAAGCTTTTGTTGTAGTTTAATGTCAGGAAAATCGATGACATCCATGGGCAATGATGTTTCCCACAGTGTCATCCTAGGATGCCCCTATTGAGGTGAGGAGCCATCCAAGGTATTTCTTCCTTTTTGGAAAATGGTTGTTGAAGTCTACAATAAGGAAACCTCAACCAATCGAAAGAAATACTGATGAAAGGGACCAGAGTCTCTGATATAGTAGGTGGGGGATGATATGTTAACATATAAATGATGGTGATAAATGGCTGAAAAATGATGATGCGAGTTTAGTGGCCCAAGGTAGGAGCTTGTAAAAGAAATTTGGCAATAGTCATAATGATTTCTGATGAGGAAAGCCCTCGAATTGGTAGGACGTCTAGGGTGGATATATGGTTGTTATGAATGTTGTGGTGGCTTTGCATGAGAGGTGTGAATCTCTGACCAAGGGTGATTAGGGATTGCTGCTAGGGGAGAAAATTGGATTGGTGGTGTTAGTGTCAGTCTAGTCATACTGCCATCAGTGATCAAAATTGCTCTTTGCATTTGCATATGAGGAGTCCCATACAAATAAATTTCACCATTCCGCTAGGTCATGGATTCATTGGTGGTAGTGATTTTTCATCAGTTTTCCCTCATGTGAAACTTGTTGATTCTCCTCTCCATGGTCTTTAGTCATGAGTCACTTTCACTCTCAAAATCATGTCAGTAGGTCACAAGATGGGTCTCCTTAGATTCTAGGGTCTCATCATGGTCAAATTAATAACTCAAGTGTCAATAAATATTAGCAAGGTCATGAGGAAGTCAATAAGCTCAAAATCACAGCACCTGGAAGATCAAGAAATGTTTTATTCAGTTTCATGTAATTTTCACCTCAAAACCATGTTTTGAGGTGAAAACATAATACTTTACTTTAAATTTTCATCATTATGTAATTTTATGTCAGCATATGTAATAAGTCACAATTCAGAAGCTGTTATCTCCACAAAGTCATCACCCTGCCTTTCAGAGACGTTTTCCACAGCATTTTCAGCATCAAATCATGTTCTAATATGATTAGTAGAAAGAGCCCGGAAAGAGCTTTCCAACGGTATATTACACTCTTAAAATTGACTCCTGGGTTGAAATTTATGCCTAAGTGAAGTAAAAGGTCCCCTATACCCTTAAACAATCCCATTTCCCACCTTTCCCTAAAATTTGTTTTATTAAAGTTTTATATTTCCTTTAATAAATCCCTTTTTCCCCTTCAGATTATAAAATCGCATTATTAAAAATCTTTTAAAGCATATGCGATTAAACCAACCACTTCCCCTCCATACTCCTTTAAAACCATTATAATAATGTTTTAAAGTTCCGTTATTATAAAACCCCGATTTATACATAAAGCACTTCCCCTCCATGCTTTGAAAATTTATAATAAAATTTAATGTTTCATTATAAAACCCTACCGATACATTCCCTTCCCTTTTCCCATCACATCACAACCTTTTATAAGTGCACCCCGATTGGCCCATCATGAAACCTCCAATGCGATTGCATTGAGTTCCCTCGATGGTATATCTCTAATGGAAAATCGCCCGAATACATCCCCACCGTCGATTTGATCCATGATCTGACAGCCCAAATACCATCAGTGCCTTTGATTGCTCCACTCCCGATTGTATATCCCCGATGGCAAACCTCCGATTTCACCGCCGTCGTCGATCTGCCCAACGATCGGACGGCCTACAAGCCACCGCGCTCATCGGCATTGACATTTTTTTTTTAACATTACACCCTGCCCCGCTTTCCTATGATCCCCGATGCCGATGGACCCCGGTCGCACCACTTAATTCTTCTGCCCGTTCATTATAAAAGGGATATTCCCCTTTGTAAAATTAAATTTTTTTTTATTTCATTTATACAATGGTTTTCCAATTGCCTCCTCCCAATCGCATCGGAAAAATTTTGTTATGTAATGCACCCGCCCCGTTCTCCTGATGTCGATTGACCCCGGTCTCGCCATATCATTCCCCACCTATTCGTAATAAAAAGGTTTCCTCCCTTTGTAAAACATAAATTTTAAATTTTAATCTGTTTTACAAAGCCGTGTCCCCATCGCATTGGAGCTTTCGAGCTTTGTTACAAATACATCCCACCTCCTGATCCCTGATTGTGATGACACCATAGCAATGTATCACTCCATTATATATTGTATCTCCTCCCCCATTGATTCGATTGTGATTTCGATTTACCATATGGACCGCACCTCCTTTACCTTCCCCTTTCTCATTCCAAAATCAATTTTTCCCTTCACAAAGGCATAAATTCATTTTTGTTATTTCAAAAGGCATATTATTAAAAAGTCAGTTTTCTTCAAATGAATAATGGAAAGCAACAGTCAGCTGGCCACAAGCTAAAATAAAACAGAGATTTCTACAGCAGCAGAAAAATAGGGATTTTCTCCTCAAATTGCCTATTTATCATTCAACAGCGAAATTGTGAATTTGCCCAAGTAATCAAATGTAATGTTTTTCCTTCTTTAGGGCAGATTGTTGGTTCTCTTTTCTATCTTCAAATTTTAGTTATGAGTTGTTAAAATAGCTCCTCTTTCTGTGGATATATGTTCCCACAAATCTATTCTATTTAATGTAATTGTAAATCATTTGTAAAGCAGTCTGTAACTCAGAAGTAGGGATGCACACCTCCAGTTCGCACAACGGTAGTAGCTTCGACTACTACAAAGAGAAGCGGATGCAGGACGGTGGTAAGTGCGCTGAAGCTACTGCTCCTCGCCAAGATGCAATTGGACTCCAGTCTGCTGAAGATGACGAGTACAGGTGCTTAATTGTTGAAGAACCTCCTCCAGTTTCTCCTGATGCTCGGATTACCAGCTCTCCTTAGCTCTTGGACCTACAGCTCTTTAGTTTTGTTTTCTGTTCAAGCATACATTGAACACATCAACTTATGTTTTCTATTGCTGGTTTCCTCTCTGATGTAGCATTATCTGCTCTTTTTGGGCTGGTTTCCCCTTGTGGGCAGCTCCAGTTTTGGTTTTTTTTTTTTTTGGCTAATTTTGCTGATATCATGGTGATAACTCATGCCAGCCCTGCTGAGGCCCTAGCCTCTCTGTAAATTATGTTATATTATCAATAGAATCTTAACCTTACTTACAAAAAAAAACTCAGAAGTAGGGGAATACTGTGGAAAAGAATGCTCTGCGCTCCATTGTAACAGTTTTGGATAGGGAATTAATAAAGAGATGCAGCTTTGATTTATGGGATCCATGTGGTATGAGTTTTAGCATTTTTTTTCTCCTTTGTTTCATATGTAAATTTGTTATGTTTCACCTTTCATCCATAAACATTTCCTGTTGAATGCTTTCAAGATAGAAAGGTAGAATCCATTTTTATGCTCTGCCTTGGGAAATCATTCATACTCTATGTTTTTCTTCTGTTTGAAAAGGATCCATCTTCCATGCCCCTTTCAACTCCTCACCAGTCTTTCCATCCCACCCTTATTCAAATTTGATTGCTAAAATTTCCTGCCTATCTTGCCCCATGAAATACCCTGTGTCCTGATTTAATTCCCCAGTTTCAAACTGTCCCATTTTATCCCATACATCCCTAAAAAAATATTTCATTCATTTCATTTAAAATTTTTCCCATTTATATACCTAGCCTAAAATTAGTCCATATTTGTACTTTATTGAATATCCTTTCACGGAGAGAGCCCTCTCCTGACCTTGTAGGGCTAGCTAGAAGGCTGAGCATGGTTTAGATGTTACCCTGTTTTGCCCTTTTTCAGCATGGGGTCCAGATCAAGAGCTAACATCTCTGGCGACTCCGTTTGGGAAGCTTCGATCTAACTGTCTGCGAGCTTATATTTTCGGCACTGAACATGTTTATTCTATTTTCAAAGAAGGTCATGGTCGGGCCCTCTATTAATGAAGAATATCGAAACCTTTCTCTAAGGTTAAACTTTGGTTATATTGGACGCGAAATCCCTTGGAAATCTCTGTGGTCGAAGTAAAAAAGCTTGGTTTTATTGCCGGCGGAGAAATAATATTGGTGGGACCCAGCCTGAAATAACTCGAGGAGTTAAAGCTCTGAACCACAGTAAAAACCACAATTAAAGTGTAGTTCGTTTACCGCTAGCGGGTTTCGGAAACCAAAACTGCCCATATCGTGCCGCTTTTGCCCCGGAGCAAAACCACTTCAAAAAAATGCGATCCAGTAATATAAGGGCACGTCATCTCCCCAATACCACCCATATCACACAAGTTTCATCTGTTAAACTTCGGCCTTTGAAAAAACGCGATATTCATGAGAAGCGTCTGATCTGGAGAGCCTTAGATCTGACGACAATCGCGTGTTGAAAAGCACAAGCAATAATCGAGGTATGATCCGGCGGTGTTATGTTATTTAATGTTTATTTTATTCATAAAAAGCTGAAAAATGGATGTGTGGGCCCCTGCCAAAGGAAATTTATGTCCCGTTGGTAGAATAAAAGGGGTTTTATGTCATAAAGTTCGAAGGTTGATGTTTTTTAAAAGAATCGTGCCACTGTTATATCGTTTTGATATTATGACGGGATGATAAAGTTCGCTTAAGTGTTTAATGTGTTCCCCTATATCGTGTTAAACTTTAAACATTGGTTTGAGAAGGCAAACATTTTTAAAGCGTTGTTGGCAAAGAATATAACTACAGCCACTTATTCCACAGTCATAAATATATTTCTTCTATCAGAGTATAAAGTCAGATCACCCCAGTAAATATTCTTCTTGTAAATTCCTGGATTCTGGAAAATAATGTTCAGAGTCTGCTAGGCTGAGATAGAATTTTGTATAGTAGAAATTTACACACGCTGGCTTAAAGAAGATACACAAGAGCTAATCTAGATCCAAATCCTCCCCCTGTGTTTGAGAATCCGAATCTGATTCCAAGAATTGTAAGAAGAAAAGAAGGATCACTAAGTCCCAGACCTATTGTCAGATCCCATACTTGGCCCAGTGAGTGTTTTTTTGTAGAAGATATTTTTTTTTATGAGAGTTTTGAGCTTTATTTGTTTATAAATAAGTCTGAAACTACACTTGATGACACCGTTTTAGATCTGGAATTCCTTGTAGATGTTGAAGTTCAAAGGGAAAATACATCAATTGATGACTACATTTTGAATTCCCCTCAGTCATCTATCATTGTAACTAATATCCGTAAGCCTTCAGAGTCATCAAGAACAACATTTCCACCTCCTAATTCATCAGCATTCCCATCAGTCAATTCTCAGTTGTCATCTCCTCCATCAACACCTCCCTTACATCCTAGTACTAAAAACACTGTTGTAAATCCACCGAGAGTCATGGCTGCCTGGTATGCACCCTTGGTTTTACCTTAGGTCCTGAATGATATGTCTAATGATTATCAAAGTAAAATCACTATCTTTGATGCCACTCAAAGCACCACAACCCAGCAGCATGTTGATAAAATGAATGACTTTTTTGATCTACATGATGTAGAGGTAGAGAACGTAACCACAAGGTTGTTTGTCCAAAGTTTTAGAGGTGAAGTTAGAAAGAGGTTCAGAGCTTTACCAGCAGGCTCAATTCACACTTTACAGGAGTTACACACACATTTTTTAGACCGGTGGGAGGTAAAAAAGAACCCACTCCAAATTCTATCTGAGTATGAAAATATTAAAAGAAATGTGGGTGAAACTGTGCAGGATTATTGTCTAAGATTTAATGTTGTATACAATGCTATTCCAGTTAACCTAAAACCTCCTGTGGGATTAGCATTACTTAAATTTCCAGATGGTTTCGATGCCAATATGGCATATCAGCTGTGAGAAAGAGATCCTTCCTCACTTGAAGACATGCAGAAGATAGCAGTAAGTGTAGAAGCTAATCTACTAGCTAAAAGAGCACGTACCAGAGCTGAAAAGAGAGTCACGGTGAAAGAAGAAGCATCTCCTTCAGACAGAAAAATGGATACCTCGATTCAGACAATGGAGAATATGGTTGATTGATTAACCATTTTGGATAGACCTGAACCTCAAATCAAGAATCCAAATTTCAGAGGACAGTAGCCACAATTTAGAATTAAGAAGAGAGAACAAAAAGCGCAGGACCAAGCGCCTCCACAGCAACAAACCAAAAATCCATTGCAACAGAACTATGTTCAAGGAACAGAAACAGATGATGATGATGATCCTTTGATTGAAGCCAATCACTTCTTTATTGTAGATGGTGCACCCATCTTTCTCACAAAAGATGAGGAATATACAACGATTGCAGACGTCCAAAAGGATGAAGATTTCATTTTGGCCAATGATGCAATGTTAGAAGACAAGTCCGATGACTACCAGAGAGGGTACATGAATGCTTTATCATCTCAACAAAGGAAGTACTCTTTGAGGAACAAATATTTTCTGATTAGTCCCATTCAGAAAATAAAAGAGCTCCAAATGAAGAACGATTCTCAGAAGATAGGGAAAGAGCCAACCGACCCTTCCTCTAGCAAAGCACCTTCAGCGATTAACACAGAAAATGAAAAGAATCAGCAGAGCATAGTAAAAGAGAAAAAAGAGAAGAAAGATCCTCCAATTAAAGAGGTAGAAAAATTCCCTTCCTTTAATTTGGAGAATGAAATTTCTAAGATGAAAGTATCTATGCCCCTGACTGAGTTGGTAAAAAATAGTGTTTATAAAATTCAGGTGTCTAGAATTTTGCAAATAGACTCTGTTTCTGATATGGTCAATGTAGAAGATGACTATCTGGAACTCATTTTTGGTCCAGCAAGTGAAGATCAATCAGAATAAAGTGAAGTCCCTCCCTTTTACCTAAGTCTTAGATTACATGAGTTCATCTTGCATAATGCTATGTTGGACTCGGGAGCCTCACATAATTTGATGCCCAAAGCCATCATGGAGAAGTTAGGACTTGATATTACTCGAAAATATCATGATTTGTATTCTTTTGACTCATGTAGGGTCCATTATGTTGGTCTTATCAAAGACTTGGTAGTATCCTTCGATCAAATCCCAGTCAAGAATGTCTTGATGGATGTACTTGTTGCCGATGTCCCACCACGATTTGGAATGCTTCTATCTAGGTCTTGGGGTGAAAAACTTAAAGGAACCATGCAGCTTGACTTCTCTTATGCCACCATTCCCATGTCTGGCCAGTTGAGAAAACTATATAGGGAGAAGAAAATGAAATACATGATTACTAGCAAAGAGAAGCCAGTCAATCATCCTATTAATGTTGTCCACACAGATTTAGAATCCTTTGTCTTATATTCATATGGTGGTTTAAATGATGAGAATGTTCAGTTGGTATAAGTAGATGAAATACCTAAAATTTCAGAGAATTTTTGGGAAGTCCTCAAACAGGAAAAAGATAAAGCAGCAAGCACTTCTGAGCCTCTTGCCTGCCAACAGCAAAAAGATAGTGAACAACCAAAAATCAGCCAAGGTAAAGAAGAGAAAGAAACAAAATTTCAGCATCTAGAAGACGAAGAAGATGGCCTTTGGAGCATGGATTTTGATGGAGCTGTTGGTAAGGATGGAGCTGGTATAGGAATATGGATTCAGAGCCCTTTTTTCTAGCCTGAAAAGGTTCCCAACAATGTTAGAGTATGTGCTTATAAGTTGGCTTTTGACTGCTCTAACAATGAAGCAGAATATGAGGCTTTGATTGCAGGTCTGAAAATTTTGAAGAAGCTGAATGCAAAAAGGATTTCTATGTATGGATATTCAAAGCTAATAATTAAATAGGTAAAAGGAGATTACCAAGAAAAACATCCACGATTGAGGGCCTATCGAAATGCAGTCCTGGATATCTTGAAGACATTTCCAAAGTACACCTTGACAGCAGTACCTAGGATGCAAAACATCATTGTTGATTCTCTTGCCACTACTGGAAGAAATTTGAAGATTCCGATGAACTCCAACAACAAGTTTGAAATTTATGTCAAACATAGGCCTTCTGTTCCAGACAATTTAAGGTATTGGCAAGTGTTTTGGGATGACAATGAGATCAATGCTTTTTTGCAGAGTGATGGAAAATTCAAAGACACTCCAATAGAAGGTGAGTATGAGATTGATGATTAAGAGATTGAATCAAATCAGATGGACATATTGCAGCTAAAAGACAATGTCATTCCTAGAGGTCTCATACCTTTAGAGGAGCTTTTTGATCAGGACAATGTTGCGAAGAAGCCAAGTTTGGTGCCTACTGAGAAAGGAGTTGAAGATGTGAATCTTGGAACAGCTGACAAGCCCAAGTTTGTGAAGTTGTCAAAGGCATTATCCCCTGAGGTAAAGGAAAAGTATGCTAAATTGCTTTCTGAATTTTCTGATGTGTTTGCATGGGATTATTCAGATTTGAAGGTATATGATAAGAACATAATCCCACATACTATTCCCATCAAGCCGGATCAGAGGCCATTTAGACAGAAGCTGAGAAGAATCAATCCGAAGCTGCTACCATCCATTGAAAAAGAGGTAAATAGATTGTATAAAGCTGGTATCATTGTTCCTATTAGATTTTCTGACTGGATTTCAAATTTGGTCCTAGTACGTAAGAAGACAGGAGAGATAATATTGTGCATAGATTTTCAGAATTTGAATAAAGAATCCTTAAAGGATAATTATCCACATCCAAAAATGGACCATATTCTGCGGAGAGTAGTTGGAGCATCTAGGATGTCACTACTTGATGGCTACTCAGGCTACAACCAGATCTTGGTGCATGAGAAAGACCAAGACAAAACTGCCTTCACAACACCCTGGGGAACCTTCCAGTATGCCAAAATGCCATTCGGTCTGAAGAATGCTGGAGCTACTTTCCAGCGATCAATGGACATCGTTTTCCAATGAAAAAGATGTTTTTCTTATTGTTTATTTGGATGATCTGACAGTGTTTTCTGGTTCTGATGATGAGCATTTGCACCATTTGAGGATTGTGTTTCAGCGATGTAGAAAATTTGGGATTTCTCTTAATCCAAAGAAGAGTATTTTTTCCATGGATGAAGGAAAGTTGCTGGGGCATATCATCTCTAAAGAAGGTATCCGTATCGATCCATCTAGGGTGGAGGCAATTCAACACATAGACCTTCCACGAAACAAAAAGGAGATCCAAGCATTCAATGGTAAGATGAACTTCTTGTGCAGATTTACACCCAATTTGGCTGAACGTTTGAGAGAAATGGCTAATATGTTGAAAAAGGATAGCACTGTCAAATGGAGTGAGGAAGCTATCAAATAATTTAATCTGGTAAATTTTTCTTTATCCAATGCCCCAGTCTTGATTAGTCCTGACTACACTCAAGACTTTATCATTTTTTCATTCGCTTCAGAGCATACTATGGCTGTTGTTTTGATGCAAAAGAGAGATCAAGTTGAAAGGCCAATTTCCTTTTTCAGCAGAACTATTATAGATGCTGATTTAAGGTATAACATTATTGAAAAACAAGTATTGGCTCTTATAAAGGCATTGAAGGATTTTAGGGTCTATATTCTGCATTCACATACTATAGCATATGTCCCTAATGCAGCAGTGAAGGATGTGTTGATGCAAACGGATCCAGAAGGTCGAAGAGGTAAGTGGATAGAAGCTCTGTTGGAGTATGATTTGGAGATCAAACCCATGAAGTTGATCAAAGGCCAAGGCTTGGCGAAATTGATGGCCCAATCAAATCTGCATGCTCTGGATATAAACCTCATAACAACAATGGTAGAAAATGAAGATGAAGGTTTTCTTGTTCCAATTTTAGATATTTTTCTACAATCTCCATGGTATTCAAATATTGTTCATGTCCTTTAGCATCTTTCACCACCTCCGGGCATGTCTAAGAGAAAAGGTAGATCTCTGAAACTTAAATCTGCAAAATATTCTATTTTAAATAGTGCTCTTCATTGGAAAGATCCAAGAGGCATTCTGCTTAATTGTTTGGTTGAAGAAGAAGCTCGGAAGTTAATGAATGATTTTCATAAAGGTGATTGTGGTGGTCATTTATTTTGGAAGACTACTGCTAACAAAGTGTTGAGAGCAGGATATTATTGGCCCACTTTATTTTCAGTTTTATATAAAATAGTGATGAGTTGTCATGAATTCCAAATTGTCCAAGGAAAAAATAAATTGCTTCCTCTTCCTTTGAAACCAATTTCAGTGAGCGCTCCCTTTCAGCAGTGGGGACTCGATTTCATAGGAGAAATCCATCCCGCTTCATCAGCACAGCATCATTGGATATTAAGAGGGACAAATTACTTGACTAAATGGATCGAGGACGTCCCAGCAAGGCAGGCTACAGACACGATAATTATTCAATTCCTTGAATCAAATATTTTATCTCGTTTTGGCTACCCATACAAAATTATAACAGACAATGCCGCAACGTTTAAGTCTAAGAAAATGGTGGAGTTCTGCAACAAATATAACATTGTGCTGGGCCATTCAACAACGTACTACCCATAGGGCAACGACCTAGCAAAATCATTGAACAAATCGTTGATAAATATAATTATGAAAATTCTAGAGGCAAACAAAAGAAATTGGCACTGAAATCTCATCAACGCACTGTGGGTAGACAGAGTTAGTAGTAAGAAATCCATAGGTATGTCACCTTTTGAATTGGTTTATGGTACTGATGTTGTCTTTCCTACATCTCTTACAGTCCCGGTTATGATATTATTACAGGAAGTTGGCAGTGAGGATGATGAAAATCAGCAAAGGATCAATCAGATGATCCATCTTCAGCAAAAAAGAGATGAAGTGTCACAGAACGCTATTCAGTTGCAGGAGAAGATTAAAAATATCTATGACCAAAAGAACAAAGCAGAAAATGTTTGGTTGGATGATGTAGTGTTGAAGTGGGATGCAATAAATGAGGACAAAGGGAAGCACGGTAAGTTTGACAACCTGTGGAAATGACCATACATAATTTCAGCCTACAGGGGACATAATGCTTTCTTTCTTTTAGAAATGGATGGCCAAGATTTCCCTGGAGGAGCAGTGAATGGTAGGCTTTTGAAGCACTACCATTGCTGAAGATAATGGATTAGAAGCTATGTCACCATCATTGTATATAACATGTTATTTTTTATCAGAGTTCAAGTACACAGTCATTGAAGTTGGGGCCCGAGGTGAAGGCTATAAAACTTAAATGATATGTGTATGGTTTGGTTTTATTTCAGTTTTCATTCTTAGTCTTGAGTCAGAGTCAGTCTGCATTGTGTCAGTTTTCAGTATTTTTGACTCCATGCCCAATGGATAAGGCTACTTGGTCTGTGGTGTTCTTGGCACCTCCAAGGAGCTACCATCCCCATTGGAGCCAATTTTAGTGTCAGTCTAGTCATACTACCATCAGTGATCAAAATTTCTCTTTGCATTTGCATATTAGGAGTCCCACACCCATAAATTTCACCATTCCGCTAGGTCATGGATTCATTGATGGTAGTGATTTTTCATCAATTTTCCCTCATGTGAAACTTGTTGATTCTCCTCTCCATGGTCTCTAGTCATGAGTCAATTTCACTCTCAAAATCCTGTCAGTAGGTCATAAGATGGGTCTCATTAGGTTGTAGAGTCTCATCATGGTAAAATTAATAAGTCAAGTGTCAATAAATATCAGCAAGGTCATGAGGAAGTCAATAAGCTCAAAATCACAACACTTGGAAGATCAAGAAATGTTTTATTCAGTTTGATGTAATTTTCACCTCAAAACCATGTTTTGAGGTGAAAACATGATCTTTACTTTAAATTGTAATCATTATGTAATTTTATGTCAGCATATGTAATAAGTCACAATTCAGAAGCTGTTATCTCCACAAAGTCATCACCCTGCCTTTCAGAGAAGTTTTCCATAACATTTTCAGCGTCAAATCATGTTCTAAGTATGATCAGCAGAAAGAGCCTGGAAAGATATTTCCAACGGTATATTACACTCTTAAAACTGACTCCTGGGTTGAAATTTATGCCTAAGTGAAGTAAAAAGTCCCCTATACCCTTAAACAATCCCATTTCCCACCTTTCCCTAAACTTTATTTTATTAAAGTTTTATATTTCCTTTAATAAATCCCTTTTTCCCCTTCCGATTATAAAATCGCATTATTATAAATATTTTAAAACATATGCAATTAAACCAACCACTTCCCCTCCATACTCCTTTAAAACCATTATAATAACATTTTAAAGTTTCGTTATTATAAAACCTAGATTTATACATAAACCACTTCCCCTCCATGCTTTGAAACTTTATAATAAAATTTAAAGTTTCATTATAAAACCCCGCCAATACATTCCCTTCCCTTTTCCCCTCACATCACAACCTTTTATAAGTGCGCCCCTATTGGCACATCGCGAAACCTCCGATGTGATTGCATTGAGTTCCCTCGATGGTATATCTCTGATGGAAAACCACTCGAATACATCCCCATTGTCGATTTGATCCATGATCTGACGGCCCACATACCATCAGTGCCTTTGATCGCTCCACTCCCGATTGTATATCCCCGATGGCAAAACTCCAATTACACTGCCGTCGTCGATCTACCCAACAATCTGATGGCCTACAAGCCATCACGCTCATCGACATCGGTGTTTTTTTTTTAACATTACACCCTGCCCCGCTTTCCTATGATCCCTGTTGCCGATGGACCCCAGTACCACCACTTAAGTCTTCCGCCCATGCATTATAAAAAGGCTTTTCCCATTTTTAAAATTAAATTTTGTTTTATTTCATTTATACAAAGGTTTTCCAATCGCCTCCTCCCAATCACATCGGTGAAATTTTGTTATGTAATGCGCCCACCCCGATCTCCCAATGCTGATTGACCCCGGTCCCACCATATCATTCCCCGCCTATTCGTAATAAAAAGGTTTCCTCCCTTTGTAAAACATAAATTTTATTTTTAATCCATTTTACAAAGCTACGTCCCCATCGCATCAGAGCTTTCGGGCTTTGTTACAAATACATCCCACCTCCCGATTCCTGATTGCGATGACACCATCACAACGTATCACTCCATTATATATTGTATATCCTCCCCCATTGATTTTATTGTGATTACGATTTACCATATGGACCCCACCTCCTTTCCCTTCCCCTTTCTCATTCCAAAATCGGTTTTTCCCTTCACAAAGGCATAAATTCATTTTTTGTTATTTCAAAAGGCATATTATTAAAAAGTTAGTTTTCTTCAAACGAATAATGGAAAGAAATAGTCAGATGGCCACAAGCTGAAATAAAACAAATATTTCTACAGCAACAGAAAAATAGGGATTTTCTCCTCAAATTTCCTATTTATCATTCAACAGCGAAATTGTGAATCTGCCGAAGTAATCAAATGTAATGTTTTTCCTTCTTTAGGGCAGATTGTTGGTTCTCTTTTCTATCTTCAAATTTCAGTTTTGAGTTGTTAAAACAGCCCTTCTTTCTGTGGATCTATGTTCCCACAAATCTAGTCTATTTAATGTAATTGTAAATAATTTGTAAAGCAGTTTGTAACTCAGAAGTAGGGGAATAGTGTGGAAAAAAACGCTCTGCGCTCCATTGTAACAGTTTTGGACAGGGAATTAATAAAGAGATGCAACTCTGATTTATGGGATCCATGTGGTATGAGTTTTAGCATTTTTTTCTCCTTTGTTTCATATGTAAATTTTTTATGTTTCACCTTTCATCCATAAAAATTTCTTGTTGAATGCTTTCAAGATAGAAAGGTAGAATCCATTTTTATGCTCTGCCTTGGGAAATCATTCATACTCTGCGTTTTTCTTCTCTTTGAAACGGATTTATCTTCCATGCCCTTTTTAGCTCCTCACCAGTCTTTCCATTCCACCCTTATTCAAATTTGATTGCTAAAATTTCCTGCCTATCTTGCCCCATGAAATACCCTGTGTCCTGATTTAATTCCCCAATTTCAAACTGTTCCATTTTATCCCATACATCCCTTAAAAAAAAAAAATTTCATTCATTTCATTTAAATTTTTTCCCATTTATATACTTAGCCTAAAATCAGTCCATATTTGTACTTTATTGAATATCCTTTCACGGAGAGAGCCCTCTCCTGACCTTGTAGGGCTAGCTACAAGGCTAAGTGTGGCTTAGATGTTACCTTGTTTTGCCCTTTTTCTGCTTGGGGCCTAGATCAGGAGCTAACAGGTGGGTAGGGGGTGTTCTCCTAAAGAATATTTTTACACTTTCCAAAATAATATAAAATGCTTTGGATGTACAAACACAGAGACTGGTGCCCCAAAAAAATGAAAATGATCACTCATTGATGGTGTGAGGAAGGTGTTTTTTCTTAGGGTTGGGGCACCATTGGTTAGTCTTGGTGTAGGGGTGGTGAAGCGGATGGAAAATATCATAGAAGGGCTATGTTGATGGAGGTATGGTAGGCCAAATGTGAGACACGGTGGTGCGTTTTCGATCTGATTGCAAAAATGGTAGTCTGGGAAAGGGGTTTTATCGTGATATGGTAAAACTTAACTTGATGCATGATGGATGGATGAACATGAAGTGCTTCCCAGACTGGGGTGTTATGGCCATGGAATCATATTTTTTGATGCATGGTTTATTTCAGTGATGGATGCCATGGAGGGGGGAGGCTCTACCGACCGACAGGAATGTTTATCATGTGCAAGGTGGGGAGATGATAAGAATGGTCGGGTGTTTGGAACCTATGGTTGATTATTCTGGAGAAATGATGTCGTAACATGGAAAGCTTCTCTGGGAATCTATCATGTTGGAGGTAGAAGGATATCTACTTTGGAACCTTCAGTGACTGGGGAAATAGGTGCTTTGTTGTATTGTGTAACACCCGCAATCAATACCCCAAGTGAAATCATATTTTTCATTGAAATATATTAACAAATGTGCTGAATGAAAAAACGATAAGAGAGGGAATACATGTCAGAACTGAAAAAAATTATTTTTTCAAAGGCATGAATATGTGAAGCCTCCTTTAGGCATTATGAAGTGTTAATCACTATGTTGCTTTTAGTTTCAAAATTGGGCGTTCTGAGCTCTCGTTATGGTTCGTAAAATAATTTGAAAAGGGCGATATATAGGTCAATATGGCTCATCTCAGTTCATTTGTGTCATTTGAGAGTTGTGAGGTCAGAGCTTGTTGTCGAACCTTTCTTGCCATTGTGCTCAGCCTGTGTACCAGGGATTTGTGCCGTTAGTCCCAGGTAGGCCCCTGAACATCCAATTTTTTTTTTCAATTTTACTATGTGGGGGTCTATACAAATTAGGTTTGTATGAAACCTTACTTGTTTTTGGCCTTGGTCGCATGGGATATCAAGGTTCAGGGGCTGAGACTCCGCAGGAATTTGAGGATTTCCATAGATATTTTGCGCCTATAATAGGTTTTTTTCACTACTGTCATGTCTGTATGTGAGATAGACGTGTGGTTAATGCATTTGTATGGGAAACAGATGCGGTGAAAAGGCAAGATAGGTTTTTTTGATTTTTTTTTGGATTTTTTAAGTTTGATGTCACTGATGTGCTTGTGTTTGGTGACAGGATGCTCTGGAGAGAGCGTGACCAGCTGGATCTTCATATAGTTGTGGCAAAGGATGCCAATGCCTACAAGTTACTTTCTTAGTGGGGTCTTCTCAAGTTTCTTAAGAATGACCTCCTAAGGTTGCAGGATCGCCTGCAGCACTTCCTGGTCTGTAGCTAGAACAAGAGGCGCAAAGTGATGGTTTTGTGAGGGAGGGGCATTCCTATCTATCTGGAGATGGATATCTACTTTGTGACTGGCTTGTTGTCTCAGGGTGAGGCACTTCCCCACCCACTCCCACTTGGGAGGGTGTCACTCCGGCATTGGTCGGAGAAGCACTATGGAGGGGCACCACTTTCAGAGGGGTGCACCCTTATATCCTCAGTGATTGATCTAGCTGAGCGATTTTCATTGGCTATGATCATATGATTGACAAGGTCATCATCATCACACATGGCATCGGGACCCCAGATTGGATTTCTGTGCTATGTTTGGTCTAGGCATATTTATGACCAGGAACTTCATGTTTATGATGATATGGTGTCATAGTTGGGGAAGGTCTGAGGAGGATCTAATTTATTCACATATGATAGCATCCTGTGTATCATTATGTTTGAAAGGGTGGTACTGCTGTGACACATCGTGTGAGTTCCTATTTGTCCTCGCCAGGACCCTCAGATGAGGACGCCTCGAGGTGGGGGGGGGGGGAGAGGTGGGTCGCTACTGGAATACAACCACAGAGGCATGGTTCGAGGATAATCCCCATATGTTCTTGGACTTCCCATACTCTGGGATGGACTTTTAGGGAGATCCACATATGGATCTTCCTACTGGTTACATATGGGGACTTGCAGTTATGATTTCTTATGTTTTTTCTGCATTTGTTGAGTATTTATGATGTGTATATTTATGTGTATTATGGTTACACTGACACTATCTTTGTTTCTATTGTAGATGTGGGATTAGTTGGATGACCTACTACTCAGTTGGTGCAACACCATCCCCTTCAGAGGGTTCCAGGTGGAGGTGGTCAGCCCTAGGCTAGGGGGTAGTGTGGCGATCCAAGAAAACCACAGGGTGGAGGACCTGGTGATGGTGGTGGCCCCTTGGGGGAGGGTAGTAGCTCAGTTTCTGCCAAGTATTCTATAGCTATTTCTCATGTTGAGATGGTGAGGCGCGAGTTGCCAAGATGGCAGAGTAGTGTAATATTCCCATTTTAGCACATGGCTAAATAGAATATTACAGTTTTTATTTTATCATCTTGCAGCCAAATAAATGGGTAAGGAGGCCCATGTTTATTGAAAACATGAATAAATTACCTCACATGTGAAAGGGGATAGACATAAGAGCTTGATTTTTCACCCTCAAGTGTGAAAAGAGGCAAATACATGAAGACAAGGTCAGGTTTGACCAAGTCAACAACGCTGCCATAGGAGGAGTGGCTTACTTTAGAAGACAACGCAATGTGAATGAGGAAAGAGGATTTTTGGTGGAGGAAACCCTAATGGATGGGGCCCATGGAGAGAAAGCTTTCACTTGTTTAAAAGGAGGGCAAGGCAACCATTGTTTCTCATGTTTTTGATTATTCATTTCATTGTCTATTCAGACAATTGTGCATTCTCTGTTGTTTAGCAACAATTTCCGGGAGGAATTCCTGTTTAGGATTATTTCACTTTCTTGAGAGGCCTCTTGAGTGATTGCTAATATTTTCCTCACATCTAGGCTTGTGGCAAAGCATCCTCCATCAAGACAGCGTTATTTCTATAGCAGAGTAATGTTGTGTTGCTAGGTGTTGCAGTGAGGGTTCACTACATCACTTCCATCAACTATTTTCAGAGGAGGAGCCCCTCTTTCCTTTGAGATATCAGATTGGAGATATTCCAGAGCTTATTCCAAACTTTGGCATCAAGGGCAAGCATTTATCTTCACCAACAGTGCAGTTCCTTCTCTAGACTGCGTTATTTTTTAGTGTATTTGCAATGGAGACTTGCTCGACATGTTTGGAGGATGAGATCTTAGGTGAGAGGATCAGCCTTTCATTCTAGAGATCCATTGGAGGAGATCTTGTCATTGATTTCAGCATCTTTATTCTTCTCCATTTATTTCCAGTTCTTGAGTTGCTGCAACTACCTAACAACTTCGGCATTTCTGTAGATTTTCCATTTTGTGTATCTTTCAGCCAATCCCTTTGAGGATTGTGTATTGTATGTTCCAGGGGTTGAGATCTTGCTCCCATTTCTTATTTGAGATATTCATTGTCATATCTATCTGTTATTGACATTTTTTAGCAGTTCTGCCCCCTGGATTGCACAGTCATAGCCAGGGCCTCTTTTATATAGTAGTATTTCTCTATATTTCATGTACATGTTTCATTGAGGAGGCATTGTTTGACTTGAGAGATCATTTCCTCAAGATATTGTATACATTTATTGCTGCTATTATCTAATGTAATGGTTATATAGATCTTCCAGCAGTCTTGGTTTTAATCCATTCACTGTTATTTTCCATCTCATGTGTATGTATTGCAGAATCCCTGAAGGAGATATATCTCAAGCTCTATGATAGAGTCTGCAGATGGCCAGGTAGCCTCTAGATCTCATCCTTTTTCAAAGGTGACATATCCAGTAAATGCCCCTGCAGTAAATCTCTAGAATAGAATCTTGATATTCCTAAAAAATGGATATTACAGTTGTATCAGAGCATGATCTCTAGCTTAGCCTGTGAGTCTAAGCCAAAGAAGATCAATATGATGAAAAAGATGAGTTTACTCTCATCTATTTTCAGATCCAGAGAGAACCTCTCTAAGGAGGATGAGAAGAATGAAGAAGGAGAAATGGAGGGACCATGCACTTCCTATTCTCACAGAGAAAAAGGCTAGAAGCATGAAGAACACTTGGAATTCGAAATTCTAAGTGAGTATCTTGTTGAATACTAGGCAAACCCTAGAGCTCTAGCTTTTCCACAATTTATTTAGCAGAAAGAAGAAAGAAGATGCCTCAGCTATGGGATGATGACAAGCAATAGATTTATATTGTCCACATTTGATGGATCACTCACATGTGTAGCAGAAGTTTGGGTGAAGAAGCTAGAGGCTTTCTTCCTGCTACATTCTGTAGTAGACAGAGAGGCTATAGAAATTACAGCGCTGCACCTTGAAGGTGAAGCAAAGGATTGGTGGATCAGCCATCTAAGCCACACAAGGGTTTCTACTCTTGTTGAGTTTTCTCAAAGATTGATCGAGAGATTTGGCAAAAGAAGGGAGGAGCCCTCACCACGAGTTAATGAGGCATGTACCCGTGTTTTTGAGTCCATGGAGGAGAAACCTTCATCTTCAACAGTTTGGGAGGCCAACACTCATGAGGGGGAAACTCTTGCAGCCTTGCAAGGAGTTTCCACATTTCACCAAGGTATGATTGAAAATCCATCCCTTGTCATTTCAGAAAACATTTTGGATGGGTCTATATCATTTCATGCAGTTGATCTAGAGCAGCATAATAACATTGCGCTGAGAGATGATGGAGAAAGGAGGAATCATTCCTCAGGTGAGCATTCAAAGAGAAGCTTCATTCATGGAGCCATGAAGGAAGCAGTGAGGAGGAGTAGACATATGGAGATAAGAAACTCTTTCTCCTCTCTAGATGACACTCTCTCAATGAGCATGCCACAGCTCAAAGAGAGACTTCTACTTGCAGCAGATACAAAGCCTCTTTGGTTTTGGAAGGACATGCATGAGGAGGAGATCTCCTGGAGAGATTTTAGTAGAGATGCACTCCCACACATCATGGAGTGCAATATTCTTCATCGGTTTGAGGAGGTAATTCCCTTGTCACAGGAACATATAGTAGATGGAGGACATCCCTTGAGCCATGCATATCATGATGGGAGGTTTTTTCCTACCACCTATTTGGATCCTCATAGGGTCAAATTGATCCTCAGGAAGATTGCATTTCAAGATCCCATGAAGTACAGCAATTTGATTTGGGATGATGGTAGCTCTCATGGGAAGAGTACCAAGATGAAGGATGGAATGAGACATCCATAATTGGTTGAGTGGATGTGGATGGAGAGCAAGAATCTGATAAGCTACTTGCAGATTTATGATATCGGGCAGTAGGAGGCTTGGCTGCACTGGTTACTCTTGAAGGAATTTGGCCATCACTTGGCATACACTCTTTCCAAGGGTATGAGGATGGATCTGTGGCATGATGTTGGTATCTTGGAGTAGAAAATAGTATGGGTGCATAGTGATGATGCAACATTCATGTCCTTCACTATGTCTTCATCACATATCTTGTATGATGAGAGCATGAGGAGGCAACAAAAAAAATTGTTGTTGGGGTCACTCTTTGGAGAGCAAGGGAAAATTTTCTCCCTTGGGAGAAATTCCATAGTTGCAGCAACATTATTGGAGGATTGCCCATCTATGTTGGAGAAGCTGAGGGCAACAACGTTGTGCCACCAAGAGATTATCTAGTGCCTCATGCAGAGGAAGGAGGAGCTCTTTCTCTAGGTAGAGGGATCATTGCATCTTCGCATGGAAGTCCCCAAGATCTCATGAGTAGAGATCAAGGCACAACTCATGTTTTGCATGTGCCATTATTGAGGAGGTGTGGAACCATGGAGGCATAAGGAGCGGATAGGGAGGATAACCATCATTGTGTGATGAGAAGCACACATCCCTGTCTATTTTATGAGGTTGATGCACCTAAGTAGGTGATTGGATTGTGCAGCGGAAGCATGGATAAACTTGTTCATTCATATATGTAGTCACATTTTGATGATGATGTCTCATTGCATGGAGACATTTTTCCGGGGAGACCATTGGACCAGCAGAGGAGGAGGGATGCTTCACATGATGAGGCACCATTCTTTGAGCTCAGAGGAGTGGATACCTTGGGAGATAACCATATGATAGATGTCCTTCATTATGAATCATTAGCGCTGTCACTATGGAGGATAGATCCATGTTGGAGCTCCGGGTTGTTGGTGGAGTATTCCCAGGATCATCTTGCTTGCATGATATTGATAGATCAGCATATGAGGAGATGCATAGATAATGTGCAGATGGAGAAGATACATAAATCTTTGTAGGAGTTAGCACAATCACCTATTTCCTTTTTGAGGATGAGAGGAGAATCATTTTTGAGCCACTCCATTTGCATGAGAAAAACTTATGGTAAGGGTATTGCTTATTTGCATGATGATTTGTGTATTCATCCCTTAGCCATAAATGTACAATATGTTGCTCCTAGGAGGAGCATTCTTCTTTCTGGACCCCATGGTCTACTTGAGGCCATGAGCACTATTGGTAGCCACTCCCTAGGAGAAATTGGGAGGAAATTTTATTTTGGAGAACATACTCACCTTGCACCATACATCATTCACTTTCTCCATACATTTGAGGAGAGTAGGACAGCAAGCAAGTGGTTGAGAAGCCACACTTTTTGTCATATTATTTTGCAGTTGAGGGTCAAACTGCATTGGTTACTATTGAGGGATCATTGTCCTTCTCCCTTGCCACACATTGCAGCAAGCATTGTTCTCGTTATGGTTCATTATGTTGTTGTTGTATTTATGTCTATTGAGAGTGTGATTGGGGGAATGGCACATTGGTTGGATGTGTCCCTTGGGGGAAAGATCTCCTACATTATTTGAATTTCATGTTCTAATGGGAGCATGAGAGCACATATGGCCACTACAGCAAAATCTTTGTTTCCATTTGAGGTGAGCCATATGGTTGATTGGATTCCATATGATGATGACTTCCAACTCATCACATATGAGATGGATTGGGACAACATGTTTCATAACGCTGGAGAAGAGACCCTTGGAGGTCTAGTCTTCATTTTTCCACTTGAGGGCAACATTGCTGCAGCCCAATATCATCATATATTCTACACTTATCCTAAGTGGAGAGGAGGACAGCATGGGGTATACTATTTTGTCTACCAAGATCATATTTTCAGCCCACCAATATTGCAGGAGCCAAAAGTGGAGGATTATTTGTATGAGTTGCCATGTTGGGAGGTAACTCACTTTGTATGGTTGATTGCTTGGGGGATGGAGAATCTACATGAGGAAGATTTTCCTCAACATATTTCATACTCCATGCCTTGGGTGGAGATTCTTCAGTTCTATCCTTGCAGTTTCTTGAGGACAAGCAGCATTTGGGAGGGGAGGACTGTAATATGCCCATTTTAGCACATGGCTAAATGGAATATTAAATTTTTTTCTTTTATCATCTTGCAGCCAAATAAATGGTTAAGGAGGCCCATGTTTATTGAAAACATGAATAAATTCCCTCACATATGAAAGGGGATAGACATAAGAACTTGATTTTGCACCCTCAAGTTTGAAAAGGGGCAAATACATGAAGACAAGGTCAGGTTTGACCAAGTCAACAGTGCTGCCATAGGAGGAGTGGCTTACTTTAGAAGACAACAAAGTGTGAATGAGGAAAGAGGATATTTGGTGGAGGAAACCCTAATGGATGGGGCCCATGGAGAGAAAGCTTTCACTTGTTTAAAAGGAGGGCAAGGAAACCATTGTTTCTCATGCTTTTGATTATTCATTTCATTGTCTATTTAGACAATTGTGCATTCTCTGTTGTTTAGCAAGAATTGCCGGGAGGAACTCCTATCTAGGATTCTTTCACCTTCTTGAGAGGCCTCTTGAGGGATTTCTCAAATTTTCCTCACATCCAGGCTTGTGGCCAAGCATCCTCCATCAAGACAACGTTATTTATGTAGCAGAGTAATTTTGTGTTGCTGGGTGTTGCAGTGAGGGTTCACTACATCACTTCCATCAGCTATTTTCAGAGGAGGAGCCCCTCTTTCCTTTGAGATATCAGATTGGAGATATTCCGGAGCTTATTGTAGACTTTCGCATCAAGGCCAAGCATTTCTCTTCACCAAAAACACAGTCCCTTCTCTAGACTACATTATTTCTGAGTGTGTTTGCAGTGGAGAATTTCTCCACATGTTTGGAGGATGAGATCTTAGGTGAGAGGATTAGCTTTTCATTCTAGAGATCCATTGGAGGAGATCTTGTCATTGATTGCAGCATCTTCAGTCTTCTCCATTTATTTCCAGTTCTTGAGTTGTTGCAGCTACCCAGAAACTTTGGCATTTCTGCAGATTTGCCATTTTGTGTATCTTTCAGCCAATCCCTTTGAGGATTGTGTATTGTATGTTCCCAGGGGTTGAGATCATGCTCCCCCATCTTATTTGAGTTATTCATTGTCATATCTATCTGTTATTGACATTTTGCAACAGTTATGCCCCCTTGATTGTGCAGTCAGAGCCAGGGCCTCTTTTATATAGCATTATTTCTCTATATTTCATGTACATGTTTCATTGAGGAGCCATTGTTTGACTTGAGAGATCATTTCCTCAAGATCTTGTATACATTTGTTGCTACTATTATCTAATGTAATGGTTATATAGATATTCCAACATTCTTGGTTTTAATCCATTCACTGCTATTTTCCATCTCATGTTTATGTATTGCTGAATCCCTGAAGGAGAAATATCTCAAGCTATATAGACAGAGTCTGCAGATGGCCAGGTAGCCTCTACATCTCATCCTTTTTCAAAGGTGACATATCCAATAAATTCCCCTGCAGTCAATCTCTGGAATAGAATCTTGTTATTCCTGAAAAAGGGATATTACAAGTAGTTAGTTTCAGTAAAGGCTCGATCCACTAACCTAGTTGATGCTTGGGGTCAACTGGAGAGTTTGAACTAGTGTATGTCGACTAGGAGTTTTTCCAATGATCTCAAAGATGCCTATCTTGAGGAATTGATGGCATGGGAGAGGGGTTATCGTTTGAACCTCCGCTGTGTGGAACTTTCTATTTTTGTTTTTGCCCCAGTGTTGGCACCTGGTGCAACTGTGGGTCCAGATGGCCCACCTGATGGGGCTCAACCCTAGAGATACTTTGCACTCAAGGAAAGCACCCATTATGAGGATCCTTCCCTTATTTTTGATGACATGCATATATATATATATATACATATATTCTAACCTGCGGGTCAGAGACATGACTTGTTATTTGTACTCACACATATTTTTTGGTATATATGTGAGATGTATTTTTTGCGACTCTTGATGATGTGTCTATGGTTGAATGATTTGATGGATATTGTGTATCATTGGTGGAGATCTATATTTTTTATGTTTTTGGTTTTATTTATGATGGTTTATACGAGATGCATTCCATTCTAGGATGTGATTATCTATGTGATCTATTGTCTAGTTTTGATTATTGGGTACATATGTGAATGTAATATGATAAAATTGACGGCTTAATATTTTTTCATGAAAATATTTTCTAAATAATTGTGAATATTTTACTTCAAATTATTGGTTTGAATGTGAAACCACTAACTAGGTATCAAGGTAGATATGCAAGTGGTAGATGCCTTGGTTGAAGGCGTTGCTCATGAGCCCAATGACGATGTCATATTCTGCCTGATTATTGGTGGTTGATCTGATGCATAATCTATTGGTAAATAATGGCAATCGGTTAGGATAGTAGATGACCCAGGCAATTGTTGTTACATTTTGAGACCATCGCGATGCTCCATTAGCGTATCCAAAATAATGGTTGGGGGGACAATCCATCTGTGACACCAAAGCACATTTTAGAACAAGTATGTGATGTTTGTCATAAAAAAACAAAGTTTGCTACATGTATGCTATCTCTAGGGTTGAAGCCTCCTGACCCTTATGGGTAAAATTTCTTGAGGTAGAGCCCATTGACAAGGTTGCTTAGGCATGTTCTGTCGGGCTTTGACAAGATGTATGCCCCCTTGAGGAGCCATTTTTTATGACATAGGGACCTTTCCACAGTGTTTCAAACTTCTCGAGCCCTAGGGCTTCTTTTGCAACATCATAGCAGAGGACTAACTCTCCCTCGGTAAATGATCGAGGGGTGATGTTGTGATCGAACAATGATTTTACCCACTTTTTATGGGCCTCGTTGTGTTGGAGTGAGTGTTGTCGATTTTTTTTTACGATTTCTAACTACACCAAGCATTTCTCTAGAGGTTGGGTGTCATTGAGGAGTTCCATGGTGGCATGTAAGTTCAGGGTTTCACGTTTTATGAGAATTATGGCTTCAACCTCATACATGAAGTGGAAGGGTGTAAACCCTGTTGAGGTTTTCACTACCATGTGGTATGCCCACAGGGTGGAGGAAAGCATGTAATGCCAGTTTGTCTTATGGTTATTCACCATACACTCTAACATCGTCTTGAGCACTTTGTTCACAGCTTCTACATGTCCATTGGACTGGGGGTATTTTGGTGAAGTGAATTCATGTGTGAATCTGAGGTGGTGAGATAGTTCCTGTAAAATCTCATTTTCGAAGTGTTTTCCATGGTTAGAGACTTACTCTTTTGGTACACCAAACCAGGTGATGATGTGGTTGAACATAAATCGTGCAATGATCTTTGTCGTGTTGTCGTATGTGGGCATGGCCTCTTCTCATTTGGTGAAATAGTCAATGGCTACAATAATGTATTTTTGGTTACCATTGGATGTGGCATTGCATGTCATGAAATTGATCCCCCATTTGTAGAAGGGACAAGCTACTATGATCGGGTTCAGGGGAGCGGGTGGTGCTCTTGCCTTGTGAGCAAAGCGTTGACATCGTTCACACCTTTTTACTGTTGAGATGCAGTCACGGAATAAGGTGGGCCAAAAATATCCTGCCTACAGAAATTTTTGGGCGGTAGCCATTCTGGAGAGGTGGCGATCGCAAGATCTGCTATGATAGTCATTAAGGGCTTGTTTAGCTTGGTCGTTGTTACACAACAATTTGTCACCGTCCCTACAATCCCCATCCCGCACATTGGAGGGCTCATTCCGTGACCTATGAGCAGAGACAAGAATTGAAAATAATTTCATTACATCCCTCTGAAGATGAGCTTTCATTGCCCTGAAGACATCTCCTTCCAAAAAACCATAAAAATAGCTCTTTTTCCATTGGCGCGGTTTCATAGTTCAGCCCTTGTGCCAAGGGGGCAAATCCTCCAAAGAGGGCGTGCCAATTGGCGCTCTGTCATAGAGCTGCACCTACACCAACCATATTAAGAGGTGTTTTTAAAAAATAAGAGGCAGAAGTTTCATCCTAACAAGTTCCTGGACTGATATCTATCTTGAGTTGGGTGGTTTGGCTACGGATTTCCATAGAGAGGAAGTGGTTTGCCACCTCTCATGGAAGCTTCCTTGATGATAGGGCCAATCCCATAATTATAGGGATCCCAACTTCCCTTCCTCCTTCTATAAAAGCTCGCCCATTTCCGTGCCAGTTCCTGCACCTGTTCCAAGAGCTTTCATGTTTGGCAAAGCCTTCTGATTCTCAAGGCCAAATCCAAGCAAGGAGACTATCACCAGCATCCGGGAGAGAGAGAGGTTTGTCCCATCCTTGGATGTGCTTCATTGATACATGTCAGGCTGAATGCACCACTAAAGGAGGCGTCAAGGCTGGCTATAAAGGAGCTTCTTCTTTGACTCTTTAAGCATGTGTTTAATGGTTGCGGTTTTTCCACTCTTGTTCTTGATCATGTTCATGAGTTATGTCCTCTTTGACTGACATATAGTTGTATGTACTGGGTTTTATGCTTGCGTTTGTGTTGTTTCTTGCATGTGCAGATGTCCGATCATGGATATCGTGAGGATTGTGATCTGCCAGGGCAAAGGAACGCGAGCACCACCTCTTCTACAAACGAAAGCGTTGGATTCCAGGTAAGCCTTCCTCGCAAGTCGGTTTATTTACAATTAGGAACCTGCACTATAGTGTGTTTGATTGTTGCTAGACCCGATCTGGGCTAGTAGGGATCGCCTCTATCCATAGAGGGGATTTACCTCCTCAACAATTTGGCAACTCTGCTGGGGACTCAGCTTGTTGTTTGATTTGTAAACTTTAAACGAAGCCTGAAATGCAGCCAGATAGCCTTCGAAACGCTTTTGCTCTGCATTAGCAGAGTAGATCAACGCTGCTTCAGTCAATCTCCAGTTTGGTTTATGGACTGAACAACTTAGAGTTTTGTCTTCTCTTCCAGGTCGATTTCTTGGTCTTGCTTGCTTGGTCAAGCTCTTTGGGACTAGATTTTTCCTGTTTGTTTGGCTTTTTTTTAGCCTTGTCATCACTTGCCTGCGTCTAAGATTGCTTGTTTTTATTTTTTCCTTAGTAAACTTGGCTGGCGCGCTTTTCAGCGTGACAGTCGCACCCATTAGCGCAGGTTTCCTGTGTATCACCCGCGCCATTGCGTTTCTGGCGCTAATTTCAAGCTTACAGTCGCGCCAATCCTGTGAGCTATTAGGGTTTGCTGTGTTTCATGCTTTCTGAGGCTGACTTGTGATTTTGATCTTGTTTTTTCGGCTGTTTGAGTGCATTGGAGCCTAGTTTGACTGGTTGTAGCCTACTTCCTTTGGTTGTTTTCCTATTTCTTTCGATTTTTCATACGAGCCCTAGGGCATCTAGGTGCCGTTGTGAGTCGAGCCTCCCTTGGGAGTTTTTGGTTTTTCGTTCGTTCAGTCGAATTTGGGATTGTTTCCTTGCATTCGTTTATAGTTGTTTATCATATTATTGTGTTTTTTGAGTGACTGATTTCATTTTCATTCGAATTTCGCTCTGCTTCTCTTTCGGCCTAGATCAAACGGCTCATTAGTGTCTTTGGGACTTCTTTCGGTTTTGAGAGACTTTTGGTCAATTTGAGATCTGATTGTTTGTGCCATTGAGTGAAATCTACTTGTTTTTGCTCTCTTATTATCATTTCTCGAATTGCCTCTCATTTATTTTCGGTTTGTTTAGTGCATCTAGCTATCAAACATTGAAAATTTTAAAAAAGAATCTCTTTTGCTTTTGGTTGATTAGTGCAAATTGAAATATTTTCAATTTTACTGGTATTTAGTGAATTTGAAATAATTTTTTTTGATTTCATTAGTTGCATTAGAGATATCACTGATTGTCTTCCGATCATTTTGTTTGTGTAAAAGCTCTTAACTCTTCTGTAGCTAGCTTTCATCGAACGAAATGACATACTGCGGCATGTAGTTTTGCATTTAGGATATTTTTGAGACAACACATTCGTTAGGTCCTGAAAAATGAAACGTAATTGAAGATCAACTTTAAAATCTGCTCAATTTACACTAAGGCAGCATTGAAATCTAACGAAACACATTTAGAGGTCTAGGCTAGAGACGTGTTCCGACGTCTTTAAACCTAGTAGTTGTCGTTTGCCTTTTGGCTTTAGACAGCGCTAGTATGGACTTGTGCTCCCCGTACCATCACGTATATAAAGGGAGACCCCTCTAGGTTTCAAACCTTTATCCATAGGAAGCCGAGTCTGCCGCCCTATACCCATGATACACCGAACACAGCATTTGGGGAGATTTCCTGCACGTACGGAAAGTCCTTGGTTGATTTCTCTTTCATTATTGAAACCAAGGTGTATATTGCAGTTCACGGTTATTTGGTAACCCTTTTGCCTAGTATTCCTGAGTAGTCATTTTGATCCTATCTGACTCCCTAAATTTGAAAGGACCACCAAGCGCTTGTCTTTTCACGCTTGTGTCAAATCTGAAAGAGATAGAGTCACCTTTTCAACTGTTTCTCGACTCTTAAAACATGAAACGGTGAAGTTTCTTATTTTTCAATGTGGTAAAAATTAATCACCCACGATCACACGCCTTGTTAGATTCTGCTTGTTGACCATTTGATTGTGTGTCTTGACTCTTTTTCAGCCCGTGTGTGGTTTTGAGTTTTGATGGCAACTTTTTTAGAGTTTACCAACCAAGGAATCCCCTTAGAAGGGAATCTTGGTCATTTTCCTCCTTTTGGGAATGTTGGTGCTCCGTACATGGCAACGTTGTCCCTTCCTGGGCTAACTGTTGGGTTGCCCATTTGGTTATTCTCAACCTTTGTGGTTCCGAATGTCTCAACTACTGGTCAGTCAGTTCCTCCACCTGAACGGCATCATGTTGATTCCAAGGTGGACCTCTCCCCTTCTTCGCATGTTTCTACATCATCATCTTCTACTTCGCCTGGTGAAAGTCTGGATTCGAGTAACCAGGTGGCTAAGAAGAAGAAGAAGAAGACGAAGAAGAAGAAGTATAATAAACGAGAGGCTAAAAATGCAACTACTGCTTCCGAAACACCTCCTCTTGATAGACCTTCCAACCCTCCTCGGAAAGTCAAGTTCCCTTGCATGTTGTGCACGAGAGACCATCTTCTTCGAGACTTCCCTGGCATTCCCGAGGTGCTCGAAGCATGGTCCAATAGCCGTCCACCGTTACCTTTAGCTTCCAGGAGTCAGGTTGGGGGCACATCTTCAGCTAGTGCTAGTCAAGCTCTTAAGAAACAGGGTAAGCTCACCAATCCCTATAAGTTGTGTGAAGGGCACCATGCCATTCACCTTTGTCCGTATATGGATGAGGCCAAAAGAGTCTTGGACAACGTGACTGTTTCTAAACCATCCCTCCCGGCTGGTTACTAATGGCTTTCTCGGAGCACTCCACCAGCTGATTCTACGATTGGTCAAGAGTCATCCTTGGTCGATCCCGCTCCTCCGGAAATTTAAATTCAGGAATCCATTCCCGACCAACCATTGGTCGTGGGATCGGTTGAGCTGGTCCCTTCTACGGTGCATCAGGTCTTTTCCGTGGAGAGTGGATCTCACACCCCTCAAGTTCTTCTTGTTTCTTCAGATTCCTCGAACTTGGAGAAAGATTCTTCTGTCCCTATACCTCAAGAAGCTGCTCCTCCGCTTCCCGTAATGGGGGTCCCGGAGGATTCTCCTCCCACCTTCTAGATGGAGGTCGTGGAGGATGCTTCTTCTTCTTCCATAACACCAGGGAAAGACCATCTCGATTCGATGGTAGCCCCTCCGAGTAGTTTGGTCGCTTCCTTTGATTGGAATCGATTCGCAGAATACCGCCTTCCGTCTTATGTGCCTTTCGAGATTACAGTACAGGCTTTTGGTCTGGTCGTACCCAGCACCATTATAGAAAAAGGCGCATCTGTTAGTGTTTTATCCTCAACTACTTGGCAAGCTTTCGGTTCGCTACTGCTTGTGCCTGTTATGCAGAATCTGTTGGCATTTAACAGAAGAACGATTCAACTGTTAGGGATCCTTCCAAGGTTACCTGTTACTTTGGGAGGTAAAACCGTCCATATGGACGTGATGGTTGTTCCAGGCCCTTTGGATTTCAATCTTCTTTTGGGGCGCGATTACACCTATGCCATGGGAGCTCTTGTATCCTCCCTTTTTCATGTGGTTTGTTTTCCGCATGAAGGATGGATTGTGACCATTGATCAACGTTCGTTCTTTGGTCGTGATGTGGAAGATGGCCCGCCATCATCCCTTCCTAGTTTTTATCCACCCGTTGTATCTGCCCCACCACAGGTCAACTATGTGGCTACCTACACCGTGCCTGTACTCAGTGATAGTGCCATTGTGCATCAGGTGTTGGGGGCATTGGGTCCTGACTTCCAGGATGTTTTCCTTCCATCGGGAGTGGAACTCTTGGAAGCGATGACTTCTTGTTCATTATGATGAAGTCTATCGGAGCAGAGTTCCTTGTCTTGTGTCAAGCTCCTTAAAAAATGAAACAAGGTTGTCGGAGCAGAGTTCCTTGTCTTGTGTCAAGCTCCTTAAAAAATGAAACAAGGTTGTTGGAGCACAGTTCCTTGTCTTGTGTCAAGCTCCTTAAAAAATGAAACAAGGGTGTCGGAGGATAGTTCTTTTAATGTGTCAACCTTGTTAAAACAATGAAACACGTTCCTGTTCAATTCGAGTCTTTGGTTAGTTCTCGTAAAATCCCAGTCGAGTCTTTCTTAGATCTCGTAATTTGAACCTTCACTCCATCCGCCCTACTGAGGGATTGAAGCTTTCCTTGGCGGGCAGTGTACCTCGAATTGAGTCACTATGCCGGGGGCATGCTTAATTTTTCAAGCATAGTTTGTTTCCGTTTCAAGCTTGTGTAAAAATGAAACTGGTTTCAAGCATAGTTTATCTTTGTTTCAAGCTTGTGTAAAAATGAAACCAACTTCAAGCAGAGTTTCTTGATTTCAAGCTTGTGTAAAAATGAAACCTTTCCAATTTTACCTCTCATGATTGCCATTTTATCAGCCTATTTTTTTCATATGAACCTTGGTTTTCACACTCCATCGTCACTATCTGCTTGGCTGATTATATGCCTTCACTTGGTTGTTTTACCCATTCCTGAGGAACGGCTGCAATGAGTGGTCTTGTTAGCCAGCCTCTTGACCTTTATTTGTTCTGAGCAGTTCCACCATTACCGGAACCAGTAGCTACCCTTTATACCACTCGTTCCTCCAGGAGGAGTCATCTTTCAGCTCTTTTCTGACTCTCTAAACATGAAAATATTGCCGAGTCCCTTATCATTTTCGATCTCGTTAAAGTGGACACGAAACAAAATCTACCCAGTATACGTTTACCCCTTTTTCAGGTTGGGATAGATTATTTACGAAAAAGGAATACCCTAGCCTATCGTGACTAGGAGGTTTTCTCAGACATGGTTTTCTACCTTTTCGGATCTAAGGAACTATTTACGAAAAGGGACCATTGGAGTTTACTTTTCTGCTGTCTTTTCAGACTCTCTAAACATGAAAAGATGCCGAGTTATTCCTTTGTCAGACTCGTTAAACCCTGATGACATTGGATTTAGTTGTGATGACGGTATTCGAGTCGCTCCTTCCTAGGGCTCGTTAAATGTACTAGGATGGATTCGTCCAAAGGACGGATTTATATGACAAGCATATGGTATCCTTTTCAAGCTTGTGTAAAAATAAAGAGGTATTCGCCGAGCATGGCGGGGGAAAAATGGAACCAGCATCATTGTCGTGTCGGCAGTATGTCGCTCTTGAACATGGCACTTGTCTGCATTCGTGTCAGGTTGGGGACATCTCATCTCGTTTTTCACTTACTTCCGTGGGTTTGGGTGATCCCTCTTGACTTCTCAACTGCTCGTTGCCTCGTCATCATGACGTTTGATCTTTTGATGTCAAATACTGCCAAATCCACTGTCGTGCCGCCAATATGTTCAAGAGAAGTTGACCTCTGCATGTTTCAACCTTCCTCTAATTCTTGTCTGATCTTGATTCAAAAAAAAAAATCATGTTCCTCTGTCTCGTGTCGATGATGTGGGAAACATTATGGCCCACCTTTGATCAAGGTCACTTCCTGTCGACTTCAGCTCATTATCCGGGAAGCTAATCTAGAAACTCCCGTATGGTACCTTGGAGCCTGCATGCTTCAATGGCAGGTTCATCACATTCAACGTGAGGTTTTCATCATTGGCCTCCGATCAGGTGATTCTACGGGTGTTCGACGCCATCTCATTGATTCATATGCCGTAGATTGTACCTGTCATACCTCGAGGGCCATTGTCATTATTGGTGGTTCCTCTCGCGTCTGTTAACAGATTTCATCATTGGCTGGTAATCAGACGATGTTCTTGCATGTTCGACTTCAGCTCACATATTCGCATGCTTGAATTTGTACTTTGTTCAGGTCGAGATGGAGCGCAAGACCATGGATTGTGTCTGTTGTAATCCAGGCTGCGATATTGTGGATTATTATGATTATTTACATGACTCACTGATTGGATGGCTGCGACCATACCTAAGTCTATTTATCGATCCTTACTGGATGGCTGCGTCCATGCCTTGGATCTCGATTATTGTATACTCTGTTATGGATGGCTGCGCCCATACCACAGATATATATCATGTATCTGAGACATCAGTTGTACTTCGCTCCGCAGGTTTTTCGATGGCCATGTTTTCAGTCGACATGTTCTCGTAAAGCATTTCACCCCTCTCTCTCTCTCGGGCGTCATGCTTTAGGGGGCATCTGTTACACAGCAATTTGTCACCGTCCCTACAATCCCCATCCCGCACATTGGAGGGCTCATTCCATGACCTGTGAGCAGAGACAAGACTTGAAAATAATTTCATTGCATCCCTCTGAAGATGAGCTTTCATTTCCCTGAAGACATCTCCTTGCAAAAAACCATAAACTTGAATTTGTTAGGATGTTAGGATGAATTTGTTAGGATGAATTTGTTAGGCAGAAGTTTCATCCTAACAAATTCCTGGACTGATATCTATCTTGAGTTGGGTGGTTTGGCTACGGATTTCCATAGAGAGGAAGTGGTTTGCCACCTCTCATGGAAGCTTCCTTGATGATAGGGCCAATCCCATAATTATAGGGATCCCAACTTCCCTTCCTCCTTCTATAAAAGCTTGCACATTTCCCTTGCAAGCTAGTTCCAGAATCTCCAAGTTCCCAAGAGTTTTCATGCTGCAAAAGCCTTCTTGATTCCCTAAGGCCAAATCCAAGCAAGGAGACTATTGCCAAGTATCCGGAGAGAGAGGCTTGTCCCATCCTTGACAGGATTTATTGAGACATGTTGTGCTGACGACCCGCTAAAGGAGAGTGTTGCGTTGAAGCTATGGTTGTATTCTTCTTTTGACTCTTTAATGATAAGCGACTATCGATTATGGTTCCACTCTTGTTCTTGATCATGTTCATGAGTTATGTCCTCTTCGACTGGCATATAGTTGTATGTACTGGGTTTTATGCTTACATTTGTGTTGTTTCTTGCATGTGTAGGTGTCTGATCACGGAGATCGTGAAGATTGTGATCTGCTAGGGCAAAGGAACGGGAGCACCACCTCTTCTACAAACGAAAGCGTTGGATTCTAGGTAAGCCTTCCTTGCAAATCGGTTTATTTACAATTAGGAACCTGTACTGTAGTGTGTTTGATTGTTGCTAGACCCGATCTGGGCTAGTAGGGATTGCCTCTGTCCGCAGAGGGGATTTACCTCCTCAACAGTCGTGAGTGAGGAATTGATGTAAAATGGTGTCGATGCCCTGCTGATAAAGGACATATCCCATGAGGAGGTATCGAGGGGCCTAGTGGCGTATTTGCCTACGATCATCACGAGTGAGCTTTGGTTTGAACTTTTGGTTTTGTAGGAATAAGAGAATATCTCTGTACCATGGGTCGTCGATCGTCACTAGGAAGAGATGCTCATCTGACAATGAATCATTGACTGGTGATCCTTTGCTCTAACTTGGGAGTTTAGTGATGAACTCAACTAAAGTTAAACCCTTATTTATTTTTGGACAGCCAAACTATAAGTCAAACTCTTGCAGTACAACTATCTAGCAAGCATATTTATGGTTCATCAAACGACGGGTGAGCAGGTATCTCATGGGGTTGATATCTGTGACGAATGTTGTAGTCCTTAAGATAATGTAGTGGCAAATTTTTTGCACTCCATGTATTAATGTTAGGGCAGACCTCTCTTTGGGCTCATACCTTAATTCGGGGCTTGATAAGTTTTTACTAATGTAATAAATTATGTGTTCTTTACCATCGAGGCCCTCCTAGATTAACACCCCAACCAAAGCGGTCTCAAACATTGATAGATACAGGGTGTAATATTTGTCGTAGTTTGGTGGACTGATCAATGTTGTTGAATATAATGTGTCTTTCAGTGCCTAAAATTATTTTTGGGCTTTATCACCCCATTTGAATGGGATGTCCTAACGGAGGAGTCATAGGAATCCCTGAGCGCAAGTGGCATAATCTGGGACGAAGCATCTCAGAAAATTGGCTTTTCCCCACAATATTTGGAGTTGCTTAAGGGTTCGATATGGTGCTACCTCTTTGATAGCTTTGAACTTGAGGGGTTCCACTCTAATCCCTTGTTGGGACACAATAAAACCTATAAGTCATCCTGCAGTGACGCAGAAGACGCACTTGAGGGGATTGAAGCATAGGTTGTATTGTCGACCTCGTTGGAATACTAGCCGTAGATCCTCGATATGATAAAATCAACTATTGAATCAAAAAGTGAGGTCATACAAGTAGGCAAGGATAAGTTGGGCCATGTCATGAAATACATAATTCATGGCTTGTTGGAAAGTGGCTCCAACATTTTTAAGACCGATGGCATAACCTGATATGCAAACATGCCCCATGGGGTGGTGAATGCAGTCTTCTACCGGTTGGTATACCGTATTTGGATTTAATTATACCTAGAGAAATCATCCACAAAGGAGAGGGCCTTGTGTCCCAAACAAGCATAAACAACTTGGTCGATGAATGGGGTAGGGTAATTGTCCTTTGGACAGGCTTTTTTCAAATCAAGAAAATCGGTACAGATGTGAATGGTGCCCTATTTTTTCATGACGGGAACAGGGTTGGAAACCCATGATGTGTAGGTGATGGGGTAGATAAACCCAGATATGTGAATATTATCGATTTCTTGTTTAATTTCTTCTACCTTAGATGGGTACAGTTGGCATTGCTCTTGGCATACCAGTGGTACATCGGGCTAGGTCGCAATATGGTGCTCTACTATAGTGGGGCTAAGCCTTGACATTTTCGAGTAGTCCCATGCGAAGATATATCTATACTCTTGTAACAAATGGGTGTAAGAGGTTACTTCATTTGGGGAACATGCTACCCCAACGAGATTTCTTCGACTTTCTCGGGATTTGGAGAGATATTCACCTTGATGGTAGGAGAAATGTTAGACATGTTCCCTTCTTCGAACGCATTGGGTGCTGGAATGGGATTTTTGAACCAATCAACTTTCCCACATGGAAGGAAATATTTTGATTCGATTGCATATATCTCATAGTTTCCTGGGGTGTTAGGGCCAAATTTCTTTTCAAGAAGGAAAAAAGAGCGGTGATGCATTACATCCCATGGATAATATGGTTCCATCATGGCCTCTAAAATATCCTCATCTGAGTGGAATAATGATCCCAAGGGGGATTGAGTTTGCATAAGGCCGTGAGGAGGTGGTTTATTTCTAACAGAGCTGGTCGATAGACATGAATAATATTCCATAGTGAATGCGGTGGAACCATACATAGTTGACAAGGTGAAAATAGATTGGGTTTGCACCGTCGTTGGTATAGGTACTCTCATAGTTGCAGCAGTCTTGAAACCTATGACTGATGAGCAGACATCACGACATCACAATTCATAGTTCATATACATGATGATATGAATCGTATATGATGTTTTGTGTCATTGAAGTTTGGTGGGGGAGGAATTTCCATCATGGCGGCTTGCATGAGAGCAAGTCTATGTTCCTCACGAGGTGTAGAAAGAGTACTTTCACTTTCTCGGATTTGGAAATCGTGCTTGGTGTAGAGGCAACTAAATGTTTCCATTAAGGGGCATGCCTCTGTTTCATTTTTATGACCAGTGCAAATGGTGCACAGTACCATGATGCCTATCAAGTATATGGTGTGAGAACCAACACTACTCTTAGTCCTTGAAGTGGATGCTCAGAAAAGATCAGGCATAGGGTAAAGATTCTATTGTTTACATCTCCACATTTTTGGTTTTGAGAGGTCCAACTCCTTTGGGGGTGCTATACTCAATGCTACTCTTGTCGCTCATAGCCTTGGGAGGTACTCACAATTAATTGTGTGGTGAAATTGTGAGCAGATCCTACAATAGCAACATGTGATCTTCTCCTGATTAGAGAGATGTGTCTACAGGATAGGGCAAGGCATGTGAAATTTGTTTGTGAGGTGATTTAGTTGCTTACATTGGTTGACCTAGTGGTTGATTCTATCACACAACCCTCATGCCACCCTAGACTGGACATGGGTTCTACTAGGATAGTGCATTGTTTTAACTCGCCCAATGTTTTGGTATTGATATGGGGTAGGCTGCCTGGGGGTAGTCTGCCTTACATTAGGTTCTCTTAGCTTTGGACTGATTATATATCGGCAATGCATTTCTAATGAATGTACGATGTTGATTACCGAGTGCACTCAAGGGATGTAAGTATAGTGTTGAGCATGATGGTTACCTTGACACACTAGAAAATAATGTCTTTCTTGGGTATTCCTTTCCCTCACAGATAGTGAGGTGATTGGATACCATATGTGTAGTGATTCTAGGTCTAGGCATTTGGCAACCAAATCGTTATGTGCATTTCATAATGCACAGGTTTGTCTTCTCTGTGGAGGGATATTGGGGGTGACTATGTGCCCCCCAACTGGCTGCTTTTCCACTGACAGAAAGAGAATGGATTTTCTCGTCACCTCCTCTTATGTTTTCGAGCTCTCCATGGATTCGGTATCTAAAACTTCTCCTAGGGATAGGTGCATTGTGGCCATGCGTAAATTGGTTAATGTTGAAAAAAATCGAGGAATGTAATGGAAATGAAATAATGGGTGTTTGCCAGAACATATTCAAAACGAATACTGGGCTGCTCGTAGGCCAACATAGTATACAGGGTTCACCAGATACCATATCTGAAATAGCTCTAGGGCTGCACAAGCAACGATGAAATGATCGCGTTCGTCACAGAGTGAAAAATGTTGGACGAGAGGAGGAGGGATAAATGGGAGTATATCTGGTGACTTTTCTACCTCTTGAAGGTATAATATGACCCGAGGTTCTTCCCCATTTGTCTGCATGGGGGGATCCTCTTGATATGACTATTCTAGGGCATGTAAGGCATCCCTATATCGTGACATTTTTGGGAAATGATGGGTGTAATGCCCATAATTGTTATAGATAGTGCATGTGTGGTTGGTACATAATTATTTGCCTTTATTATTTTTGGTTGGTTCCTTTTTATGGGAATTTTTAGCTATAGTATTTCATTTGGATCTTCGGAAAGGTTTTGATTCATCCAACTCTGGACAGATATATGAAGGGGTTTTCTATATTTTTCCTTTCTCTTTGTGGGTTTTCCTGGTTGCTTTAACTAGCGTTGCTAAGGGAATCTCTTCAATTGATGTCACCTCCTAAGGAGGGATCGGGGTTATTCCTTTAGATGTAATTCCAAGGGCCCCCAACATGGTTGGTGGGACCAGGTACCAGACAGGTATCATGAAATACATGTTTGGAAATGTTACCATTGCCAAGACCTATTGTGACATGAAACTAGGTGGAGGGTATAGAAATGGAGTTTGGGATATGGCGTAGGGTAGAAAATTTGTGCCTGTAGCCTTAGTTCCATGACTACTAGTCTCTGTCTCCTGGCTGCTTTTGGTGTTTTATGATGACATCATGCATGCCGGGACCCTTGTGATATAAGAAAATGATTTTGGTATAATAGGGGAATCTCCTATGAATGATCCAAGGATAGATAACAGTTTTAATTGGCCGTGGCCATATTATTGGTACCACGTGAGTGATTCTATAGGTGTGTCTGCATACGGAAGAATGACATCGACATTCTTCATGGGTCATTTTTCATGGTATGTCAACTGGACGATGGTGATGATGCGATCCTTGTGGGGGGACATCATAATCCAGAAGACGGAGGATGCTATAGTAGATATGGCGTACATATAACTCTGCCCAAGGAGTATATTGTAGTCAAGTTGAGTGTTTAAGACCTCAATATCTATGAGAAGTGTCTTTCTGGATAAGCAGACTAGGATATTTTGATAGAGACTGACAAGAGCAGAAGGGCACTCGTCATATGCTTTGAGTGTGATTTCATATGGCTTCAGCTCGGGTGATCCCAACTTCTTCCAAACACTTTTTGACATGATGCATGTAGATGCACCCTCATCAATCATACATTGGTGTGTACTAATGTTCTGTACTTACACCACTATCTGGAAGGCAACCAATGAAGGAAGCTTGGGGTGGCTTTATCTAAGTCAAAATCCATTAGGCATGAATCGGCAAGGTCGATGGCACCTAACACGGAATGTAAGGCTTTCCTTTTCTTTGGGAAAGATTGCAGTACATCTAAAGTTGACATGTCAGTGGGAGATTGTGCTTAGTCGTCCATGATGCTATAGTTATGGGGCACTTTGGAGTGGTGTCCTACTCGCTTTGTTAGACCCTTTGCCATCTTTGGTAGGGGTTCAATTGGAATTTTTGATATAGTCAATGGTGCGGTAGGTGCACTCGTTCTAGCCCCTAACGAACTAGTGTCTGGAGGGGTATCATAGCTTCGATTCCTAGTCTAAAAGAACATTTCCTCACCAATAATATAGATTTCGTGGTTGTTGTTCCTAGAATCATTTATGGGTTGTTGTTGTTGTTGGGTTCTAACTGTCCCTTGGTGGGGAAGGGCTTCTACATTATAGTTTTTTGATGTGTAGGTCCCCCTTTTCGACAATTATCCTGAAGCTTATTTAGCTCGGGGAGTTCAAGACAATGATGAGTGTAATGGCCATAATCAACACAAATAGCACAATAATGGTTAGTATGTAGATTAGCCCTCTTGTTCTGCCCTTGGGAGTTATTTGGCTCCTGGTTTTGATATTGGTTGGGGTTTCCCCTAGTCTGAGATTGCGGAGGGGGTTGTTGATTATTGCCCCCCTATCCAAGATATCCATTTTGTTTATTTTTTGGCTTTTTCCTTCCCGTGTTAGGAGGATGATTACGAACTTTTGGTCTTATGACTGATGAGCCTGGACCTGAGAAGGTTTCATGAATCTCACCAGTGCATTATTTTGTAGTGGTGGGTTTTGTACCATGGAGGGGGAATATTGGGGTCCCTATCCCTGGTTTGTATATGGTTGTTGGGGGAAGCTCTTCCGTCAACGTTCCTAGTTGTGTACTGGGTCCCCTGCGAGGGAGGATTTCCTTCCTATTGATGATGGTACGATGACACCCTATTGGTCATGTTCTGTAGAGGTGCAGGATGACTCTGATGGTAGCCTGGTTGCAGGATGTTCTGGTTAGGATCATACGAGTAACCAGAGTACAGGATACTTATGTTTAGGTGAATTTGGGTTAATGACCCGATCAATCCGTCTGCAATATTTGATGTGCCTGGAAATTCATTGTAAGTTTGCAAGCACGAGATTTTAGGTAGGATGTTATAAATCTATCCTGACTGAGTGTATATCAGCTCGAGTTTCTGGGCTTTACTAATGGAATCCTCCTCGGTAGTAGGTCTCGGGGTTGCCACGTATTTTGAAATCTTTGTTTTGAGAGTCTTCAAAAATAGTTCCAGTAAAACTTGATCATTGAGTTTGGCTTTTCACAAACTTCAACGTCACTGCCATTCATAGAGATGGTCCGAGATATGGAAAAATGGCGTTTTCCTTAAATGACTCAGTAACTCCATTCCTGAATCGTGGTGGATGGGTAACTTAAAATATGTGAGGAACGCAGAAGAAAGGGAGCTAAAGGTTCCATGCAAAGTAGAAGGCTGCTCCACCTACCATTTTACGGCTAGTCTGGTTAAGGTGCACTGTAATAGTCTTAATTGAATAGTATCATCAATAATGCCATTCGATGAACACCATATGTGGAAAGTAATTACATGATTTCCAAGGTATTCTTCTTGCTTCCCTTTGAATTTTGGAATGTCCGAAGGGAGATTCATGGGCATGGGCGGGCAATTGGGATTGTGTGCAATGGGATCATTTGTTAACTTTGATAGATATGGGAGGTTTAAAGATGCTAGGTGATCCGGATTTATGCAAGAACGCAACAGAATAAACATATAACCATAAATACAGAGATGCAGTGGAAATAACACTTCATTTCATTAATATTACAGAACTGAAATTTGCTTATAGACAGAATGGCAATAAAACTAGCTAGGGCGCTGGTAGCTATCTCTAAGAAGAGATGTGGTGGCTACAGGCCTCTGAACTAAGTTACAATGAGGCTCGAGGGCCTATTTATTATTTAGAAACAATGGGAAATCCTAAATAGCCAAAACCCTAACCCTAGGAGATGAAGCGCCAAAACTATGGGCCCCGTTTGGGTAAATTGGTGTTTCAACTTCCCAGGGGCGTAACTTTGGCATACGATCTCCGTTTGATGTGTACCATACCTCGTTAGAAAGATCTATCCAAGGAATACAAATTTGGAACAAGCAACATCGGTCCATGGACCCATGTTGCTCTCCGTTTTCCCAAAAAACGTCGTTTAGGGCCTCAAAACGGCTCCGGAAGTTTAGGACCCGAAAAACTGCTAAAAATAGTAAACTGTGCCGAAACTGAAAAATTGAAATAGACAATGGTGGAGCCCCAAGTGGAATAGGCGGGTGACCACCAATATCCACCTGGATCATTCCTCCCCCCTTAGGAAGCAATGGTCCCCATTGCGTTAAGTTCCTCCATGAGATGAGGAAATTTCTGCTGAACTTGGTCCCTGGTGAACCACTTTCCTTGGTGCAGGAGTTGGCCAGCGTTGACAACCCGATATAGTTGGATCTTCTGCTGGCGAGTGTTCTTGATTTGCATGTCCATGATGCAATCTGTGGTGGCCTGTTCCATGCAGTCTGGATTTAACTCCGTTGGTGTGAGTTGTTCTGCAATGTCCGAGGTGTCCAGTAGAGGTGGGAAGTAAGGACGAAGGCGATCCACATTGAAGACTGGGTGCAGACCAAGGAATGGTGGAACACTGAGCTCGAATGCATTGTTCCCTACAGCCTTGGTGATGGTGTACGGCCCATATCGGAGCGGGCGAAGCTTGCGGTGGGGTCCAGTGAGGCGCTCCTTCTGCAAATGTAGCCATACTTTGTCACCCACCTGGAAGTTGTGTGGCACTCGGTGTTGATCATGGCGTTGCTTGTACTTGGCATTGGCTCTATCCAATATATCATGAACCTGTTGGCGGATGTGTTGAATGCGCTCGATGAAGCTACTTGCTTTGTCAAATTCAGACTGGACATGAGCTAAATTGGCCTGAGCAGCTGCAAATGGCATGGCTACGTCAATGGGACATAGTGGCTGGAATCCCAAGCCCACCTGAAAGGGGCTATGGCCGATTGAACTGTGGAGAGCCCGATTATAACTATGTTGTACATAGGGGAGGCTCTTGTCCCATGTGCGTGGATTCTTTGAATTGTACATGCGCAGAATGTGTACAATCATTCTGTTGACGACCTCTGTCTGGCCATCTGTTTGGGGATGGAAAGCTGTGGACTTGGTGAGATTTGTGTCCAACATTGACCAGAGGCTGGACCAAAATGTGCTGAGGAACCTGCTATCTCGATTTGATATGATAGACTGTGGGATCCCAAAGTGCACCCACACTCGTTAAAAGAAGAGTTTAGCAGTGGCTTCTGCTGTGATATTCTTCTTGTAGGACGCCATAATGGCCATCTTCGAGAATCTGTCGACGACCACAAAAACACAGTCATTTCCCTGCTTAGTAGAAGGCAGGCCCGACATGTAATCCATGGAGATGGATTCCTAAGGTCGACTAGGGGTAGGTAGAGGAGTATATAGGCCTTGCTTCTTGATGGTCGGTTTGGCAATGGCACAAGCAGTGCAGGATCTGATGTGCTTCTCGACATCCTTTCGAAGGTTCGGCCAATAGAAATACTTCTGCAGGATTGCTACCGTTTTCTCGACCCCGAAATGCCCAGCGACTCGACTGTAGTGTGCTTCCCATATCATCTTGGCACGCTCGCTTGAAGGAACACAAAGGTGTCCCATGTGACATAAAAGTGCATCTTGGAGGTGAAAATTTGGAACTTGCGTACCCCCCAAGAGTGCCTTGTAAGTGTGGCCGAATTCTGGGTCACTCTCATAGAGAAGTGGCCAATCAAAAGTCTCGTGCCCACAAGAGTTGAGCACGGTGGTGAGCGCCACGATCGGTGGTCGGCTGAGGCAGTCTGCAACATTATTGGTGCTACCCTTCTTGTACTTGATGTTCAAATGAAACTGTTGCAGATATGTGGACCACTTCTGATGGCGATCATTCTGCAACTTCCTTTGTGTCTGTATGAACTGCAGGGGCCTGTGGTCTGTGTGGATGATTGTTTCCTTCCCCAAAATGTAATGCTTCCATTGTCGACAAGCTTGCACAATGGAGTACATTTTTTTGTCATATGTGGGGTACTTGCGAACTGTGTCAGACAATGTCTCACTGTGAAATGCCACTGGATGTCCCTGTTGAGTAAGAACTGCCCCAATAGCATAGTCAGAGGCATCTGTCTCGATCTCAAATGGCTGTTGCAAGTCTGGTAAAGTGAGCACAGGGGCAGAACAGAGGCGGTTTTTCAGTTCTGTGAATGCCTTTTGTTGAGGTTCCGACCAAAAAAAATTTTCTCTCGCTCCTCCCTTGGTGACTTAACTCAAGGGCCAAGTGATATGAGAGAATCCCAACACGAACCTCCGATAGAAATCAGCAAGACCCAGAAAGCTGCGAAGCTCTGTTATAGTGGTTGGGGCTGGCCAATCCCGAATGACTTGGATCTTGGCTGGATCCACATGCACCCCCCTTTCATCAATAATGTATCCCAGATATTGAACCTGGGTCACGCCAAAAGTGCACTTCTCCAAATTGGCACACAACTTGTGTTGCCGCAGTGTTTGGAGGACTTGTCGGATGTGGTGAAGGTGCTCTTCCCAAGTCTGGCTGAAGATCAGAATATCATCCAAGTACACCACTACAAATGAGTTGGTGAATGGCCGCAAGATGTCATCCATCATCCTCATGAAGGTGGCGGGAGTATTCGTCAACCCGAAAGGCATGACCAGCCATTCGAAAAGGCCTTCCTTGGCTTTGAAGGCAGTCTTCCACACATCGGAGGGTTCAATTGGTACCTGGTGATACCCAGACTTCAGGTCGATCTTGCTGAAATATTTTGCACCTTTGAGTTGGTCCAGAAGGTCATCAATCCGTGGGATTGGATACCTATTCCGGACAGTGATCTTGTTAAGCGCCCGATAGTCAATACAGAGTCTCCACGTCCCATCCTTCTTCTCAGACTAACACGTATCGGCTCGCTGTGTGGATGAACTTGTTCTCGATGTCACCTTTCAGAATAGCCTCGAATCCGCCTGATTTACTCGCCCCGTAACATAGTGCCGACAGACGGCCCACAGGTAGCTGGGCTAAGACTGGGGGGTCAGATCAATCGGGTGCTTGACCTGACAGTGCAAAGGAACCCCTGTGGGTGAGGTGAATATGTCCTCTTCTTGCCCTGGGGGTGGATCATCAGGAAAATGAATTTCTTGGTTTGGGAAATGAGCTTACTGCATTGTTTTGCAGTAACCAAAGAGATAGCGGTAGGAGGTGGTACCTCTGGTATCCTGTACAACTTATTTCCCAAAGTAACAATAACATCACGAGGTCGAGACTCATACACAGCATGACACTTCCACAAGTATGATTGTCCTAATAATACATCAGAAACATCAATAGGAGCAACGTCACATAATACCTCATCCGTGAAGGGCTTGATGCTATAGGGAAGGCGACACTGCCAGCTGACATGGAGATCTCATCCTTGGTGAAGCCACCCGATGGTGTATGGATGTGGGTGAGCTGTGGTCAGCAAGCCCAACCGCTTCACGGCATCTGCTGAAATGAGGTTCTTTTGGCTCCCATTGTCGACAATGAACTGTACCGGGGAGCCCTTTACCCACATCTGGGAGTGGAAGAGACAATCCTCCTCCTCTGGATCTTCCGGTTCCTCCTTTTGGATCTTTGTAGTGGCAACAGTGGCGTTGGGCTCCGCATCAATAATCCGTTTCCATTTTTCATTCACCTTTTCAGGTTCTGATTCAGAGTCAGAGCATGCATCTGACTCAAAAGCCCTCATCTCGTCCACTAGCGACTGCTTGGCCCGACACTCACTTTTGTTGTGAGTAGAGCTCTTATGGAACTCACACCACTTTCCCGTGTCCTTCTTTGGCTTTGTAGTGTTGTTCTTTTCTTGTGGCTTCGATGAGTTGTCTTTAGCTGCCATGCCTTGGCTCTGTCCTTTGTTCTACGGTTTGGAAGCACATTTCCCTTGCTTTTGATTCGCAGATCCAAATTCTCGCTTCTTCTGCTTGAATTTCTGCTCAATCTTGGCAGCATACCGGTATGCCGTACCAAGCGAGGAGATGTCGAGGAACTCCATTTCCTCCTGAATGTATCTGTGCAGACAAATGCGATACTTTAGCACCAAATGTTTCTCTGAATCTTTGATACCCAACTTTGTGCGCAGGGTATGGAACAGATTCGTCAGCTCGTGCACATCTTGATCCCTTTGTTGTCGCAGCGTGGTCCATTGTATGTACTTGTCCTCATAGCTCCCCACGGGATAGTACTGTTCTCACAGTCTCTTGTGCTGAATTCCAAGTTGGTACCACTGCACCGAGAAGGTCTCCGTCTCGGTCCTTGTTCTCAAAGAGGTTTCACCTTTCCTTAACATGGGGCTATTGAGGAGTGCAAAAATAATCTTCTCTCGGTTCAAAAGTCATGAATCAAGAACAATATCAACAGATTCAACCATCTATCTACGACACCGCATGTACTGACCCTCAAATATGGGAATGTCAAAACTTACTTGGTACCTAAAAAGGAGTCGCGCTCCAGAGGCCGCCGGATGCGGTATGTGGCCGCCGTGGCAGCCGTTGAAGGATCCGTTGGAGCAGTTATCCATCATCGCACTTTGTTTTTCGAGGGCCTCCTTGTGCAATACTTCGAGGATCTCCTGCTCCCTCATCTTTCTTTTCATCCCCCATGGGCATCCGTCGAGGTTTGCAAGGCTGATCTTGCAAAGGTTCCACCAGATCGAGCCCTAGCTCCTTATACCCCGACCTCGTTGGGGACATGCAAAGAAGGATCGAGAAAAAGCAGACCGCTCTGATACCATTGATCCGTATTTATGCAAGAACGCAACAGAATAAACATATAACCATAAATACAAAGATTCAGCGGAAATAACACTTCATTTCATTAATATTACAGAACTGAAATTTGCTTACAGACAGAATGGCAATAAAACTAGCTAGGGCGCTGGTAGCTATCTCTAAGAAGAGATGTGGTGGCTACAGGCCTCTGAACTGAGTTACAATGAGGCTCAAGGGCCTATTTATTATTTAGAAACAATGGGAAATCCTAAACAGCCAAAACCCTAACCCTAGGCGATGAAGCGCCAAAACTATGGGCCTCGTTTGGGTAAATTGGTGTTTCAACTTCCCACGGGCGTAACTTTGGCATACGATCTCCGTTTGACGCGTACCATACCTCGTTAGAGAGATCTATCTGAGGACTACAAATTTGGAATAAGAAACATGGTCCCTGGACCCATGTTGCTCTCCGTTTTCCCAAAAAACATCGTTTAGGGCCTTAAAATGGCTCCGAAAGTTTAGGACCAGAAAAACTGCTAAAAATAGTAAACTGTGCTGAAATTGAAAAACTGAAATAGACAATGGTGGAGCCCCAAGTGGAATAGGTGGGTGACCACCAATATCCACCTGGATCACTAGGAAAGGTAATTGAGTATTGAGTTCCATTGTAGACTATGAAAACACAGGAATCTGGTTGTGTATGGGGGGTGTTTGGGGGATAGTACCCTGTGACGTACCCATCTATGTGTTCTATTGGCTTCTAAAATTGGTAGTGCTCCTCTACCTTTTGGGGGTTGTGGGAGGAGTGGTGTGTGGTGAGCCTGAGGCGGTTTCCACAAGTGTGGCATTGGGTGACCCTTGGGGGTTTCGAACTAAATATGACCCGATATAGGATGGACCAATATGGGTGGTTGTGTGTCGTATTTGACGCTTGAATGGAGAAAGACCCAAAACTCCTACCTCTAATGTGTTGAGATTGCAACAAGATGATGAGATTAGTGAAAAGAGTTGCCTTCACTAAGTGGGCCCACAGGCTATTTTTGGAACAAGTCTATTTTTAGACTATGTCTATTTTTAGACATGTCGATCATATTCTATGAGTTGCAGGATGCTATTTGTGGATGGTTGGTCAAGTTGAAAAAATACATGGACTTCTATTTTTAGAAATATTGGGCGGAATCTATTTTTATATTTCCAGTCTAAAAATAGATATGTCAAATCTTAATAATATTTGGACTATAAACATTATCTTATTCTCTTGGAGCACTTCAGTTAAGTGCACAGATGTGGCACATGAGCTGACAGAAGGAATTACGCTATTCCTAAGGGTTAAGTGGAGCTATTGCATGGATAATTTAGTTAGAACTCATGTGACAGAGTTTGGTGGAGTTATTGAGGTAGTTGGTGGAGTTGTGTTCAGTTTAACTCAGTTAGACACAGTTGAGCTAGTTGTATCTAGTCTAACTGATTGATACACTAGTGAGAGTGGTGTGAATTAATTATTAACTAATTCATTAATTATTAACTCATTAATTAAATGAAGAATACATCAGTTAACTACAGTGCATGGACAGTTTCAGTGGAGACCAGTGGAGAGGTAGGTGAAAGAGCAGGTTGACTATCAATTGTGACTATAGTGTTGCATGATTTGCAACACACAGTGATTGGAGATGCCAATGAGGATTTTGTGAGCAAGGCTGGACCAATTTGAGTTCATTCAGAGCCAATATTCAGCATGGATTTCGCAATAGAGGAAGGCTAGCAGGTGGCAAAGATCGGTGCATGGATTTGCTAGATCAGGCCTGATTAGTGTGTAGTGATTGTATTGTACTGAGAGCTTGACATGATCAGATTTGTATGAGGATTTTTACATGATCTCTATGACATATATTATATACAGATATTTTGAGTTTTTAGCTTCAATATTTCCTGTTAAAACATTATGTTCATATGTGTGAATTTTTATGGTTTCAATGTGTGCATGCAATTGATTTAATTTCCGCAAGTAATGATCAATAGTAGAAGAGATTCTGTATTGTGCATGAAGTCAAATAGTGTGTGATAAGGAGAATCTTGGATGTATAACGCATTAGTTATATAATTTCTACATGGTATCAAAGCGATATTTATCATTGGATCAATTTCAAAGCATTTAATAGGTTGAGTTTTGTGCTGGTGGAATTCGAATTTGCAGCAGTGTTTTCTTGGTGTCGAAGTTGAGATGTCTTTCAACGGATTGTGATTAGAGTATGCCCTTGAGGGCAGCTCGAATTATATTGCATGGAAGGACAGGATGGAGGCAGTGCTGGAGGATAATGGGTTGAAGGAGTTCATAGATGTAGAAATTCCAAAACCTGCTTCTAGCGATGCTGCCGCACTTGACGCATGGCAAAAGAAGACAGCAAAATGTCGAAGGATTCTGTTGGAAGGTGTGAAGGATCACATAGTTTCTAGCCTTCATGGTAAAGCTTCTCTATTCTTGATGTGGAAAGCTTTGACAGACTTGTTATAAAGTAAGAGCGACCAGAGGAAGTGGGCGCTCAAGGATAAACTCAAGAAGATAAAAATGGAGAAAGGTGACAGTATACCCAAGTACCTCACGAAGTTTTTCCAGTGTAGGGATGAGCTGGGAAGTGTGGGGGTTACTGCAGATGAAGAGGACTTGGTGGGATTGGCTCTCCTTGGGCTTCTGAATATTTGGCATTCCTATGAGGACTCTGTCAATGGTTGGGAGAAACTCCCAGGATGGGAGCGACTTTGGTCAGATCTTGTGTAGGAGGAGATAAGGCGAAGTACCAGGGATGGATCTTCATCAAAGAATGAAGATGAAGAAAATTGCGCTTTGGCTGCCAAAGCAAGGAAGGGGAAGAGCAAGAAAAATACTTCTCAATCCAGTGCAAAAGGCAAGAAACAAGACATGTCCAAGGTGAAGTTCTTTCACTGTCACCAACACGGACATTACGCCACTAATTGTCCATAGAAGAAGAAAAATAAGCAGGCTGCTGGATCTGCGACTGGAGAGGCCTTAGCCTTGCAGTTTGAGCTGGATTTTTCACTGATCGCATGCTTGGTCTCAATTATGATGGGTTTAGTGTGGTTTCTTGACAGTGGTGCGTCTTTCCATATGACCGGAGAGAAAGATTTGTTTACTGATCTGGATGAGAAGGATCTTGGAGTGCACATCGAGATGGGTGATGATGGTAGATACAGTGCGATTGGTATCAGGACCATTTCCTTTGAGAGGGAGTCTGGAAAACCTTTCATCTTGAAGGATGTCATGCATTTTCCAGGATTGAAGAAGAATTTGATCTATGTGGCGATGTTGGAAGACAATGGATATGATGTTGTCTTTAGTGAGGGAAAGGCTTTCTTGCACAGTAAGGAAACTGGTGAAACCCGAAGGATAGGGGTTTGAGTTAATAACCTTTATCAGATGTAGGTAGATGGATGTGTAGCAATGGCAGGCAAGGCAGAAGGAGTGGTGAGCCGGGATGAGGGTGAGCTATTGCATAGGAGATTGGGCCATCTTCACCATGGTGCTTTGAAAATTTTGCAACAGATTTCTACCGGGCTTCCCAAAGGTACAGTTGCATAGTCAGATTAGTGCAAGGGATGTACTTTGGTAAAATTTGTGAAAGCCACCTTTCATGAGAAGGATAGTCGCACCACAACGATCCTTGAGAGAATTCACACAGACGTGTGTGGACCTTTCTTAGTAGCTTCGACAACAAAGCACAGGTATTATGTGATATTTGTTGATGATTTTTCTCATAAGTGCTAGATATTCTTCATGCAGAAGAAGAGCGAGACATACTAAAAGTTCTGTGAGTTCAAGGCACTGGTTGAGAAAGAATCGGGGAAGCAGGTGAAGGCTCTTAGGAGTGATAATGGTAGTGAATTCATCTCCGGAGAATTCAAGGACTTTTGTAGCGCAGAAGGAATTCAAAGAGAGCTCATAGCGCCTCATAACCCACAGCAGAATGGGGTTGCTGAGTGGAAGAATAGAATGATCGTGGGTGTTGCACGGGTGATGTTGCATGATCAGGACCTTCCCATACACTTGTGGGCTGAGGCATGCAATATTTCGGTTTATATGAAAAACCACTGTCCTCATAGAGTACTTGGCATGAGTACACCTGAAGAGGCGTTTTCTGGTGAGAAGCGTGATATTTCTCATTTGAAGATTTTTGGCTCACCTATTTACATTCATGTGACAAAGGATGCCGGGAAGAAGTTGGAGCCGACCGCAGAGGTTGGGATATTTTTGGGGTACATAGAAACACCCCACAACTATCATGTGTATTTTCCAGACAGTCAGAAGACTGTTGTGTGATGGGATATTTTCATGAGGAGAAAGCCATGAAGTGTTCGCTTGAGAGGGAGCCACACTTGCATGCAGATGAGGAGCTATTAATTCCTAAGTATGAGCCTTAGGATGTGGATCAGCCACAAGAGGAGGTTCATGGAGTGGAAGAAACCACTCATGCAGCGCCAACCATCAGAGGGCGAAAGCGCACTATAGAAGTTGAGTGACTGAATCTTGATGCAGAGAATATTGTAGGAGCACCTACATCAGAACGTAGACAACGACAGTCACCTGACCGATATACTAGATACATGGCTCTGATGAGAAAGTGTATCGTGACAGAGCCATCCTCTTTCGAGGAAGCTGTGGAGGACCCTACATGGGTAGATGCCATGGTGGAAGAGTATGATTCGATTGTCAAAAATAGTGCATGGGAGATTGTCCCAAGGCCGGAAGGGAAATTAGTGGTAGGTTTGAGATGGATCTACAAAGTGAAGCAAGCTGCTGACGGGAGTGTCGAGAATTACAAGGCAAGATTTGTTGCCTGAGGCTTCTCACAAATTGAGGGGATCGAATATGAAGAAACCTTTGCACCTGTCCTAAGGTATTCTTCCATACAGAGCATCCTAGCTCTCTCAGCGTATATGGGAAGGCAAATTCATTAGATGGATGTGATGACTACGTTCCTCAATGGAGTCATTGAGGAGTAGGTGTACATAGAGCAGCCCGAAGGTTTCGAGATATTTAGCAGCGAGTCGCATGTGTGTAGGCTCAAAAGAGATTTGTATGGGTTGAAACAAGCACCTCGTGCTTGGTACACATGGATAGACAGTTATTTCACTGGTCTTGGATTCACCAAGAGTGAGGCAGATCCGAACCTATACCAGATTGTGGTGGAGGGTAAGTTGCTGATCATTGTACTTTATGTAGATGATTTGATTTTGACGGGTGATGAACAGTTGATACTCTCATGCAAGGCTGATCTTGGAAAATATTTTGAGATGAAGGACTTGGGCCTCCTTCATTATTTCCTGGGATTGGAAATTTGACAGCGCAGTGATGGATTGTTTGCGTCTTAAGGCAAGTATGCCCGGGAGATACTAGAGAAGTTCAACATGCATGGTTGCAAGCCTATCGACACTCCTCTTCCGGTGGTTGGAGAAAAGAGGATGCTACATTGGCAGAGGTAGTGGATGCCACTGTTTACCGACAGTTGGTGGGGTCACTTATGTATCTAGTCAATACACGACCTAACATATGCTACGCTGTTAACCATCATTCACAAGCTATTGTTAAGCCTACCAAGCTCTTTTGGAAGGAAGGGAAGCATGTATTGAGATATCTCAGAGGCACATGAGGATATGGATTATGGTACAGACAGTTGGATGAGGTGAAGTTGCATGGCTTCATGGATGCAGATTGGGCAGGGAGACCAATGGATAGAAAGAGCACATCTGGAGGGATTTTCACTATCGGGTCGACAACAGTTTCTTGGTACAATAGGAAGCAGAGATCCATGGCACTCAGTTCAGCGGAGGCCAAGTACATGGTAGCGAGTTTGGCTGCATGCGAGGCTATATGGATGAGGAAGATCTTGGTCGGGTTGTTTGGTTCACACTTAGATCCTACTGTGATATATTGTGATAATCAGAGTTGCATCAAACTCTCGGTTAATCCAGTATTTCATGATAGATCTAATCACATTGACATCCGATATCATCATATCAGAGATTGTGTGCAGCGGAAGATCATGTTACTTTCTTACATTCCTATGGAGGATCAGGATGCTGATATCTTGACGAAGGTGCTCACTAGGAGAAAATTCAAATACCACAAAAGTAGGATCGGGATGGCAGATAATCCCTATCTTGTTGAGAGGGAGTGTTGAGATTGCAACAAGATGATGAGCTTAGTGAAAAGATTCGCCTTCACTAAGTGGGCCCACATGATATTTTTGGCGCAAGTCTATTTTTAGACTACATCTATTTTTAGACATGTCGATCATATTCTATGAGTTGTAGGATGCTATTTGTGGATGGTTGGTCAAGTTGGAAAAATAGATGGACTTATATTTTTAGACATATTGGGCAGAATCTATTTTTAGATTGCCAGTCTAAAAATAGATATGTCGAATATTATTAGCTCTTAATAATATTTGGACTATAAAAATTATCTTATTCTCTTGAGTACTCTGCTAGAACTCGTTGTTACGTAGTTTGGTGGAGTTATTGAGGTAATGCAGTGGAGTTGTGTTCAGCTTTTAACTCAGCGTTAAACATAGTTGAGCTAGTTGTATCTAGTCTAACTGATTGATACACTAGTGAGAGTGGTGTGAATTAATTATTAATTAATTCACTAATTATTAATTCATTAATCAACTGAAGAATACATCAGTTAACTACAGTGCATGGACAGTTTCAGTGGAGACCAGTGGAGAGGTAGGTGAAAGAGCAGGTTGACTATCAGTTGTGACTATAGTGTTGCATGATTTGCAACACACTGTTATTGGAGATGCCAATGAGGAATCCATGAGCAAGTCTGGATCAATTTGATTTCATTCAGAGCCAATATTCAGCAGGGATTGCACAATAGAGGCAGGCTAGCAGGTGGCAAAGATCAGTGCATGGATTTGCTAGATTGGGCATGATTAGTGTGTAGCGATTGTATTGTACTGAGAGCTTGACATGATCAGCTTTGTATGAGGATTGTTACATGATCTCTATGACATATATATATATATATATATATATATATTGGGTTTTTAGCTTCAGGCTTTCTCGTTAAAACACTGTGTTCATATGTGTGAATTTTTATGGTTTCAATGTGTGCATGCAATTGATTTAATTTCCACAAGTAATGATCAATAGTAGAAGAGATTTTGTATTGTGCATGAAGTCAAATAGTGTGTGATCAGTAGAATCTTGGATGTATAACGCGTTAGTTATATAATTTCTACATAATGGGGGGAGGTCCAAAAAATTTCTAGATCGACGAGGTCCCATTGGGTCCATTATGGTGTCGACTTGGTTTAATTTTGGAAATATATTTTTTAGTTTTTGTAAGAGTAGAGAGATTATTATCAAAGAAAAATGTGATCACATACATAAAGCAAAGCAAAAATAAAAGGTAAATTTCTCCTTTAGATTAATCCTATGTGATCAGTCAATCAAAAAATATGGTTTTGGTTGTTTTGCGTATGATACTTAAAAATCCTAGAAGACCTAATTGTCCTCACACTCTCAAATGTAACTAGGCCTTGTGAAGATATCTTCTGGTGGGTACTGATGCTAATGTCCCAAAAGAACAGGCGACGCCTTCCAACAGTCAAAGAATCGACCAAGGTAATGGAAAGAGGATCTAGTGCTTCCTGCACCATCACTTATAGGGAAGGATGCCTAGATTTGGCCACTAAAGTACCTTCATCCCATGTGCGCATTGTAATCTTTAGATTCTTGGTATTAAACTACCAGTACCGAGCACTAGATGGGTCAGGTAGCCCCAAATAATACTGCACGTATTGGGCCTAAGCTTAACCCACTCTGAATCGGGTCTCTATCATGCTTAGGAATTATGTTCTGTGGGTGGATAGATGGATTTTAAGATCCCTAAACAGTAAAATTCTATGTTTCAAGAATGTAAAATGGCCATGGCGTCTTATTGGATGCCAACCCCCAATGGTCTTAACCTGAACTATTAATTCCTTTGTGGCTCGTGTGGGGAGATTTTAATGAGTTCAATTAATGGTTAGTTTTAAGGAGTCTAACTTTTCTTATGGTGCACCTCGGTGAAGTGACGGTAAGAAGAGGACCAAAATCCACACTCTCTCTTAATTAAACTATGTTTGATTATTCCTTTCATAAAGTAAACAATGCACGGATAATGGGCCGCTTACAATTTTGCCTAATTAGAATAAATGTTCCACTATAGGGATATGGAAAAATATCAAAAGAAAGAATTCATATGCATACCCACGATAACCAAGAGGTTCGAGGGTGGCAAATATTACTTTCCTTCTTAGATACTTCGATCCTAGTCTTGAATCCTAAATGCAAAATTTAAGCTAAACGTAATGCAAAACTAGTTAAAGATGTCTAGATATGTGCCACTTAATTCCTGCTAATTACCTATTTTTTTGGTGTCTATTCTCAATAATTAGCTCATTCAAATAGCATGTATAGATTGAAAAACCACTTACTTTCCTTCTAATTAAAATATGTGAATTCGTGATAATAAACTAAAATTACAACTATTCAATAGCCAAGATAAATTTTAGCCAAAAATATGTCCTAAAAGTCAAGAAACACCATAAAACAGTGCTGGAAAATTTATTATGGGCTGCCAGTGACATTGCACTTGCAAAAAATGGAGAAAATCAGTGAAAAAATGGCTCAATGGTTTCCGTGCGGGTTATTTCTATACAGGCAGGTAGACCTCCACGTCTGTCTGAGTTGAATGTGTGTAGTTTTCCCATGCACGGAAATTCTGCCTTTCCTGAAATAAATCTCCTCATAGAGGGTGAATGAGAGAAGCCGAGGAGGAGGAGAAATGGTCTTGCAACAATCCTGAGTAGAAGAGAGGTTATGAAAAACAACAACGACTTAGCTTAAGAGGAAAAAGAAGTGGATTCACCAATCCTATATTGGTGTGATTAGTACAAGGGTGTACGAAATGCACTGGTGCTTGGTAGGGCTGATTTTTATCTCACAAGCAATGTCACAAGGAAAAAGTGGGTTGTTAGATGGTTAGTGAAGTATCATAACATGTAGAAAAACTAGTTATAAAACATAGAATACTACAAAAGGAGGAAACAAGAAAGAACAAATACAAATATAACACAAGCTCAATATCGAGTAAACAAACTAATAATACCAACAAAGAACGAATCCCCTTTTATTAGTTGTTGGTGGTAAAAAAAGAGTTAGAACACTAAAACACTCGTAGTGAGTCCTTAGAGCTATGGAGCTCTAATACTCAAAGTAAGGAGGGATCTTCCCTTAACCCATTTGCAAGTCTCACTCTTCTCCTCGAATGAGTGATCGGATAATGGAAAACTAATGCACTTGTCCTTTGGGATTGAGATATTGGATGGCCAACAAATCAATCCCTTCACTAATTTGTTGCTTGGAAAACACACTGCTGGTTTGCTCATGGGCAATTTGGCCAGCTTAAAAATGTGTTCTAAATTATTCTTCTCATGGTGGTCTTTGATAGGCAAAGTTCAAATCTTCTTCCCTCTCTTAGTACAATTGTGGATAGTGACCCAAGAGTGGTGGTTGATTCCAATGTGTGCTCACTTGAGGCCTCAAGGTGGCTCTAAGAGGCTATCCTTGGGTGACCTTGATTGGAGAATCTTCTTCCTGAAGTGTGAAAAGTGGTCCCGGATGGTGACCTTCCACCATACCTAGGACCGCGCGACATTATGAGGGATAACTGCGGAGATTTGTGCTGATATCAAAGAAACGTTAGTGCAAAGTGCTTTGTGCCAGTGCCTTCTATGCACGACTTAATAAATTTTCTTTTTGAACTTAGAGAAAGTTAAATTTTCTATATTTCCGTAATGTTTTTCCATCCTGTAAATTATTTTTCTTGAAATTTCATGATGTCCTTTTCCTGTTTGATTTCCTAGTGATAACACACAGTACCACCTATACTCAACACTACCTCCAGAACATGTGCACCCCATCAAATGTACATGATACCACCTACATAATGTGTAAACAATGAAAAATGTACACTGCACCTCCTGTATAATGTGTACACAATACCACATGTACACAACACCACATGCATGACATGTAGACGACATCACATGTACACTACGCCACATGCACGGCATGTACATGACACCACCTGCACACAACACCACATGTACAACATGTACACAATACTACATGCGCACCATGCCACATGTACATTCATCCACACAACACCATATATACATAGCACAATATGTACAACACGCACACAACACCATATGTACATAGAACTGAATATACAACATGTACATAGCACCATACACACACAACATTGCATATCCAACATGTGCACAACACTATATCCACACAACATCGCATATCCAACAAGAACAAAATATGATATGTACACAACACTGCATATCCAACATGTACAAAACACCACCTATACCTAGCACTAAATATGAAATATACACATAACATCATATATAAAATAGGAATACAACATCATATGTACAAAATACTACATATGTTACACATACACATCACCATAGGTACAATCACTGAATATACAACACACGCGACATATACACAACAATATTACTGCACAACCATAGACCATACACTGACCCCACAAGCAACCTTTCTTCTAGTTTCTTTCCATTATCCATGCTTATCATGGCATGTTGCAGATCACACTAATTTCACTTCTCTGATGTACCCCTCAACATTACCTTTCCATAATATAAACATAGGAATAGTACAAGAATATAATATCAATTCCAATTCACATGATACTAACCTTATATATTTGTTAGGGCTAATATTCCCACTTGATTCCCCATAAGACCAAGAATATGTTCATGCCATTCACCTGCATGAGAAATAATTCCTCCACAAGAATGTTCCCTGATATACATGTCAAATAATGACATACATACATAAATACATATATAATCATTAAAATAAAACAATCGTCATCCTATCAGACAAAGACATGCATATGCACATACATACGTATAAACATTTAGCATAAAACAACCATGATCCATGACAACCCTATCAAAAATGACATACATACATACATACATGTATACATATATAAACACCAAAATATTCATGATGACATCATAATTACTAGATAACATAAGGTCAAGGTTAAGATAACTTCCTTTGTTTGTGCACAACATGCACAACATCGAGAAAAATAGTTCCCAACATAGCCAAGGAATCTAACACCTTAAATTATGTTAGACATCCATAATTTTCACTATCTGAAGATGACTAAGTATTGGTTCTAGACTTCTAGAAACAAAGTTCATGAACATTATGAGTTCTAGAAATCTCACTACCTTCATTATCCTTAGGGTAAATTTTCACTATTTCATCATCCCATCATGTCAAGTTCAGCTCACTACTCCCAAAGGACCCATCATGGGCTCATACCACTCATTATCACTATGTGTTGCCACCTTTGGCCTTATCCCTCTGTTTTCATTTTTTCCAAACTCCTCCATTGTCCATCTAGGGTTTTCAAGGGAATTTTTCTTGGTTTCATGACCTTTGTTGTACAAGTCAGCCCCTCCATTCAAATTTTGGCTAAAGTCTCCTCTTTTCCATTTACCGCTGCCCTTTCCCGCACCGGAAATACATTGAAAAAGGGCTAAAATCCGCTTTTAAAAAAGTCATAAAAGGCCTAGCCCCTTTCTCTCCTAGCTCCGTGCCTCCTTTCTTCCATATAGCCAAGCGCTGCCCCTTAGAGCGTTTAACGCAAGTCGCATGATCGCGCTATCGCACCTCTCCCTCATTGCACGTCAGCCTCATCGCAAAAGCGCAGTTTCCCGTTCGCGCTATCCCCCGTCATCGCACTTTTCGTTTTTGCGATCCGCGCTAGACTGACCACGCCCATCGCATAGCACAGAGCACAGAATTTTGTTATTCCATCATTCCCTCCATCGCATTTTCTCCTCTTGCGATTTTGCGATATGCGCTCCGGGTCCCACCCCCAAAGCCTTTGCTCCGTTGCTTTGTTATGTCTTTCCTTTGTAACTTCCCCAAAAGTTAATCTTCAAAGTCTTCGTACCATCAGCGTTCTTCCGCCATTTTTCATCGTTTGCCTACATGTAATCCACTTTTCCTCCATTGTTCACATATTTCGGTTATGTGTCACACCTCAGCGTTTTTGTTTGAAGTCTCCGCCCCGCGTCATTCCATCATCCTCTCAAATCTATGCCACCGCTTCCGTTAGCCTCACTATGTCCACTATCTCTGTGATTAGTTTTATTCAACAGGCTTTTGTTTTTGCAGGAACTTGTGGTGGGAAAAAAATTGGTGGAAAGGATCCAGGAGTCACTATGATGTGACCTCCATTAAAGAAAGGTACTTCGATCTATAGAACTCTCCAGAGAAAATCAAAAGGGCACATTTGGGCGGATGAAAACATTAATGTAGCAACAGATTATTAATGAAGAAGTAATGAATTCAGGGTCCATCTTGAAAAAGGTTTCAAATTTAAATTCAAAATCTGAAGGTCGAAAGTACCATGTACAGAAGCAGGCGCCTCAAGGTTTTATTGCTGCATATATTCCTCCTCCAGAAAAGAGCCGAATGTTTACATATTTTATTATTTATGTCTTGTATATAAGCAGATTTTCATTCCCAGCATTCATTTCCAGAAATAAATTGTAAAGTACAGTCATTTATGTTCAGTCATTCGTAGCATGGGCACGAATGTTTTCTGCCATCTGATTCAAAATAAGTCATTAAATGTTTTCCATCTACCTCCTCCTCTAGAATTCTCTATCTCATCTATAAAAGCTAGAAGGAAAGACATTGTAAGGGTTCCAGATTTCTATCAGCAAACTGTGCAGTGAAAAGGATTTTGTATACATTTTGTAATACTTCTGTATGAAGGTTCAGAGCCCGTAGGGTCTCAGTGAGGAGGATTTATAACTGTAATGAGGATTCTGGTCTTTGGTATCTCACAGTATGTAATTTCTCTTATGTGTTAATACAATATCTCCTTTCATGCTACTTATCTTCTTGTATCATGTTCTAGAATGCGAGTGGCTCACTAGTTTGCAGTAAGGATTCATCCTTGTTGATGCCCTTTCTGGAATTAGTCAAGCGCTTTAAATAGGCCTAGTCATGATATACTGTTCCATGTTCACCTCATCCATGTTTTCTGCTATATTAGTTGCTTGAGGAGGGTGCTTTTAAAACGCCATTGTCATATAAGGATTCAAAAAATAATATGCCCTTATGTGGTTCTGTTGTGTATCTGGGTATCAGTCTCATGTTAACTAATATCTTCTCTATGTTTCCTCACTGCACTCACTTCCTGATATTTGATTTCTGTGATATGTTATTTGAACTGGCCCTCTTTACAGTAAGTTGTCTCTTAACTGTCTAATGCCTTTTTATTGGAGTTTTACATGATGTCCCTACACTATTCTTATCTTTGTGTCAACTTCTGAGAGAGTTTGGTCCCATTCAAAACTTATTTCCTCGTTCAAACAAGAGATAGTAGGAAGGCATTTGGATTGACAACCCAAGATATATTACGTGCCTCCCTGCTATATTAAGATGTCCTAGGCACTGGTCTATGGCAACTCTAGACTGTCTCTAGGGGGTGAAGAAATTTTCCACAGCATCTTTCTGGCGCCGTTGCCGGGGAACGAATTCATGAATATTAGTTTCCCTGGGTCTCGACAAATTGTTTTCACTCTCTAATCAGGTGAGCACAGAGAGTTGAAGAGTTGCGTATCTCTCACCTTGGCAACTCCACTGGTCTTTATTTGATAAATTTATTGGTAGTCCTGGCTCCTCGTAGGCCGCATTTGAGGTCAGATACATCTCAGCTCAAAACACCCTACGTGTCTAACCCAGAGAAGATCATTCATAAAAGAGTTTGGAAGGAGAGGAAGTCAGTTCGTGCTGAAAATCCTGAATATTCCGTTGAAGATTATCCGCCCTCTTCTTCTCAAGAAGTTAGAGCAGAAAATCCCGAGTTTTACTCGGAGACTCCACGTAGAGGAAGTGCCTAGATTGAAGAAGAATCTCATCCTGCTTTCGAGGCTGAAGAAATTAAGGAGGTCACAGAAGTAGTTGTTGTTAACCGTGAACTATTTCCATCCACACCTTAGGCCTCTGTACAATATATTCCCATTGTTATTCATACCCCGCTTCCTCTTACTCCTCTCCCTTCATTTGTATCTCAGACTGTTGTGCAACCCCCACCTCCCCCAATGGCTAATGTTCCTGCTTTTCTATTGAACAAATACGCTCCCTTGGCCTTGCCCCAAGTGCTGAATGATATGCCACAGGATTATCTAAAGATTCTGCCGAGATTTAATGGTGAAAATGGAGTTGATGCTCAGAAACATCTCGAGACCTTCTGCTCTTTTGTATAAAACTTAAATGTTGAACATCTGGATGTGGTCTTGAGATTATTTGTGCAGTCTTTGGAGGGCGAAGCCAGAAAATGGTTTAAGACATTGGGAAATAATTCTGTGACCACCTGGGACCAAATGGAGAATACTTTTCTTAGAAAGTGGGGAGAAAAGAAAGATCACGGTCAGTGTCTCACTGAATTTAATACCATGAAGAAGAAACAAAATGAAGGAGTATCAGAGTTCATCAAAAGATTCAACAAGTTATATCTGAGCCTGCCTCCTGAAATGAAGCCCCATGAAGCTGCTGCCAAGATAATTTTTATAGCAGCCTTTGATTTTGACTTCGGATTCTCATTGAGAGAAAGAAAACCCGCCACGTTGGATGATGCACAATCAGATGCTCTGGAATTGGAAGCAAACTTCACCTCCACTGGGAAACTGAAGGGAAAATTTGAACAAGATACTAGGAGGAGAGGCAAGGAAGAGATTTCTACTTCTAATCAAGAAAAAGATTCAGATAAATTGGATGAAATAAGTAAGATGATAAAGAAGATGGTCAAGCTTCAACTGGAAGCTAAAAATGCAGCTCCCAAGAATTTCTATAATGCTCCAAACAGAGGACATAATCCCCAGTATAGAAGGCCACCTCTCTAGATATTTCCGAGAGAGACAAAGGAACAACAAGACCAGGTACCTCATCCCTTATACCTGGAAGGACCAGCAGATGACTCCATTGGGGATGCAGCTTATGGATTAGAAGATTCAAATCTGGCTTTTTCAAATAATGATGATATGGATTGCTCGTTGCAAGACGAAGACGAAGAAGCAGAGATTGACCATTACTGTAAGAAATTTGCTAATTTTATGGAAGAAAAATTCAACGTAAAATATGATCTCAAATCTTCAAGAAAAAGGACCCGAACTCAAGAGCAAGAAGAAGAACCACCTCAAGAAGAAGCATCTGCTCAGAAGGAATCAGCCACAAAGAAAAGCATGGAAAAAGGTAAGAACCCTCTAAATGTTCCCCCGCAATCTAATATTCAGATTCCTTCTTCTTCAAAAATAGTCAGTCCTCTAAATGTTGAGTCAGTGTCGAAAGAAATTAAGCCTTCAGCCGAAAGTAAGGAATTTAAGGAAGTTATGTTAGAAAAGCCTCCATCTGCTTTCAATTTGCAAAAAGAACTTGAGAAAATTAAGATCCCTGTCCCACTGACTGAATTATTGAAACAGCCTGTATATCAGTCTCAAGTTACTTCCTTTATGCTTCCTCCTGAAACACCAATTGCACCTGATAGTTTAAATCTTCAAGAAGAAAGACCCATGGTAGTCTTTGGCCCACATGTCGAGGAGATAGACTCTTCTACTCCTCCCTTTTACGTATCCCTAGTCATTCATGACCTGCTGTTACACAATTGTATGTTAGATTCTGGGGCTTCCCGTAATCTTATTCCTTTGTCTGTCATGGAGCAACTAGGGCTGCAAATTACAAGACCATATAAAGATTTATATTCATTTGATTCCAAAAGAGTTAAATGCTTGGGAATGATTAAAGATTTAGTGGTCAATTTGGCCCAAATTCCAACAAAGAGTGTGGTCATGGACATTGTGGTCGTTGATATCCCAGCCCGCTTTGGCATGCTACTGTCGAGGTCCTGGGGTACAAAGATTGGGGGATCAATTAAATTGGATTTAACATATGCTACTGTCCCAGTCTTCGAGGGTCAAGAAAGGAGGTTATACAGGGAGACTAGATTTGTTAAAATGATAACTAAGGCTGACTGCTCAGAGAACTCTCCAGTTTATAACAAAGAGGGAGACTTCTCATGTTTGATGTTAGAAGAAAATCAGAATTATGCTCATGAGCCCCTTTTTGGTCAAATTCAAGCTGAACAACCTAAAGGAGATCGGGAATCAGAAATTTGGACTTTGCATTTTGATGGAGCAAATTCAAGAGAAGGCAATGGAGCTGGGGTACTACTAATCTCCCCTACAGGAAAATGGGTGCCACTGTCCTTTAAATTGGAGTATGAGGCTACAAACAACGTAGCTGAATATGAGGCACTATTACTGGGACTGCAGACAGCTAAGAACATGGGCATCCAATGTTTAAAATTCTTGGGAGATTATGAGCTGGTAGTGAGACAGATCAAAAACGAATGTCAAACTAAACACCCACGGTTGAGAGCATATAGAAATGAAGTATGGGACATGATAGACAATTTCTTCTCAGCATTTAATATACAATTCATGCCCCGGGAGCAAAACAGAATAGCAGATTCTCTTGTCGTAGCTGCCAGTACTTTCCGTCCTCCTCAGAACCCGCTTTTAAGATATGAAGTGGAGGTACGGTACAGACCATCCATTCCAGATAATGTAAAGCACTGGCAAGTATTTGAAGATGATGAACAGATGAAGAGATTCATGGAGACAGTGGGAGAATTCTCTAACATAGAGATTGATGATGAGAGGGAAGAGGAAGTTGAAAATATTGCAGAAAATAAATGGGAAGAAAAGATAGCAGGAAATAAAGTGCTGCAGCTGAAAGGTAATGTTATACCTAGAGGTCTGGTGCCTCTAGAAATATTATTTAACAAAGATGATATTCCATTGCAGCCAAACAAAATGACAGAAGAGGATCAAGTAGGAGATTTGAATCTGGGTACTTCTACTGATCCCAAAATTGTAAAATTATCTAAAAGAGTCCCAAAAGAATATAAAGAAAATTATTTGAAGTTGTTTCAATCTTACAAAGATGTATTTGCTTGGTCCTATCAGGACCTAAAGACTTTTGATGTAAGTATAATGCAGCATAAGATTCCATTGAGGGAAGATGCAAAGCCTTATAAGCAGAAGCTCAGACAGATCAACCCTCTGTTGCTTCCCTCTATCGAAAAAGAAATCAAGAAATTACTAAAGGCCAAGATAATTGTGCCATTGAGATACTCAGAATGGATAGCGAACCTTGTTCCTGTTCGAAAGAAGAATGGAGAAATAAGGCTGTGTGTGGATTTCAGAAATTTGAATAGAGCATCTCTCAAAGATAATTATCCACTGCCAAAGATGGACCACATCCTCCAGAAAGTAGTGGGAGCATTCAGAATGTCAATGATGGATGGTTTTTTTGGTTATAATCAGGTGGCTGTTTTCCCAGAAGACCAGAAGAAAACTGCATTTACTACGCCATGGGGAACCTTTATGTATGCCAGGATGCCATTCGGATTAATTAATGCAGGAGCTACTTTTCAGAGGGCAATGGACATAGCCTTTGTTGGAGAACAGGACAAGTTTTTGGTGGTATATCTTGATGATATCACAGTATTTTCAAAGAATGATGATGAACATATTGAGCATTTAAGAAGAACTTTTGAAAAATGCAGAAGGTATGGCCTATCCCTCAACCCTCAAAAGTCCTTATTTGCATTAGATGAGGGAAAACTCTTAGGGCATATTGTAACAAAATATGGTGTGAAAATAGACCCTAAGAGAGTGGGAGTAATAAACAGCATTCCTCTGCCCAGGAATAAGAAGGAAGTACAGGTATTTTTAGGTCGAATTAATTTTCTAAGAAGGTTTATTCCTAACTATGCCGAGATAGTTAGGCATATAACTAATATGTTGAAAAGGGAGAATGAAGTAAAATGGTCCCAGGAGTCTAGAGATGCATTCACAAGGATAAAATAGGCATTCGCTGAAGCCCCTGTGCTAGCTGGACCCGATTACAAAAAGCCATTTATGATATTCTCATTTGCTTCACCCCATACAATTGCCGGAGTATTATTGCAGAAAAATTAGGAGGGATATGAACAGCCTATAGCTTTTTTCAGTCAAGTGCTTTATGATGCTGAATTAAAATATAATATATTGGAGAAACAGGCATATGCCCTGGTAAAGTCTCTTAAAGCCTTTAGAGTATATGTTTTGCAATCTCATATTACTGCATATGTCCCCACAGCAGCTGTCAAAGACATTCTGGTTCAGGGAGACAGCGAAGGTAGAAGAGGAAGATGGATTGCAAAAATCCAGGAGTATGATTTGGATATAAGGCCTACTAAGTTGGTCAAAGGACAGGGACTTGCCAAGATGTTATCTAAATCAAATCATCAAGCTCTGGGCATTAATCTATCCATGATAGCGAATGAAGAATCTGAAGAAGAAGAAGAACAGCAAGGGCTGGAGATGGCCACTCAAAACATACATATGAAATATCTAACTAGTCCTTGGTATAAAGAAATAGTTGAATATCTTTTAACACTTAGCTGTCCTACAGGTTGTGATAAGGTAAAATACAGAGCCGTAAGAATGAAATCACAGAAATATGTAATTGCCAATGGACAACTCTATTGGAGAGACCCCCTAGGTATATTATTGTTATGCCTCACAGAAGATGAAGTGCAGAAAGTACTGACAAAATTTCATGAAGGAATTTGTGGAGGATATTACAGTTGGAGGGTTACAACACATAAAATCTTGAGGGCCAGTTTTTACTGGCCAAAACTGTACTCAGATACTTTTTCTCAGGTCAGAGCATGTGACAAGTGCCAAAGATTTTCAGAAAGACAGAAATTAGCGGCTTTGCCCCTGATTCCTATTCATGTAAATGAACCATTTCAGAAATGGGGATTAGATTTTATAGGAGAAATACATCCCCCATCAAGTGGCCAACATAAATGGATACTAACAGCCACAGACTATTTCACGAAATGGGTGGAAGCCATGCCTACCAGAAATGCTACAGATGCCGTAATAATGAGGTTTATGGAGGAAAATATCATATCTAGGTTTGGCTGCCCTGCTAGAATCGTAACTGACAATGCGCAGGCTTTCAGGCCTGCCAGGTTTCTAAAGTTCTGTCAAAGGTATAACATTACATTGACTCACTCCACAGCTTACTATCCCCAGGGAAATGTCTTAGCAGAGTCATCCAATAAAACCCTGGTGAGGGCCTTGAAGAAAACAATAAGTGAGAATCAAAAGAATTGGGACTCCCAATTAAGATTTTCTTTATGGGTGTATACGATAACCAGCAAAAGAGAAACAAGGAAATCTCCCTATGAGCTGGTGTATGGGCGAGCTGCTGTGTTTCCTCTGCAATTGGCATTGCCAGTGGCATGTTTTATGCAAGAGAATCAGGAAGAACCAGATGACATGATCAGAAGAATTAATTAGCTGGTAGAATTGGAAGAAACACGCAACCAGGTAAATGAGAGACTGGTAGAGTATCAGGAAAAAATGAAGGATATTTTTGATCGCCATGCAAAAGATAGGAATTTCCAAGTGGGAGACCTGGTTCTCAGGTGGGATGTTCGCAGAGTAGAAAAGGGCAAGCATGCTAAGTTTGATCCGCTATGGTTTGGCCCATTCAAAATAGTGAACCTAGGGAGAAATAACACTTTCATGTTAGAAAACCTACAGGGTGATCTGCTGGACGCCCCTGTGAATGGACAATTCCTTAAACACTACTTCCAGTACTAACTCAGGTAGACCAGGCTTGATGTATTTTATGTATATAATGTATGTAAGTGTGATTTCAATTTTGGAATGTAAATAGTATAAATAAGCTGATAAGTTTTGAGGAAAAGCAAAGGGATCGTAGAGTGAGATTCACGCACAAGAGGGTCCGGAAAGATCCTAGTGCCCCCGGCGTCCCCGCGCTAGAGCCGGGCAAGCGGCCAAGCCGGCCCCTCCATTCACCCCGGCTGGTGTCTCTCTTTTCCCTTTTTACCGCCCTTCCGCAGTTACTTTCGAGAAAAAGGGCTAAAAATCCGCTTTTTAAAACGCGTCTTCTCCTGTAGCTCCGCGCCTCCTATATATAGCTGTTACTACTTTTAGAGCGCGAATACGTCGTAGACATCGCGCTTATCGTGACTCTCTCCTCGACAACAGACGCTGTTGTTTTATCGCAGTTTACACAAGCTCGCTTATCTAATTGGCTCCTACTTTTAGTTTCTTGTGGATCCGTGTTGATCACTTTCCACATATCACGATAGGCGCAGTGCTGCACTTTGTTATTCCATCACATCGTCCTCCACGATTTTCTGCATTTATATATGCGCGCCGTCCTACAATCTCTAAAGCCTTGTCTGCCATGTTTTGTTATGTCTCTTCCTTTCAGAATTTCCCCAAAAGTTAATCTTCAAAGTCTCGCATCTAACACGTCATTTTTCCGCAATTGTTTACTTCTTCGTCATGCGTTTGCCTGGGCATGTCATCCACTTTCTTCCATTGTCTACATATTTGCGTGTCACACTGCAAGTGCTGTAGTGCTTTTCCGCCTGCCATTCCAGGGGACACCCCAAATCTTATGCCACCGCTCAAGAATTGCTCAGAAAACAGTCCAAACATCTCTATGATTAGTTTTATTCAACAGGCTTTTGTTTTTGCAGGAACTTGTGGTGGGAACAAAATTGGAGGAAAGGATCCGAGAGTCACTATGATGTGACCTCCATTAAAGAAAGGTACTTCGATCTATAGAACTCTCCAGAGAAAATCAAAAGGGCACATTTGGGCAGATGAAAACATTAATGCAGCAACAGATTATTAATGAAGAAGCAATGAATTCAGGGTCCAGCTTGAAAAAGGTTTCAAATTTAAATTCAAAATATGAAGGTCGAAAGTACCATGTACAGAAGCAGGCACCTCAAGGTTTTATTGCCGCAGATCTTCCTCCTCCAGAAAAGAGCCGAATGTTTACATATTTTATTATTTATGTCTTGTATATAAGCATATTTTCATTCCCAGCATTCATTTCCAGAAATAAATTGTAAAGTACAGTCATTTATGTTCAGTCATTCGTAGCATGGGCGCGAATGTTTTCCGCCATCTGATTCAAAATAAGTCATTAAATGTTTTCCATCTACCTCCTCCTTCAATTCTCATCCACCCAGGCAGCTAGAAGGAAAGATACATCAGGTTCCGTATTTCTATCGTGCTAATAAAATGGTATGCACATGTTTACATACATTTTGTAATACTTCTGTATGAAGGTTCAGAGCCCGTAGGGTCTCAGTGAGGAGGAGTTATACTGTAATGAGGATTCTGGTCTTTGGTATCTCACAGTATGTAATTTCTCTTATGTGTTAATACAATATTTCCTTTCATGCTATTTATCTTCTTGTATCATGTTCTAGAATGCGAGTGGCTCACTAGTTTGCAGTAAGGATTCATCCTCGTTGATGCCCTTTCTGGAATTAGTCAAGCGCTTTAAATAGGCCTAGTCATGATATACTGTTCCATGTTCACCTCATCCATGTTTTCTGCTATATTAGTTGCTTGAGGAGGGTGCTTTTAAAACGCCATTGTCATATAAGGATTCAAAAATTAATATGCCCTTATGTGGTTCTGTTGTGTATCTGGGTATCAGTCTCATGTTAACTAATATCTTCTCTATGTTTTCTCACTGCACTCACTTCCTGATATTTGATTTCTATGATATGTTATTTGAACTGGCCCTCTTTACAGTAAGCTGTCTCTTAACTGTCTGATGCCTTTGTATTGGAGTTTTACATGATGTCCCTACACTATTCTTATCTTTGTGTCAGCTTCTGAGAGAGTTTGGTCCCATTCAAAACTTATTTCCTCGTTCAAACAAGAGATAGTAGGAAGGCATTTGGATTGACAACCCAAGCTATATTACGTGCCTCCCTGCTATATTAAGATGTCCTAGGCACTAGTCTATGGCAACTCTAGACTGTCTCTAGGGGGTGACGAAATTGTCCACAACAACCTTCATGGTTAAACATCAACAAGGCTTGTATTCTTATGCTCTTAAACCTCCTCTTATCCTTAGCATACCTTCATAAACACTTCCCATCACTCTTATCCCTCAAATTCATCATTTTTCTACAAAACCTAGACTATTGCCACAATTTGACACTTTTTAAGACTAGGCCTGTATCTTGACCTTTTGGACCCCTTCCCCTCACTCAATTCTTGAAATTACGCTTTCCCCTACTCCCTAACATCTATCCCTATCCCCCAAAATTTCCCAAATAATTTAGACAACTCTTAACCCCTTCATTCCCCTCCCTTTGCAAGGCGGTCCTAAATCCCCTACACCAAACCCTAATTTCCTCTTCCAACTAAGCTAGGGTTTGATATAAAAAGGAGGCACAAGAGAAAAGGATTCAATTTATAGATCATGTAAGAAATAATAAGTCTATACCAGCTCATTAAAATCATGCCTCCACCATTTTCCAAGAATTCATTCCAAGAGCCAAGCCATGTATCACACCTAGGGCTAGTTTTGCTTCAAACTGTGTCTGACCAAAAATAGATGAATTTGGAAAAAGTGAGAGGGTTTTTTTTCCATAATAGGGCCAAGAAGAAAAACCTCCTTCAGTTTTTACACAAGTGTCATGGTTTGATATCAATGTCAAAAATGTAGGTGTCACGGGAGAAATTATGCACTTCTGGAGTGACCTTCGGAAAAAATAAGTTTTGCTCATAGTTGGAGTGTCCAAATGTCTTTCTTAATGATTCAAATGAAAACTAGACTTCAATATATTTCGAATGAGCTATCATGATCTCAATTTTGAATTGAGGAAGTTATCCAAAAGTGGTCTTCACTAGCACTCTGCATTTCCGCACCATCATTGATAAATTTTTGACCAGTCTTGGGAAAATAAATTTTTGACTGGGAAAATCAACTCCAAATAGGAAAAAAATTGATTCTTTGTAAATTAGACAAGTCAATATTTCCAACGAGCTATCACAAAGCTCATTCTGACATCGGTAAGGCCTCCAAATTCCCTCTGCAAATTGGCGCTACGCCCTGGCAGAGGCGCTATGCACCTGGAGCCCGGCGTTGTGCATAGAGGAGGTAGGTGCAATGTTAAATAACACTGCGCTACGCACCTGGGATGGCACTGCGCACAGAGAAGAATTGGTCAAATTTTCTCTAAAAGTGGCCAAAATCTAATTTTTTGCCTCCAAGATCCTGCAAAGGGTTAAAAGAAGGTTAATGGCCCCTCTTCTCACCTTTCCAAGTTTTTCTCTTACATGCATAATCAAAAGAGAAGTTCGAAAAACTAAAGGCTCGGTCAAATCCTAGTCTTCATGCCAATCAAGAATTTGACCTTCTAGGGTAAGAAATATTATTTTGAAGTTTTCATTAGCTTAAAGACACTCAGTACCAACAACCCTCCTTCTAAAAACTCTGAAACTATCCTAAGCCTACTTCATCTTGCCCTCATTTGTTAAAAATCTATCCTCACATCACACATCTATCCTCCCTAAACCTAAAGCTCTCACCAAGCCAAAAAAACATTCTTTTCTAAGATATACAAAGAAGTAAGCACTTGGGTGAAGACAAGGAGGGTGATGATACACATGAATCACTTCTAAGTACAAAAAGAGGTATTACTGATAGCAAAGGTGAGAGCCGAGAAGATAGTGAAGACAGTGATGGGGTGATAGTCAGCAAAGAAAATAAACATGACAGTCAAGAGGAAAATGTGCATAAATGTGAAAATAAGGCTAGTCAAAGTGAAAGCAGTGACAATATGGATGAAAATATAGAACATGAAGAAAAAAGAAGGTGAAAATAAGGGAACAACATATCAAGAAGAGGAAACCAGCAAGGCACAAATAAGTTTTGATGAAGGAGACAATGAAAAAAGAATGCCTCTAATAGGACATAAATGGAGTACAAGGCCAAATTGAAGTAGATGCAAAGGCTAATGATAAACTCGAAGACCAAGGTAACAGTACTAAAGATAGCGAAAGGGTGACAATGATGAAAGTATTGAAGGCAGCAGTAAGGCTCATTGCTCTCCCAATGGGAAAAATAATGATGCACAAGGTGATGGAAGATCTAGTAGTAATAGTAATGAAAAATTTTGAATAAGGATGCATTAATACATAGGATTACCATGATGATACAGCAAGTGAAAGACAAGGCAGCCAAGAAGACAACCATAACATTAGTCATTCACCTATGATAAATGAGGATACCCTTTTCAGTGAAATTTTAGCACTCAAAGAAGTTAAATACCAATAAAAACTTAAATACATGGCTCAAGATTTTCCACAGGCTTCTCAAACCTCTTGAGGGACCTCTCCACAAATTTTGAGGCAATTTGGATAAAATTTTGTTTTTTCCAAATTTTGACCCCTAGGAGCGCAGCACCCTAGGTGATATGCACAAAATTGGTGCATCTTCAGCTCTCAAATTTTACATTTTTGGATTTTTTACATCACCAATAGTCTACCCACAAAATTTCAGATCAATTGGAGTAGTTTTGCCCCCTCAAAAGGTCAAAAAACACCCAAAATTTGACCTTTCTGCCTGCTTTTCAGACCAGGTGCTACGCACATAGTAGTGTTGGGAGAATGGATTTATGGATATTAAAATGGAACCCAATCAAAAAACCAGAGGAATATATGGAAATATGACTCATCAAGCTTTCTAACGAGCCATCACGGAGCAAAATCTGACATCAGGAAGTGGTCCAAAACTTGACTACAACAGAGCCTATTTTCTGCTGAAGGTGGCGCTACGCACAGAGTAGTGTTGGGAGAATGGATTTTTGGATAGTCAAATGGAACCTAGTAAAAAAAAAAGGCATATATGGAAAGAGGACTCATCAATATTTCCAACAAGCCATCACGGAGAAAAATCTGACATCGGAAAGTGGTCCAAAACTTGACTACAACAGAGCCTATTTTTTGCTGGAGGTGGCACTACGCACCGAGTAGTGTTGGGAGAATGGTTTTTTGAGAAGGTAAATGATAATCCTTCAGCACAAATCAAGTATTTTTGGAAATTAGACTCATCAAGATTTCCAACGAGCCATCACAGGGCCAAAACCGATGCCGATAAGGGATCCAAAACTCAACTGCAACAGACCCTATTTTCTGCTGAAAGGGTGCTACGCACAGAGGACCAAAAGTGCCAAAAGTCAGCAAAACACAGAAATTGATGGAAAAATGATTTTTTAATATTTTCTTGGGAAAATCGCTCCAGATTTGATTGAGGAGTTATGTTATGATATTTTTCATTTATTAGCTTAGATATTATGTGTCTTGGGCCTTGCATGGTCATTAAGCACATTTATGACATTTATGGCTAAATTAGGGTTTTTGGAAGCCTCTTAGAGTTTCCACCTCCTCATTTGCTACATAAATAGAGAATGAGGCTCTTATGTGTTAGTTGGATTTTGATGACTTATGCTGAAGCAATACATAGCCTCTTAGAGTTTTTGATAACAATTTGATGTCTTGGAGCTCATGCATGCCCTAGTTTTCTTGTTGATGGAAAGAGAATGTTTGTAGGATCCATAAGCTTGGTTGATGGTGAAATTTTTCTTATGTTCATGTTTTATAGTTTTCCATCTTTTTATTTTGCAGTAGGACAAAAATTTTAGATTAAGAAATGTTTTCTGATGGCACCTTAATTCTATTTGTCCTTCACTGCCTCAATGTTTTCTTCTGTTGAGATATGTTAGGGAATCCATCTCTTGCTCCTTAAGAAGTTCTTAGCTTGTCCATTTATTGAATGGTTTAGATCAGTTAGTGTCAAGTATGATTTATGGCTAGCCCTGCATATTGTTGCCACTGAAATACTCTGTTCTTGGAATCTTCTCTTTAAAAGCATCTTTGCCTAGGTTTATCAAAGAAGTTTGTTTCAATAAAGCTCTTTGCCTTTACTTAGATAAATTTGTTTCAAGGAACCTTCATAGTTGTAACTTTATATGTTCAGGGTTTTCTCTCCTTCTATGGTTATATCTACTTGTGCATCTTAAATTTTTTTCCACTCTTAATGATGAAACCTATGAAAGTTAAATAAGTTTCTTGCCTTTCTATGTTTCATCTAAATGTTTGTCTTGGTTGATTATCTACTTTCAGTCTGAAATCAAATGGATTAGGTTTTTCTTATGCCTTTGATTCTCTTGCTATGCTCATAAATCTTCTAACTCTCTCAGTTTACAAGTACATAAAGGATTTAGTTTTTTCCCTTTATTAGCTTATTGTTCTCAAGCTTAATGTTCACCTCATGACCCTTCACAACCTTCAAAGATCCACCAAACAAGTTAAATTTTCCTTGCAAATACTCTTAAAACCATTGATGAACTTACCTTGACCTTGTTAGACTCCATTTCCCAATGAATTAAAAATATTCCTTGTTTTCTATCTAATATATCAGAGCATCATACCCAACCAAAAACAATCAAAATACCCTGCACTTAACATCTAGCCTAAAATCAACCCTAATCAGCAAACAAATTCACATCTTTGCACCTACTAGAGAGATCCCTCTCTGAATCTAGGAATGCTAGGTCCTTGGACTCTAAATCTTGGCTTGATGTTACCCATGTCCATTTGTATCTCAATCAATATAGCAAATTACGGGGAGCTAACAGATCCATTCACTTTACCTTTTCAGTTTCCTTTCTCATGTTTGTACTACTACCATCCATTTACCACAATTGACCCAACCAGTCCAACTATTTTTCATGTTCTTACCTTCCACTGTGCTTACTCATGCACTGAGCTTCATATGAGTCTTGCATCACTTGTTGGGTACCACTCAATTATCCCCAAGATACATCCTCTCTCCCAACCAATTCCTAACACTCTCAAAACATAAAAGGAAAGAGAAAAACCAAACAAGAAGGAGACCATGATAAACCAAAAGCAATATGACACTACAACGAAGTGGCAAGGCCTTACACTAGACATAAACAAAGCTACAAATCAAGCGCAAAAAAGTCATAAAAGACCAAAACACAAGACTGGAAACAGACACCATGAATCAACCCCCATGGTTCCCCAGTGCTTCTAAGGGAAAGCTCAACCTGAGCCTTCTTCAATATTTCATGGAAGTCTCTTGCCATGAAATCCCCTGCATCATACTTCCATAAACACATAACTATCAGCATATAATTAAATATATAAATATTCTAGTTATCATATATTGTTATGCCAGGCACATTGCCTTATATCTGAACGCATACATATATCTTCTCTAAAGGGACTCTAATCCCTTAACAAATACATCCATAACTAGAAACTAACTGTTATCTTATCAAATACATGTTCATAAATATATCACATATCCACATAATCTTAGACAATATTAGGTTTAAGAATAGTTCCTAAATGAAAAGCACTCATTCGTTCAGAATTATGTTTTCAAAACATAGCCAAAGGATTTCTTGCTCAATTCCTTTCTTTTACCATTCACCTTGATACAATTGAGTATTACTACATGCTATCACATCACCATGTTTTTAGTTATATAGACAATTCAACTATTACCTTGTCATTCTAATACCAAGCATGTTTCCTTGCAACTGTTCACACATGTCAATCACATGTTCCACATATCAAGAAATCATATCTATCAATTTGAAATCAACCTTTTCTAAGAGTAACAACCATGTCATAATAAAACAAAAGTCAAAATCATAATACTTTAAGTAGCACTCAGTTACACTCAAGTGCCTATCAATTGTCTTAGCACAAAATGCATTAGTACAATCATCTCAAAACACGACCATTCATTCGTTTAGTCTTTTAGTCACATATTCATATCATTCAATTAATCAAACATTTAAACAAACTATAAATATACCATGTTAGATAAATCAACTAGAAGACATAATGAGACACCAAACACTCAAACACAAAATAGACGACATAGTCAAACAGTTAACCACCAAGTATACAACATAAGAAAAATCATACCTTAATGTATCTTAGAGGAGGCTATCTTGTCTGCACAACCAATCTAGTTAGCACAATATAAATTCACAACACATTAGCTCAAACACAAATAAGATCATGATATCCATAACAATAACTAACCAACATGTTCACATCATAATCTCATAAACATTTGATGTTCATGCATAACGATCACATATGTATGATCAGTCTATATTAGTACAACACAATCTCACAAATAAGTTGACTCATACCTAAATGTCATAACCCTAACCATTTGTATAGGCAAATCCAATTTAGCATGATACATATGGCATCAGGATATTAATTCTACAACCCTAATCATCAAGTTAACTAACATATAACAACAATAATTTAACATATAACATGATCATCAACAACATATAACATAATCATCAAGTTAGATACAAGTTAACACATAACATTCTCATCAAAATTATATAACATAATCATCGAGCTAACTACAAGTTAACGTATAACATATTCATCAACAACATATAACATAGTCATCAAGTTAATACCATGCATGACTATCCGACGAATGTACATATGACCAGACTAATTTACTAACATTTATCATACATGTAACCACAACAACAATAAAATGAAAAACATGTATATAAGTAAGTATAATTGTTATAACAACCATAACCAACATACAGGCATTCCAAACATACAATACATGTATGAAAATCAACTCTTACCTCGAAGTCTAGTGTTGCAACTTCAGTTCGATGATTTTCCTCTCCTGTTCAATATTAGCCAACATATCAGCATCATATCTTATCAACAACATCATGATGACCTAATTGCATAAAACAACCTTATGCACAGAAACCTTAAACATGAAAATGCATGCATAACAAAATATATACATTGAAATGCATAAAAAATGCATATACAACCATACACTCATGACAACACATCCCACCAACAACATCATCAACTTCCCAATGGCGACAAAACTAAAATAATGACTACCACCATGCATACAGAATAAGCTCACACACCCTAGATATGAGAAACACATCAGAAACTAACATAAATGCATGACCAACACACCTCCCATCCAGTTCAAGGGTTGAACCATGCTCTGATACCACTCTGTAACACCCTCCTCCCACATCTATCGAAGTAACTAGCCAACTAGGGTAAACATGCAACAATAGGATACTATGATATGATTCAACCTCCTAAGTGACCTTACGGAAGTGGAATCGACATAAACACATCAAAAATACCTTCCATATCAACAACCACACCCCCAGGAGCCATCCTAGGCACTCAGGTATCTTGCCCTTGGGTCTCACTTAGGTTTTAACCCACTTAATCTATTGACACATGCACAAGACTGCATGCCTACATCTAAGAGGCTTTGGAAACATGCACAAGCATGTATGCCTACATCCAGGAGCTATTTCTGGCAGTGTTGTGCCAGAGTATGCGGAAATTAAGGAACTTTTCAAGCTTAAAATTTCGACCACGGCCCATAACTTGTTGTAACTTTTGAAATCCATTAAAATAATGAGGATAAGACTAGTCAACCAAAAAATAACTCCAGGTATAAGCCTGACCATCCCAAACCAGGATTGACATTTTCTCAAACATAGCACAAATATGAAAAATACAACTGTAAACAACATATATGAGCATAGGGGTCTCATATTCAATCTGATAATCACTAAGAAACATTTCTCACTTATATAATTAGTTGCAATACCATCTCTTTTACCATAGATACATTGTTCATTCATTTAAAAGTAAAAAAATGGAGAGAGCCATACATCATCATTGCTAAAATACATACTTATAATCAAATTTATAACTACAAAAATACCATGGATACAACAACAATAGAATCTAAATATAAACCAATACATTTGCATATCAAATACCAAGGGAATGGATCTGTCATTGATGAATGTAAAAACTGACCGGAGATGGGACTACCATGTTCCACCTGATCATAGATTGGCTGAGCCAAATATCTCTTCATCCAATGACCCTCGTGCCATATTCCAAGCATGAATGTGGGACTCAAACCAAAACAACCAACTAGGGAATCTCGAGGCTAAATCACATTACCCTCATCAATGTAAATCAAAATTTACCTTAATCTATCTTAGATCACTATGCCAACACAATAAACATGTCATAACCGGCCTTACCATGATCTCTACCTGATCAATAGGCCAACAAAAGCATGGATACCATAGGATTATCTCTGCATACACCATGAAAAATTTTCTTGTCTCCTATTCTCTCAAGATTTTCCACAATCCATAGTCGAATCAGGGATAACTACGCCCTAAACCAGGAAATACTCTTCGAGCTTTACCATATATCCCAACTCAAGATTCCTAGGCTCGATGGAGAGAAAAACACCTCTAGGCTTTACCATATATCCTGCCATTCACTGGCCGAGGATTCCTAGGCCCACTGAGGCAACACACTATATTGATTTACCACAACGCACATTCTAGTTCAGGGGTTACTAGTACATGTGTTATATCAATTCGTAGATCCACCCCACTCAACTTCGAATCCATCCAGCAATCCAACTAAACCATATCATGAGAAATATACAACACCATGGTTATCAGGGAATGGAAAGGCTAGGCTGAAAACACTGTCACACTTGGAAAAACCCATGCCATGAAAAAAAAGAACCACATGCAATACCATGCATGCCAAATCTAGCAATGAAAACACACATGCAAATTGAAACCTGCAAAGAATCCCACTGTAGCTACTTGATCTTGGTCTTCCTTACTTTCTTTATCCTTCTTCTTACTTTATTTTTCCTTTCTTGGTCCAATGCCAAAGTGCTCCAAGAAACTATAAGTTTTCAAGGGTGAGAGAGAGAGAGAGATATAATAATGAGAGAGCTCCAAAACTGAACTGACAAAAGTTTTGAGAAAAAACATTCCAACTGATCCCCATAAGCATTTTTATCAATGAGGTCTCTATTTTCTTCATTTTCCACCTCACATGCAACCTGTGACCTTTCACCTTAATTTCCTCATATTTTCCATTGTTTTCATAAATAAATGCCAAATAATGCCTCTTTCCTTACCAAAGCCTTTTCCAATTTCCTTTAGCCATAATAACCAAAATGAACACTTGCAGTAGGATGTTTTTGCCCAACATTCATCTTGGAATAAGTGTCCTATCAACTGTGGTCATTATTTTTCCCTTTAACTTTTATTACATGGAATATTTACCAAGGCTATTACAACCTGATTCGCAACCTGAACTTATATCCTACTACAAATTTGTTGAGGGTGGGAGAATTATACACCTTAAATTTTCAATACCACTCTTCTTTAATCTATAAATGGAAAGAGGCAGAACTCATATATGGGTGCAAATTTCAAAATCCAAGAAGGTGGAGGATGTGGGCCTCATGGAGGAAAAATTGAAAGAAATGGCTAAGGAATTGGCTAAATTGAGGCCAAAATAATTAGTCATAAAGGAGAAACTGCAGTTAGAAAAAAAGAGGCTTAAATATTTACTATCGGAAAAGGAGGCACAAATTGCCACCATGGAATGTTTTTCATGAATACAATCCAAAACTGAACTGACAAAAGTTTTGAGCAAAAACATTCCAACTAATCCCCATAAGAATTTTTATCAATGAGGCCTCTATTTTCTTCATTTTCCATTATTTTCCTTCATTTTCCTCCTCACATGCAACCTGTGACCTTTCACCTTAATTTCCTCGTATTTTCCATTGTTTTCATAAATAAATTCCAAATAATGCCTCTTTCCTTACCAAAGCCTTTTCCAATTTCCTTTAGCCATAATAACCAAAATGAACACTTGCAATAGGATATTTTTTCCCAACATTCATCTTGGAACAAGTGTCCCATCAACCGTGGTCATTATTTTTCCCTTTAACTTTTATTACATGGAATATTTACCAAGGCTATTACAACCTGATTCACAACCTGACCTTGTATCCTACTACAAATTTGTTGAGGGTGGGAGAATTATACCCCATAAATTTTCAATACCACTCTTCTTTAATCTAGAAAGGGAAAGAGGCAGAACTCACATATGGGTGAAAATTGAAAAATCCAAGAAGGTGGAGGATATGGGCCTCATAGAGGAAAAATTGCAAGAAATGGCTAAGGAATTGGCTAAAATGAGGCTAAAAGAATTAGTCATAAAGGGGAAACTGCAGTTAGAAAACAAGAGGCTTAAATAGTTACTATTTGAAAAGAAGGCACAAATTGCCACCATGGACAGTTTTCCCATGAATACAATCCAATGCAGGATACCATCCCAATCATATGACATTGAGCTAAGGAAGTGAATTTCATGAAAATACATATGAGGCATAAAGGAAGAACAACAGAGAATGAAGTTAGATAGGTTTCTCAGAGGACAAGCAACATTCTCAGTAGGGGTATGATGGGCCTCCAAATTAGACACAAATTAAGGACCATATAACCTTTATTAGGCACATAAAGGCTATATTAAATATGTCCTTCTATACTTAATAATGTTTTTTTTAGCTTTAATATTTTCTTAGGATGGTTTAGAGATAATTTCATATTGTGTGCTTAATATTATTTGTTTTTGTAGAATATTGATAGAATATTAAGTAAATTATAAATGAGATAATAGAGGGACTTTCTCCCTACTACAGGATGGACCAAGATTGGATAATAAATGAACAAAATACCATGAAATTATTAACAAATTATGGAGCTCCACTGATCAATAAAATCTAGGAATGTGTTCCCTATCATTAAATGACGATTCCTAGTGTTGGGGACCAAATCCACTTTTTGAGGGATTTTAGAGGGGAAATATGCCTCCTTTCAAGGATAATGATTCCTCATCACTTTTTATAAGTACCAATTTAAATTTTCCTTTAGGGGCATGTATTTCCTAGTCTTCTTTTGGAGAAAACTTGTTATTTATCAATTCCACTTTCACTTCTAGTGGAGATGTCCTTGGATTGATTCAAATAGTGATGTTTGGTGCCATTTTTAGCTTATAAAGCTTGTTTTCCTTCAAATTAATCTGATTATTCTTGGGCTTGACCATCCCAGGAGCCTCAGATCCCTCTTTTACAATTTATTTATCTCCTTTGATTATTTTTTTCACTTGCATCTCATATTTCTATATTTAGTTTTCATGCCTATTTTGTTGTAGGTTACATTGGTTAAGTGATTAAAGTGATTTTTTTTACAGGTTATTTATAGAGTCATAGACATGATTCATATTTAGAACAAATTTGAAAATTCGTATTCATCATTAAGCTACTCAGATTGGTTTACTAGTTCACAAATCTAGAATTTCTAGAAGTCCCTTATAGCAAAATAGAAGTAATTGTATTCTATTTTTTAGAATGCATTAATGAGATTTATTTGAGTTGATTACACTTGTATTGTGTCACAAAAAGGATAAATTTGAAAACAAAATTTACTCTTGTTAGTGCTCAAATATTCCCCACATATGAACGACTCAAATACGCATTCACTGAGGACTCAAAATTCCTCTCTCTCTGGGTGCTAAATGTTGACCACCAATGCACCACATGGCGTAACCCCGAAAATAGTTGTAATATTTTCAATAAAAATAAAATATTAAAGTCAGATAAGAATAATTTACTTTTTTATAGTAATTTTAGTGGCATTAACAGAAGGAGTTCTACCCAAAGGATGATCGCTTAAGGTTGTAACTCATGCGAATACAATAAACCTTATATACTAAATTCGAAAGAAGGTTATAATAATCACATATAAAGAAAAACATAACAGAAAACACATGCAACTATAGGAGATATCAAGTTGATCCAATGATAATGCAAGGTCATTGTAAGTGGTACACATGTTTCTTAATTTCCCAATTCAATTCTCTTATGATGAGCAAATTTAATAATAAATATTGAAACTCTAAAATCGTAAGGATGAGTGAGAAATTTATAAATTCTTGAATGTAACTAATATCACCGTAACATATTGCAGAACATAAAAAACGTAACAATAGTAGGTATAAAGCATAAATTGTCGGTAATTTTAGAGACAAACTTTTAAAATTAGCATCAACCGAAGATTCATCATCGAGTCACTTAGAATGATAATATAGATATCAAAACAAAAAAGGATGAATGAAATAAATAATAAACGGGGACAAGCCCTAGATTTATTTATGCGATTTTCATACATGAGAAAACATACATGATAAGGTTCATAAAAAATGAAAAGTAGCTTCAGTCGTATGATATAACATTTGTGTAACATGTACAAGAAAATTTTCGAAAAAAAAATAAAAAATTATCTTCTATCAACAACCCCCTTTATGAGAAACAGGGTCTTAAATAATTAATCTGATAAGTAACTATTTGAGTAACTGTCTTAAATATAAAAAAATCAAAATAAAATAACACAACTCATAAAATAAAATTTTAAAACTATGGGCCCCATACATCTTGAATACCATTTCTTGAGTTGTGATTAAGGGAATCTCACTCCAGTCCTTCATTTGCTCTACTTTAGATTGCATCATTGGAACTGACTGGACTACTTGAGTCATTGAAGAGGCTTGTTCCATAACAAGATTTCGTTTTAAATGATTTCTAACCTTAGCCATTTTATCCCATTTTTTAGTCGATAACGAGGGCACATTTTTATATTTCATTATGAACATAACCAGTCAAGATCTAATCTGGTATCAAGCCGTAGGAAGTTTTTGTATCATTTTGTTAACCCCAACCAGAATGGTAAAGTATCTGCAAAAATGATTTACAATTGTAGCTGGTGAAACTGATTCTTCACCTTGCATGGCTAAGCAACCAGGTTCTCGCTTTGTATTCCTTATTTTTGAACAAAATTATTCATGAGATATTACCCAATTATCCTTTCCCCAAAATGAGGGAACGCCAAAACTCCCAAGATAGTTCCAGTCAAATCTAAAACTATCTATTTCCTTAGATGTATTTTAAATTTCTTCCCACATAATCTGGATCATAGCACACTTTTAGTTTAACATACAAAGGGAGAAAATTCATTGATCCCTGTGAGGTAAACCCAATTCTCGATGAGATCAACGAGTGAATCCACGTCCTTCAATCTCTCCTCTAGGGTTGTAGTTGTGCTTTTTTCTTCTAGATTGGCACTTTTAATAATGCCCTTCTGACAATCCGAGAGGATTTCCACATAAAAACTGATTGTAGAGGTTTTCTATATGATTTTACTCCATATATCTTATTTAACTTGTATCAGAACCCAATTTCCTCTGAGGGTAACTCAAATTACCTCCTATAGAGTGATAATCCCTTCATTTCCTTCTTTAAGAGTGCCATGAATTTGTTCGATCTCATCATTTTTTTGGTTTTCTAAGTTATCCCCTCTATGCTCAATTTTTTCTTCTCTAAACAAGTAAGTTCTAGTTCTTGCTCTAACTGGGCTATTTTAATATATATAAGATTTGAATATTCAATTTTGGATGCTTGGGTAGAGTTGAGGGCTTACTCAAATATAACTTTGTACTTTGCGAGGAGCTTGAGGTGGTGCTCCTACTTTTCGCGAGATTCCGCCTTCAAAACTTCCATTTGTCTAAGTGTCCCTTGAAATTCTGCTTCTTTAAGCCACAAAGATGTCTCCATCTCTTGCAGGCGGGTCTCAACTTATTCCTTTCTTTCAAACGCTTGGATTATAACATGAGGTTCATGATATGGTATTTTTAGAATAGCATGTAAGCCTTTGATTTCCTTTTTTTTCCTCCATGCACTTTTTAATTGGCCCAATGTCTTTAGGTTGTCTGGACTTCCAAATTACTTTATATTCTAATTATTTAATTCGGTTCATCTTGGTCACTAGGGAAACTCGTGATATATGCAGATGGTCAGAGACCTTTTTAAACATTACTTGCATTTTAATATTTCCTTTCGTTGAGTCAATCAATTTTATAGCCACAATTTCCCTTTCCTGTCGATGTAGATTGATAGCATCCATATTTGACACTTTCCCAAAATTAATAGTCAGGGAAGAAGTCTCCGTTCCCAACACCTGTTGATTTTCTATGATTTTTGGCTGCACAAATTTAAGGTTCAAAATATTCTCTTCAAAGTCAGTGGCAGAGATAAATCACAATCCACCGGTAGGAATTATGTATTTAACTATTGGAACCTATGTTCAGTGAGATTGTTTAGATAATAAAGCCAACTTTGTACCAATTTTCATCATCTGTTTCCCTTCAGTGAAATTGTGTTTAATGTTAAGGGCCTGTGCTCCTAAATCTCTAGGCATCATGTCATGAATAGCTTGCTGGATTTCTTTACCCAATTTCTCTATCTATCACTCAAATGTCTCAGTGTCAATATCATCTTATTTTTCCTTTAACTGTCGTGATAATTTAGATGGGGTTAACATCTCCGACTTCCTTTTTGTTGTGGGGGCTGAAGAGGTAGGGGTTGATAGTTCTGTATCAATTTCCTACATATGAAATTCAATACATCTTGGAACAATGCGATTTTTTCCTTTGTCGTCTATAGGTGGAGGTAACATTGCTCTTTTGGTATCATCCATGGATAATAGAACATTCACCACATTTTTCACTTCAGCCTTATTTTCATGAATATAAGTTGACAATCCTGCGTATTTCTTCAATCTTGAGATGATTCCCCATTAGGGGAACTTTGAGGTCTAAAATGGGCCTCCTAATGAAATTATAAAATAATAGTGGAAATAATAAAATAAGATTTGATGACATCATCAAATTTTAGAGGCAAAAAAAAAAGAAAAAACTACTTTTTAAACTTGTATTTTCAACTTATCTCCCAAATTTTTTACTCAAATTTTGAGTGGGAGTACTCATTAGATGAAAATGTTAATTCCTCATCCAAAGAGTACCCATGCTGAATACTTTTGATGGACCCTTCTACACAAAAAATGAGAAATACATGAAAAACATGATTGTAATCACGTTTTTTCATGTATTTCTCATTTTTTGTGTAGTAGGGTCCATCGAAAGTATGCAACATGGGTACTCTTTGGATGAGGAATCAAATTTTTCATCTGACGAGTGATATCGCTCGAAATTTGAGTAAAAATTTTTGGAGATAAGTTGAAAATACGAGTTGAAAAAATAGTTTTATTATTTTTTAATCTTTTTACCTTTTTAATTAAAAAATGGTGAATCATCCCCCATGGTTGACATCATCATCTTGAATCCTATTGGTTCTTATAAAGTTTATTTTGGTTGTACATTTTTCTTAGGAAGCCCATTTTAGACCTCAAAATTCCCCTAATGCAAAGGATAATAATGCCAAATATTGTCCTGAAATAGTCTAAATGATACTATTTATATTTCTAGGGTGTCTATAGCATTATTATGTTTAGAAATTAGGAAAGAAATAGCATATGGATAAATAAATAATGCTCCCATTTTCTTGGAAATGAAATGAAATCCATTCACAACAATATTTTGTCTAAGAAATTCAAAATAAAACAACAAGGGCAAAACATACTTTGGTAATTGAAAGGGTTGTTTCTAAAAACCATATAGATGAATTACTGTGAAGTTAGGGTATAAGAATCAACTCCCTATGCTTTGTTATTTAGTAAGCCTTAGTTTTCATCTCTATTCTTCTGAAATTATATATACATTTGCTTTTGTCAGTTTGACCTTAAAATGATATGTGAAGAAATCTATACATTGAGCATACAAATCAGGAAGACTTTGAAGATAGATTACATCTTTTCATCAGTAAACTTCATTTTATTTATCCTTCACATCTATAACACTCAAAAGGAGCTTGGTAGACTGAAAGTGATAAGGGTAATTGAATAAGACTAAATGAATTAAATATGTGCAATGGTGACATAAGCTAAATGGAACAGTATTAGACATGTCAAATATGATGGATGAGTCGAATGGCTAAGAAAATAGTCTCTCCCATTTTTGAGTCACCTCCTAACCTAAAAACAATAGGAAAAAGAGATGTCAACATCTGATACAAGGGTTTCAATGATTGGGTCAGAATGGGAAATTGCAATTTTAATTTTTGATCAGGTCTTTTGAGGAAAATTTTCAAAAATTCTAATTTATCATCCTCGACCCAAGTGATAAAGTCATATTCTAACCCTTTATCGAATATATCAATTCCTTAGGTCAAAATGGATTGGAGGAAGCATAGTGTCTAGGAATGCAAACTTTATTAGGTGTTAGTGTCTAAATTTTCAGTGATCAAATACACTCTTTCAAGTTTACTTGGTAGTGGTCCTAGGTCAAAACTTTATGTTTTCAATCCAATTCTCAAATACAAATTTGTTCACTGAATTTTTTATAGGTCTGAAATGCTACTCCCTTCACCCATTCATGGCCATAATACTTTCAAGTTCATGTCATTCATCATCACCTAGGGTCATAGATTAGTCAACATAACTCCATCTAGGTTATGGTCGAGGTCTCTTTTGTTTTGCCACCATAATGTCCAATCATGTCATGAAAGAAGGAAAACAAGAGTCATTTTCACCATACAAGTCACCTTCATTGGGAGATAGAAAAGATAGGAAGTAATGTAAAGTAAATTTTCCTTCTCTTAAAGTAGTATGATACATGATCAAGTTTTTCAAAAAAGAAGTTTTTCTCGAAGTATTTATGATTTCACTTGAAGACAAAAAATAAAATTTTGTGATTTTATAAAAGGAAATGAAGCTTCTTGAAGTCAATTCATCCTTTGATGTTAAAATATCTCCTCTCTTATCCTCACAACACTACACAACTATCAAAGGTCGAATATAACCAACAAAGTGCCAAACTACTGTGTGCTACGCTTCTGGCAAGTAGCACTATGCTTTTGTCTTGCTGCGCTACACTTCTGGAAAGGGTGCTATTATTTTGATTCCAAGCTTCAAAAAAAATATCCAAGGTTAAAATCATCTTGTCTCAAGGTTCAAAGACCTCCTAATTAGTAAGTGAATTCTCTTCATAGCTCTTTGAAGTCAATTTTTTTAGTAGAGGGTGGATTTCCTCCTTAGGGTTGTTTTCACTACGTTTTTGGATTCCTCCTTGTTTGGCTTGTTTCAGTTGAACACACCCTAATTTCACCATCTAAAAACATTAATACATCATCCATATACCTTATCCAAACACTACCTATCACTCATATCCCTCCTTGACACTATTTTCATTCAAGCCCTAGTTTTCACTACGTTTTTGGAGGAAAACTAGGAAAACTCTGTGTTTTTATCTTTTGGGAACCTTTCCCATACCCATTTCCAGAATTTGTACTTGTATTTTGTTGTTGATTCATCACCCTACCTCCCTAATTTCTTAGGAATTTTCCCCTAACTTCCTTACATTTCATTTCTGTCCCTAAAACTGCTCTACCACTATCCCCTGTTTTCCTAATTCTCCACCTTCCCTGTCCACTACATCAAGCTAGGGTTTTCCTTGTTGAAAAAAATCACAGAGGGTGAGAAGAAGGGCCATAAGGGAGGTCATCATTACAAGTTTTATCCATCCAACTTGTAGGAGATCAATGCTTCTCCTTATGCTAAGAGATGTTTTGAAAATAATGGTTGTTTGAGGTTTAGTGAGAGAATCTAGGAGGTAGGCTGTCATGCTCAATTGACAAGACCTTTTTCCACTAGATTCAAGAGAGATAAGGATATCATATCAAGTATTGAATTCATCATATCAGTAGATTTTATTTCCTCGGCAATAGGTATCCTGAACCATGGAGAAATATGGTTCAAAGGGATGGACTTGGACATTGAGAACTATAAAATGGTCTTAAAACCTCATTGCAAAGATGCTCCTGAGAAAAATTTTCCTTTCAGGAATGTAATTGATAAGTATTCCACTTTGATGAAGCTAATTATGAAGTATTTTAGATGTGAAGGGAAATTCTCAAGATTGTACCAGTACCATATAAGTCTATTGATGCACTTCACTGCTACCAAGCCAATCAATTTGCCTAATTATTTATTCATTAGTTTGGTAAAAATGACTAAAAAGGTACAAAGTAAAGGAAAAGATCATCACACTAATTTTTTCCACCATGGTTTGGTCAAGCTTATTGTTTTACATAATATCTCAGCAATTAATATGTCTTGGGAAACTTTCATGGAGATAGTTGCATCTGTGCCTACTACTAGTCCACCCATCATTTTGAACATACGATCAGCATCAACAAAACCAAAGGATGTTGGCTCTTCAAGTAGACAAGAAGAGGTGTCAAAGGCACAAAGGGTTGAAGTCACTCAAACCTATGAGAAGGGTAAGAGGATGCCTTTTTCTCTAATGATCACTAAAGGTGTACTTTCACCTGAAACTATAACTGAGCAAAGAAAAACCATGGAGAAACCACCTATTCATGAGAGTGATCCAACTATGCATGAGGATGAGTCACCATTGCATCAGCATGAGGAACAAGTGCCTATGGAGGTTGAAATGGTAGAGAATATGAAAGACAAGTCAACTAAGGAGATAATAAGGGGAAAGGATGCAGAGATAACATAACTTAAGGATATCCTCTCAATAAAAAACTTCATGATTACCTCCCTACAACAGGAACACATGCAGTTGAAGGTGAAACATATGCTCTAAATTAAACCAAAGGCATATTTTGAGGCAGAAAACGGTACAGGAAAATCTATGGTATATTTTGATCATTTGGAAGACATAGAGGCTAAAACAAATCCAAGGAGGCTAAGAACAAGAGGGCTAACTAGGAAAAAAGAACAAGAAAGAGAGCCATCTCCTTCATTAGGTCAGTTAACCTTTGATGAGTTGATCATTGTTGAAATTGAGCAAGTTAAAGAGCTATGGCTTGACAGGGTGAATGTGTATCTTGAGAAGCTTTTGAAGAAGTAAAAAATGGATAATAACCTCCAGAGGCATATGGCAAGGCACTATTTCACTAAGAAAAAAATCGTCAAAGTCATGGTGAAGAATTTGAGGAAAAAGCTTAAAGAAAACCTAATTAAGCTAAAGGAGAAAGATAACTTGGATTTAATAGTTGAGGCATCCATAGTTGTTTATTTTATCATCCAAGGATGTCATGGACTAAAACTCAGCAATTTTTGGAAATTTTGGGTATTTTTTTGTGTTTTTTTGGAAAATATGGAAAATTGACCATTGCAGAAGCGTCACGCAGCAACGCAACACTTTTCCTCAGAGCCTCCAAATGAGAAATTTGTTATATGGTTCGAATCCTCTTGAAAATTAATTTCTAGATATGGTATCAGGTTTTGATGACACCCCCCATTTTTTGAGAAAAACTCAAAAAACAACCTCCTTTTCATGCTTTTGCCATTGTTTTTTCTTGTGCGCGGCGCTTCTGGAGTAAGGTTGGGAAAATGGATTTTTGAAGGCCTTCTAGGAGGTATTTTCTTAGTTTCAAGGTTGATATGGATAGAGGACACACATGGCTACCTATCCAAATATTCATATTTGTAGGAGGATGCCTAAAGGTTAGCCAAAATAACCCTCAAAGTAGTGCGACGCTTCTGCTAACTGGTAGGATGCTTTTGTCTTAGATTCTTTCTCGACATGTGTCAAGCCAGAATGGTCCAAATTTTGAGGTCGAAACTATCCTATGAGGTGTATTTTGGATAAGAGAGTTTTTTTTTTCCTCTCATTGTTGAGGAATCATGTAATTAATGAAGGAGACATACACTCCTAGTTAAAGCTAAATTTCAGGGGATTGCTCCTAATTTACCTAGATTCTAGGTAACGAATCATAGAGTGCATTTATGATCTATTTTGGATCAAGTTTTGAATCAATGAGGTGTCATCTCTTCTATTTTCTATATGTAGTCCAACTCAAGTCATTTTAGAGATTGGGTAGTTGTTATTTGCAGTGTGGAGCTTATGTACAATATTTTTGAATGAAATCAAAGGCATGTAGCAACTATAATTTTGGGACTCTAGTGGTATGCTTACCATCATTGTTATTTCTCAGTAATCACCATCAATTTGAATGTTTATTCTTTCTTTCCATTGCATGTATGCTTCTATATCATGATCTTATGAGTCTATGAACACAATTCTTTCTTTTTGTGCTCCTTTTTATAAGATTTTCATGAATGTGTTCTAATTCCTCTGATGAATGAATAAATGTAACATGCTCATTCATAATCTCTCTCTCTCTCTCATTTCAAACCCTATACATAATTACAATTTAAGTATATTATTAAGTATACCTACCTGGACTCATCTACATTTCTGCAATTGTACCTTTGAAATCAGACCTAAAACCTAAACCTAGTTCCTTAAATGACATTCTTATCCAACAAAATTTAAAAAAAAAAACCCTAATTCATTGAGCTTATATCTAGCCTAAGATCATTGCATCTACAGTCACATCATTGATTGTAAAAGTGACATTGAGAGAGTCCTCTTTGGTTTTGGTAGGGCTAGCTACCAAACCTAAATATTGGTTTGAGGTTACCTACTTCAACCTCCATTCTTAGCCTTGGAAAACAGAGGGAGTGATAAAATTAGGGATAAATCATCGTCGGGTATGCCTGAGGAAATATTTAAGGTTCTTTCAAGTGTAATAACATCAGTAAAAAATGGCTTAGTGTCTCAGACCCCAGCTAGCTCATTAACCAGAGCTTCTTTAACCGATGAATGAGACATTGTAAAATTCTACAACTAAATTACCATTCTGGAAAAAACAGAGAAAACGAAAGGGAATTACTGGTTTAATAGAAGTGAATTCTAGACTATGAGCTTGCTCAGAGGTTAACTTCAACCTTTGACGGGCTATTCGAATGACATGCATAAGCAAAGGAAAAAGTGAATGAATCATGGGAGGTTAGTTGCATTAATATTAAATTTGTCTATGAGGTTAATTAATTTTGTGTAACTCCTATCAATAAATAATTTGCAGACTTGACAACCGAGAACATGGGTCCCACCCGTCGGGTATAAGTGCATGGTTAAACTTAGAGCGGGTACAAACCCAATAACCATTGACGGTAGGAATATTAGACGGCTGGTATCATATCGGGTCTATGGAATATGTTATATTCTAAGCATGTTCCAACCTCATGTGAATCAAGAGCCATTGGACTAACTTGGTTTTAAATACTATGATCTGTCAGACGGAAAGCTCATCCTTCACCTCCGCACATGTTCGACTACCATAGGGAAGATCGAGATGTTGATCTTGCATCGAATGGCTAAGGATACAAAGAATTTACTGTATATTATGTCCATAAAGCATTTAATACAAGATTAAAACTTGGGTATCATTTGATCCGATGAACCATTTGATCCCATTGTTGATTTCAAAAGGGAGTAGATCAAATGACCACCTCTATGAACATGATCAAATCTGCCCCAATCACCTCAAATTTAAAGGTCAATTCATGTAAGTTAATTATAATTCCATAGAGGGTTTGGAATGGTGTGAATTTAGTGTATAAAAACTCCATATATTTTTCAATTGATTAAATCAGGCATTTGATAGGTTAACTAGCTCAATAATTATTGAATTTCTGGTTTTTAGAGTTTCAACGTTTTGCTATTTTTTAGCACATGTTAACAAGGGTATTTTTGAGTGATTCCACTTGGAATAGAGTCCTAGGGAATCCTAATTAATAAATAAGAAAAATACCGTCTCATTTTCATTTTATTTGCTTGATCATTCAACGAGTTATATCACTCTTGTAGCAATCTTGTCACTCCTACAACAATCATGTACGAGACATGTAGCAATTTTTTTTCGAGATTTTCCTTACCTAGATTCACTCTAAATTCATGGTACAAATATATTTATAGCCTATTGATGCAGCAAAAACTGCATTTAACATAAAACCATGTGGACCTGTGGGTTATGGGCCCACATAAATAGTCGGAAGATTTTTAACAGTGGAATTCACAACATCACAACGAATTCGCAATCACAATTAACATATATCGCTTTATCGCTGAAAACCCTTAGCATAGATCTATCGGCGCACACTCCAACCCACATCTCCAACTCAGATTGCTTCCACAAATCACAACATTTGCATTTCTCATTTCATGATAATTAAAATTTCGCAGTTCGCCACAACTCTTATCTCTTGCGAAGCACGAAATAGCGATGAGCCAACACATGTGCTCTCAGTTTCACAACACAGTTATTCCAATTTACTTGCGAACTCTCTAATGGTAAACACTATGTAATGTGATGTGTGATATCGCTCGGACCTCTATCGACACGTGTCTCGTCCTCATCTCATTGCGAGTTAAATCATTTAACTTGCGAAATCATAATATGTAATTAAAATAAGTTTTGGTGGTGATGTGCGCTCACCAGTCCGTCTTTGCCATACTCTGTCTACAGCGAAGTTCATAGGAACTTTGTTCTCCGCACTCTTATCAAACAACTTTATCAATAACAGGTTTGAAACCAGAAAAATATATATACACATAAAAATTGATATTTAAACAACACACAGACACTATAAATCCAGATTAATCCTTGGAATATAAAAACACACAATTTCATTACTAGATAGATACTCGATTACAGGCTAAGGCCTCACGACCTCAATCACACTAAAGCCTGTGGCTACATTATGTACTCTCCTCTCTCTCAAAAAACACAACTCACTTTATAAAGAAATTACAGAGGGCATGGATCTTTTACGATCCATGAGTTTCTCCCACAATCGCTCAACCAAACCCCTAAATCTCTTTATTCGCATACATGGAAGATAATTACATTTTAATCAAGTGTTCTAGAGACTTATCAATTCCATCAATTTAGATCTGTTTGAACATAATTTGCCCCAGTTTACAATGATTGTCCACATTTCACACTTCATAGCATTGAGTTTGAATTATGGCTTGATGCTCCTACATCAAACTCCCCAGGTACAAAACTTTCTATGACCTCCTAGTCATATGTCTCCTTCATCCCTTAGAGATTCTACCCACATCCTCTGTGGAGTTTCCTTTATGATCTTTCCGTGAGCTACAACAAAACCTCTGCAGTAACAAGTCCTACCTGCTACACGATACCTCACCAAGCTTCTCTCATCTGAGCTCAATCTTTGGGCATCTTTTTGGTTCTCTCTTCTCTAGAACCATTTGAGCACTCCTTGCTCTAGAATACTACAATATTCTCACCTGCACAACAATATAAAGACCACAAACTCACCAATATTCAACATAACTGTACCTCCTTCTTTCTTTGCATGCAAAATCTTTCTCACATGAAATCTTTCCCTTATCTGATACCACTTTGATGCAACAAAAATTGCATTTAACATAAAACCACGTGGACCTATGGGTTATGGGCCCACATAAACAATCAGAAGCTTTTTAACAGTGGAATTCACAACATCACAAAAAATTCGCAATCACAATATAACATATATCACTTTATCGTCAAAAACCCTTAGCATAGATCTATCAGCGCACACTCCAACCTGCATCGCCAAATCAAATTCCTTTCACAAATCACAACATATACATTTCGCATTTCGTGATAATTAACATTTCACAGTTCACCACAACACATATCTCTTGTGAAGCATGAAATAACGTTGAGCCAACACGTGTCCTCCCGGTTTCGCATCACAGTTATTCCAATTTACTTGCGAACTCTCTAATGGTAAACATTATGTAATGTGATGTGCGATATCGCTTGGAGCTCTACCGACATGTGCCTTATCCTCATCCCATCATGAGTTAAATAATTTAACTTTCAAAATCGTAATATGTAATTAAATTAAGTTCCAGTGGTGATGTGCGTTCACCAATCTGTCTCTACCATACTCTATCTATGACGAAGTTCATAGGAACTTCATTCTCCGCACTCTTATCACACAACTTTATCAATAACAGGGTTGAAACCAGAAAAATATATATACACATAAAAATTGAGATTTAAAAAACACACAGACACTGTAAAACCAGATTAATCTTGAGTATATAAAAACACACAATTTCATTACTACACAGATACTCGATTACAGGCTAAGGCCTCATGACCTAAATCACACTAAAGCCTGTAGCTACATTGCGTACTCTCCTCTCTCTCACACAACACAACTCGCTTTATAAAGAAATTACAAAGGGCATGGATTGTTTAATATCCATGAGTTTCTCCCACAATTGCTCAACCAAACCCCTAAATCTCTCTATTCGCATACATGGCAGATAATTACATTTTAATCAAGTCTTCTAGAGACTTATCAATTCCATCAATTTAGATCTGTTTGAACATAATTTGCCCCAGTTTACAATGATTTTCCACGTTTCACACTTCATAGCATTGAGTTTGAATTATGGCCCGATGCTCCTGCATCACCTATGAAGGTTGTAAGGCCACTTTGGTTGAAATGAGGCTTGGTTAGGCCTCCATTTAGCTCTTATATTTCTTACTTCTTGAATTTTGATTTTTGCAATTAGTCTAGATTCCTTTTCCACATTTTACTTTATCCAAAATATGATTTCAATTTTGCAAGAGTACTCTAGTAATTTCCTTTCCTTCAAAATATAATATATCTCCTTTAAATTTCATTTCCTTTCCGAAAAGATAGATTATATTTTCTTAGTTTTCATTATGTTTAACATTTTTGCAAACAGAATAGATTTCCTTCCTTCCATTTACTTTCCAAGTAGAATAGATTTTCTTATTTTTATTTACCTTTTTTAAATTTAGGATTGTCGTCTTACCTATATCTTTGTTCATTTGAATTTGTTTCATTCCTTTCTTTCACTTTCATCAAAGGGAGTCAAACTAGGAAGAGGAGGGTGTCTATTGCACATACAATGTAGACCTCTCTTAAGTTTGTATGAACCCCATGTTGTTAATTTAAGATGATATCCCCAGGGTTTGAAATATTCTTGTTGCAATAATGGGGATCATTAATGAAGTTCACCAAGATTTTAGCTCCATGTGGTCGAAATTTCAACTTCTGAAGCTTTGCATAAATTTTTTTAAAGTGAGAATTCCAAGATTATCTGTTTGAAGAAGCGAAGCCCTAGAATCGAAAGCTTTGATAGGAAAAGTTATGCAACCATATCACAGAACATAATAAAATATAGCAAAAATTCCAATATGACCTATTTGAAGCAGTGAAACCCTAAAATACAAAGCTCTGATACCAAATATTATATATATATATATATATATATATATATATATATATATATATATATATATATATATATATATATATATACTGTAACTGAGAAATAGCCTCTTGGAGGGGACAACCACCTTTACATCACATAAATGAACAATTATTGGATGATACAAATGAAAATACCTCCTTGGTATATATAGGAGTCTAAGGTGTCACAATATAATCAAAGCCTACATGTCAGAAAAGTAATTTAGGGACGGGAAAAAGAAAGTAATAGTAATGAGGAAGACAATGAAGTAGAGGAGAAAATTATGGATTTTATCACTGATCCAGGTAATACTAGAGGGTGTCTTTTGATGTTTAACCAAACTGTTCACACTTATTGGATTATGAAATTTTTTCTAGCCAAAGCCATGCAAAGTTTTCATCCAGGTAACGAGAATGATGCATCAACAATCATGGAATTGCTTCAGGACATTAATATTCAAATCCATCATATCAAGGTGACCCAAATTCAAGTGATGGCTCGAATTGGTCAAATGGAAAGGCAGATGCAATAGTTGCAGCAAGTGGACATGCCTGGCTATGTGGAAAAAGATCCTGCACCGATAGACTCTTCTGATGGATAGTAGCTCTATTTAAGTTTTTATGAATTTTGCGGATAGGGTTTTTGTTTATAGTTGGTACTTAGTTAATGTTTTAAACAGTGAATTAGCCATTGCGGCAAGTAGAAGGAAGAAACATTATCAATTTTGCATGGATTTCAATGCGTTAAGGTGGCCAACAGACCTGGTTTCCTTCGGGCAGGTTGAGGTCAATCACTTCGTATCTGATGTAACCTGCTTTTTGATTAATAGAAAATAGTAAGGTCCTACCAAATTCACAAAAAACAAAAATAAGAACCTACATAATAATAATAATGTAAGGGCACACCAATAACAATAATGAGCTTTTATGGAGCACAACAATAACAATGTGGGGGATACATGGGCACAAAATATTGATAGGGAGCTACACTAACAATAACAATAAGGGGGATACACTAATAATAACAATAAGGGGCCTACACTAGTATTATAGGGACCTAACATACTGTTGTTCCCCGGAGGCAGTTCCTGGTTGTGGGGGAACCAACATCAAATTTGTGACACTGACCAGGGACCCGTGATCCATATTTATAATTTTTTTGTATTTGTTTACACATGGGTCTTGGAGTTAGAAAAGGCTGAAAGTTGATTGTGTATATATATATATATATGTATGTATGTATGTATGTATGTATGTGTATGTGTATGTGTATGTGTATGTGTATATATATATATATATATATATATATATATATATATATATATATATATATATATATATATATGCGGTGACTGTTTTATTTATAACATATCAATTTTCGTCCAATGTGAGAAATTATGTTTCAACCTATTTATTCCTCCACCATAAATTTGAATTCACAACCAACAAAGGCCATCCTAGTACATTAAGGTTTTCTACTGTCACATATTATAACAAGGGTGTTTTGTCTACTTGCAATAGGTGTGTGTGTGTGTGTATATCTATATATAGATATACATATACATATACATATATCTATACAGATACACAGATACATACATACACACACACACACACACACACACACACATATATATATATTGGTTTTGTGCATGTCCCAAGCACTAGTTCCCTACAACCAGGAATTGTCTTAAAGGTTACAACGCACAATATGACACAATTATTGTGGTAATTGACAAGTTAAGAAAGGTAGCTCACTTTGTCGAAGTTATATATAATAAATCAACAAGTGAGTTAGCTAAAATTTTCATAAAGGATATTGTGAGATTCCATGGAATTCCCAAAAAAAGAATCTTAGATAGAGAGTCTAAGTTCACTTCAAAGTTTTGGAAGGAACTATTTGCAGCCTTGGGGATATAATTTACATGTAGTATTACTTATCACCCACAAACGGCCAGGAAAACAGAGAGGAAAAATATGATCCTCGAAGATATGTTAAGTATGTATGTGATGCACCAAACCAAGAAGTGGGAAGAGTATCTTCCACTTGTTGAATTCACATACAACAATGGGTACCAAGAATCCATAAATATGATCCCATTTGAGGCACTATAAGGGAGTAGTTTAAATACTCCTATCAGCTGGAGTGATCCAGTGAACATGGTTATGATTTGGCCTGATATGCTTAAGGATATTGAGTAGCAAGTGGAGGTTATAAAACAAATTTAAAAGTGGCACAAGGCAAGCAAAAAATCTATTCGAAACAACATAGGTTACATAAAGGGTCACAAGTTGGGGAACAATTTTATTTCTAGATTAAACCCAAGAAAATATCCTTGAATATTGATTCATGTGCCAAGATGGCACCATAATATTGTGGGCCTTTTGATTTTTGAAAGGATTGGGCCAATGGCCTATAAGCTATCCTTTCCTCCATTAGTAAAATTCCATGATATTTTTCATGTTTATTTAATTAAAATACATGTACATGATTCTAATCATCTGATTGATGGGTTTGCTCTACAAGTGGAGCAAGAGGGAGAGTTCCAACCAGAATCGTTATGCATCCTATATTAGAGAAGCATCACACTTTAGAATCGAGTAATAGAGCAAGTCAAAGTGTAGTGGGATCGCTTTGGGCTTGATGAAGCCACTTGGGAAATGGATGACTCAATAAGGGTGGCATATCATTTTTTCTTTATTGGGTGAGGTAAATGTATACAAGTTGTAAATGCTATACAAAGCTATGTATATAAAGCTCCATAATAGTATGCTTTTTTCAAAACATGGCCTTTGTGTTGCATATGGTCAAATAACACCAAGGACAATGTTCCCCCAAGGGGGGGTGGGGGTTGTGACAACCCTAATTTCTTATACTCTTGATATGAAATGTAAATATTTTTATAAAAAAATGGTTGAGTAATGGAACACGGATTCAAGTGATTGGGAGAGTTGCTTGACTAAGGGAGTTACTTGACTGGGATGCTATATCTTTCCTTAAGGAAGTACAATTTGAGTTGTTGGGACATCCATTAAAGGTTGTATGTTGTATGTCTTCAGGGTTTGGTTCATGAGTTTAATGGAACTATAAGGAAGTACACATGACCATGCTCTCTTGAAAGAAGAGGGAAGCAAGTATAGGACCCTAAATTGAATGCAGTGGTGGTAGCATTGTTGAATGGGAATACTAAGGTAAGTAGGAGGAGTGGAACATTGTTTGGATGTAACAAACAAGTAACCAAGAAGGAGTCATTGCACACTTGTCATTGGTTGACAATATTTGCTGGTGGGGTCCATGTAAAGAGGATACATGTGGGAAAGAGGAGGAATATGTAACAAAAAAATAAGGAATCACTACGAAGATTACACTACTACAATAGAGGAATTACATGATGATGGAAGATGATTGTGAGGAAGGATATGTTGAAACTAAATGAAGAAGGTAGTAAAGAGGGAAAGTGAGAGTAGGTTGGAAATGAAGAACAAAAAAACAAAAAGAAACATTCGATTGGCAGGAGAAGTCACAGAGGAAATCACTTCCAAATAGGGAAAAAAATTCCTCTTGAGTCCCCATTGGCCAGAGGGTGGAGATGGTGATTCTCAAAGAATCCCTATGGGTTGGGGTGGAGGGATTATAACTAGGAAAATTCCCAGAGTGTTTCTAGATGGATTCCTTGCTATATGTTTGACTTGTTGTGGTTCTAGATTCCCCAAGTTGGGTGGAACCATGGTGTTGATTTATACAAGGTGGAGACGATGATTCTCTGGATTCCCTTTCTATTTTATTATTATTATGTAACTTGAAGGGTGGTCACGATGGTCTCTGGATTCCTTGTAGATTGTTGATTACAACTCATTTGAAGGGTGGATATGTTGAGTCTCTGGTTTAAATGAGCATCATTAGCTACAAATTAGTTGGAAGGCGTAGGTGGAAGGATCTTTAGAGTCCCTGAAGCAACTGGAGTTGGTGTTTTGAACCTTGATGAATAGACTGCTCCATCTTTGTAATCTAGCTCAGGGATGATAAATATAAGTAAGCACTAACTACAACTATCTATGGTTGGGTGGAGAGTCATTTTCTCGGACTTAGTTGCCTAAAATATTCCAAGGTAAGTAATCTTATATGTGTATATATATCTGTAATTTTAATGAATATGTGTTTGCATTTCTGAATTGAAATGATGTATATAAAAGTATTTAACATGGTTTATGCTCTTACAATTTAGACTAACATATTTCTATTGTTGGCTACATGCATTGGAATAACATGTATTGATACATTTCATGAATGAAATAGTGATTAGCATGGAATTCATTTCACTGCATGATTATGATTATGATGACCTCAAATCCTTATTGGTATACACCGTGGTTTTGGGTCTTCCATTATGGATTGTTGTGAATGGTTGAGTCTAAATGAATAACACACTCTTGTGTTGAGTAAGGCATAGCCTTTGAAGCTTGAGTGACTTGATTCCATGTTTGAGCCTTTTGTAGAGTTACATCTTTGCAATGTATACATTGAGGATATGTCTCTCAAGGTTAGAAGCCATATTTTTGTATGTTGTCTCAGTATTGAGATGATGTGGTAGTCTCTTACTTGAATGGTTGGTTATATCCATGGTGTGCAGTCCAATGGGTACTCCATTAATAAGTATTCATATATTTGTAACTTTTGTTAACAAGTTACTTGGAAGCTTCATGGGATGGTGCTTCCCCATCCATTAGGTAGAAGGATGTTATACATGTGTACTTATGTCCACCGTGTGGGTGAAGTGTGCATTGGGAAACATTGTGGTGAGAAGTATGACATTGGAGGCTCTTCAGGGGTCACCAAGTTTGTGGAAAAGGATGTGGATCAACCATCTAAGTGGCCAATGCCTGGAATTCCTATCCACATGAGTGCAATGTTTATGGGTTCTTAACATTATCACTCATATGGTTATATCCATGATTTATGCCTATGAGTGGCCTCAAAAGGGTGGATTCTTAATTATTTGGAATGCCTAGACCTCCTTGCAGCCTTTTTGACACCGTATGCTCTTTGCGGACTCAGAGAGTTTAACCTCGTTATAAGCTCAGGAGGGATAGCATCAGAAGGTGCTCATAAGGTCTCATTGACCATGTTTGGACACTAGTGCAAGTCCAAGTATTCATAGAACCACCAAAGCCAAGCCAAGCTTGAGTTTGTTTGCAGTGGGTGCATAATGCCGAGTGGAAGAGCTTCTCTGTGAGAACTACTAGATCTAAGGGGGAGTGTATTTATCAAAGCCAAATTTTCGGGAAGAAATGATCTTTGTTAAGATCTGAGCAGAGTTCTGTTGCGAATAATATTTTATAAACATAGGCTTAAGGATTAGCCTTGAAGACTTGTTTGTAGACCTTATCCAACTTAACAAAGCCTTGACAAGGATGTGATTAAATGGACAATAAAATTTCACCTTATGTAATTTTTTAAGGAAAAAGATGGATTGACCTAGAGATCCATGAAGGATGATATAAAGAAAGGCACATACACTGCCTTTGAACTGAAAAGTTGTGAGGTTTAACCCCTTTCTTTCAACTCTTGTGACCATAGGCATGACTGAGACCTTAGGAGAAAATGTCGAGGTCAGGATTCATCCTATCACACCATTTTAGTGAGTTGAGAATAGGTCAACCTCCTGACTTGAAGATAAACAAGCAGTTGGGTCGAGGACAATGTAGTTGCATGAAGGATCAAAAGTGGAGTCGACGTTTGACTTGGAGTCGAGGTCAAGCACCATGCATCTGTGTATGCGTATGAGATCGGGGTTGGGCCAAATGATCAAAGTGACGATTGTTACTAGAGTCCGAGCCAACCTCCAACCATCACTTGTAAATTTGGCTCATAATTCGTAGTGCGCCTTTGTGAGAGTTTTGATGGGATATATATATATATATATATATATATATATATAAAAGAGCCATAAGTCAACGCATAGTGCGAGGTTGTGGTAGTGATCAGTACAATGCTACCAAGTGGCATGGGAACACTGGCGGGGGTGGCCATGTGAGTGCCACATGGCAAGGCGATGATGTTGCATCACCAGGTTGGCCAGAAATTCGAAGGGTCATAAATTTTGGTCCAGAAGTTAGATCACGGTGAAATTTTATGTCACTGGATTTGTCTCGGTGAAATTGATGTAATGGTGATAATCATTTTAGGTTTGAATATAGAAGAAAAAAAATGTTTTATTACCCCATCTCTCTAGGTGTACTGGGGAGAATAGATTAATAAGTGAACACTTCTCCCCTAGGATAAGGGTCCAAAAAGTTATTTACAATATTAATTTGTTGCACCATATAAATTTCATATTAGCAAAAATTCCTGCATTTACTTAACAAATTACCAAAATTCATAGTCATATTCATCTAGATATTTTAACAAAAGTATTTACTTAATAAATTACCAAAATTCATAGTCATATTCATCTAGATATTTTAACAAAAGTATGTGTCTATGGAACGTAAGTATAGCCTTTAAGTGGTAATTTGTGGTAATTTTTGGAGTTTTCAACCGATTTCTAGCTCAAATCCAGCAAAAATATTTGTGGCTAAATCTTGATTTGTGTTGTTTAGAGGATTTCTAGCTCAAATCTAGCAAAAAAATTTGTGGCTAAATCTTGATTTGTGTTGTTTTAATTGGTTTTTTTACTCCATATACAGATTCAGTGCCCTAAAAAACCCTGATGGATTGTGAAGAGTTCACTATCAAACTTGTAATTCCAATAAATCCATGTCAAATTCTAAACAAAATAGATTGGAAAATAAACATGAAAACTTTCCAAAAAATCACACTTAAAAAATACTCTTCTAGGGGAAGGTTCACATTAAACCAATATGTTTGATATACCATTTATTGAAAAATGCCGGGGCGTTATAATTATTATAACCAAGGTACGTATCGAATCGAAAGGTAAAAACATATTATGATGTGATTTATTTATTAACGTATCGAAAGTATGGTACATTAAAGTTAACGAGTTACTTGTTGTGAAACTGGAAAAAGAATTTAAAATGAATATAGATTTAGGGGTCACATGATGAAAATGAATGAAAGAGAACTAATAAAAAATATGAAAAATGAATGGATTTAATAGAGAGAGGAATGATAAAAATATTGAAAATGTCGGAAGTTTACGGTGACGTCACAGGATATAACGGTCTAAATTTCGATGATTCAGAACCGTCCGTTTCATTATTGTCCAGCTATTTATATGTAGCAGCTGTACTCTTCAGATTTCTGAGTTTTTTTCTCAATGCATTTGCGTTTCAATTCATTTTCTTGATCCGCAACATATCGATCCCGTGGGTCACGAAAATCAGATTTCCGAGTTTTTTTACCAATGCATTTGCGTTTCAATTCATTTTCTTGATCCGCGAGATATCGATCCCGTGGGGCACGAAAACTGAGAGAGATAGAGATGTTAAGGGGCATGGCGATTTGGATTTTCGTGGTGGTTCTCTCGATGTTCGTATCAATCCTTTGCAAAGGCTCCGCTTCTGCTTCGAATTCGGACGGCGCTCTTGCTCTTGTTGCTAGTTCCAGTCCTAATCGTATCGGATTAGTAAATGATTTCTACCGCTTTAGCTGCCCCAATGCCGAAAGTATCATTCGAACCACCGTTCAAGAATTGGAAAGAAATTTCTCCAACGTCGCTCCTGCATTCCTGCGCATGGTTTTCCACGATTGCTTCGTCCAGGTAAATTCAAAAGATGATAAATCTGATAATGTGCACGAAGATTTGTCTGGATTTAAGAATAATATGACAAGATTTTCTGCATTACAGGGCTGCGACGCGTCTATACTTTTGGATATAGTGGAGGGATTTTGGCCAGAAAGAGAAGCCTTCCCTAATGCGAAATCTTTGAGAGGGTATGAATTCATTGATATTATCAAGGCCAGGCTAGAATCCGCGTGCCCTGTCACTGTCTCATGCGCCGATATCATCGCCTTAAGTGCCAGAGACGCCGTCGCCATGGTAATTGCAGTCATAGGATCCATACACTACAGCTGCACGCTGTTCTTGATTTCTTTCTTGATAATTGGAGTGATATGATCGATTCCCGCCAGCTGCAAGCTGTTCTTGATTTCTTTCTCGATAATTGCAGTGATAGGATCGATTTCCGCCAGTTGCACGCTGTTCTTGATTTCTTTGTCGAAAGGGAGTTCGTGTAATGTATCTATTTTGTCATGTGCAGATGGGTGGACCGTTCTTTACTCTGCCCACCGGAAGACGAGATGGGACAAGATCGATTGCTACTGTCGCAGAGGCCAACCTTCCGTCTCCCGACGAGGACGTGGACAGATTCACCAAGAAGTTTAAGGCGATGGGCTTTGACGACAGGGACATCGTCAGTCTGCTCGGTAATTCCATTCAAGAAACCTTTTAAATTAAATTTTGTGAAATCCGGTAATTCCATTCAAGAAACCTTTTAAATTAAATTTTGTAGGAATCGAACTCTAGACCCTAGAAGAAATTAAAACCCAGAGACATCGTCAGTCTGCTCGGTAATTCCATTCAAGAAACCCTTTAAATACTGAAACCCTTTAAATTAATTTCAGTAGGATTCGAACCCTAGACCCCAGGACACACCGTCAGTGTGTTCGGCAATTCCATCCAAGAAACCTTTTAAATTAAATTTTGTAGAAATCGAAAGCTAGACCCCAGAAGAAACTAAATCCAGAGACAATCGCCAGTTTGCTTTGTAATTCCATTCAAGAAACCTTTTAAATCAAATTTTGTAGGAGTCGAACCCTAGATCCCAGAAGAAATTAAATCAGGAGACATCGCCAGTGTGTTCGGTAATTCCATTCAAGAAACCTTTTAAATTAAATTTTGTAGGAATCGAACCCTAGACCCCAGAAGAAATTAAACCCAGAGACATCGTCAGTATGCTCGGCGATTCCATTCAAGAAACCTTTTAAATTAAATTTTGTAGGAGTCGAACCCTAGATTCCAGAAGAAATTAAATCAGGAGACATCGTCAGTGTGTTCGGTAATTCCATTCAAGAAACCTTTAAAATAAAATTTTGTAGGAAACGAACCCTAGACCTCACAAGAAATTAAACCCTGAGACATTGTCAGTCTGCTCGGTGATTTCACTCAAGCGATCTTTTCAAATAATTTTAGTAGGAATCGAACCATAGACCCCAGAAGAAGTTAAACGCAGAGACTTTGCCTGTCTGCGTCGGTAATTCCATTCAAGAAACCTTTTAAATTAAATTTTGTAGGAATCGACCCCTAGAACACCGAATAAATTTAACCCTGCTGTGAGTGCAGGTGCGCACACTATCGGTAGATCACACTGCCGATTCTTCGAAGGTCGGCTAACTAATTTTCGCGGATCCGGCAAGCCTGACCCAACCATGAACACGAGCTTCGCGCAAGAACTGAGGTCCATTTGTAATCCCGGCAACACGACGACGGATCCCGTGGTTCCGATGGACAACGGCAGCGAGCGAGACTTCGACGTTCACTATTACCAGAACATCCTAGCTGGAAAGGGAGTTCTGCGCGTTGATCAGGCACTCACCGCCTCTCCAAAGACCAGAACCTTTGTGAATGCTTATGCTACGGATAAGGCCACCTTCTTCACCGACTTTTCTCGGGCTATGGTGAAGCTCACCAGCTTAAACGTCCTCACAGGACGTGAGGGTCAGATTCGAAAAAACTGCTCAAAGGTCTTGAGTGGAGGGCAGTATATGGAGCCAGAAATAATTCCCTGATACAAGCCTTATCAGATGCTGGTTGCCACTACAAGCCTTATCAGATGCTGGTTGTTCTCTTGTAATTCCTTGATCAAGTGCTCCGCAATCTATAGAATTTTTGTACAGCTGCATTGAATTTTTATAATTTGTGGTATGTTGTTCTCGTATGGATAATAGCCATGGCCAGAAAAGGGATATTGTTAGCATTAGAGTTAGGATCAGAATTTTGTAATATTATTTACAATGACTTACAATGAGAAGGGACATTGTTATCATTACAATTTGAAATATTATTTACAATGTGATGTAGTAAGGGCGTGGTTATTTCAATATTGTGAATTACAATAATTTGTACCCACAGCACTTGTATTGTGTCCAGAAGGGAAAGGAAATAGAAATGGAGTTTCAGCGTTAGAAATTGAGTTTCAGTGTTCTTTGAGGTGTTTTACTTGTTTTTTTTGAGATGTTTATGTTGGAAATGTAGATGTTGTAATGTTTGTAAGTTTAAATATTTAAATATAAATTCAATATAGAAGAGATGTTATAGTATTTGTAAATAAATGAGCATAAATATTTAAATATTATCATAATATAGGGAAGAGATGTTTTAGTATTTGTAAATGAATGAATGTAAAACTTTAAATATTCTGCACAATTTACTTCAAAATAAAAAATAAAAATATTTCTAAATATGAAAATTATTAAATATATATAATATAAATATCAACTATAAACTATTGACCATATATCTAAAATTTTATATTTAAATTTAATTAATAAACATATAAAAAATCAATGTTTACACGATAGTTTTCGGTAAATTATTTATCTATCTATCCACATATATCATCCAAACTATACATATAGATAATAAAAAATAAATAAATTGTAAAACATGTCAAAAAAATATAACATATATGTATAAAATTGTGTGCAACTTCTTAAAAAAAAAAAAAAAAACAATTATTTAGAGATACAAACAATTTAGCATGTTTTGTACTAAATTTTTTTCATTTGGAAATATTTAATCTTTCTTTAATTTTGATAAATCCCAAACTAAAATAGAGCTGAATTAATATATTAAAAATATATTTTTAATTTTAATTTTATAATTAAAAATTATATATATTAATTAGTATATTTTATATTTAAAACTTAATATATATTAATATTAATTAATTTATATATATTTTTCATCCATTTGAAAAGATATTTAATATATTCTAATATTAATTAATTTATATATATTTCTAATCCATTTGAGAAAATATTTATTTAAATATTAATTCTATGTAAGTAAGAAGAATTAATAAAACTGGGTGAGAAACCTCTCTCTGACCAGGAAATCTTGAGCAGAAATGATTGGAGCGTTTCGTTTCCTACCATATCTTTATATAGTTGATAGATTGTTTATGTGGTTCGTTTTATATGTTTAATCTTTAATCTAAAGAGTTAATGAGTTTATATTAATGTGTTTAATATATTAATTTGTTTTTTTTAATTGAGTTTATATTAATGTATTTAATATATTAAATTAAATTTATTTTTTAATATTGTATTTATATGTTGTAGTTTAATTTATAAATTAAATAGTTTTTTTATAGTGGAATTTGATTATACAATTTCAAGTAAGAATATGATTTTTTGTTATTTAAAATGTAATTTTGAATCTATAAATAGATTGAATCATTTGAGAAACCTTTAAAACACTAAAATTCTATAAATTAAACAATTTAAATAGAAGTTTTTAAAAAAAAAACTATTTTATCTACTATTCATATTTATATTATTGTTGATATAATTAATAATATTGCTAATATATTATTTGTACAAATAATATATATTTATATTATCATTGATTTAGTTAATAATATGACTTGTATATTATCGTTGATATAGTAATAATATTACTAATATATTATTTATACCAATAATATATATATATATATATATATATGATTGACACACTACATTATTTTTGGACATTTTACAATATTAATTTTTAAATGATGAATTTGGAACTTGAGTAGCTCAAAATTAATGACCACGATCATTTTTTTTGGAATAATAACAAGGTAAAATTGTGATGACATGAAGTTTTGTTTTATTTCATTTCATTTAGGAAGTATTTCTTTTACACCCATAAAATGGAATGGAAACTACCTTACCATTGTTGAGATTCAACAAGATGATGAGCTTAGTGAAAAGAGTCGCCTTCACTAAGTGGGCCCGCACTCTATTTTTGGTGCAAAGTCTATTTTTAGACCATGTCTACTTTTAGACATGTCGATCATATTCTATGAGTTGCAGGATGCTATTTGTGGATGGTTGGTCAAGTTGGAAAAATAGATTTACTTCTATTTTTAGACATATTGGGAGGAATCTATTTTTAGATTGCCAATCTAAAAGTAGATATGTCGAATATTATTATCTCTTAATAATATTTGGACTCTAAACATTATCTTATTCTCTTGGAGCACTTCAGTTAAATGCACAGATGTCGCGCAACAACTGATGGAAGGAATTATGCTATTCCTGAGGGTTTACTGGAGCTAATGCATGAGGACTTCAGTTGGAACTCATGTGACAGAGTTTGGTGGAGTTATAGAAGTAGTTGGTGGAGTTGTATTTATTTTAACTCAGTTAGACTCAGTTGAGCTAGTTGTATCTAGTTTAACTAATTGATACACTAGTGAGAGTAGTGTGAATTAATTAGTTAGTTAATTCACTAAATAATAACTCATTAATCAACTGAAGAATACTTTAGTTAACTACAGTGCATGGCAGTTTCAATGGAGACCAGTGGAGAGATAGGTGAAAAAGCAAGTGTGACTATCAGTTGTGACTATAGTGATGCATTGATTGCATCCAACACTCATTGGAGATGCCAATGAGAATTGTGTGAGCAAGGCTGGCTTAATTCGAGTTCATTCGGAGCCATTCTTCAGCAGGGATTGCGCAGTAGAGGTAGGCTAGTAGGTGGCAAAGATCGGTGCATGGATTTGCAAGATCGGGCCTGATTAGTGTGTAGCGATTGTATTGTATTGAGAGCTTGATATGATCAGCTTTGTATGACGATTGTTACATGATATCTATGACATATATTATATACAGATAGTTGGGGTTTTCAGCTTCAGGCTTTCCTGTTAAACAACTGTGTTAATGTGTGTGAATTTTTATTGTTTCATGTGTGCATTGCAATTGATTTAATTTCTGCATGTGATGATCAATGGTGGAATAGATTTTGTATTGTGCATGAAGTTAAAATAGTGTGTGATCAGGAGAATCTTGGATATATAACACATAAGTTATATAATTTCTACATGCTATCAGAGAAGTTGATCATTGGCGCATATTGAAATTATTGAAGCGGTTGAGTTTTGTGCTGGTGGAATTCGAATTTGCTGCAGTGTTTCCTTGGTGTCGAAGTTGAGCATTCATTGAAACGTATTCCAACGGATTGCGATTGGAGTATGCCCTTGATGGAAACTCGAATTATATTGCATGGAAGGACAGGATGGAGGCGGTGTTGGATGATAATGGGTTGAAGGAGTTCATAGATGCTGATATTCCAAAGCCTGGTTCTAGCAATGCAGCCGCACTTGACGCATGGAAAAAGAAGGTAGCGAAGTGTCGAAGAATTTTTTTGGAAGGTGTGAAGGATCACATAGTGTCCATCCTTCATGGTAAAGCTACTCCATTCTTAATGTGGAAATATTTGACAGACTTGTTCCAAAGTAAAAGCGACCAGAGGAAGTTGGCGCTTAAAGAGAAGCTCAGAAAAATAAAAATGGAGAAAGGCGACAGTATACCAAAATACCTCATCAAGTTTTTCCACTGCAAGGATGAGCTAGGAAGTGTGGGGGTTACTATATATGAAGAGGAATTGGTGAGCTTGGCTCTCCTTGGGCTTCCGAAGAGTTGGCATAGCTACGAGGACTCTGTCAATGGTCGGGAGAAACTGCTAGGATGGGAGCGACTTTAGTCGGATCTTGTGCAGGAGGAGATTAGGCGGGGTACTAGGGATGGATCTTCATCGAAGAATGAAGGTGAAGAAAATTGCGCTTTTGCTACCAAAGAAAGGAAAGGGAAGGGAAATAAAAATCCTTTTCAATCCTGTGTGAAAGGCAAGAAGCAGGATTTGTCCAAGGTGAAGTGCTTTCACTGTCACCAACACAGAAACTACGCCACTAATTGTCCACAGAAGAAGAAAAATAAGCAGGATGCTGGATCTGCAGCTGGAGAGGCCTTAGCCTCGCAGTTTGAGCTGGAATTTTCGATGATCGCATGCTTGGTTTCAATTGTGATGGGATCAGTGTGGTTTATTAATAGTGGTGCATCTTTCCATATGATCGGAGACAAATATTTGTTTAGTGATCTGGATGAGAAGGATCTTGGAGTGCACATTGAGATGGGCGATGATGGTAGATACAATGGCGACTGTTATCAGGACCATTTCCTTTGAGAGGGAGTCTGGTAAACCTTTCATATTGAAGGATGTCATGCATGTTCTAGAATTGAAGAAGAATCTGATCTATGTGGCGATGTTGGAAGACAAGGATTATGCTGTTTTTTTTAGAGAGGGAAAAGACTTTCTGCGTAGTAAAACAACTGGTGAAACCTGGAGGATAGGGGTTCGAGTTAAGAACCTTTATCAATTGTAGGTAGATGGCTGTGAAACAATGGCAGGCAAAGCAGAAGCAGTGGTGAGATGGGATGAGGGTGAATTGTGGCACAGGAGATTGGGTCATCTTCACCATGGTGCTTTTGGTAACTTCTTGTAGCAACATTTTCACTGGTTTAGGTACTTGCTAAATGATCACAAGGGATGTACTTTGGGAAAATTTGGGAAGACCCGACTTTTTCATGAGAATAGTCACACCACGATTTATCCTTGAGAGAATTGTTACCGTACGTGCAGGACCTTTCTTTTCTCAAAAGAGTTTAGATGCGCAACTGCTGCTGCATTATGTGACATTATTGATATTGATGACTTTTCTCGTAATTTCTGGATCTTCTTCATGCAGAAGAAGAGCGAGACGTACTCAAAGTTCTATGAGTTCAAGGCGCTGGTTGAGAAAGATTCGGGGAAGTAGATGAAAGCTCTAAGGAGAGATAATGGTGGTGAATACATCTCTGGCGAATTCAAAGAATTTTGCAGCGCAGAAGGAATTTGAAGAGAACTCATAGCGCCTCATAACCAACAACATAATGGGGTCATGGAGAGAAATAACAGAACGATCGTGGGTGCTGCACGGGTGATGCTGCATGACCAGGGCCTTCCCATACACTTGTGGGCCGAAGCATGCAACACTACAGTTTATGTGAAAAACCATTGTCCTCATAGAGTACTTGGCATGAGTACACTCGAAGAGGCGTTTTTTGGTAAGAAGCCTAATATTTCTCATTTGAAGATTTTTGGCTCACCTGTTTACATTCATGTGATGAAGGATTCCAGGAAGAAGCTGGAGCCGACCGCAGAGGTTGGGATATTTTTGGGGTATGCAGAAACACCCCAAAATTATCGTGTGTATTTTCCAGACATTCGGATGACTGTCGTGCGACTGGATATCAAATTTCATGAGGAGAAAGCCATGAAGTTCTCGCTTGAGAGGGAGCTACACTTGCATGCAGATGAGGAGCTATTTGTTCCTAAAGATGAGCCTCAGGATGTGGACCAACCACAGGAGGAGGTTCATGGAGTGGAAGAAACCACTGATGCAGCACCAAACATCAGAGGGCGGAAGCGTACTACAGAAGCTGAGCAACTTAATCTTGATGCAGCGTGAAATGTAGGAGCCCCTACATCACAACGCAGACAGAGACAGTCACCTCACTGATTTACTGGATACATGGCTCTTATGAGCAAGTGTATCGTGACAGAACCATCTTCTTTCGAGGAAGGTATGGAGGATCCCGCATGGGTAGATGCCATGGTGGAAGAGTATGATTCGATTGTCAAAAACAGTGCATGGGAGATTGTCCCAAGGCCGGAAGAGAAATTAGTGGTAGGTTTGAGATGGATCTACAAAGTGAAGCAAGCTTCTGACTGGAGCGTCGAGAAGTACAAGGCAAGATTTGTTGCCCGGGGCTTCTCACAAATCGAGGGGATTGACTATGAAGAAACCTTTGCACCTGTCGCAAGGTATTCTTCCATATAGACCATCCTTGCTCTCTCAGCGCAGATGGGTTGGAACATTCATTAGATGGATGTGAAGACTGCGTTCCTCAACGGAGTCATTGAGGAGGAGGTGTACATAGAGCAGCCTGAAGGATTTGAAATCTTCAACAGCGAGTCGCATGTGTGAAGGCTCAAAAGAGTGTTGTATGGGATGAAACAAGCACCTCGTGCTTGGTACACATGGATAGACAGTTATTTCACCGAACTTGGTTTCACCAAGAGTGAGGCGGATCTGAACCTTTACTAGATTGTGGTCGAGGGTAAGTTGCTAATCATTGTACTTTATGTAGATGATTTGATACTAACGGGTGATGAACTGTTGATACACTCAAGCAAGGAAGATCTTGCAAAGGAGTTTGAGATGAAGGACTTGGGCCTCCTTCATTATTTCCTGGGATTGGAAATTTGGCAGCAGAAGGGTGGGCTATTTGTGTCTCAAGGCAAGTAAGCCCGGGAGATACTGGAGAAGTTTCACGTGAAAAGCTACAAGCCTATCGACACTCCTCTTCCTGGTGGTTGGAGGAAAGAGGATGCTACATCAGCAGAGGTAGTGGATGCCACTATTTATCGACAGTTGGTTGGTTCGCTCATGTATCTAGTCAATACATGATCGGACATATGCTATGCTATTAACCAGCTTTCACAAGCTATGGTTAAGCCTACCAAGCTCTTTTGGAAGGCAGGAAAGCATGTCCTGAGATATCTCAGGGGCACATCGGGATATGGATTGTGGTACAGACAGTCGGAGTTGAAGTTGCATGGCTTCATAGATATAGATTGGGCAGGGAGCCCAACAGACAGAAAGAGCACATCTGGAGGGATATTCAGTATCGGGTCTATAACAGTTTCTTGGTACAACAGGAAACAAAGATCTGTGGCACTCAGTTCAGTGGAGGTCGATTACATGGTAGCAAATTTGGCTACATGCGAGGCTATATGGATGAGGAAGATCTTGGTTAGGTTTTTCAGTTCACACTTAGATCCTACTGTGATATATTGTGATAATCAGAGTTTCATTAAACTCTCGGTTAATCCAGTATTTCATGATAGATCTAAACATATTGACATCTGGTACCATCATATCAGAGATTGTGTGTAGCAGAATATCATGTTACTTTCTTACATTCCTACGGAGGATCAGGATGCAGATATTCTGACGAAGGTGCTTACTAGGAGAAAATTTGAATACCATAGAGATAGGATCGGGGTGGCAGATAATCCCTATCTTGTTGAGAGGGAGTGTTGAGATTCAATAATATGATGAGCATAGTGAAAAGAGTCGCCTTCACTAAGTGGGCCCACAGGCTATTTTTGGCACAAAGTCTATTTTTAGACTATGTCTACTTTTAGACATGTCGATCATATTCTATGAGTTGCAGGATGCTATTTGTGGATGGTTGGTCAAGTTGGAAAAATAGATGGACTTCTATTTTTAGATATATTGGGAAGAATCTTATTTTAGATTTCCAATCTAAAAACAAATATGTCAAATATTATTAGCTCTTAATAATATTTGGACTCTAAACTTTATCTTATTCTCTTGGAGCACTTCAGTTAAGTGCACAGATGTGGCACAACAACTGACATAAGGAATTACGCTATTCCTGAGGGTTTACTGGAGCTAATGCATGAGGACCCCACAGATTGAGGCTTTCCATGTGACGGTTGGTAAGGTTATAGAAAGTAAATTGGTGGAGTTGTATTTAGTTTGCTCGGTTAGACTCGGTTAAACTAGTTGTATCTAGTGCAGCCCTGGTCAAATAGTAAAGGAGAGTGAATTGTGAATTAAATAGTTAATTAATTCACTAAATAATAACTCATTAAATAGTAGAAATACATCGGTTAACTTTCTGATTATGCGCCGGTTTGGTCAGTCAATGGAGAGATAGAAGTGAATGAACAAATAATGAGCTATCAATTGTGACTATAGTGATGCATTGGTCTCAACACTTTCGATGGAGATGCCAATGAGGATTGTGTGAGCAAGGATGGAGCAATTTGAACTCATTCAGAGCCATTCTGGAAAGGTTACCTTGATGAGGCAAGCTGGCGGTCATGAAGATCGGTGCATGGATTTGCAAGATCAAGTTTGGATTGGTGTGTAGCGATTGTATTATCTTGAGCTTGATATGATCAGATTTGTATGAAAGGGATTGTTACATGATATATATATGACATATATTATATACAGGATAGTTGGGGTTTTTACAATGACTTTGGATTAAGCAAGCTTGTGTTAATGTGTGTGATTTTTTATGGTTTCATGTGTGCATTGCAATTGATTTAATTTCCGCATGTGATGATCAATGGTGGAATAGATTTTGTATTGTGCATGAAGTTAAAATAGTGTGTGATCAGGAGAATCTTGGATATATAACACATAAGTTATATAATTTCTACAACCATGTTATGAGTCGAGATGGAAACTACCTTAACATGTAATGAGTAGATTTTTGAAAATGATGTAACTATTAGAAATAATGTGATTTCTAAAAATTAATAAATCAAAATAATGTATTTTGTAATGAAATAGAAATTGAAATTATATATATTATTAGTAAAAAGAATAAAATTGAGGTCATAGCTGAGTGAATGGATTTATTAATTTGATGAATGTATGGATTTAATTAAAAATGACCAGCTTAAATGACTAATTTAGTCTGAGAATAAAATATACTACTAGAGAATAAGTGACCAAACTAAAAGCCACTAACTCAAATGACTAATTTAGTCCATGAATAAAATAAATGACTAGATAATAAGTGACACAATTAATAATGATTAAGGTAAATAACTACTATAGTCCAAGAATAAAAATATCACGAAATAATAAGTAAAAAAAGTATATGAATTAGTCATTTACGTTAGTAAATTTTAATTGTGTCCTTTCATTAAAAATATTAGCCACCACAACTTTCCCAAGTGAAATACTACAAAAAATGAGCAATTTAATAACCCAACTAAAAACAACTAACATAAATGACTAATTTAGTTGCAGGTTAAAATATACAGCTAGCTAATAAGTGATACAACTAAAAATGAATAATGTGAATGCATAATGTAAACTAAACTATGACTAACTTCTAATAGAGTATTTTTGAGCTACCTACAACTACTTGAAGTTTCTAATAACATTATTCCCAAAAAAATAATGGGCTACCTACGACTATTTGAGTTTATTAATAACATTCTTCATAAAAATAGATATATTCCCCTTATGTTCAAACCTTATCTCAATTTTCCCTCTTTATATGAACATTCTTACTTATGGAGGTCTTTTATACTCTCATGTGATGTACTCATGAAGATATTTTTCAAAATAAGATACTGTCAAGCCAAAATTATCACTCTCTAAACCTTCAACAATATTAGATATATAACCTCTATATCAAGTGACCTCCACTTAAATGAATTTAAAAAAATAAAAATAAATAGCAACACAAAATATCATAACAACATAAAATGCTATAACAATTAACAAAATATTAAAATCTAATCTTGGATTACTCTAAAATATAAAATCAACATCCTACTACTAATTAAATAAAAAAAAATAACCTTTAATAACAGCATAAAATACCATATCAACACAAAATAATCTAATATTGAATTACTCTAAAATCAACCCATTAAAACTTCCCCCCAACCTTTGAAAAATTGTTAAAATCTAATGTTAAGTTATATTTCAAAAATCTAAAATAGGCACATTAAAATTAATTTGTGGGGACATGTAAAATTACTATGTTCACTAAATATCATGTTAAAATATAATGTTCAGATATATTTTAAAAATCTATAATAGGCCCATTAAAATTAATTTGCAGGGAAATCTAAAATTACTATGTTCATGAAAAGTCGCTCCCACAAAACACCAATCTCCAGAGTGAGAGCTTCAAAGTTGCACAAGCCCTTTACGTTTTCAGCAATCAAAATCTTTTACATTTTCAACAATCAATATCCGATCTAGAGGGCTTTGGTCCTGGATAAGCTTAAAGGAAGATTTTCCTTCACAGCAATCAACATCCCCTCTAGAGGGCTTTGGTCCTCGATCAGCTTAATGACAAATTTTCCTTCAATGTTGTTGGAAATCCACATACATTGCTGCACGTTGGCCCATGCATGTCCTCCCTGAGGTGCCATTGAAGGTTAGTAATTTCTATTCAGATTACCTATTTCGAGGTTGGCCGTGTGCTAGTTTAGATAGTTTAGAGATGAAATGTGAATGGCTTGAGGTATAGTGTGCATCGCATAAAAAATATGTCCCTCGGGGTTCATAAATTTTTATTTGGAACCCAACAAGCCATTTTTTATGAGAAATTACGCATTGGTCAACTGGCCTGCAATAAAGAAGTGGGACAGAGGCTACCTGTATGAAGTTGCAGGAGATGTGGAATTTGCCGTAGGTCCTGTCGAAATGAAGCTCAAAGACTACTTTGTCTATGCTGATTCTGTAATAAAAATTGCCCCCTTTATCTATTCGACCCTAAATTTGGAGACAAGTTGCCAGTCCTGGCATCAGATTTTGAATTCCCTGTTTATTTTAGAGAAGATATGTTTTCATTACTCGGGAAGGAGAAATCAAATTACATGTGGCTGATTGTAGGTCCAGCTAGAACAGGGTCTTCCTTTCTTATAAACCCAAAAACACTTCTGCATGGAATGTGGTCACAAAGGGCTCTAAGAAATGGATACTATTTCCTCCAGATGTGATCCCTCTAGGTGTTTATCCGAATGCAGATGGTGCTGAGATTGTGTCTCTGGTGTCGATAATCGAGTAATTCATGAATTTATATGGAAAGAATAAGCAGTGGAAGAAAAGGCCCATTGAATGCATTTGCAGGGCTGGGGGGGTGATTTTTGTGCCTAATGGATGGTGGCATTTAGTTATCAGTCTGGAGGATTCCATCACCATAACACAAAATTATGTTAGTAGGAGAAATTTTTTGAATGTTATGGATTTCCTTAGCAGGCCCAATTAAAAGGAACTAGTGCCTGAGATGGATACCTGAGGTTGCATATCATAGAGAGTGTATTTTTTTTTGCAGTTAGAATAGGCGCTGGCTGCGTGGTAAGGTTGTGACCGTAGAGCCAAAAAAGACTGGGATCGAGGATGAGCCAACATATTTCATCATTTGAAATAGGTGAAGAGAGTCGGTGTTGAGTGTGTAAGTACTAACATTTTCCTTAGCTTGTTGTGAAAATCTTGATTGTGCATGCCCGTGCCGAGAGATTACATTATGCAGCTTTTGATGCGTGCATAATGATGCATAAAAGAAGTTTTGTGTGGATATAACTGGTGTGTGAATTTGAGTGGTCGCGTGCTGGAGGAATGTGCATGACCACCTTATGAATATGTTCACATGTTCTGCAATTACCTAACAAAGCATTATTTTATCTTTTTCAGTGAACATCATGTCAAACTGTTGCGCACAAGACAACATCTAGAGGATGAGTTTGTGCTACGTGTGAACATGGTGTTTAACATTCTGCGAACTGCCTTGCAGATATATATCTTGAGGCCTCGCAGACAGCCCAAACGCCCAGTACGACCAGTAGCCTCTTGATTCAATTGTATCTCCCTCCTGTTCCTTAGTAACTTAATGCGTGAAATAGTAACCTTCAATAAGGTTTACATTTAGCTCCAGAGAAGGTCGTTCCGTGCAATAAATCCACCAGCAACATCTTCTTGCCTCTGCGATCTGCAACCCCTGACCTCCGGAATAATTGAATCAATGAAATGAGGGTTGTGTTGAATGCCAACGTGTTGTGACAAAATTTCTCATGTGGCTTCCAAGCTTTGATTGGTTCTCGTCCACATGGAAATGTGAATTAAAAGCTTTCGAATTTGTGAGATGCGGCAAGATGTTTCAACCAAAGAGAAGAGAAGCAAACGTGAATGCATGTTTTTACTTTTCTACATCCCTGATCAAAACTAATGAATAGTTCTAGCAGCTTGTTTTTTCGTTGAAAGGATGCGGCATTATTAGAAACAGAAACACGAAACAATTTAATGTTAGTGGCTCCCAATTGTAGCAGAGGAGGTCGTTGCAAATTTGGAGTTCCGCATCATGCGCGCAGAGGAGATCATGTAGTGTGTCTCTGGCTATGACAATCATGTATTTATTGAGCATTACTGGCAAGTGAGTGTTGTGGAGCTTTGGAGCCCTCTGTTACATATCCAACAATATTAATCGTTTTGCGTTGAGGATCGAACTTATAGGAAGAGCTATGGGAAGAGGCCGTCACACAGACTTGTCGAATGCAGTGTATTCCGGGGAAGGCAATATCATCAATTTTCTTAATTTTAATTCTTTAACATTGAAAAGACATTTCACCTTGAATGTAGTCAAAGATAAGTTTATTTTATGTTCAAATCAAGTAAAGCAAAAAAAAATAAAAATCAAGTGGGCATTCAAATGAGTTATGTTGGATTATTTGGAGAAGACCGTGGAAAAATCGAGAAGCAATTACTTGTTTTATTGGCAAAGCGAAGTCTACGTGGAATGGCATTGGGTAAAACAAAAAAATGAGAAGAACCTATGAATATTAAAAGCAAGTGTGGAGCTTGGTATTATTTAAGATTTCAATACTTGCCCTGAAGCATTAATCCGTCCATTATCAAAGGTATTATCTTTATGCATACCCTCCTTCCATTATTCATGCTCTTACATTTGAGTTAAAGCACTACATTTGATCTAAAGCACTCCTCTGTCCACTTTTAATGGAGTACATTATTTATAAATATGAGAAAGTGGAAATTTTTTTTATAATTTTTTTTAAAGCTAAGCATAAAGAAGTATTTGAAGATTACATTAAAAAGTGCTTTGAAAAGTGCATTGAAGAGTATTTTAATGTAAATTCACTTTTTGAAAAGTGACATTATAAATTCCTTTTTTGAGAAATTTAAAAGGAATTAAAAGGTCAAATTAAAAGAGAGAGGGAGTTAGTATGATCACTTTTTATTTGTAAGGATAGATAAGTGACTTGATTTTCTAGCCTTTGAAAGTTTGGTAAAATGGATGTAAAGGTTTAATTTATGCATGGTAAATAAAAGAAAGTGAGTGAAGGGAGGAGAGATAGTGAGTGGAGTAAGTGCTTTGCTTTGCCATGACATTATTGTTTTGTCATTTGGAGTGATATGTTGAAAGTTGAGAGTATTGAAGTGATTTTTTTTTGGAGTGATAACGATTCAATTTTGTAATTCTTGGAGTGATAAGTTGAAGTAATTTTGTGGAGTGATACAAGATTGATTTTTTTGTCAATTTGGAGTGATAAGCAGAAGCTCGTTGAAGTACCATTTTTACCTCTAGGTGGTCCAGTCAGTTTTGAAGACAAATTATCTCCACAGAGTTCTCAAACTTTGTGCTTGAAATGTTTCAACGAAGCTGTTGTAAAGAAGAAACGCTGATGTACCTTCCAACTTAATAAAAGCATTATGTTTTTGTGGTAATCGTGTCCTAGATCTACCCAAAATTGAATAAGGGGACCTTAGGTACACCATGTGTGTGTTTGTGATGGCGAGTGTTTTTATGGCTTCATGTTGCTACTTATGATTTGTGTCTAGTTTTTGACACATAATGATCTCATTTAACACACACATAAAGTTCAATGCAAGCAAGCACAACACTTGTAACGAAGTAGCTTCAAGGAAGGATAATTAAGCTCAACACATGCATCTGCGCACCTACAACACATAATCAAAGATTGTCAACATCAGCATTCTACCTCAACAAGAAAATTCACTTAATACAATCAAGTTAATGTGTTTCAAAGCACAGTCCACATCAACATTATTGCACATAAATTTAAGAATTTTTAATCTGAGTTGGATTGTAAGGGTGCACTTTCGGTTGAAACTGACACCCAAGTTTTGAATTGATAAGAAGTCAAGAGCATCAATTCTCTTTAGCTAATTCAAATTAAGACAAGTGAATTCATTTTTTTATGTGAGTCATTAAAATCATTGTAAGATTTTTTGGGTGCATTTTCAACAGTGTTCGACACCCTTCATTTAAAACACAATCAAGTGAGTACCTCAAGTGGGCGAGTTTTAACTCTAAAACAAACAAAAAGTTTATATCTTCTGCAAGCGAGTCTGAGTATTCATTCAAGTTAGCATGAAGTAATCAAGCAAGTCAAGCGAGCGTTCAAGAAAAGCGATCATCATCAAGCGAGCGTGAATTCAAGAGTTTAAGCAAGAAAGTTATACAACTCTAGCAAGTGTTCCAAGCAAGCGCAATAAGCAAAAAATCAAGCGAGCGTGCCATTCAAGCCACAGAGCAAGTGAGCCTGTTATTCAAGTAACAAAATCAAGTGAGACAGTTCAAAGCATGACATCTACGAAAAGCAAGCCTAAATTCAAGAGATTGAGTTCATATGGCGAAACACATCCAATTGTTACAAGTTCTTCACAATTTGATCATCTCAAGTGCTGAAGACATGGTGCAAATCAACAAAGACATTCTTGCTGATATTTCATGGCATATACAACATACAAATGAAACGATTGGGTTTCTTCAACTGGAGTCTCAACTACAAAGAAATGAGTTGCAAGAGAAGAGTGATGCTTCCAAGTCTTTGAACCATCCAGATGATAATTCATTCATCCAAACAACTTCAAGTGTCGAAGTTGTTCCAATTCAACTTTCTTCCAAGTCCATCATCAAGCCATGGGAAGAAATCCAAAGTAACAAAAATCGACGAGGCTTAGAATATGTTAAAGATGACACCAACTTGCATATCTTAGATTATTCCAAGCCAATTAAGTTTGTCAGTGCAAGATTTCTTGAACAAATCACCTCAACATGTTCTGTGAAAGCTGCATACAAATAGAAATGCACACAACCCAAACTTGAAGTCAAACCGAAATGTCCTCATTGTTAAAGAACCGGACATATGGAAGATTAGTGTTTTAATCTCCATCCCTGTCTCCATTGTGGAAAGCCAAATCATTCATTAGAGAAATGTTGCAACCAACAACAATTAGCTTGATTGAAGATAAATTATGAATGGATTGATCCTTGGGAATGGTCGTCCATAGCCAAAATATTGTATCAGTTCTACAATCGAATACAATCACACCTAGTGCAGTCGATAGTGAAAAGAAGATGGTACTATCATGTAGTTGAACAAGGGAGTAAACCAATGCAACACTAATACACTTGAAGGGGTGAGTTAAGGCATAATTTGCCGAGGATTGTCTCTTCTTTCAGCTGAAAAAGGGGGGAAAATGTAAATGAAATTGATGGTGGTTTTCAAATTGAAAGTCTCGACAAAACCAAAAAAAGCAGCAAGTGGGCATCAAAAAATTCGCCAGTGGGCAATCAATAGCAAAGCAGTAGTAAGAATTTTTCAACATAGAAAAAGCAACAATGAGTTGTTTTTGACATCATCAGCCAGTGGGCGTTCAACAAATTTTGTCAGTGGACAAAGGATGTTGATTTCACACAAAGGACAAATGGATCCTTTTGCAACTTGGCACATGATGGAGTTTTCAAGTGAAATTCAGAGATGAATTAGACATGCAGCTCACTCATGGTCTCTTCAGATTGCAGTTTTTTCAGCATCCAGCTTTGGCGGCTTTTCAGGTAATGTTTTTGAGGATCAACATGAGAAATTGGAATATGGTTCCCCGTTCTTATTTTGGATTTATCATTGAAGGGGGGAATGTTAGCCTCTCTCATAAAACAATTATAAATTCAAAATAAATAAATTAAATATTAAAAGTTAGGAATTTATGCCTAACTCTGTAGATTGGGTTGTTCCTCTAAGTTAGGAGTTAGTTTAGGTAGCTCCTAGATTGGTGTGTGAATGGTTGAGAAATTGTCTCAACCAATGTGTCCAATATAGAACGCACTATCTTGAGACACAATCTCCTCATCTATTTAATTGTAATATTACATTCTTTTAATAATGAGAAAATATGTGAGGAAGCCGTGAGGCTGAAGCCTTTTCCGCCATGACTATGTTTGGATATAAATATATGTGTTTTTACGTTTGTTAATGGTGTGTGATTATTCAACAATTGACTATTCTATCCTCCGACTTTTACTGCAATTCAATCAACCTTGTGCAATGAGTGTTACAATGGGCAATAAGCCTAATGTCAATTTTCATATAACAATATGTTAATTTTAACTCTAACATAAGTAAAATCTCATGTTAATTTAATGCTTATGCTCTTACTTTAAGAGCACGCTATTTACTGAGTCATGAATAATGGCCAAAATTGGTGAGGGGGGAGGGCAGGGTCTCATGAGCAAGATGACTACCTTTCCCAACAAACTATCTTCATTTACTTGTTTGTATGAGCATTTTTAAGGGTTGCATTTTCATGATATTATTTTTCTCTTCTTCTAGTTTAGGACTTCAACAAGTTTTAGAATTGTATGAATGTTGTTGGATGACATTTGTTGCCACTGATAATGGGAAAACAAAGCAAGAAATTGAAATTCAGAAGCGAAAGTCAATCAATTTGATGCACAAAATAAAATAAAATAAAATGCAATACGCTGTGACTTTAGCAGCACTTAGAGATTAAACAGAATCCAGTGGCACTATATAGGAAGGATAGCTTTCGTTATTTTAGTCTATACTCAGTTTTTTCACGTTCTATCATCCTTACTTCATATCCTGCTCCCTAACCAATATTTATTAGTGGATTTCCTTACCCAGCCACAACCAATGCTTATTATTAAGTCGCAATATTAACACAGTAAATCTCCTTTCAGTGGGATCACTCCGAGCATATCATAGGTATCCAGCTAATTTCTATGAGAAACCCCCTAATGGGTACCCTCGATCCAATAAAACGAAGAATTTGGTTTTCAACATTGCACACTATGTAATTAGGGCTATTAATTCAGTCCTTGTTTTAGCTTACACTTCTTGTTCCAATATGAATTCAAATCACCATAAGGAGTTGAGTGCCTCTCTTAGGATCCGTATGACTGGAACCATGTTCTGTTACAAAAGGGGGCATGTGAATTTTGCAGTGTAGGAAGATTCAAGGCCCAACCTTGTGATGCTTCTAGAACTTGCGACTTTGAAAAATTCTCTGGTAAAGGAAGTGGCTTCTGGATTGGTGAGAATAAGTTTGGAATACGAGAGAACAATGAAAAAAGAAAAGTTGTTTCAGGAAATCAGATGGACCACGTATTGCAATGGGCGTAAGGTTGGTTATGCCATGAGGAGAAGCTGGTATGAGTTTGAACATAAATAGATTGGATAGATAGATTCAAGATGCAATATTCATTTTGATGGATCTAAATTGATCAGATCAATTTAGTGTTTTTCCAACCAATAAATCCAAGTGGGACCAAAGTGAGTCATGTCCCATTGAATTGAATGGTGAGTCATGATTATGTATAGATACTATAAATAAAATTACTTGGTAGATTGTACTTTCAGAGAAGGAATTGAAATCATGTTTCTATATCAAGAAATAATGTACCCTCTTATTTGATGGAGCTTCTACCCGCTCTTACCCCTTCATGCGACATGCGAGTTATTATATAGAAAGGGAACACATACTAATGGATAATGAATGTACGATGCTGAAATAATCAAGAGGGCGGGGCTTCAATAATAGTAGTAGGGTAATCTCACTACTTTATCCTGTTTTGATTTCTTACTCTGTATATAGGGGTGATCGGTCAGGCTCTATACACTCCTATCCCTTTCTTCTTTCACTACTCACGATATATAGATAACTGGTCTCTCCCTTATTTCGCACTAATCTAATGATTATGTCATTATTTACGTAATAACAAAATCAACATAACTCTATTCCTTCATGAAAGATAGATAACTGGCCTCTCTCTCTTCTTTCACACTAATCTCTTGACTTTGTAATGATGTGCGTAATAATGAAATCAACATACATCTCATTTGAGCATACTTTTATCCCTGTATGCAAACCATCGATAATGACCTATCCATTGGACGATTTGCCTCCCTACACCCATCAATAGGTCGAGTGCTACAATGACCTCTAGGATATCCCTCGGGGAGAGAGCATTACTCGACTTAATAATAGGGATATGTTTATTGCTCGAGTCAAGGCCCTTACTTTCCTCTTTAATTAATAGTAGGAACACCGTGGAAAGAAGAATGAATTGAATATTTGAGAATGAATATGTTGTAGCTCCTAGAGACAACCTTGAGTTTCAAAAGACCAGTGCCTAGGACATCTTAAAATCAAAGGCTAAAAGTGGAAAAAAACATAAAATTCCTCTGACAAAATATGGAATGAGGAAATAATGGTTTTGGTGGTTCATGGAGTGAGAAGGTCTTGGAGTCAATTCATGTGAATTCCTTATACTATGAGAGGGCTCAAGAGGCTGCGAGGCTTACTAAATTTTAGAGGGGCCAAGTATAAAACAATGAGAAGAAATCGTGAAAATATGCAGAGGCGTTGAGGGAGAAAGAAGACGGAACCCATAAGAGATAGGCTTAAGAGATTTAAGAATTTTTCCCGTATGAACTCAGAGGAAACACATATAAATGAAATATGGATAAAAACATATGTTCTTGGATTGTGAATTAAGGTAATACAACAAGTTTAATTACATGAGCGTTAACACCTAAGAGTTATAATGATACAAATTCATGAATAAAATTGCAGATCACTGACAGCTACATTACACGAACCATCAAAGCAGAATAGCATGAAAGATGATTACACATGAAGAGGAGATTAATGATAACAAAGAAAAAAAAATACATACTGATCATTACTCCATCTGGAATCCAAATATCATCTCTGTATTATATTGAGTTCAAATAGTTGTCCCAAAAATGTATCTCGGAGCACAGGGAGCACAGTCATACAAAAATACAACAAAATTCTTCCAAAATTCTAGAACCTTTGCTTCGTCTTAGAAAATACTACATATAGAGTTCTACCTAAGGGTTTCTAATTGAATATTCTATCAGGATTGACCCAGTCAGGTGAAACCAAAATATCCTAACAAAATATCAAAGCGTGCTTCAAGAAATTGCTCTTGCAACAGAAAAATCAAAATAGAATGGGTAAAATCGGGATTTTACCCAACAAAACATCACTATATAATAGTAATAAGGAACAAAAAATTTGGCTTGGGAGGCCAAAACCTATAATCTTCAGCAGAGTGGCGAGAAGTGGCTAAAAAACCGATGAGCGGTATGATTTCTTCTACTTGATGTCAGCCACTGATGAAAGACCTTCACTCGATGTTCTCGTGATTCACATTAACTAAAATGGAAAAGCCATCTGTACTGCACATGATCCACTCTCCAGCAGAGGTTAATGGATGAACTTAACAATCATAGCCGCGTTGTTCCATCAATAACTCATGATGTGTTTTGACTAGTCAGAAGCAGAGACCAGACTTTAGAAGGGAATGTGTGGCACATAAGACATGGTAGAATGGTTTTAACTACTGTGAAGGGTGAGGCAAAGGACGTGGGGAAGGCTTTGATGATGTGGCAAGGAAGTGGGGCCCAAAGCATATCATAAAATCGCAATCGGGATAGGATATGTTTGGGCAATATGATTTAAACTTCAAGATATGCGAGGCGCGATGGAGAATAAAGTTGTAATGTGCATGATGTGATATCACACATCGATGATTGCAAAAGATAGATGTTGGTGGAGATTAAAAAGATATAATTTTAGATTTGCGATGTGGTATTTGTTGCGAAGTGCAATGGCGATTGGGTCATATCGCAAGCTAAAATATTTAACTTGCGGGCATTGTGATAGGTAAGTGTGAAATCCATTAACTGCGATATGCGACACACTAAAAATTGGTGAGCGCGAAAAGGCGGAAGGTGCAGAAAATACAGAATATGAAGGTTTGCATGCTGATGCGAGTAGTGTATCAAGGTTTTATGGGTCCCAGTAAATCACATAGGCGACGAGATAAGTTTTGGTGAGTATTTTAAGATGTAAAGGTTAAAACTTGCAAGGGGTAGTGTTGCTAATGAAGAAATGCAACGAGGGGCTTTATAAAAGGGAAAGTGAAGGATAAGGGAGGGAAAATGTAGGTAAAGAGGGTAGATGAGATGAGGGATGGCAGAAATGAAGTTTGCTCACTAGTTAAGCCTTATCAACTACATTTTCCACTTTTCTACAGAATTGAGATGTAGATGGGTCCCTTTTGAATCTCTTTGATAGTTAGGACTGGCTTTCCTTTCTCCCTCTCCCCCTTGTGTGCGGTCACAGGCCAACATTGGCTCCATATGGGGATGACGTTCTATTCTTCAGTGCGTTGAGAACTTGCAGACCTACATGCCTGTGATTTTATTGGGTACATGGAGTCGCAAATGCATACTGATTAGATAAAGTTTTATATCAATGATCAAGTGGACACAAAATGGAAGATGAAATGGAGGATGATATGGAAGATGAAATGGAAAATGAAAATAATGGATGAAGTAAAATGGAAACAGTGGAATACGATATAGAAGATGAAATGGGGTGGGGGGGGAATGTAAAAAAAGGGGAGTACAGTGGAATGACATATAAAGTGAAAAATATATATACAATGAGCTAGATCAGCCCTCATCAGTGATGACAATAAAACTTAAGGAACTGCCCATTTACGGGTGCCTCAAGTATGTCTCCTTCTAGGTTCTCCAGCATGAAAGTATTTTCTCCTTTTCCCTCTACCACCCTGAATGGACTGAACCAGAGGGGTTCGAACTTCCAATCCTTCCCTTTGTCTGCTCACCTGATATCCCATCGTAGCACGAAATCCCCAACTTTGATCTCTCTATATTTAGCTCTCTAGTCAAATAACTCTTTCATTTTTTCTTGATACTATTCTAGTATAAGGCTTACCTATTCTCGGGTTTCATACAACTCCACCAACTGATTCATTTTTCGAACGAGGTCATTTGGCTCCTCCTCACTTTCCTGTAAGAACCGTGCCATAGGGAATGCAAGATGAATGGGGAAGACTGTGGCCCTACCATACACCAAATCATCAGGGGATTTTCCGATAGATCTCTTATTTTGTTGGCAATATGATGCAATATTTTGTCCTTGATGGCAACCTACTTGATGAGTTTCCTTTTGATAGGCAACCTATTTATTAAAGATGTAAACATGATATTTCTATAGGTTAGTTCAGATGTGACAGAGAAAGGAATTCTAGTAAGTTGCAGAGAAATGAAACAGGAAATATTTCTCAATGTATACGTAGGTTTGATGAAGGCAACCCGTCTATGAAGGAAATGTATATGCGACTTGGCATACAGGCAACCCGCGTATACATCCAGAATTAGTATATACACATTTTTTATGAAGAGAAGTTTCGTATACACACGTGTATGAAGAATCCAAGTCGTGTATACCTTTTGCACTCTAAAATTATGATACAAAGGGGAATTAACATGGTATTAGCACACAGTATTGAGCGTTGTATCGTCTATTTTATTCCCTCCAATAATACCATCGACACTTGTGTGGTTTTTCTCATGGTATTGATAAAGTATAATCCTATTTAAGGAGAGGAAGATCATAGTGCAAGGGTGTGCATGTGTAAGGGTTGTTACTAAATAATTCTCTTTGAAGTATATCTGCATGGGATGAACTCTGTTTGTATTGGTAGATCTAAATCTATGATGCACCCTTGGATACAATGATGGATCAAGATCTCTAGACCTGAAATGACTATGTACTTGAACTATTGAAGAGACGATTAGATTTGTGACCTGGCGCATGTTTTCTGAAGTCAAGTGAAGAAATATGGTTAAGTCTATAGAGCTGAAACATTATGAAAATTTAATATTTACATATCTATATGCTAGTTTGTCTTGGTAAAAGTGCATATATACGCAGCTTTGTCTCAGAAAAAGTGCGTATGGAAGTCAGGGTTTTCTTACGCTTACTGTAGATGTTATCTATTTATTGTTGGTGTATTTCTGCTATCTATCAATGAAGTCTTCATATAGATATGGGTTGCTTGAATACTATATATGCTCCTAAGTTGAATATGTACAAATCTCATCAATGAGTGAGTAAATATGTTTAATGATGACTGAATGATTAAGGGTTCTGCAATACTGATAAGATATCTGACTGAAAGCCTCAAATATGGTTCTGAGATTTACCATATTCTGGAAGATCAATATTCTCAAACCTATACACAGGTTGGTGTGAAGGAAAGCGCGTATACATGCTGGTTGAGTAAAGCAAAGTAGCGTATGCATTTTAAGATAATGAATGATCAGGGTTGAGATTGTTTCTACATGATGATTATGAAATATGGGTTTATTACTGTGTTCTGGTTATATTAATCTCACTATTCTGATTGAAGTTTGGGTTAAGTATATTATCTATGATATTTATGATGGGTTGTGTTGAAACTATGGGATCCAGTGTGAAAATTGATGAAACATGGTCTGCAGTGGTTCTGAGGGTTGAAGCCTTTAGTGTGGACGTAGAAGCTCCCTGCGAGTAGAAGTTTGTGTTCTGTTCATGGGGTTGGAGCTCCCTTCTAGTAGTGTGGTAAACGTGATCAGGGGGTTGTAGCTCCCTTCCAGTAGTAGCTCGAGAATGAGAGAAGGTTTCCACCTTCTCCGGGTAGATGCCTATGTAATAATATGACTCTGCATCAATACAATATTGTAAGCAGTTTTCCATATAATAAATATTAAAGACAGAGATGACAACAATAGTGGTTTTCTCCTAAATTGGGTTTCCACCTTAAATCTTGGTGTTCATGTGTGATTCTCTTATGTGATGATTTATTCTTCTATTACTGCACATATTTACTGCTTGACTATCTGATGCATAACTGATAAGCTGAGTTAAATATTGTTTCTGAAAGTTTATCTAACAATAAAGTTATCTCAGTATACACAATTTTCCATTGGTATATACGCATGTATACGCTATTTGGGTTCACCAAAGTCGTGTATAGAATTCAGTAAAGAAAGAGAAAAAGTTTACAATGAGTTATAAATACTAATTCACCCCCCCCCCCCCCCCCCCCCCCCTCTTAGTATTTTTCCCAACAATTGGTACAGAGCAGGTCCTTCTGAAGAAGCTTAATTGCTAGAAGGAAGATCAGCTAAAATTAACAATCAAGAAGGGACAACATCTATCAGGCCCCCTCTCTTCAAGATAAACAATTTAATCTTTTGGAAGACAAGGACAAGATCCTAGCTTCAGTCTCTTGGAGCAGATCTATGGGCTATAGTTGAAGGAGGTTATCAATATCTAGCTTCAGTTCCAATATATCCAACCACAAGAAAGAACTATGAAACCAATGCAAATGTGGTCAATGCATTATTGGGAAGTTTGACTAAATCAGAATTTTTCAAAGTCATGCAGTTGAATACAAAAAAGGAGATATGGAACAAAATAATTCTGAGCTATGAAGGTGATGCCAAGGTAAAAATTGCTAAACTCCAAACTCTCAGAGTTCAACATGAAAAATTTGGAATGCATAATGTGGAAAGAATTTCTAGTTTCTTTTTATGTCTATATGATATTGTAAATTGTATGAGAAATATGGGTGAAACCATAACTGACACTACTCTAGTAGAAAATGTTTTAAGATCTCTAACTCCCAAATTTGAGTCAAAAGTGTTTGCTATTGAAGAGAAGCAGGATATATAAACTCTTATTGTTGTTCAACTTCGTGGGATTATAATTGCATGTGAAATGAGGAAAGGAGGTCCATCTGAAGTCAAAGAAGTTGTCTTTAGAGCTGCTACAAAAGGAAATGAAGTAGAAGAACAAGAAGGATCAGGGTATGTTTCAGAAGAAGATGAGATAAATTTTGTAAAGAATTTGTAACTTGGCACTGGAAGGTTTAGAGGTAAGCCTCCTTTTAAATGTTTTTCTTGTGGAAGAGTTGGTCATTATGCTGCTAAATCTCCCCATAAAGATAACTATGAAAAGTGAAAGGGAGTGGAAAAAGGAAATAAGAAATGGTTTATCAATAGAAAAATCTATTATACTCATGAATATAGTGATGGTATATCAAATATTGAAAAAGGATAATTTGATCAAGATATTAGACTACTCATGGCTTTTGAAAAAGACTCTAGTGAGGTTAAAGATACTTTTATTGATGGATTAGAAGAAAATGATTTTCTTGAAGAAATAAATCATCTTAAAACATGTTTGGAAGAAAAAAAAATTTCCATAGATACTCTAAAGAATCACCTTATAGAAAAGGAGAAGCATAATGAGAAATTAGAATGTGAAATAGTAAGTCTAAGAAAGGAAATTGAGAAAGTGAAAACTTTAAGTCTTAGATTTGCTAAAATATCTGAAACCTTAGATGAAATTATCAAGGTTCAACGCTCTCCTCTTGTAAAGATAGGTCTTGGATATATTGGATAATCCTCTCAGTCTTCAGCACCAAGCTATCTAAATGCAGCTAAAGCCAGCCAACAACATTTTGTCACTTATCAAAATAACAAAGAGACCACCCAAGTAAAGCATGACCACTTCAAACTAAGAAAAAAAAAGAAGAAATATCAATTAGTCGGTAAACACAAATAGAAGGTTTCATGATTGCAAAAATTTATTCTTAAATGGACAATGTTTCTCATGTCATAACTTTGGTCATAAAGCTGCTCAATGTGTTGCATACAAAACCATCATGACCAAAGAAGAAAGAAAGAAAATAAATGAGACTGGAATAAAGAAGAATACTTATAACAAATTTTATCCTGTTCAAAATGAAATTGAATGTTCTTATTGCAATAACTTTGGACGTGAAGAATATGAATGCAGGAGAAAACTTCAGCCAAAAGACCATATACCTTCAAATTCGAAGGTATGGAGAAAGAAGGACTTACAGGTTGAAAATTGTGGCATAGATTTATTTGTATAAGGGGAAGAAAATCAATGGTACATTGATATCCGATGCTCAAAACACATGATAGGTGATAAAAATAAACATCTTTCATACAATTCTCTAGAGAAGGAAAAGAATGTTACCTTTGGAAATGACTCTCCTACTGTCATTAAAGGAAAAGGTTATGTTTTTCTAAAATAAATGTGAAAGCTAAAAATGTTATGTATGTGGATGGATTAAAGCATAACCTGTTGAGTGTGAGTTAAATGTGTGGTCAAGGAAATGAAGTTGTCTTTAGTTCAAAAGAATGTGTAGTATGTGAACTTGAGACAAGAAAAATGGTAATAAAAGGAACTAGAACACCAGGCAATATGTATGTATTGAAAGGTGGCCAAGAGTAATGCTACTTAGGTAAATATTCAGAAAATTGGCTATGGCACAGAATATTGGGACATTTGAGCTTCTCTCAAATAAGCAAATCTAGTAGACTCAAAGTTGTTTGTGATCTTCCCAACTTCACTCTGCCTGAAAGTACCATATGAAAATCATGCCAATTCGGTAAGCAAACCAGGGTGCAATTCAATGCCAAAGAAGGATCAATGAGTAAGCCTCTTGAACTTATACATACTAATTTATGTGGACCTATAAGGAAAAATTCACCTCATGGATAACAATACTATATTCTATTTTTTTATGACTTCTCTAGAATGTGTTGGATCGGTCTACTAAAACATAAATATTAATCATTTGAAAAAATTATTATCTTCAAAGCTCTGGTTGAAAATGAATTAGATTTAAAAATCAAATGTCTTAGATCTGACCAAGGAGGAGAATATATATCAAATGAATTCTTTGATTTTTGTGAACATCATGGCATAAAAAGAGATTTTTCTGTAGCTACAACCGCACAACAATATGGCGTGGCAGAAAGAATGAATAGAACAATTCAACAGATGGCTCGTGCTATGCTTGATGAATCTAGAACTCCCGATACCTTTTGGGGAGAAGCAACACATATCACGGTAAATATTCTTAACAAGGCTCATGTTCAAGTGAATAATGATAAAACTCATGAGCTCTAGTATGGTAATCTTCCCACTATAAAGCATTTTAGAGTTTTTGGAAGAAAATGTTTTATCAAGAACAATGATGAAAAACTTGGTAAGTTTGAGCCTAGAGTAGATGGAGGAATATTTATTGGTTACTCTTCTAGAAGTAAAGCATATAAATGTTACAATAAAAGACTTTGGAAGATTTTTGAATGTATTGATGTTGTAATTGATGAGTCTTTCACAGCTCCTAAAATGGAAATAAAAACAACAAATGAAGATGATGATGATGTATTGTTTCCCTCATCAAATAGCAACAATATAGAAGTAGAACCCATTGAAGCACCAGAAGAATATATATCTGAAAAATCTCCATCCAGGTATGTTCAAAAGAATCATCTAGAATTCCAAATTCTGGGAGAAAAGGGATCATATGTCCAAACAAGAAGAACTCTTTTCGGATCCCCTAACTATCTATCATTCTTATCCACTATTGAACCACATAATGTAAATCAAGCTAGTAAAGATGAATGTTGGATTCAAGCCATGAATGAAGAACTTGATCATATTGAAAAGAATCATACTTCAGAATTGGTTCCAAGACCTCATGATAAAAATGTTATTGGAACAAAATGGATATTGAAAAACAAGTTAAATGAAAATGGAGATGTTATGAGAAATAGAGCTAGACTTGTTTGTAAAGGGTATGCTCAAAAATAAGGTCTAGACTTTGAAGAAACATTTTCTCTTCTAGCCAGACATGAAGCCATAAGAATGTTTCTTGATTTTTCAAGTTTTCAACAATTCAAAGTTTATCAAATGGATGTAAAATCTACTTTCCTCAATGGTGATATAGAAGAATAAGTTTATATAGAAAAACCAGAAGGATTCATTATGGGAAATGATGAAAAACTTGTTTGCAAACTTAAAAAGGCTTTATATGGTCTCAAACAGGCTCCTCGGGCATGGTATCGTCTTGACAAATATCTTCAACAAAAGGGTTTCACAAAGTGATCTGTTGACAATATATTATACAAGAAAATAGAGAATGATAAACTATTTATAATTGTTGTGTATGTTGATGACATTATTTTAGGAAGTAATGAAGAGTCGATGAGTAACAGATTTGCTTCTATTATGCAACAAGAATTTGAAATGTATTTACTTGGGGAACTAAAATATTTTATTGGCTTACAAGTGCAACAAGCAATAGATGGCATATTTCTATCACAAGAAAAATATCTCAAGAAAATTCTGAAGAAGTATGGGATGGAAGATTGCAAACCTGTGAGCACTCCAATGGTAACTAGATGTAACCTCAGTTCTCATGATGATTCTCCCATGGTGAATCAACCATAGTATAGATCCATGATTGGAAGTATGCTTTATCTAATCGGGACAAGACTAGACATTATGCATGCAGTTGGGATTGTTGGACGATTCTAGGCTAATCCAAAAGAGTCTTACCTTTAGTCTGTCAAAAGTATATTCAAATATCTACAAGGGAGTCAAGACATTGGTCTATGGTATCCCAATAATGTTGATCTCACTCTTCATGCTTACACAGATGCAGATTGGGATGGAAATTTTGATGATATAAAAAGCACTAGTGGTGGTGCATTCTATATGGGGCCTCGATTAGTATCTTGGTTCAACAAGAGACAAATTTCTATTGCCTTATCTACAATAGAAGAAGAATATGTGGCTGCCGCATCATGGTGCACACAACTTATTTGGATGATGCAAACATTACAATATATTCAAATCAAATGTTCACCTCCCATCTCCATTCTATGTGATAACACTAGTGCCATTAGTATCTTGAAAAATCTTGTTATGCATTCCAAGACCAAGCACATTCCTATCAAGTATCACTTCCTACGTGAACAAGTGCTTTAAAAAAAGGTTAAATTGGAGTATGTTCCCTCCAAAGAACAAGTTGCGGATATATTTACTAATCCTCTTCTCAGGGAAGCATTCGAATATCTTAGATAGAAGTTGGCAGTTGTCTCTACCTCTCTTATCAAATTTTATTAATTTCAAAAGATTAAATTCAGTACACTGATTTCACAAAGGCAAATTGCATATATACATGATTTTTTGTGTATAAAACCACATATGGTTTTTTGGGTTAACTTTTAGAACAGTCTGTGGTGTTGTTGGGTAATCTCTGTTGTTGTTCTATTATTCATATTACTGTACCTTTCTTTGAGATTTATCTCCTTGATGAAGATGCTTTGATGAATTGGTTGTTGAAAGTATTCAGGATGCACAAGCTTAGGGGGAGCACCTTCCTTGTTGAAAAGGATGCATTGTTGGCATTCTGTTTGGTTTTTGATTTATGATCTCTCTCAAGATCTTTTGGTCCTGGTTATAAAAAAATCATATCTGTAATTTGATGAAAAGGTCATGTTGAGACCTATGATGTAAAATTTTTATATTCAGTCATGTAAGGATTTGTAAAATTTGTAAACCCACTTGGTTGGGTAGATGACTCAAATATGTAATTCCACTTGGTTGGATAATTTATGTAAGTATGAGTCCTCGGTGATAGGAAAGGTCATACTCAGTTGAGTTATAGAGTCATGTACTTCATTGAAAAATATATCTGAAGATTCAGCATGAACTCAGGGGGAGCATGGTAATGATAGTGCACATAAGATATGTAGAGCTCTTCTTTCTACAAGGAAAGAGAAACCTTGTTTTGGTATTGATCTACCCTTTTCCCTTGATGTCAAAGGGGGAGAGTATTTTGGTGTTTGAATAATGGTTATGATTAATGTATCTATCTATTGTGGTGATCAAACACCATCATGGTTTCCATCAAGTCCAAAGGGGGAAATTTTTGGCAATATGATGCAATATGTTTTCCTTGATGTCAGCCTACTTTATGAGTTTCCTTTTGATAAGAAACATATTTGTTAAAGATGTAAAAATGATGTTTCTATAGGTTAGTTCATATGTGACAGAGAATGTAATTCCAGTAAGTTCGAGAGAAATGAAACAAGAAATATTTCTCAATGTATACACAGGTTTGATGAAGGCAACCCGCGTATGAAGGCAATGTATACACTACTTGGTATATAGGCAACCTGCGTATTGTTAGGACCTCACAATGTACCATTTTTTCCATACATTTTGACACCAATTTACTCTTTATAGTCCATATTTAAAAGTTTACATTATCATTTCCATCCATTTTATCCAAAGGTATATGAAATCCTTCTCTTTACTATGTATTTAATTTTTTTTGCATATAATTCCACATTACTTTTATATTTAATCATTAATCGAAGATAGATAGTTGCTAAGACAAGTCTAAAAGATCGCAGATAATCTATGATAAGGATCGCGTTGCTGAAACAGTCGAACCCGTTGCTGAAACAGTCAACAGGCACGCAAATCCCGTAGCTGAGATAGCTCGTGATTTGAGATCTTCAAAGTGTATTTTAAGAATGATGAAAATAGGACGAAGACGAACAAGGGAAGCTATTACACGGACTGTTTTGAAGCTAGTATTTTTGTACCTATTGTAACAACATTCCAGGATGGAAGAATAGAAAAGATCCTGTATTAAAACAAGAGATTAGATTTGGATAAAAATAGGATTTCTCTGATGTAACTGTAATAGATGTCTCCTCTTTAAATAGAGGAGACATCATTATTATAGGGGGGGGAGATTGCGGGAGTACATGTATTGAAGCGAGAAAGAGCCTCTGCTCTGTTGTAATGTATCATTTCTTGACAGATGAATAAATGTCTATTTTGAGCGCTTCAATTTAATTTCTTTCCTCGGGGAATCTTGTGAGAAGGACAGGGCCCTCCTTCATCACAAGATTCACCCAATTGCTCCTGTAGTCTGTTACTCTTTATGTTATTCACACCTTAATTTAACCTTGTTTGCTGAAGAATTACTTATAAAATTATGTGTTTCTTATTAAGCACTCTGTTTTATTTAACACTGCATTAGCTTTATACCATTCATTCTTAAGAAGCTGAGAGTTGCTTTATTTTCAGTCATTTGTTTATCAGATGAATGTGTGATAGATTGAGAACAGGTGCTGAAGATTCCTGTTTGAAGGAATAGGGTCCTGTTCTCCGTAGGTTGATATTCTTTTTTTCCGTAGTGTGATTGATATTAGGAAACAGGTGCTGAAGATTACTGTTTGAAGGAATAGGGTCCTGTTATCCATAGGTTGATCTTCTTTTTCTGCACTGTGATTGATATTAGGAAACAGGTGCTGAAGATTCTTGTTCAAAGGAATAGGGTCCTGTTTTCCATGGATTGATCTTTTTCTACAGTGTGATTAATATCAGGCAACAGGTGCTGAAGATTCCTGTTTGGAGGAATAGGGTCCTGTTCTTTGTTATGGTTGATTGATCTCCTTTTCTGCAGGGTGATTCCCTTTCATTATCTTTCCTAGGGTTCTTTTAATGAAGGTCCAGTGCGTGATTGTCTTTGGAATAAACAGACCTTCCTGGGTTGACAATTTATGTGGTGCTTGAATTTTTAAAACAATTATAGCGACCAACATTTTGGCGTTGTTGCTAGGGAAGGCAATTATAGATTTCAAAAGAATTGATGTTTTCTTTCTAGATGTGCAGATTGTATGAGAGGACGCGGAACCCAGAAGAAAACTAACCCTACAGGTGGCAAGGGCAAAGGAAGGGGAGGAAGAAAGACTTTTATCGACGAAATTGTATCAAAGGCTGAATCATCACAGAGATTAAGCTCTCGAAGACCAAAACCTCAATGCTCCCCTCAATCAGACTACAAAACAGAAGAAGTTGTGAGCCCTGAAAATGTAGAGGAACCAATAATAGATATTAAAGAACCAGTAGCCAGTGTTGAAGAATCAGAAGAAAGTGCTAAGGAATCAACAGAGAACGTTGAGGAATTAACAGAAGATATTGGACGACTAGTGGAAAACATTGAGGACCCAGTAGAAGATTTTTAGGATCAAGAAAGTGCAGTAGGAGATCAACCAAAGGAAGGAAACAATGAAGAATTCTTTGGTGGAGGACGAGTAGATCCTGAAGGAGAAGGAAAGGATGAAAATTCTCTCTCTACCTTGGGATTTCCTATCAGTGATCTCCCAAGAGGAACAACCCCTATGAAGAATATTCCATTGTTAGCTTTACCCAACTTCCATGGTTTATCCTGTGAAGATCTGGATGAATTTATTTTTGAATTTGATATATTATGCAGAAGTTATGATTATGTTACTAATGTTCAAAAGTTGAAACTGTTTCCAACAACATTAAAGGGAAATGTGTTAAGATGGTTCATGAGCCTTGGAAGCCAGGTAATCACAACATGGGAATAGATGAAACAGAAACTTATGCTTAAATATCAAGATTATTGTCGAACAAGATAAAACAGGGAGGAATTATTCAACATGGCACAAAAGGCGGACGAGAATTTGGAGGACTATGTGGAAAGACTGTAGTATAATCTGCATAGATCTGATCATCCGAATGTAAGTAAATAAATTCGTAAAACAATATTACTTAGAGGATTAAGGGACGATTGTTTAGACATGCTAAACATGCTTGGTAAAGGAGATATATCTAAATAATCATATGATGAGATTGTTGAACTCTGTAAAAGATGTTCAAGAGGAGCTGCAAGGAACAGAGCAAGTAACAGAGATCCCACTTATTCAAGAGTTCAGAAATCAGCCAGTGGGGGAGCAACAAGAGCTTAAATAGGTAATTTACTTGAAGAATTTAAAACTGAAATGTTAAGTTATTTTGCTTCACAAATTGACACCTTGCAGGTTAAAAAGAAGTAGCCTGAAGCAGAAGCAACTCTGGCTGTCTTTTGCCCTAAATGCAGAGATAAACATTTACTAAGGGAATGCCCATTGGACAAGATACCAATCTGCACCCTTTGTGAGAAAGATCATGAAACACAACAATGTCCCTCTCTACTAGGAATAAAGGCAGCACTGCAGCCAACGGAAGAAGAAGCTGAAGCAGTTTATCTGCTAACACAAAGAAGACAATGGCAACCAAGAGGACAAGGTATGAATTCTAGCATGCCATTTACATCTTCTAATCGTTGGAATAATTATTTTTCTTTCAGTCAGACAAATTACCCTCCCTTTAACCAAATGCAATACCCACCCTTTAATTAGATGAACTACCCACCCATGCAACAAACAAACCCTCCGTTTGTTGATCCTGCAATGTGGAATCCTTGGCCCCCACAATAGCCATCTTCTTTTAATCCATGGAATTCAAATTGGAGAAGCCAAAAACTCTCGTATCCAAATCAATTTCCACAATTTCAGTAACCACTGCCTCTAACATCAGGAGCTCCACCAAATAATAAAATGAGACCCCAACTACCTGTACAACCAAATCCTAACCCCAATAATAAAGCTGTGCAAGTTATTGACATTCAAAACCAGCCTACACTTCATGTTTTCCCTGCACAATGCAATGACATCCATTTAAGATCCGAGAAAATAGTTGAACCTATTATTGATGATGTTACTTCTTTGGATTCTGATAAAGAAGAAATTGAGAAACACAATTCACACAAAGAAGCACAACCACCCTCTAACAAGGATGCTGAAATAATAGAGCCACCATTCCCTGAGCGTTTAGTTCTAACTAAAACGCCTGAAACACCTACTTTTAATATTTTAGGGGAATTGCAAAACTTGTATGTTAAAATTCCACTTTTACAGACACTAAGAGATGTACCAATTTATGCCAGAACCATGAGGGACATTTGTGTTAAGAAACCTGGTAGGAAGACTAAAGATCCCCTTACAGTTCATGTTATGGGTGATCTATCTGCATTAATGTCCAGAAAAAGCCCTCCTGTGAAATATGGTGACCCCGACCATCCTATTGTGACAGTTCAAATTGGTAAAACGATAATTCCTCAAGTTCTGGTAGATTTAGGTGCTGCAATAAACATTATGACTCTCGAAACTTCACAGTTGTTACAGCTGAATAACACAATTAGAGATACACCAACCATCCTAGAGTTAGCTGACTGTTCTACAATTAAACTAGAAGGAATTTTTGAAGATCTAGTTATCTCGGTTGAATCCTGGAATTACCCAGCTGATTTTGTGGTATTACAAACTAAAAAAAAGCTGGGGGGACACCCTTTAATTCTAGGAAGCCCATGGCTAGCCACGGCCGATGGCTTTATCAGTTGCAGATCCGGTTCAATGACAATTTCTAATGGTTATGAAACTAAACAACTTACTCTTTATCCTCATGCTACACCCATAATTAATAATGAAAATTCTGTGTGGATGGATTATGATGATAATGCTATTCAGCCTATTTTAACTATCGGACAAGCCTTAAATCTTAAAGACAACACAGAGGATGAAATAATTAGTAATTTTATTTGCGAACCTTCCTCTGTAATTGCTGAAACACACAATCAATTGATTTCACTTTTTGAAACGGATACCCAGGAAAATATTGAATCTGAAGATTTATCTCAGACATTAACCACCATCTCCTCTAAAAGAATAATAGTGGAAATCGAACCTGGAAAAACATTAAATATAAATTCTGATCTAATAGTTGCTGAAACACAATAGTTAATGAAGTTATTAATTGAAAATAAGGAAGAATTCACATGGGATTACACGGATATGAAGGGAATCTCTCCTGAATTATGTATTCACCGAATTTATATTAAAGAAGGTTGCCGACCAGTCTGTCAACCCCAAAGACGAATGAACCCTAATTTAAGAGAAATTGTTAAAGAAGAACTTCAGAAATTTCTTAATGCAGGATTTATATACCCCATATCTGACAGTGAATGGGTTTCCCCATTGGTAATATTCCCTAAGAAAAACATGAAATGGAGAGTGTGTGTTGATTACAGAGCCTTAAACAAAGCTACTCAAAAGGACCACTTTCCTTTACCATTCATTGATCAGGTGTTGGATAGTCTGTCAGGAAAGAAATTATTTTCCTTTTTAGATGGATTCAGTGGGTATAACCAAATTAGAATTGCACCCCAAGACCAAGACAAGACCACTTTTACTAGTCCTTGGGAACTTTTGCCTATAAAGTTCTTCCATTCGGACTATGTAATGCACCAGCAAATTTTCAGAGGGCTGTTATAGGAATATTTTCTGATATGCTGAATGACTCTATGGAAATATTTATGGATGATTTTACTCCTTATGGTGTGTCTTTTGAAGATGCATTACAAAATCTTGAGAAGGTACTTAAACATTGTATACAAGCTCACCTCTCCCTAAGTACTGAAAAGTGTCATATGATGATGAGTGAAGGAGTAGTGCTTAGACATTTTATTTCATCTCAAGGTATTCAGGTAGACCCATCCAAAATATAGGTCATTCAGAATCTTCCTGTTCCTAAAACAAAAACTGATGTGAGAAGTTTTCTAGGACATGATGGATATTACAGGAGATTTATTAAAAAAATTTCTAAGATAGCTTCTCCTTTATTTGTGTTGCTCATGAAAAATGTTGAATTTAAGTGGACTAATATTTGTCAGAAAGCCTTTGTATAACTCAAGCATCAGTTATCTATTGCTCCTATTTTGAGAGGACCTGATTGGGCACTCCCGTTTCATATATCTTCTGATGCTTCAGACACTGCAATTGGAGCTGTCTTGGGACAAGAAGAAAACCATCTTCCTTATGCTATCTATTTTATCAGTAAGAACATGACCCCTGCTGAGCTTAATTATACAGTTACCGAAAAGGAATTTCTTGCAGTAATTTATGCCATTAATAAATTTCGACATTACATCACTAGTTATCCTACTTTTTTCCACACTGATCACTCGGCTATTAAGTATATAATGAACAAATCTGTCACAAATGCTCGAGTTACCAGATGGTTATTGTTACTGCAGGAGTTTGATATTACAATTGTAGATCGGCCAGGTAAAGAAAATGTTGTGGCTAATTTCATTTCACGGTTAAAAACTGATAATAATATTCCAGTAGATGATTCCTTTCCTGATGAGTATTTATTTGTTGTATCTGCTCACTCTCCTTGGTATGCAGACATTGCCAATTATTTGGTTGCAGGAAAGTTACCATCACACCTGTCACATAGGGAAAAGAGAAGAATTGTTCAACAAAGTGCCAGGTATAGCTGGATAAGCGGGTGTCTTTTCTACACAGGGCTTGATCAGGAAATCTGAAGATGCATCAGAGAGGATGAGGTGTACGACATACTAAAAGCTTGTCATGATGGCCCTTGAGGAGGGCATTTTTCTGATAAAAGAAAAACACACAAATTTTTTAGGATGGGTTACTATTGGCCCTCATTGTTTAAAGATGCAAAGAAATATGTGCGGGCTTGTGACAGCTGTCAACGAATGGGTCAACCCAATCATAGAGATCAAATGCCATTAAACCCCCAGGTAGTACTCGAACCATTTGAAAGATGGGCCTTAGATTTCATAGGACCCATTAATCCTCCATCCAATCAAAGAACTTATATATTAGTTTCTACAGATTATATGACTAAATGGGTGGAGGCCAAAGCACTTATTAGAGCCAATGAAGAAGTTTTCCTAGCTTTCTTATTTGAGGAGATATTTGTTAGATTTGGAACTCCTAGAGAGCTGGTTACAGATGGAGGACCTCCCTTCAACTCTCATGGTTTTAAATCTACCCTTCAAAAATATCATATTCATCATAGAATGACTACACCATACCACCCCCAAGCCAATGGGTAGGTGGAAAGCACAAATAAAGTAATAGAAGCCATTCTAACTAAAATAGTGAAGGATAACCGGAAGGATTGGTCTCAAAGGCTACCTGAAGCACTATGGGCTTATAGAACTACCTGGAGAAATACTACAGGATTTTCTCCCTATGAATTGGTTTATGGTAAAAGTGTTGTTTTTCCTGTGGAATTTGAAATCAAAACTTTAAGAACTGCTTTAGTTGTTAACCTTGATTTGACTGATGTGCAGACAGCTAGGTTGTAGCAGCTTCTTGAATTGGATGAAAAGAGATTAGATGCCATTCACCAGACAACCATGATTCAACAACAAAGAATGAAGTGGCATGATAGAATTATCAAGCACAAGCAGTTCCAAAAAGGTAATTGGGCCTTATTGTATGACTCTAGGTTTGAAAACTTTCAAGGTAAGTTACGTACAAGATGACTTGGACCGTATGAAGTAGATGCTGTTTTTCCCAATGGAAGAGTAAGAATTTTAACAATTGATGATTCTAAAACACCTATACTAGTAAATGGTCATAGGCTTCACTTGTACCAGCGCCCAATTTCTAAAGAATATTTTAAGGCTGCTTGCATGACTGATACACATTATCTTTTTCTAGGGGAGTCCTCTGCTCCTCACAGCATTTAATTTTCTGCACTATATTTCTAGTATTATATTAGATTTAAAACTAATAATCCCTGTCAAGGGTTGGCATGTTACAATTGTATTTTGCAGATTAAGGAGGAACTTACCAAGGAGGACAATTTCATGAAGATCTAAGCTTCAATCAGAGAAGCTTTGTCTCCCTTATATTAATTCATTTCCTCATCTCCCAGCAATTCTTTGTCACTTGTCCCTTTACCCCTTCTTTCCCTTTTTCATATAATTTTCCCTATTCTACCCACTACTGAAATACCATTCTTCAGCCAGCATTTTCCCTGTTCCCTACTGCTGAAATAGAATCCTTCAGCAAGTACTTCCCCAATTTTCCTAGTATTAAATCATCACATTTCAGCAACATTTCCCTTATTTTTCCATTGCTGAAATGCCACTTTCAGCAACATGTCATCTATTTTTCTATTGCTGAAACACCACTCTCAGCAACCTGTCATTTATATTCCCATTGTTAAAACACCCTTCCTTTGCTCTATTTCACAATTTCTTCAGATTCCTTCGGTAAATAATGTCTATTTACTATCTTCCTCCTATGATTCAGCATACTCTAGTATCATCCCCCTTATATGTCAGAGAATTCTAAAAATTCTTCCATCAATATTAAGTCACTATGAACAAGCACTCTACACTTCGAATTACAGAACATAGGTAAATATAAGGTAAGTGGATTTTTTATGTAATACAGTTAAATCATAGTATAAAGAGAAGATCTTTCCCATTATGTTTATATCCCCCGTACATTCAAAACCATCATTTCACCGCACGTAGGGGGGGGGGGGATTTCGAAAATAAAAATCATCATTTCACCCCATGCAAACCACCGCCATTCTTTATACCCATTATTTCGGCCGATACACCATGTTCTTAGTCGTAAACAATTACTTTGATCAAGTCTGGTGTTTCTGCTCTCTGCGCCTCTGCATTTGACTCAAGTTAGTAGCTATGGGAGGCTCGGCTATCAGACATGAGCCTGGCTTGATGGCTCTTCTCGAATTATTTCCGGTGGCTTACCAAATCTTTCAGCGGGCAGGATGGATCACATATTTCGAGAGGCTAGGAGAATTTTATCCTCAGCAAGTTTTGGAGTTTGCACAGAATTTTCAGGAGGATCACTCCATAGTCCAAGGGATCCAAATTTCGGTCACAGAAGAAGATATAGCAAAAGTTTCAGGATTGCCAGTCACAGGTGCTCGATGGTTTAGTAGGAAACAAATCATCCTAAACGCACAGCAGGACTTCTTTCTTCCAGAGGAACAGGTTGAGATTAAAGGCCGTGGCATAGGTCTACATTCATTACCTCGCCCATGGCCAAAGGTAGCTGAATTTTTTAAGAACTATTTAACTTGCGAGGGACGCTACCAGGTAGTTTATCAACACGATTTTGTTTTAATGAGCCATTTGCGGCATGGTCGACTAGTCAACATTCCTTATTATCTGCTTGGATGTATTAAAAATATGTCATATTACTGTAGATGGGTAAAATTCCCATCACTATCCCTTACCCATCATCGGCTGTGTTAATTATTAATTCAGAGGGGTTTTTCTCAGCAAAACCCCCCTCTAAATAACCCACCCTTACTTCTCGAACAAGCCCCCAAAATCCCCCAAGAAGCTGAAAATCCCCAAGAAATCCTTGAAAGCTCTTACGAACGGCAACTAGAAGATATTCCTGATCCTCCATTGATTCCATCTTCAGATCCATTTGACCTATCCCCAAGTTCATCTCATTTAGCAGAGTCATCCCATCCCACCGTCCACATCCCTAGCGATGACTCTCAAGCTGAAACACCCCCATCACCCCCTACTCATAAAAGAAAGAGATGAATTGCAACAGTCTCTGTCTCAAAAAGGAAAATAAGGGCCACATCCCAAGCTGTCACCTCTTTTGATAGCCCTCCTCCTAAAAAATAATCTTCTCATAAAAAGAAAAAGAAAGTCACTGCTTTTTCCGCTTTCCTACCTAGGAGAAAAATGAAAACGACTGTTGAATCTGAAGTCATTCCCATTTCCCTTGACCCTGCAGCTATCTTGCTAAAACTTCATTCGTCGTCACCATTCCAAATCCCCGAATCATTACCCATTTCGTCCTGTGGCACTGCTCCACAAGAACCAGACGCCCAGGGTAATATGACATCATTTTCTACTCAAACAGTAACTGCTCCACAAGAACCAGTTACTCACTCAGCAGCTGAAACACAAGAACCAGCTGCTGAAGTGAAAAAATAAACATCCAGCATGATAATATAAGGAAACCATATGTAGCTGAAACACAAGAACCAGCTACAGCTGTTGAACAACAATCAACTCCAGCAAAAGCAACCAACACATAGGGTTCACTCATCATGGCATCTTTATTAGAGGAAAACAAATTTTTAAAGTTAGAATTAGAGGCCTACAAAATAGAGTTGGTAATGGCAAGGGAAGCCTTTGATAAAGAGCTAAATCTCTACATGTTGGCACATACAGCATCAGTACAAAAGAATGACCCATGTAAAGAATATATGTGCCATGAATGTGGAAACATCTACCAACAGGCTGGATACAAGATAGTTAAAGTCCCAGTGCCTGAGGCATCCACATCAGTTGTAGTTAAGGAAGAACACCCTACTGCCACACAAGAACTAGTAGGGCCTTCAAAAAGTCTGGAGAAAGAAACCAAGCCACAGATATCCTACCCTGTATTAGTTAACTCAGCTACTCAGACTATGCCTCAGCCCATTACTTATAATTCCAGAACACAAACTCCACCATGGAAAGAGTTGGAAATAATGAATAAGTGGAAGCAGCAGTATGCTATTGATCAAGATAAAAATTTTCAACAGCATAAATTGGCCTGGAAAAATCAGATGTATTCCAACTGGGATAACTGGGAGCAGACACTTCAACAACTTAAGGATTCCAAGAAAGAAACTAACGAGTTAAAAGACAAACTGGTCCTGATGTTTTCATTAGTACAAAAATTGTTAGCCACCAGGAAACCTTCTTTGAATTATTCTCTGTTTCTTTCTGAACGCCTTGTTTATTTTTAGTTGAAATAAATTAAGGATGGGAGACCTCATGAGTTGCTCACAGCAGAACAGTTTGTCAAAACATTTGCTAAGGCCTCTGCTAGTGATCAACATCTATTATGTGAACTTTATCTTCATAATGAGGCTATGCCTGAAAATAGAGAAGTCAACCTGAATCCGATTGTTGGTGATATACAGATTAGGGAATTTGTTTCCTTTCTTGCCAATCAAATCACATGGCAAACCACTTTTATCGCGATTAGGCACAATGAGGATAATCACCTCCTATGGATAAGGCCGGAACCTTCAAATACGACCATTTTTGTAGTAGAATATCGTCAGTTTTTGCAGAAGCTAGGAATGAGCAGGTACATACAGTAATTGCAAGCCTCAGTACTCCGAGAGTGTCATCAGTTAATCAGGGTCAAAGAGACTACTGCTTTGAGGGCAAACACCATGTTCTGGCAACAGTCCTGTAAGGAAAGACAAGAGTATAATCCCTTTAGCCCTGATAATCTTCAAACTGCACTATCCAGAATACCAAACTATATCAGATGCATTCAACAATGCGCCGAGAATTGGATTGGTTATCATTTTCACTTCCCTGTCTTATGGATGCCAGCAGAACGATATCAGCCTCATTACAAATTGGCTAACAGAGACGAGGCAACAACATGGCAGAAACTGCAAAGTAACCAGGGATTCAGATCTTCAACAGAGGCCACCTTCCATAGTTATTGCTTGAGTAACTTGCATGCAAAGAGTTAGTACTCAGACTTTGACTCAGACTAAAAGTTGCCTGAGGACATGCAACCCTTTCAGCTGGGGGGGATGTTAGGACCTCACAATGTACCATTTTGTCCATACATTTTGACACCACTTTACTCTTGATAGTCCATATTTAAAAGTTTACATTATCATTTCCATCCATTTTATCCAAAGGTATATGAAATCCTTCTCTTTACTATGTATTTAATTTGTCTTGCATATAATTCCACATTACTTTTATATTTAATCATTAATCGAAGATAGATAGTTGCTAAGACAAGTCTAAAAGATCGCAAATAATCTGTGATAAGGATCGCGTTGCTGAAACAGTCGAACCCGTTGCTGAAACAGTCAACAGGCATGCAAATCCTGTAGCTGAGATAGCTCGTGATTTGCGATCTTCAAAGTGTATGTTAAGAATGATGACAATAGGAAGAAGACGAACAAGGGAAGCTGTTACACTAACCATTTTGAAGCTAGTATTTTTGTACCTATTGTAACAGCATTCCAGGATGGAAGAACATAAAAGATCCTGTATTAAAACAAGAGATTAGATTTGGATAAAAATAGGATTTCTTTGATGTAACTGTAATATATGTCTCCTCTTCAAAAAGAGGAGACATCATCATTAGAGGGGGGGGGAGATTGCGGGAGTACATTTCTTGAAGAAAGAAAGAGCCTCTGCTCTGTTGTAATGTATCATTTCTTGACAGATGAATAAAAGTCTATTTTGAGTGCTTCAATTTAATTTCTTTCCTCGGGGAATCTTGCGAGAAGGATAGGGCCCGCCTTCATCACAAGATTCACCCAATTTCTCCTATAGTCTGTTACTCTTTATGTTATTCGCACCTTAATTTAACCTTGTTTGCTGAAGAATTACTTATACAATTTTGTGTTTCTTATTAAGAACTCTGTTTTCTTTAACACTGCATTAGCTTTATACCATTCATTCTTAAGAAGCTAAGAGTTACTTTATTTTCAGTCATTTTTTTATCAGATGAATGTGTGATAGATTGAGAACAGGTGCTGAAGATTCCTGTTTGAAGTAATAGGGTCCTGTTCTCCGTAGGTTGATCTTCTTTTTTTCCGTAGTGTGATTGATATTAGGAAACAAGTGCTGAAGATTCTTGTTTGAAGGAATAGGGTCATGTTCTCCGTAGGTTGATATTCTTTTTCTGCACTGTGATTGATATTAGGAAATAGGTGCTGAAGATTCCTGTTCAAAGGAATAGGGTCATGTTTTCCGTGGATTGATCTTTTTCTAGTGTCATTAATATCAGGCAACAGGTGTTGAAGATTCCTGTTTGGAGGAATAGGGTCCTGTTCTCTGTTATGGTTGATTGATCTCCTTTTCTGTAGGGTGATTCCCTTTCATTATCTTTCCTGGGATTCTTTTAATGAAGGTCTGCAATAGAGGGATTGTTTCTGCTGTAACACAAGTAGGCTTCAGCTTTGTTAAAGTGAGGTGTGAATAGTTGGATTTGTGTGATTGATATTTGTGTGATTGATACTACAACATTTCTTTTCTTTTGGAATTGAGCATATCTAGTGCGTGATTGTCTTTGGAATAAACAGACCTTCCTGGGTTGACAATTTATGTGGTGCTTGAATTGTTAAAAAAATTAAAGCAACCAACACGTATACATCCAGAATTAGTATATACATATATTTTATGAAGAGAATTTGCGTATACACGCAGGTATGAAGAATCCAAGTCGCGTATACCTTTTTCACTCTAAAATTATGATAACAAGGGGAATTACCATGGTATTAGCCCAAATTATTGAGCAATGTATCATCTATTTGATTTCGTCCAAGAATACCATCGACACTTGTGTGGTTTTGGCTCATGGTATTGATAAAGGCTAATCCTATATAAGGAGAGGAAGATCATAGTGCAAGGGTGTGCATCTGTAAGGGTTGTTACTGAATACTTCTCTCTGAAGTATATCTGCATGGGATGAAATCTGTTTTTATTGGTAGATTTGAATCTATGATGCACCCTTGCATACAATGATGGATCAAGATCTATAGACCTAAAATTCCTATGTACTTCAACTATTGAAGAGATGATTAGATCTATGACCTGGCGCATGTTTGCTAAAGTGAAGTGAAGAAATCTAGGTAAGTCTATAGATCTGAAACATTCTGAAAATTTAATGTTTACAGATCTATACACTAGTTCTTCTCAGTAAAAGCACATATATACGCAGCTTTTTATGAGAAAAAGCGCGTATGGAAGTTAGGGTTTTCTAAAGATTACTGTAGAGGTTATCTATTTATTGCTGCTGTCTATCAATGAAGTCTTCATATAAATCTGAGTTTCTTGAATACTGTATATGCTGTTAAGTTGAATATGTACAAACCTAATCAATGAGTGAGTAAATATGTTTAATGATGACTGACTGATTAAGGGTTCTGCAATACTGATAAGATATCTGATGAAAAGCCTCAGATGTGGTTTTGAGACTGACCATATTCTGGAAGATCAGTATTCTCAGATTTATACGCAGGTTGATTTGAAGGAAAGCGTGTATACACATGGGTTTAGTAAAGCAAAGTAGCATATGCATTTTAAGATAATGAATGATCAAGTTTGAGCTTGTTTATACATGTTGATTTTGAAATCTGGGTTTATTACTGTGTTCTGGTTACAGTAATCTCACTATCCTGATTGGAGTTTGGGTTAAGTATATTATTGATGATCTTTATGATGAGTTGTGTTGAAGCTGTGGGATCCAGTGTGAAAATTGATGAAACATGGTTTGCAGTGAATGTGAGGGTTGAAGCCTTTAGTGTGGAAGTAGAAGCTTCATGCTAGTAGAAGCTGGTGTTCTGTTAAGGGGGTTGGATCTCCCTTCTAGTAGTGGCTAGTATATGATATCAGGGGGTTGTAGCTCCCTTCCAGTAGTAGCTAGAGAATGAGAAAAGGTTGCAGCCCTCTGTAGGTAGATTCCTATGTACTAATATGAGTCTGCATCAGTACAATATTGTAAGCAGTTTTCCATATAATAAATATTAAAGACAGAGAAGACAACAATGGTGGTTTTCTCCCGAATTGGGTTTCCACCTTAAATCTTGGTGTTCATGTGTGATGCTCTTATGTTATGATTTATTTTTCTATTACTGCACATATTTACTACTTGACTATCTGATGCATAACTGATAAGCTGAGTTAAATATTGTTTATGAAATTTTATCTAATAATAAAGTTATCTTAGTATACACAAGTTTCTGTTGGTATATCCGCGTGTATACACTAGTTGGCTTCAATAAAGTTGCGTATAGAAATCAGTAAAGAAAAAAAAAAGTTTACAGTGAGTTATAAATACTGATTCACCCCCCCCCCCTCTCAGTATTTTTCCCAACATAGTTGTGATGCAGTTTTCCCAGAGTGCGAACTTGAGCTAAGAGTCCCAATTATTTTGACTTTCATTGATGATTTTCTTTAGAATTTTTGTCAGTGTCTTGTTAGATGATTCAACCAAGCCGTTTCCATATTGGTAGTATGTAGTGGACTGTCCCAGAAAGATATTATAACGCTGACAAAAATTTACAAATTTAGCCGACTTGAATGCTTGGGAATTATTTGTAATGATTTTAGCTGGGCATACAAACCTGGCTATTATTTTCTCGTCAAAGAACTTGATCACCGCTGAATTTGCAACATTTCTTGTGGGCACGATTTCTACCCACTTGGTGAAGTAATCTATAGCAGTAAGGATCCATCGATGCTAATTGTTGGTGTTATCACAAAATTGCACTTGATTGGATGCTAATAAAGCAACTCTATGTAACTATTTAAAACCATATTGTGACTGAAGCTTAGCCTCTTCAGTCTGAGACGGCTCTCTAAAAGGTGTTTATGATATTAGATAATTATGAAACTATATGGCTAACTCTATTTGAAAAATAACTTGAATGTGATGTATGTAGGTTCAAAAGAGTACAGGTTTGCAACCATTGGGCTTATGGAGGAAAAAAATCAGTAGGTTCAGTGGTAAGGTCTCTTGACATGGAATTTGAGGCAGGGAAGATTTTTTCACAAAGGTAAATCACACATAAAACATAGAGCAACACAAATATTTCATCAATAAAGGAAGTCAGAGCATACACATATGAATTCTGAGTAATAAAGATGAAATCCATTGCAAGTAGTACACATAAAAATACAGATCAGGAAAGAATTAAAAACTCCATGAGAATATCAGGTCTATTAAGAAAAATTCCTCTGTATTACTGATATGAGTCAAATTACATAAAGATGCAGTAGTACAAAAAAACTCCAACCCTTTACAATTTCGATAATCTACCCTTTAATAGACCTTCTTACATCATAGATGATCTGACTCTTGGATAGATTCATCGAAATATTCCTATGACACCTTGTCGAATAGGAAAACATGTGCTTTAATGAGAAAATGACATCTACACTCTAAAATAGTCATTTTCCTAATAGGACTCAAACTCCTATTTATTACATCAAACTACCTTATCTCTTAAAAAAGTTACACATTTGACAACTAATTCTTCACATGTTAGAATGGGCTATGTCATAGCTCATCATTACTTGAAATCTTAAATATCCTCCTCAACATATGGAAACAAACCCTATTTTTCAGGAAAACAGGACCCTATCTTCAATGAATGCTTCAGCTGATGAGTTGTCTCCATTTCATGGTCTTTGTTATCACTATAAAAGTTTTCCAAACTTGGACAGTTTGAATTTGTTCCTAAGTCATGGTCTTAGATAGGGGTTAAATCATTTTTTTGTTTTTAGAGTCTAAGTCATAAGGTTAGAGTCTCATCTCCATCGTCAAATAAATTCCAACAAATTTGTTTCATACTTTAAGGGTCCCATATTATGTTTCGGAAGTCATGTGTTTAGTTATTTTGAGAAATTTTCCAAATAAGCCACGAAACCATGTTTTTGTAGTGCAGACAGTGTTAAAAACCGCTTTCGCGCTACGGAAACGCTGGTCTTTTCATAGTGCAAAACCATGAAAATACATTACATGCGCTACGAAATCAGGGATTCGTAACCAATCTTGTCCAACTGTCAAATCCATCAAATATCATTAAATTTTCATGATTAGGTGTCAGTACATGAATCCTTTCTCACACATGTAACCATTCATAACCATCATGAGATTCATTCGAGTTCATTTATCATTAGTCATTTTAAAAATTTGAAAAGGGATGGTTGTCCTTGATTGTATTGTTTCATGCAAAAACACTTGGTGCATGTTTTTATTCGAATGATAAGCATATGGTAAGTAGAAACTAGAGCTTCTCTCAATTCTCAAATGAGGCTAAACTAGTTATCAAGCAAGGCTGAACCCTTAATCAAGCGAGCCAGTTTCTCTAGAATCAAGCGAGCCAGTTTATTATAGGTTTTTTGAAGCCACAGGGATTTCGAGGGAAAGATGATAGAGGAAAAAAGAAACCATATATCAGGCCACTATTTGAGAATGGAACCTGAAGGCATAGAGGCTCTCACCAAGGATAAATCAGTTGAAGAACCCTTCAAGAAAGTAAGATGTTGGAGATTTTGTGAAAAGCTATAGGGAGGTCATAATCAAGTCACAAAATATTTTTCCATTAATTTCACAGGATCAAATACAAAGGTTGGATTTTTAAAATTGAAAATTTCTCCTGAAGTTATATCATTAGTGACAGAGATTCCAAGGGGAGAAGAAATTTGGTTCAAGAACTTCAGGTTTGAAATGGAATCTTGTAAAATATTTTTGAAGCTAGAGTTTGTGGACACATATTTGACCAAAGTAGTGCCAAGAGGTTATGTCAAGGATACATATGCTAACCTGCTCTCCAACATTCAAAGGTACTTCACCTGTTAAGGAAGATATCATAAGGTGTATTCTTAACATTTCAAACTTTTATTGCATTTCACTAGAATAATTTCTCTAGATTTACCTTTCTTCCTACTTCGTAGTTTGGCCAAGATAGCAAATAAGGTGCAAATGGAAACTCAGGCATGTGAAACTTCGTTATTCCATCATGGTCTTGTTAAATTAATATTTTTACAAGAAATTCAGACGGTGAATAGAGAATGGTCTGCATTTCTGTTCTTTTGTGGATTTGGCATGGAAACACATGGAGCAGGTGTTAGCCCTAGGGCCAAATAAAACTTACCAGCAGAAACCACTGGCCCTGCAGAAACAAGATCAAAGATATTTTTCAAGTTAAAGCCTAGAAAGCAAGTGAAAGAGAAAGATATTAAAACACCAGTGATTATTCAAGAAACCCCTCAACCTGCACAAAAGAGAAAAACCAAAGGTAAAGAAACAGTGGAGGAATAGTCAACCAGCAAATCAGTTCAGAAAATATTGACTAGAAGTCAAATAGCAAGGGAAAAAGTCAAAACAACGGTTTAAGAAGAATATCCAAGTTTAATGGGTTGTTTGAATGATATTTTTCAAGCTATTGATATTGAGGAATCTCCTTTAGTGCAGGTAGATTTTATAAATTTGGATGAAGGGAAATCTAAGAAGATCAAGTCTTCCAAAAAGCTGGATTTTAATGATGAAATTTTAGAGTTTGTATTTAAGCCCAGATTGTCTCTAACTAGGAATTCAAAAAATTTGCAAGGGCTGGATGTGGAGTTAGATAAAGCCAGATAAGTTTCAAATTTTTATGAGGAATCCATAGACCTTTCATCACCTATGCCTGAAGATGACAGAAACAGAGTTTTACATACTGAAAGAGAAAAGAGCAGTTATGAGGAGATTAAAGAAAAATTAAGACTAGTTAATCTTGATATTGCTAAGCTTAAGAAGAAAACAAGAAAAAATGTTGTTGAGAGGATAAATTTTGACAGAATTAAGGCTCTATGGGAGCTTAAAAGAGTCTCAAAACCTGAAACAGTCAACAGTGAAGCCCAGTATTGTACGTAGACTCTTCCTACAATCAAAGAGGCTAAATTTTTTAGAAGGATAAATGTAAATTTAAGGGCTACTAACAAAAGGTTTAAGAGGTAGATTGAAGATATTGAAATCCAATTGGCAAACTCTGAAGGTCAGCTATAGCAAAAGTAAGGCAGTAAGTGACAAAGCCCTAATACAATTTTGTTTTAGGAAGGGCACCACTTTTTGAAAACATTACAAAGTTGAATTATAATGATTATTAAGTTTTATTAGCATAAATATTATCAAGGTAATCATTAAAAGGCTGTAAATATTCTTAATATCTAAAAATGATGAAAAAACTGTGTAAAAAGGAGATACACAGCAGTTTTGAGCATTTTGTTAAGGTTTAAAGAGGAAAAACATTGGTTTTTTGAAGTATTGATGCTACTAGAATATTGAAATTGTTCACAAATGAAGTTACAGGTGTTAAAGCAAGAGAAATTGGATGTTAAGAGATGTTTACAAAAGCATACTTACTGCGTTATGAAAACAATTGATATTTTCGTAGTGCAGACACATCAGCTCTCTTTACACTCTTTCAAGGACTTAATTTTTCACAGATGGAAGCACATGGTTCTATGGAAGTGATAACACATATCAATTGTCTCAAAAGGTCCATTTTTGTCAGCAAAAGGATTCAAGGAATATAAATGAGGGTTACAGCTATATTGCAGGAAACATGTTCCTTGTTTTTAGGACAGATAAGGGATAAGTTAACAGAACATAACAGCAAAGTTATGGACACCATCAAGGTCGAAGACAAGGAGGAGCAGCTATGAAATATAATATTTAATTCCTAGATCAAGTTGTTTTAGTCATAATAAGGAGTTTTACTCCTAATTGCATTAGGAATCTAGAACAGACAGTTAATTGTCACATGTAATCAATAGTCTATTTTAGGAGTAGATAGGTGTCAAGCTAAGGAATTCGAATTCCTCTGAAGATGGATCATAGAATCCAATATTGTAATGATGGTTCTATAAGAGACATGAGGTCGAATGCCTCAAGGTTGGAAAATTTTCATTAACAAGAAAATTATGTCATTGTAGAAAACTATGTGTTTTTATCTTAATACAGATATTGGCTTACTACTCAGGATTCAGAAAGAGTTTTTTGATGCTTGATATTCCTATGGCTTTCTTTATCTCCTTATTGGTAGTGATATGAACATATGCTACTTAGAATTCATTGGAAAATGCTCTAAATTCCTGCATATGTTTGTAAGCTGTGTTTTTTTCACTTTGTTACTGTTTTGTTGAATATCTAAAAAACTCTGAAATGCCCTGACTTCCATGATAAGTTAATCTTGATGTTGTGTGAAAATATACCTTGACCTCATAGCCCAATAGATGTTTCTTGATCAGTATTTCAACCAGTCATACACTTTTATACAATTTATACCTAGAGTTAGACATCTAATCCTTAATTCAAAATCTTAAACCTAGTGAGAGAGCCCTCTTAGGTTGAGGAGGCTAAGCCTCAACTAAAGGTCTGGTTTGAAATAGTTACACTAAGGTAGCCTGACCAACAGCTTATCAGGTCCTATTTTGGTGATAACAGTCTTCAAGTCATGGATGATTGTTGTCAAGGTCCCTTTACCTGTTTGATGTGTCCACTTGTCCAAAAATTCTCTTAAACTGCTCAAAAACCTTCAAAGACATTTCGCTACGAAAACAGGGTAGTTTCGTAGCATACTTTCATAGCATCCAAAAAATGAATTCTTCACTCAAAAATTCTGCTTCATTCCTCCTACATGGTGTCCATCATGTCAAGACACTTCATCATGACCATTATCCCCTCTTGAAAAGTACAAAAAGTGGTTTTAAAGGAAAAAATATAGCTACAAAAATTTTCGTAGTGTTTTCGTGGCTTCAAGCCTAGGAAACGCTATGAAACTGTCGAAAACTATGTAATTTCAAAATTTTGACCTTGTTTCAAAAAGGTACCTTTCAGCTGTATAAACATAGTTTTCAACATGCCATTAACCTCTCAAAACATAAACAAACTCAACTTAAGAGCCTTGAGGTATTTCCTTTTCATTAATGATGAGTTGAGCTATGGGTTCCTCAACTACTGTCATCTTTAAACCCTTCTTCTCCAGCGCCTCATGGATCAATTCTAACTGTTATTGGAGGTCTTTAACTTGTTCCTTCAGTTTTTTGTTGCTAGAATTCAAGTGCAGGTTCATTCTTCTAACCTGTTTCACCTCTTTTCATAATGACATAGTCCATTTGATTAATTGTTGTGTATCATCTAAAGTCTTTGCATTAGTACATTTGGTGGAAATTCTGACACTTTAGTTCTGACACTTTTGACCAAATGTCGGAAATTTCCCCAAATTTTATCAAATTTTCAAATCCCACCCCAAACTGTCGCTATACCGACGTTTGGAGATAAGTGTCGGTATTGTGACACATAGAGGTAAGTGTCGGTCTTGCAACGTTTGTAGAAAAGCGTCGTAATTGCAACGAATTGTAGAAATATGTCGGTATTATGACACTTAGACAAAGTGTCGCTATTGCGACGTTGTGAGGAAAGTGTCGCTATTGCAACAGCTTGGGGCAAAGTGTTGCTATTGCGACATTACAGAGAAAAAGTGTTGCTATTGCGACGACTAGAGGAAAGCATCACTATTGCGACGGTTTGGGGCAAAGTGTCGCTATTGCGATGGTTTGGGGCAAAGTATCGCTATTGCGAAGTTACAGAGACAAAGTGTTGCTATTGTGATGTTACAAAGACAAAGTTTTTAGGAGTCAAGTGTTGTTAGTGTTTAGGAACAATCTTAGGGTTTAGGGTTTGGGAGTTATATTTTAGGATTTAGGAACAATGTGACGGGTCATGTGATCGGTTTTATGGTTTAGGAATAATGTTTCAGGTCATGTGATTGGGTCGTGTGAAAAATGTTTAGGAACAATGTGTCGACACGTTCGGGTGGCTCGTTTTCCATTTTCTACCTTGTGGCATCGTTCGGTCGGGTGCGTTGTGTCACGCCATGTGAGGTCGCTCGACCGGGCGCATTCGGTTCAGGCCATTTAGTTTGAGGGTGCCCGTATCATTTTTGCTAAGTTGTGACCGTCTGAGTGCCATGTGCACATTTGAGCGGCCAATTTTCCATTTGTTCCCTTGTGGCATTGCTCGGTCGGGCGCGTCGTGTCGCACCAGGTGAGGTTGCCCGACTGGGACATTCGGGTCGGGTCGTTTCATTCAAGGGTGCTTGTATCAGTTTTGCTAAGTTGTGACCGCCCGGGTACCTTGTGCACATTTGGGCAGTCTGTTTTCCATTTGCTCCCTTGTGGCATTGTTCGGTCGGGCGCGCCGTGTCGCACTGTGTGGGGTCGCCCGACCGGGCACGTTTGGTTCGGGCCGTTTTGTTCGAGAGCGCCCGTATCAGTTTTGCTAAGTTGTAACCGCCAGGGTGCCTTGTGCACGTTCGGGCGGCCTGTTTTCTGTTTTCTCCCTTGTGGCATATTCATTCGGTCAGGTGCGTCGTGTCGCAACGTGTGAGGTCGCCCGACCAGGCATGTTCGGGTTGGGACGTTTTGTTCGAGGGCGCCCGTATCAATTTTTCTAAGTTATGACCGCCCAGGTGCCTTGTGCACGTTCGGGCAGCCCGTTTTCCATTTTCACCCTTGTGGCATCATTCGGTTGGGTGCGCCGTGTTGCGCCGTGTGAGGTCACCCAACCGGGCGCGTTCGGTTCGGGCCATTTTGTTTGAGGGTGCCCGTATCAATTATTCTAAGTTGTGACCACCCGGGTGCCTTGCGAAACATTCAGGCAGCCCGTTTTCTATTTGATCCCTTGTGGCATATTCATTCGGTTAGGCACGTCATGTTGCGCCGTGTGAGGTCGCCCGACTTGGCGCATTTAGCTCGGGTCATTTTGTTTGAGGGCACCCGTATCATTTTTGCTAATTTGTGATAGCCCGGGTGCCTTGTGCACATTCGGGCCACTCATTTTTCATTTTATTCCTTTTGGTATCGTTCGATCAAGCGCACGGTGTCGCGTCGTGTGAGGTCGCCCAACCGAGCGCGTTCGGTTCGGGCCATTTCGTTCGAGGGTGCCCGTATTATTTTTGCTAGGTTGTGACCACCAGGGTGCCTTGTGCAAGTTTGGGTGGCTCATTTTCTATTTTCTCCCTTGTGGCATTGTTCGGTCGGGCACGTCGTGTCACGCCGTGCGAGGTCGCCCAACCAGGCGCGTTCGGGTCGGGCCGTTTCATTCGAGGGTGCCCGTATCAGTTTTTCTATGACTGCCCGGGTGCCTTTTGCATGTTTGGGTGGCCCATTTTCCATTTTCTCCCTTGTGGAATCGTTTGGTCAGGCACACTGTGTCACACCATGTGAGGTCGCCTGACTGGGCGCGTTCAGGTCGGGCCATTTCATTCGAGGGTGCCTGTATTAGTTTTTCTAAGTTGTGACCACCTGGGTGCATTGTGCATGTTAGGGCAACCCATTTTCTATTTGCTACGTTGTGGAATCATTTGATCAGGTGCATCATGTCGCACCGTGCGTGGTCACCTGACCGAGCGCATTCGGTTCAGGCCGTTTTGTTCAAGGGCGTCCGTATCAGTTTTCCTAAGTTGTGACCACCCGGGTGGCTTGTGCAAGTTTGGACAACCCATTTTCTATTTTCTCCCTTGTGGCATATTAGTTCGGTCAAGCACATCATATCGCACCGTGTGAGGTCGCCCGACGGAGTGCGTTCGGGTCGGGCTATTTGGTTCGAGGGCACATGTATTAGTTTTGCTAAGTTGTGATAGCCCAGGTGCCTTGCGCATGTTCAGGAGGTGTGTTTTTCATTTTCTTCCTTGTGGCATCATTCGGTCGGGCGCGCAGTGTCGCGCCGTGTGAGGTCGCTCGACCGGGCGTGTTCGAATTGGGCCGTTTTGTTCGAGGGTGCCCGTATCAGTTTTGATAAGTTATGACTGCCCGGGTGCCTTATGCTCGTTTGGACGACGTATTTTTTGTTTTCTCCCTTGTGGAATATTCGTTTGGTCAGGCGCGTCGTGTCACGTCATGTGAGGTCGCCCGACCGGGCACGTTCGGGTCGGGCCATTTCGTTCGAGGCCGCCTGTATCATTTTTGCTAAGTTGTGATAGCCTGGGTGCCTTGCGCATGTTCGGGCAGCCCATTTTACATTTTCTCCCTTGTGGCATTATTCGGTCGGGTGTGCAGTGTTGCGTCGTGTGAGGTCGCCCGACTGGGCATGTTCGGTTTAGGTCATTTCGTTCGAGGGCGCTCGTATCATTTTACCTAGATTGTGACCACCAGGGTGCCTAGTGCACATTTAGGCGGACCGTTTTCTGTTTTCTCCCTTGTGGCATCGTTCGGTCGGGCGCGTCGTGTCGTGTCGTGCGAGGTCACTTGACCGGGTATGTTCGGGTCGGGTTGTTTCATTCGAGGGTGCTCGTATCAGTTTTGGTAATTTATGACCACCCAAGTGCCTTGTGCACATTCGGGCAACCAGTTTTCCATTTGCTCCCTTATGGCATCATTCAGTCGGGGCCGCCGTGTCATGCCATGTGAGGTCTCCCGACTAGGCGCGTTCGGGTTGGGGCGTTTCGTTCGAGGGGGCCCATATTAGTTTTGCTAAGTTGTGACTGCTCAGGTGCCTTGTGCAGGTTCAGGTGGCCCATTTTCCATTTTCTCCCTTGTGGCATCGTAGGGTTGAGCGCGCCATGTCGCGCCATGTGAGGTCGTCCGACCGGGCATGTTCGGTTCGAGCCGTTTTGTTTGAGGTCACTCGTATCAGTTTTTATAATTAAGTTGTGACCGCCCGGGTGCCTTGTGCAAGTTCCGGTGGCCCACAGTTTTTTTTTTTACTCCCTTGTGGCATCGTTCGGTCGGGCGTGCCATGTCACACTATGTGACGTCACCTATTGATATGCTGTCAAGTTCGAGCAGAAGTTTAAACAAAAGAAGCGAGAATTAGGATATATGAATCCGAAGAAAGGGAAAGGCACCCCCAAACCACAAAATAAAGGGAAAAGCCAAGGCAGAACTTACTGCCACCTAGTCAATCCTCTGCCACCTATGTTGATTGAAATTAGGAGAAAATCGATTACCTCAAACAATCACTTCACCTTCTTGGCTAAAATCTTGTCTTTAAAATTCTCGAGCATTTCATGTTCAAGCTCCAATTTTTCTTCTTTTGATTTCTAGGAAAAACAGCTACTTATTTAAAAATGTAGCTCTGTTTCTACTGCATTCAAATTCTTGGAAAATTAGCTACCTATTGAAAAGGTAGCTACTTTTCCTGGAAAGAACTTTCCCACTGGCTGACTGTAACTGCTCCAAGATAAACACAAAAGGTCCAAATTATTTTGTTTACAATATTATGGGATGCTATTGGATGAATTAAAAGTGCAAGTGTTGCACATGAAATCACCAAAAAGCTATAGAATCAAGCACTGTGTGTATATCATATTACAACAAAATTGTAGTACACCCTCTTAGATTCAATATCCTCGACCCACAGGTAAAATACTTTCATAAACTCGTCATACACTTTTAATGGTAATACAATACTTGCAAAGTGCTTCAATATCCTAAGATAACCATCAAAATGAGGGCTTTTTTGTACACATCATTCCTTTACAAAAAATCTATGACGATTTGGATAGATCTCACACAAGGCTGAAAGCCCATCTGATCAATGACATGAACCTTAGCAGGAGATAGTACTCCCTTTGTTAACAGATCACAACAGCTAGTTGGATCTCTCCGTTAAAATTGATCAAGTAATAGAAACATTCCTAGGGTAACTGATTTCTGATTTGACTCATCCATGAGTGGCATAAAAATAGAAGGATTCATTCTGAAATGGGAAACTATTTCATCTTTGCATCTGTCCATTCTAGTCCAAAGACATGAATATAGTCTTCCTATTTGAGAAATGATTGGTTTGAACATGCATTCATATTTTATCCACTGAGAATGGAGACTAAGGGCATCTTTAACGAGAACCTGTGTCCTAGATTAAATGTCTTCCACAAGCTTTTTACTATCAACCCAACAATATTCATGAATATTTAAAACACATGGAGGCTCTATATTATTTTCTTCCTTCCCATGCCAGTTCCTTTTAAAATTTCTAACTATATCACTTTTAATCATATTGACTTGTCTAATCGGTTGCTCGGTATGGATAAGGATAGAATTGCCCGTCCTACCAACACACCATGTTTTCCCTAATCTATGCACAAATATATCTAAATTTTTTGGGAGCTAAAAGTGAATAACCAGATCAACATTTGGAATATCAAGACCACGGGAAACTACATCAGTAGCAATGAGCACATTAAAACATCTCTCACGAAATCCAGCAAAAGTCCTCTCTCACTGATTATGTGAAATATCACCATGCAAGGGTTCACATGCAAGGGATCGACCCAATGCTACTGATAGGCTATCTGCATCTCACTTTTTTGAGTGAAAACAATACATTTCCCCCCGTTTACCATATTCATTTATCAGCGGGCCAAGAATGGAGTGTTTCCCATACATGGATGCAACAATAGAATAGAATGAGATTCCTTTTTCCAACTTCTGAAATGATTCTCCAATAAGATCAATAAAAACTAGATCATTTAAATATTTCCTCGAAAGCCTATGAATCCAAATAGGCATTGTAGCAGAAACATCATACTCTAGTGCTTTTTTGGAAACCTTTCCATAATCACCTCAATGTAGCACTGCCTACCGCCATCTCCCTACTCATAACGAATTAATACAGTAGGATCATATCCCAAATCGGGAAATTTTTTTTCCTTATGATTCGCACTCAGGGCCAAAAGAATATTATGGTTATGGCCTCCAAACATGGCTCCTCTGCATGACAAAAACATATGGAGAAGGGTGCGAAGGAGCACAAGGACATATTCACCTCTTCTGCAGGGGTAACTTTACACTGTTAGGTCAATCACTCCATCGATCTGACCCCGAGCGCATTCCTACCCAATGGGTCGATATATCAACGTTATGTTATGGAGACTGCCTTCTATTCCAAGGAGGGCATTTTTTATTGTTGGTCATGCCTTTCAAGTTGACGAATGCTCCCTCAACCTTCATGAAACTAATGGATGAAATTTTTCGACCTTTCACCAACTCATGATTCTTGGTGGTGTATTTAGATGACATCCTGATCTTCAAATAGAGTTGGGAAGATCACCTCCAGCGCATTCGACATGTCCTCCAAAAATTACGAAAACACCGAGTGCACGTTCAGGTAGCCCGGTTTCCATTTTCTCCCTTGTGGAATCGTTCGATCGGGCGCGCCGTGTCGTGCCATGTGAGGTCTCTCGACCGAGCATGTTCGGGTCGAGTCGTTTCATTCAAGGGTGCCCGTATCAGTTTTGCTAAGTTGCGACTGCCTAGGTGCCTTGTGCACGTTTGGGCGGCCCGTTTGCTGTTTTCTCCCTTGTGGCATCATTCGGTCGAGTGCACTGTGTTGCGTCGTGCGAGGTCGCCTAACCGAGTGTGTTCGGTTTGGGCCATTTTGTTCGAGGGTGACCATATCAGTCTTGGTAAGTTGTGACGGCCCGAGTGCCTTATGCACGTTCGGGCGGCTTGTTTTCCATTTTCTCCCTTGTGACATTGTTTGATCAGGCACGTGCATGCATTAAACCTAACCCATTTAACCCCCTAAACCCCAAACATCTAACCCCTAAACGCCTTAACCCCTTGATCTGCTAGGGGTCGATTACCTTGATAGTAACAGTGGTGCATTCATACTCCTTCTGAATAACCAATAAAGGGCAAAGGAAATTGACCAAAATGTTGTCAAGTTTTATCTTATCCATCTCTGGGGTAAGCTGCTTTTCGTCTAACTCCACTGCTTTTGATATCAATTTTTCCAATTGCTTCCTTCTCTCATATGATACCTGAGCCTTTTCCTTTCTCTTCGCTTATAATTCTGTAATAGTGTCATAGTGATTCCAGCCAACTTCTTTGGAAAGCCTTCCTAGCACACAATACTAGGTTATGAGGGTATCTCAATTTTTCCAATTGCTTCCTTCTCTAATATGATACCTAAGCCTTTGCTTTTCTCCTCCCTTCTAATTCCATAATAGTGTCAAAGCGATGCCATCCAACTTCTTTGGAAATCCTTCCTAGCACGCAATACTAGGTTATGAGGGTATCATGTGTTTGTGGGTAATGCCATTATTACCATGTGTTTATAGACTAATTAGTAAATTTTAATTAAATTTACTAATTCATAATTAATCAATTGATACATGATTAAAGATCCTTAATTAATCAATTGATATCATTAATACATGATTAATCATAATTAATCAATTGATAGCATTAATACATGATTAAAGATCCCTAACTTAGCCTATTTTTTTTAATTCCAACAAATTAGCCTAATAACCATACCCATGTGCCCTTTTTCCAAAAATTCTTACCAATTGATTTCATTATCCATGCGCCATTTTTCCAAAAATTCTTACCGAATCTATTTCATTATCTCTACAACGGTGTTCAGAGTTCGATTATCACCTAATCGATTTCATTATCTTTGCAACAATGTTTAGAGTTTGATTGTTCGGTCAACTGGTCAGTTGTTCATTGGTTCGATGGTTTAGCAGGTTCGGGGGTTTAGTAGGGGACCCATTAGTTCGACCACCAAAATGGTAAGCATACACCAATCCTTTAGCTGTAATGTCCCTAATGTTTTCTCTGATTGCAAATGCTTTGTAGATAGGTGCATTTTATTCTGTTTTTAAATTACAAATATCCTCAAAATTCATGTCAGACAATAGTAAAGATTAGTTTGGACAAGAATCCCATATGTAATATATTCCTTGGATGAGAAACAGTGCAATACAACATAGAACCATCATGCGGTCTTGCATATTTATCAAAAAATTCATTTCTCACTCACTCTGAGCTTACATCGCCTTTGGAAAAAATAATGGGCATTGTATGTTTCTTTTGGTAAGCGTAAACCTTTTTGTTTGATATGTCGGGACCACAAACCCCAACTCTGCATTATGGTGGAAAATCCCCTTTTAACTTGGGAGATTAACTCACGGACATGATCAATGATCAATGCGGACTTCGGTTTGAACTTGGTTCATTATCATGGTGGTGCACTGTCTCAACTACTAGAACAGACCACAACCCAAAGGACATAATGAGCATTTCATGTTACAACTTCAAATTCATAATTTCTCCCATCAAGGTGAAAAGGGTGAGCATATCTGGTAGGAAAGTCTCGTGCCTCTCTGGTTAGGGAAAAGGAATCCATTTTGTTCAAATGTTAGTCCTGAGAGCTCGCCGAAAAGGAATTTTCAAATCAGTCAGAAGCTGGATAGGTGGACTTCAACTGTCCAACTGTTGAAATTGCAGAACAATGGCACACAACTTATGTTCTCAAGTTACAACAAGGTTAGCCTTGAAATGAGAAATATTGGGATCGCCTGGCCATAAACCCATAATTCCTAAATGTACAATCCCCCCTTGCTATTCTCAATCAATAATCCTCTCTAACAGTTCAATATACACAGCATGTTGTAGGATAGAAATCAAGCTGAGGATTGTAGCAAATAAGAAAAAAATGGCTAAGTATATTGGAGTATGAGATAATGTATATAAACTTTGAATTATTAAATGTGCTCTTGTCATTTCATACCCCACAAGAATTGTCTTAGATAGAGTTGTAACACTCAACCTAATTAGCTATTCCACGTGCGATGATATTCTAGCCAAAATCGTATCAGATGTTCCAACTTGATTATCTTCTTATGAATGGGTATGAATTGGACTTGATAATGCATTCTCATAAATTTTATTTTCATATATTCAATGAAGTAGCTCACAAAATAAACACCTTCATTTCAATTACACTAAGGACAAATAAATCATACAATAGCACAATCATTAACTGGAAAGTTTCCACCCAATTAACCATAAAAAAGTGGCCACAATATCATACCTACCTATACTTTTCTTTGTTAGGTACTTTAATGGTCAAACAAAATAGAAGCCTTAGAGGTATCTCATGGAGCAAGGTAAGATGCTAGGAAATAAAATCTATTTGTCACGTAATCGTTTAAGTTAAATTGAATACATCTTGAAAAAAACCCTTAATATCCTAAGATAGCTTAAATCACAACTCTACAACCAAAATGTTTTTAGTGTGCCATATGATCAAGTATAATCTCTATCTCAATTCATCATAAGCCTTAAATTTTCTCTACCTTTGCTAATATTGTTGCTGGGTATTTGACATCGAAAAATTAAAACACATTCTAGATAAAATCTAATTTAAAATCACCATTAATAAATACAAAACTGCCAACCAATGGTTGAGTATTTCTTCTAGTAAGCCTATCACATTCAGTAATTATAATAGGCTTTAATGATATTGTACATAACTTATGTGGCCCAAGTTTGCGGATAACCTCTATAACCTGAAATATGCAAACGCAGTACTTCAACACATTTTTCAGACTTCCATTTGATCAAATCACTCTATGAAAAGCTTGTTTCTTTCACAACTTTCAGGTCACAAATGACTGATACAAAGACTCGATATGGATTTTTCTTAAATTGTCAATTAAAAAAATAAAAAAACCACAAATTATTTTTATTGTTGGAAGACATCATAAATTTCATCATTCCCTTCGAGGAAAGGGGAAAACATATATCTGATTCGATACCTCCAGATTCTAGAGGCATCTTCAAATACCATATGATATATATTATAAACATCTAGAATGAGAACACCTCCCAGGAACAAATCTTCAAATGTCAAAACTCAAGTTGAACAAATCTTATCAATCCCAAGGATATTTTTCCGCTCGTATGGGAAGTACTAAAATAGAGATATCCCCTACTAGAGAAATGAACTGAAAAGGCTTATTCTACAAAATTCTTTACCATTGTTGGTAAAAAAATTCAAACTAACAACATCTATTGCTACAAAGATGAATGAAAAGTAACAAAATCCATGACCTGAGTAAGATTCCAGGGATATACCATTCTTTTTCTTCAATCACTTCTCACACCACTTGCTGATCGCTGGTTTTGGCATGAATATTTTGATCCCTCTAACCCTAGTCAATATCATTTTCAAATGTTGATTAAGTTTATGAATATGTTAGACAAGGCTAAATCTATGTAAAGTTGATGTCAGAAAGTTTGGGCAACGTTTCTCATATGTGATCAAGGTTTTCATCAAAAATGGCTAACCAACCCCCTCCTCTGCCACCCAACACTGGAGCATTAAACTTGTTAGTGGAGGTCAGATATTTGTACCAAATATCTTGTATTTGAATTATCATAAGAATTACGTTTTGTATCAAGCACTTGATCACTATGGCAAGGATTGCCTCCACCAAAATATGTTGAAACCTTACAAGGTGCTTGATGTAAAGGCTCCAGTTCCATATGTGTAGAATTCATAATTCCAATGCAATGGTTCAAAAGAGAGTTCAAGTAGTAGAAAGCAAGAAGGAGAATGTTAAGTCTTCTAATACCAAATATTCAAGAAACATCCCTAGAGTTTTCAATGATAAATATGGTTGGCAAATTCAACAAAGTGGCAAAAGGAAATCCACATCTAATATTCAGAAATACCAACTACGCACCCAAATCCCTTGTTAACACCTGAAATGGTCCAGTAAAATGGTAACTAGAAATCTGATCACCATCACTACAAATTCCTCTCTGTTTTGGCTAGTGCATGTTGGCCACAGCAGGGACCTCCTGGATAATCTCAGCCAAAACATGAATGCTAACTTACCAAAACAAACTCATATCTGTGTAATAATTGAGGGTACAACAAGCTAAAAGGTGCAGATTTACACTTAAATTTATATTTTGAAACTCATTTTCCTTTTTTGTGTTTTCCCAAGGAAAATATCTGGCACTTGTATTCCATGGGTGGTACACAATGTGAACCTGCCAGTGTAGGGTTGAGTGAGACACACAACATAGGAGGCCAACACATAGTATCGATTTCAATACCTCCTCCATTTAGCTCGAGGAAAAAATCCACTTGTGCTAGCCCACTAGACTTGAAAATTTTTTTTGAACATATTGTACCATTTCAAAGCACTTAAGAAATATTGAGATTACTGGTGCCTTGCTAAACCTATGAAGTCCATGTTGGGCGAACATTTCCAAAGTGAGGTTTGAACCAAGATGGGGAGGATATAACAACTTATCCACTTAATCACTCCAGCTGAATGATATTAACATGATTAAATGAACATATACATGCACCTTTGAAAGATTTCATACTTTTAAGAATTCTGACTTTCTGACTGAATTACAGATCAAATATTAAGTTCAATCTTCACATATATTATCTTGATTCCTTGTACTAAAGAAAATTTTACGGATATATTTTAGCTGAAGGGTCAAAGTGGGTTTGGGACTTGGAAAAGACTCATGAGTCAACCTAGAAAATCCTAGTAAAGTACAAAATATAAAATTTACAAAACTTCCAAAAATATATATGTAGTTTATGTTCAACTTTGATATGAAACTTTACAATGTATATAATGAAAAATTAATTTGTTTGGATGTCTGTAATTTTATTATGAAGTACATGATGCATAACGTATGCCATGGAACATGGTATGAATAAAAAATGATAAAATGATAATTATAAATCATACAAGCCATATAAAAAATTTTAAATCTAAAAATGATGGAGGACTCGTTAAATTTTTTGAAATATATCAGGATTGAGGGCCAATTGAAGGCCCTTCTCCTGCTTAGAATATTATATATGAAAATTAGTTATTTTAAATCAGAAAATGATCTCATAAACTTAACAAAAATGCTTCCCTAGAAATGAAATCTTAGTTGTCAATATGAGCTTTGATATGTTCCCTTTCTGGCCTAGTTGTGAAGAAACTAACTCTGAATATAATATTAAAGTGTAGAGATGTCCCTACTGGTGAAAAATTAGGTCTGAAAGTGTTCTCTAGTTGCCACAACAGTGACAAGATGAAACTTCCTACCTTGAAAATCAACTCATAAAGTTATGCTTTAATAACTAGCTAGTGAAAATCATGCCAAGAAGTGAAAATTTGTGTGCTTGCTCCTCAAATTAGTTTAGAAAATAATCACAAAATGTGCCCTAGATGCTATTTATGTTGCTGTTGAAAAGTATTTACCCTAAAACTAGAAGAGATATGTTGTAGTTGTGCCCTAGCTTCTTGTTGGAGTTGGTCTCCCCTTGCAAAAATTTGTCCACAAAAACAGGAAAAAAGAGTTGAAATGGACAACTTTGGCATTCTAGTGGAGAGTGTCTAGTTGACATTAGTCTGCGGGTCAGACCAAATATGTCTTAACTTGACCTGACTTTGAGGTCAGCTGTGTCACACTACTAGCTATGATTTGAATTTTTGAATGACTTATATATCATTGGATAGAGGAATTGATGGTAAATCTCTAGATACTAAGTTTGTGACCTTCCATGGAAGAGATGAAGGTATTTCACCACTTGGAAATTGAAGCTCGATTAAAACTTCCAAAAATAGAAAAGTTTCTTGACTTGTAAACCCTTGATCAAGGGTTTACAAAATACCTCATTTAAGGGATTTTATAAGCCCTTTATCAATGTCCTATTTTAATTTAATCATCGATTATGGGTTTAGACTCTCAATGAAGGTTTTAAGCCTTGAATTGAGGTTTAAATTATTGATTGAGGTCTTAAAACCTAGTTTGAGATTATTCATTGGTAGAGGATTTGTGGAGACCATTTTTACTTTACCTACTTGCTAAAATGGTAGAAGGAGAGACATATCTTCATGGATTCATCCTTCTTAGCTATGAAAAATTTTAGGGAAGAACATCAACCAAGAATTGATTAGGACCCTATTGTTAGTAGGCTTGTTAGAGGCTAGACTATTCGAATATTTCAACCAAAATTCTGAGCAACTTGTCCATGTAAAAACTAACCTTGCTAGATGGATTTCAATCATTGTGTTTCTAATTCAAATGAGATGGACCCTGATTTGATCTGGTATAATGTAGTCATAAATACTCTCTACAAAAAGGTATGTCAGAAATTTCTCTTAATATTCTTCATTGCTTCTTGTCCTTTGGATTATTTCCTAATGTGGTTACTTATAGAACTCAAATAAAAGGGCTTCCCAATCAACCCATGATTGACTTGGACTTCACCCTCCTCAAACACTATTCATTTCCTACTAGTGTCTAGCATTTTGGCCTGCTACTTTATGTGGGTAATAAAAGGCTTACTGAATGGGTTCTGATTACAGGTAACATTAGAATTTAGTGAGCACTAGAAGAGAATAACTAGTTTGGTATTTTATAAAAAGTTAAATGTGTTGGTATCTCGTTGATTTTATGCACAACTGGAAAGGAATGATCTATAGGTTATTAAAGAGAGAATATGGAAGGAAATAACAACAACTCTAAAAATCCATAGCTCAATTATATACTAAATTTTTGTGCTTATGCAAACATTACATAGATATTTATACCACTTTAAGTAAGTTAATTACTTTGGAGCATGGGTACAACTTTCTCCTTCTTCTGGTATTCATATTTTAATAATCAAATAGTTATAACTGCAATTATTTTTCAACTTATTTTTCTACTTTGAAAATCTATTTTAAATGTGTATATTTGAATGTTATCTTTTTTTGTATTGTTTAGAAAATGTACATATGTTTAGGTCCATTTCCTTCTTCTCATCCTTCTACTTAGTCCATGGAAAATGGCATCACATAGCTACTTTGAGTTGATCCAAAGCAACCAGAAAGAGAAGGCAAAACACGATTCATCCTGCTCAGCTCTTTGGAGGTGAGATTCTGAAATTTTAGGAAGACCTTAGTAGCTCTCCAACATTGTCATGGATTCAATATATTTTTTTCTATATTATTGTTCCAGGTCATATGTTTTATCCAGGAACAATTTTTGATATTCCTTTTTTTTGTAAGGAATATGTTAAGAAAATTTTTACAAGAGAAATCAAAGATTTAATAATGCATATGTTGAAAAAAATGTGATAGGAGCAGTCAATCAAAGAGTTGATAATGGCTACTTGGTCACTGTGGTGGTAGGATCTAAAAAACTTAAAGGTGTTTTATATCATGTTCCTACGGAGATAGTATTGTTCAACAATATGCAATGGTTTCTCACTCTTCAAAAATAACATGCATAGGTAGACCATGAAATTGTTACAATGATGAACACGTTCTGACACATTAGTATAGGTAAATTGATTACAAGGTGCTCCAGGTCCATGGTTGAGTATATGTTATAATATGGTGATGTATTAAGTAGCACAAAATTATAGCTGCAAAGTCTCAAGGCTTCTAAGATTAAGCATATGGTATTTTGATATTTTGTTTGTTCATAAGTCCATTTGTTTTCCTAGTATTTTCTAGACATTTTTTGACGAAATTATTCTTCTTCAATGAAGAAAGCTATTTGGTAAAAAGTTTGTGTCTGTTTTTGTATTGTAGAGCTTAGTAGTAAAGTATTCATTATGGGAAACTTAAACTTGCACTAGCAAATTGTTAGTGATTTATATACCATCACTATTTAATGTCATACAAAGTATCAATAAAAACTGTAGGTTTAAAATCAGTCTACCAAATGCATTATGGTCTGTTGGTGTTAGAGTCTCCGTGCTCATCCTAAACTTTGGTAAAGGCTTCAGAAATAGAGTTCAAAACAGTTTGAGAAATTCCACTTAAATACAACGTTATCATCCAACCAGTGCTTGCCCTATTCCTGTAGCTTAGGTTGGGAAGATACACGATATCCATTTGACAGTAAGATGTTTTAAATGACTTTAGTTGAAAACCAAACCAGGTAGACTCAAAGAATAAACTGAAAGGTTGAAAACATGAATGTGTACAGGTTTGTCCTTGGCATCCAGGTTTAATACAGAAAAATAACTACACATCTGTGGTTGCATCCTGTGTTCATTTCCACTGTTTGTATGGTACTGATGAAACTAGTAGAAATTCTACTTTAGAGGTCAGATCACTTTTATAGTAGAATGTGATTATGTTGTTGATTTTCTAGTGTTTTGTTTCAATTTTTTTGTGATTTATACACAGTAGACTCAATAATACTGAAGTTATGAAGCTGATTTGTTTCGATAATTAACATACCTTTTGAGATTTTAAAATTTCACTACAAATAACCCAATTTAGTCTCATTGTCAATTTGTCTCTTGTTTGGGTGCCTTAATGTGCAATGACATGTTTCTAGGACTGAATTCAATGCAAGGCATATTTGAAACTCTAACTATGTCTTCCGGTGTCTTATTAGAAATTATTTTAGTTTTCATTTTGTGTTTTAAAGTTAGATATTGTTTTCAAGTTTTCAAATTTATAAGTTTATTGCAATGTGGCCGACTGATCAAGGTAGTACAGGAACAACCCCGAGACAGGGTGATCGCGGAAAGGGGCCAATGGAAGAACATGTAAAGTGCCATCATTTATCTATCTTCAGGTATTTTAGTTATTTACATAATTGAAATAATATTAATTTTGTTCAAATATGCAGACACGTGGCCATGGCACACCTGATGATTCCCTGTATGAGGAATACCTTTCTTCATCCCCATGTCCATTGCTCTTGCTGTGAAAAAAGGTGCGAAAAGAAATGTTGGAATTTGAGGGTTTGGTAGACGTGCCTCAAACACCTGAAATAGAAGCGAGGATAAAACAACTTATGACCCAGATAGCAACATATAAGGTAATAATAAAAAATCAAAAGGATATTTTTTTTGTTCTGCATGAGATGAATTGTGATAGTTTGATTTTTAATTTTTACATTAACTAAACTAACAAAAATTTCTTTTGTATGTAGCGTTATCTGACACCTGCTGAACCCAGTGTTGGTGGTAGTGGGACACAAGGGCAAGAGATTGTCGAGCAACCCTCTCGTACACCTTCTATGCCTTTAGGTGCTAGCCAAGAAACACACCCTACCCAAGAAGACACCCAGCCAACCGCTGAACGTGTTGGTAGTGATGAGGATGATATGGCCAACTATGTTATTGTGTTTCCTGGAGCTACACATGTCAGCTCCACGAGCACCATTCATGGCACGTTTTTGGTGAACGATGAAGGTGTCCCTATAAAGCACATACAACTCCCATGTAAGTTTTAATATTTTAACTATTTCATGTACTCTATGTAAACTATATTTTATCATGATTTTTATTTTTAAATTAATGATAATATATTTTTTATTTGTAGGAAACAATGAGTTTTAACAGTTTTTGGAGAGCAAGGCGTTGTATATTTTTGGCCCAACCATACGCACAAGGTGGAATTCTCAGAATTACAACCTGAGAAAAGAACTTCTAGATTATCTAGAAGGCCTTTTTGGGGTGGGCACATTTGACATAACAACGGTGGCTCGGATAGTTGGAAAATATTTGAAATATACCAAGGACACCTATAGGACGCACTTGCAATTTAACCATAGATACGAGTGTCCTCTCACAATTCCAGAGAGTGAGTGGAGAGCACTCATCCATGATGGAAAAGAGAAAAGGGAAAAGAAAGAAGGAAAAATTCTAACTGGACCTGCAAGGTAAATTACAACTTTAGTTCAATAGCTTTAATTTTCTCTATTTCTAAAATAAAAGTGTGCTACGTCATATCTGACTTCAATATTTTGATGATAGGTTTCCTGACACCTCAAAGACAACCAAAGCTAGGATTGAAAAAAGGGCCATCACAAGCTAGGCCAGGGCGGCTACTTGAAATTAGCTGCAAGAATTGTAAGTAGCTAAACATCTTATAATTAATTGTATCGCCTTCCAACGTTTTTGTAATCCTATCAAATAACATTAAAAATACACAATCATATGTAATGTAGGGTGATGACTTCGGAACAGAAACTACAGAGGAAGATAAAAATATCGCTTTCCATTTCGGCTATCAAGCCATAGTTGAACGTCATAGAAGCTTGGGGTAGGTCCCAAGATCCAGAATGCCTGATAAGGTAAAACGTTAACCTTTCAATCTCTTTGTTTCCGTCCATAAATTTAATGTCTAACAACTTTGTTTAAATCAAGGGAGCAACACTGCCGACGAGGAAAATAATCCAGTTGTAGAGCCAGATGTAGATGTTCCTCACGTGCAACCTGATCATTGTAGTGGGGACCAGGCCGACAATGCTACTATCAGTGAGGGCCGTGACGGTAATTAATTTCCACTTATAATTTTTTCTAATTATACTTTGATGGTTGTCCTTATAACGTTTTTTGTTTAAATGACAGAGAATGTTTCCCTTGAGGATCTTACCACCAGAGAGGAAGACAGGGCAACAGTCCCAACGGCGACAACTGGTGCACCAGGTAAATAATCTCATTGCAATTTTTTTTATTAATACTACCGAACTAGTTCAATGATATTTAAAAACTGACAATTAAAATTTAATATTATCTGTTTTTGTAGGCGATGCCCCGTCACTGGATGAGACCAGACATCGTGACTACGCAACTAGGTCAACAGTGCGGGTCGAAAGGCACGAAATAGGAGCAGAGCATGATGATATTGATGATGTAATTAGGAGCTTTAGAAATAGGAAGAAGAAAAAGAAAATTTGATAATGTAAAATATTGTATTATTATAAGACAAACGTTACCATACTTGGAACGTTTTTTGCGTTATATTAAAAACTCATTTATCATACTATTTTTATGTCAAGCATTAATTGCAATGTTTCCTTGCGTACTTTTTGTTGAATTGTTTTTTTATTAGTTATTGAATATTTTTTTATGCTCATGAAAGTAAAAAATGAAATATAGATTGGGTATTGGGGAATTGAGAGTGATGTGAGGGGGGGGGAGGGGCCATAAGAGCTTCCACCTTCACGTGGTTGGCCATGTTTAGTAGAGAATAATTTATTGGAGCGATTTAATCTTGGAGCAAACCTCCCTCGATCCAGCGTAGCAACAAAAAAGTCACTGTTGACTTAGTTGCTATTCTTTCAGATCGTGGGAGGCTTGTTCCAAGTTCATGCGACTCCAATAAATTGTTCTTGAAACGAAGAGGAGCTTATTCAGGTATGTTTTGACATTTTCAACATATGTTCTAACATTATCATAATAATGCATCTTAGAGTAAAAAATACTACATCAATTACTTGTATTTATTGTATAGATAATTATGGATTTTGAATGACTTGGCAGCGTAGGTACAAATCCTCTTGCATCATGAGCAATACAACTTGTCAACCAGGGTCATGTCCAGGATATTTTTTCTTGTGCGCTTGACCAGGTTCGTAATGTCACGTTTTGTAAGTTCCTTTACAGTTCATAATTCAATATTAAGCTTGTTCATGATTATTATATAGGTTTTTTGTATGTGTTTTTTCATCTATTTGATTGTAAGCAACTCTGCATGTTTCCTGTTGTTCACTATGATTTCTCCATTTACCACTCCCAGGATGAATTTGACTTTATTGTTACATAGGTTACTTTATTGTTACTATGATTTCTCCATTTACGATTTCATAGGTTACATCATGTAAAATTGTCAATCTCAAATTGGTGATGAGCTTTAGTTCTCCATATTTGGGGCTTTTCTGATATTTTCTCCCTCATGTCATTCTTGCATCACCTCATTGTTTGAGCATGCCAATTTTCTACCACTTGTACCAATTGGCACATGTCAATCTCTGAGTGGTGCCACATGTCACCTATTTTCGGCCCACTTGACCACCTGAAAAACTCAAATCCACACACCATGTGTCTTTATCATGGAGTGCCACATGTCCTAGATATTTTAGATGCTAACATCATGCTTCTAATGTGTTATGTCAACCAATCATAGTGGTCCATGTGGCCTTATGCCATGTCACCAGTCTGGAAGAGAGATTTGAGCCTTTTCTTTTCATGAATTTTCTATTATAATTTTTTTTCTTCAGGACGGGAAATCCCTTTTGCAATAGATGGGGATTTTCCCATTTCCTTGTAGTCATCTCCTAGGACACCCTTCAGGCCATCATCTAAGAGGAAATCTACAACTCTCTATTGTTGCCCTCTTTCCCTTCAATTATGAACTTCTAGAAGACCAGTTAGGGCACTCTTCTAGCCCTTATCCCATTGCTTCATCATTGTATCAAATTCTCCCACAGGCTACTTCTATTTTTTGTCCACTTAAAGGAAGAAAACACTACCCTAGGGTGAGGTTGCTCCTCAAATATGCCTACTGCACTTATGGACCAACCAGCAATATGAACGTTTCCCTTACTTATGGAGACACCCCCTATGCTACTGCACATTCAATTCCAAGAGCTACTTGCTAAGGAACACTCCTACACTATGCCTAACGACCCTCCAAATAGCCCCTCTAACTATTGTTGTATCAACCTCCCTTTTTGGTCTTTTAGAAAAAGGTGACCCTCACACCATCAAGCACATAATGCTATCACAAGACTTAAACCCAATCCTACATTTTTTCTCCATAAAATTCTCTTCCAATTCCTTAAAATGTGATTTGTATTTTTTGAAGAACTCGACCCTGGTTAGGGCACCTATCCCTGCTCAAATCCACCCTTCCTCCCACCTGTAAGCCTTCTTCTTTATGTGTTCTTGTTGGAGACAATTTTGGCCTAGTTGTGGCTTTTAAGTACCTCTAATGGCCTTGCTACAGGATAGTAGCACATTTATATTTGTAAATGAAAATGAGCAGAAATAACATGGACCTACTTTTCCCCAAGGAATAAGGTTCAGACTTGGACTTCTCCTCCTAGCCATGATAGTCCATGGTGAGTAGAATGGAATGGTTAGAGATGCTTTTCTGTTGCGCAACAATTTGGGACCTTGCCTAGTCTTGAAATTTAAATGACATTGGGGCTATGGTAGCATCCTACTCTGCCTCTTGGGCCTTGGTACTGATGCATACAGTAAAATTGATCATATAAACTAACCAAGCCCTCTACAACCATATTTACAATATCTTTTGTTCTTTGGAAAAATATACCTCTGGCAGAAACTAAATTATTTATAAGGCTAATTTCTGGTCCTGGAAACATTGTATCATTGAATACGAATGTACTGTCTACCACCTTATCCAATGGCTGGAGTTTAAAAACTCAATCTATGAATTTTTGTAATTAACAATGGGCTTGGAAAATTAACCAAGGAATGAGAGATGATCTCAAGCTAATCAACTGGAATTGTATTCCATAAAGGGCCTACGCAAATTCTTTACCATACAAAAAGTAAAATCAGAATGGGATGTGGTTCATAGACCCTATTGGAGGTCATTCCAGTAGGTTATAAGACTAAAAGGGACTTCCTTCGAAATTCTTCCATTTACAACTATTTTATATTTATGAATATATACAAGGGCCAAACCTTGTTTCCATGGTTTAGAGGACCTTGAATCCCGATGGCTGCACCGAGATTGCCAGTAGTAGAAGGGTGCTACAAGTTTCCATGACTCAACTGTCTTCCTATGGATAGAGATGCATCGATAAAATAAATTACATGGTAGGATTCTACTCTTAGTCCAGTACATCCAATCTAATTAAATTCAGTTTGTTATTAATTTGAACCCTTTTGTTTTGGATTTTTTAGCATCTTACAGAGATCGCTGGGTTGTTAAGCACAAGGCCATGGCTAGCTCAACCATTACCTTCTATCACTCTCGAGATCTGTTAGGTCCCTATATTACTAGTATAGTCCCTTATTGTTGTTAGTGTAACCCCCTTATTGCTATTATTGTACCCTTGTAAACCCCATATTGTTATTATTGTGCCCTTAAATTATTATTATTAGGTCGGCTACGATTACATTGTGGCCCCACTAGGATTACATTATGGCCCCATGGATTCCTATATATAGAAAGGAGGTTTTCTAAGTTGTACCATCCAAGAATTTTTCATTTATGTAATTTATTGAAGGTTGCCCCCTCGAAGTGGCTTATTTATAAGGCATTGATATCTCTTTTCTTCTATTTTTGGAGCTTGTTACACAACATTTGGTATTAGAGCTTTGGATTCTAGGGTTTTGCTGCTCTAAACAGGTCATCGTGGAATTTTAGATATAACATTTTTTCTATGAAGGTTAAGAATCTGAAAATTTTAGGGTTCGAAGCCGAAATCCTGAGGAAACTCGTCAAAAAATTTCATATCTTGGTTCACAATATTTTTGGATATATGATCTGTGGAAGGTAGTGCTTTTTCAAGCTCCCGAATTTCATCTCAAAGAGGTGATCGTGGAAAAATATTCATAACTCTCTCTATGAGCATCGGATTGGACTGCCGTGAAAAGTGGTCACAATTAAAAGGATTGTATTTTATTTTCTATCAATTTCAGAGCCGAAGGACGAAACAGTGACACCTGAAAAGTCATACAAGTTCGCTCTACTGAACCAATCCATAATTAGGTCATTGTGGGAGATTGGACACAACTTTGTCTTGGAGAATCCAAATCAGGTCAGACCCATGGCATTCAAAAGAGAATTCAGAGGGCTACATCGGTACTAAAATTTAAATATTTAAATATTTCAATCACAGAGATAATCCAATTTCAATATCGAGCTCCTCAAAAGCAAGAAAAAGGTGTGTATTGTTTTTCTGAATTACATAAGTCTTGTTTGAAGAGTCAATTTGAATTGATTCCAAGGTAATATTGTAGAATAGATATTAGTATTGGGTTCTAAAATATGCCCCGTAAAAATAATTCAACACCTATTAAGCCTTCATAAGGCTCTACTATGACTCATGAAGATGAAGAATTGCAACATGATCTATCAAAATTACAAGAGCAAGTGCACCAAATTGTGCTCTCACAAAGAGCAACAAAAAATGAAATGGAAGTTTTGAAGAAAGGCGTGGAAGCTAGCATGGAAGCTAAGATGAATGACATGAAAGACAACATGGAAAAAATGAAGAATGATCTAAAAGCAGACATGGAAGGTTTGACAAAGTTGATACAAGAAATGTTTAATAATGGTGAAAAGATAGTAGAAGAAACTCATGATGAGAACAAAATAAATGTTAATCATGATTTCATAAACTCTAATGTTGGTGGGAAGAACCACCATATTCCAAAAATGGATATGAGGAAGTTTGATGGAAAGGATCCTGTAACATGGATACTACAAATGGAGCAATATTTTGATCTCCATAACGTGAAAAACACACAAAAGGTATGCATTGCAACTTTACATTTAGAACAAAATACATTTGTATGGCATCTATGGCTTTGCTCCAGTAAAAAAATTGTCACTTGGTCAATTTTTACGGAGGAAATGATAGCAAATTATGAGGATACAAAGAGCAACACCTTCTTTAGCCAATTGATAAATCTCAAACAAAAGGGCTTAGTGGGGGAGCACATTAAGGACTTCCAAAAATTGAATATAAGGGTAACTGATATTCCAGAGGAACACACGATTGATATCTTCATAGGCACTTTAAAGGATAACATACAACATGAATTTCACATTTTGGAACCTGATTCATTGGAGAAGGCATTAAGGTTGGCAAGAAAAATTGAATGTAAAATTATGGCGACAAGGAAGCCTACCACTCACTTCTATAAAGAAGGAAGTGTTGCTATGCCTAGATTTCCATAACCTACATGGTTGACACCACAAAAATCGGAAGAAAAAAGAGAAAAAGGGCTTTTCTACAGCTGCGATAGAAAATACACTAAAGGTCATAAGTGTGCTAAGAAGAAATTATTTTACATAGATTGTGAAGAGGAAGAAGAAAATGAACAAGAAGAGGATATACACCAGGAACCATCCATAGAAGGGGAAGAAATGAATCCGACCATATCATGTAATGCATTGGCAAGAATTACCACTCCTAAATATCTCAAGATAGAAGGACATATCAAGAAGAAAAAGGTAATAGTGGTGATTGATTCAGGTAGCACCCATAATTTTATTCATTGTAAGGTAGCAAAGGAATTAAATTGTTTCCTATACCCAGGACCAAAATGTCAAGTGATGGTTGCAAAAGGAGGAAATATAAATTGCTCTGGAAAATGCCATAATATCAAGCTAACCATGGGGGAATATGTATTGACTAGTCCAATGCTTTCCATTCCTATGGGAGGTGCTGACGTTGTACTAGGAGTACAATGGTTACAATATTTGGGGACAATATCTTTTAATTTTCAAGAACTTTTCTCGAAATTTTTTTCGTAAGGAAAGGAAGTCAAATTACGGGGTATTGCAGGGAAGCCGAGAAAGATAATAAGCTCTAATGTCATGATAAAGCTTCTGAAGAAATAAAAACGAGGCGTAATTGCACAATTATGCTCACTAGAAGTTCCAACATCAAAATCATCTATTTCTGCAGATCTCCAACAAGTCTTAGACAATCATTCCAAGGTGTTTGAAACTCCCAAAGGACTCCCACCTATTCGTGATCATGATCATGCTATTCATTTGATTCCATGAAGTGTTCCTCCAAATATCAGGCCTTATAGATATCCTTATGTCCAAAAGAACGAAGTTGAAGAACCACCATATTCCAAAAATGGATATGAGGAAGTTTGATGGAAAGGATCCTGTAACATGGATACTACCGATGGAGCAATATTTTGATCTCCATAACGTGCAAAAAACACAAAAGGTATGCATCGCAACTTTACATTTAGAACAAAATACATTTGTATGGTATCGATGGCTTTGATCCCGTAAGAAAATTGTCACTTGGTCAATTTTTATGGAGGAAATGATAACACATTATGAGGATACAAAGAGCAACACCTTCTTTAGCCAATTGATAAATCTCAAACAAAAGGGTTTAGTGGGGCAACACATTGAGGACTTCCAAAAATTGAACATAAGGGTAACTGATATTCCAGAGGAACACAAGATTGATCTCTTCATAGGAACTTTAAAGGATAACATCCAACATGAAGTTCACATTCTAGAACCTGATTCATTGGAGAAGGCATTCAGGTTGGCAAGAAAAGTTGAATGTAAAATTATGGCGACAAGGAAGCCTACCACTCAATTCTATAAAGAAGGAAGTGTTGCTACGCCTAGATTTCTACAACCTACAAGGTTGACACCACAACAATTGGAAGAAAAAAGAGCAAAAGGGCTTTGCTACAGTTGTGATAGCAAATACACTAAAGGTCATAAGTGTGCTGAGAAGAAATTATTTTACATAGATTGTGAAGAGGAAGAAGAAAATGAACAAGAAGAGCATATACACCAGGAACCAACCCTAGAAGAGGAAGAAATGAATCCGACCATATCGTGTAATGCACTGGCAGGAATTACCACTCCTCAAACTCTCAAGATAGAAGGAAAATCAAGAAGAAAAAGGTAATAGTGTTGATTGATTCAGGTAGCACCCATAATTTTATTCATTGTAAGGTAGCCAAGGAATTAAATTGTTTCCTATACCCAGCACCAGAATGTCAAGTGATGGTTGCAAATGGAGGAACTATAAATTCCTCTGGAAAATGCCATAATATCAAGCTAACCATGGGGGAATATGTATTGACTAGTCCAATGCTTTCCATTCCTATGGGAGGTGCTGATGTTGTACTAGGAGTACAATGGTTACAATCATTGGGGACGGTAGCTTTTAATTTTCAAGAACTTTTCTTGAAATTTTTTTCAGAAGGAAAGGAAGTTGAATTACGGGGTATTGCGGGGAAGCCAGGAAGGATAACAAGCTCTAATGTCATGACAAAGCTTCTAAAGAAAGAACAGCGAGGCGTAATTGCACAATTATGCTCACTAGAAGTTCCAACATCAAAATCATCTATTTCTGCAGATCTCCAACAAGTCTTGGACAATCATTCCAAGGCGTTTGAAACTCCCAAAGGACTCCCACCTATTCATGATCATGATCATGCTATTCATTTGATTCCAGGAAGTGTTCCTCCAAACATCAGGCCTTATAGATATCCTTACTTCCAAAAGAGCGAAATTGAACGTATGATTGCAGAAATGTTAGACGCGGGTATAATTCAACCTAGTCAAAGTTCTTTCTCTGCTCCTGTAGTATTGGTACACAAGAAGGATGGATCATGGTGAATGTGTCCGGATTATAGGGAGTTCAATAAGCTCACCATTAAAGATAAATTTCCCATTCCTGTGATTGATGAATTATTGGATGAATTACATGGAGCAATTTATTTTACCAAGTTGGATCTTCGTTCAGGATATCATCAAATTAGAATGAAGACTGAAGATATTCCAAAACAACATTTCAAACTCATGAGGGTCATTATGAATTTTTGGTCATGCCTTTTGGCCTTACCAATGCACCTTCTACATTTCAAGGGTTGATGAATTCCATTTTCAAACCCTTCCTCAGAAAATTTGTGCTAGTATTTTTTGATGATATACTAATCTATAGCAGGTCTTGGAAGGATCATGTTGAACATGTTGACAGGGTGCTCAAACTATTGCAGGAGAAACAATTATATGCAAAAACATCCAAATGTTTCTTTGGAGTACAAGAGGTGGAATATCTGGGTCATATTATATCTCACGAGGGTGTGAAAGTAGACCCTAACAAAATTAAAGCTATTAAGGAATGGAAAGTCCCCAAGACAATAAAGCAGTTGCGAGGATTTCTCGGGTTAACAGGCTATTATCGCAAGTTTGTTAAGAATTATGGGAGAATAGCAGCTCCTCTAACAACATTATTGAAGAAAGATGCATTTTCATGGACTCCTGAAGCAACTAAGGCCTTTGAACATCTTAAAGAGGCAATGTGCCTAGCACCGGTCTTAGCTACGCCAGACTTCTCAAAAACCTTTATTGTGGAATGTGATGCCTCAGGAAATGGAATTGGTGCAGTTTTAATGCAGGAAGGAAGACCCATTGCTTTTGAAAGTCGTCCAATCAAAGGAAGGTATTTACAGAAACCTATTTATGAGAAGGAAATGTTAGCAATACTGCATGCACTAAAGAAATGGCGAACTTACCTAATGGGAAGACACTTCAAGGTAAAAAGTGATCATGATAGTCTTAAACACTTTTTGGAACAAAGACTATCTTCAGAAGAGCAGCAAAAATGGGTCACAAAGATGTTGGGTTATGACTTTGAAATAATCTGCAAAAAATGAAAGCTTAATGTTGTTGCAGATGCACTCTCAAGAAAGAATGAAGAGGTGGAAGCATTGCTTTGTGCCATTTCTATTATCCAACCAGATTGGATAACCGAAGCAAGAGATGAATGGAAGAAGGACAAAGATGTATGGACACTTATTCAAAAGTTGCAGCAAGATCCTAGTACATCTGATACATTTAGTTGGAAAAATGATTCCTTATGGTACAAAGATCGCTTATATCTTTGTAAGAATTCCCAACTAAACAAAATATTCTTCTGGAATTTCACACTTCTCCTTTAGGAGGACACTCAGGATTTTTAAAAACTTACCACAGGGTGAAGAAAGAATTTTTTTGGGATGGCCTTAAATCTGATATTCAAAAGTTTGTGGCGGAATGTTTGGTTTGCCAGCAGAATAAAGTGGAAACAATTAAGACCCCGGGACTTCTACAACTTTTATCCATTCCAAGTCAACGTTGGGAGGAGATTTCAATGGATTTTATCACAGGTTTACCTAAGTCCGAAGGAAAGAGTGTCATCATGGTGGTAGTTGATAGAATTACTAAGTATGCACACTTTTGTGCATTATCTCATCCATTTAAAGCAAGTACAGTTGCTGCTACATTTATGGACACAATTCAAAAGTTACATGGAAGCCCAAGGGTTATTGTGAGCGACAGAGATCCCATTTTTACGGGAAATTTTTGGACGGAGTTATTTTCTTGTTTGGGTACTCAATTAGCTCATAGCTCATCTTATCATCCTCAATCTGATGGTCAAACCGAGATAGTAAATAAATGTTTGGAAGGATATCTTTGTTGTTTTGTATCTGATAAACAAACACAATGGGTCAAGTGGTTACCTCTCGCTGAATGGTGGTATAACACTTCCTTCCATACTGCAGCGAAAATGACCCCATTTATGGCACTTTATGGATATCATCCACCATCCATCACATCATATTTAAGGGAAAATTCAAAGGTTCAAGCAGTGGAAGATCACATCGAGCATCAGCAAGAAGTTCTCCAACTCTTAAAGGATAACCTGAATTTGGCACAAAACCAAATGAAACAACAGGCAGATCAACATCGCAGCGAGAGAAGTTTTGATGTAGGAGATTGGGTATTTTTACGGCTACAACCATACAAACAAATGTCCCTCAAGCAAGCTAAGAAGGATAATAAATTATCGCCAAAGTACTATGGTCCTTACAAGGTGTTGCAAAACATTGGTACTATGGCATACAAATTGGAGCTTCCTGCTTCTTCACGAGTGCATCCAGTTTTCCATGTTTCATGCTTAAAGAAGGTTATAGGTGAAAATCTTCCATTTCAAACAATATTGCCAAAACTTGATGAGGAAGGAAAAATCATATTGGAACCAGAAGCGGTCATGGAAACAAGAACTCGACAACTACGGAATCGATCAATTTCAGAGTATCTCATCAACTGGAAGAACTTACCCACTGAAGATTCTACATGGGAGGATGAGAATTTTATACAGAAGCACCCAGAGCTACTCAAGCGTTGAGGACAACACTTTTTTGAAGGAGAGGGGCATGTTAGGTCCCTATATTACTAGTATAGTCCCTTATTGTTGTTAGTGTAACCCCCTATTGTTATTATTGTACCCTTGTAACCCCCATTTTGTTATTATTGTGCCCTTAAATTATTATTGTTAGGTCGGCTAGGATTACATTGTGGCACACTAGGATTACATTATGGCCCCATGGACTCCTATATATAGAAAGGAGGTTTTGTAAATTGTATCATCCAAGAATTTTTCATTTATGTAATGTATTGGAGGTTTCCCCCTCGAAGTGGCTTATTTCTAAGGTGTTTATATCTCTTTTCTTCTATTTTTGGAGCTGGTTACACAAAAAGATCTCCTTTCTTCTTCAAGCCAACATATATTTTTTCTGCAAGCTACTATTCTTGCCTCCTTGATGTTGTATTTATTTATCTTTAGCGAACTATCTGCCTTCCACTTCCCAATGGTCTTCTCATGCTGCTTCAACTACCAATGCTCATGCCTTTTCATTTTCAAATTCTGTCATTCCTTTCCATCTTGGAATCCATATCTTCACAATGATTCCTCTTATGCATCATGACCTTCCCGCTTCTACTAGCATGCATTTTCCTCAACATGTCCTTTGGACTCCCTTGTACACATGCATACAAATTTCCTCTTGATCATTTATATTTCTCTCATGCTATATTCTATGACATTTATATTTTATTGTTAATGAAACATTATGCATCGACATGTGTGATAATGCTCCCTTATCTGCAATGCCTTGCATTTTCTAGTTGTAGCATGAAACGCCTCTAATAATTTACCATGTTCGTCTATGTAGCATTGGTGCAATGACTTCGTTTTGCTGTAGAAAAACATGAATGAAATATATATAATTGTTGCAAGTAGCATTTTTTGTTTTTAAATTACATCTAAGTAGATAGATATGGTAGTTCAATACTTTATTTCACAAATTTATTAATATGATATTCTATTTTTCACTAGGGTTTGGAGCATAAAACTTGGAGGACTAAATAGGGGAGTGTCTAGCTACTAGGAGCAATGGCTTACTGTGCACCTCAACAGCTATCACAATGTCTTCCAAAAATTGTTCCTAAACTGACTGAGGTTTGGATCAATGAAGAAATATTGAAGTAAACTTTGAGATTGCTTGGGGTTATAAACTATCACAATCTTTGTTTTACCTAATTATCTTATTCTTTTGGTTCAGTAATCTAATTATTTGTCATGGACATTGCAGGTTTTAATAGACACACACCCAAGGGTTCAATCCACTGCTCAAATGGATTTACAATAGGTAACATTCCTTGTATCCTAGTGTCAATTCCAATCGTCTCTATTTTGTTCAATATTTATTGCTTATTGCTCTATTCAAATAATTGTTATTTGAATGGTGCTAACTGCATCAACAGGTTAGCAGTGTAATCAATGACCCTGAAATATCTGCACTAGTTTCAACATTACTCTTGAGTATCTTAGATCCCAATGAATACACAAAGCATTCCCTTGACATTCTTCTGCAGGTATTTTTTAAAGTTTTGTGTCAGGCCTTATATACCCTTTTTTATGAGATTTGATGTTGTTTACTTATTACCAGCATCTTGTAATCCTTTATCTTTTACCATCATTGCAGACAATGTTTGTCAATACTATTGATGCTCCATCACTAGCATTGTTGGTGCCTATAGTCCACCACAGTCTTAGGGAAAGAAGTGTAGATACTAAAAAGAAAGCAGCCCAGATTGTTGGAAACATGTGTTCTTTGGTAATAGAGCCAAAGGATATGCTATCATATATAAGCTTGATGCTTCCTGAAGTGAAGCAGGTATTGGCAGAATCTTTTTCCATGTATGTGTCTTATTGAGATATTTTGTTCAGACATTTTTAATTAATTTAAATTCTGCACAGGTTCTTGCAGACCCTATACCAGAAGTATGTGTTGTTGCAGCTAGAGCTCTTAGGTCACTCATAAAGGGCATGGGTGAAGAGAACTTCCCGGATCTAGGGCCTTGGTTACTAGAGACTCTGAAATCAGATAACATCAATGTTGAGCGATCGAAGCTGCACAGGGCTTGAGTGAGGTAATTGAAATTATGCTAAAAAAATCTTTAATATCACTTTCTGGCATGAAAGAGATTTTTCTATATATTTATAGTTTACTACTGAAAAATTTGGTGCCTTTAGGATGGTATTACATTATTTTCATTTTGGCATTTTGAAGAGTCACATCGAAGCAAAGAAATTGTAAACCAATAAGCACTTTTGGTTCTCTCCATCTTATTTTCAACAGTTGAGTGTGGCCTCATCTTATGTTATTTGATATTAATGCAAGAAGATTTGAAATTGAAGAGGTCTCTTTCTTCATTGCTTCTCTTTGAATTTAATGCTTATGCACGTGGAGTTCTGTACCAGTTTTAGTTAACTGCAATTTATTTCCTAATGCTTCATTATTCCTGACTGCAACTAGTTTTATTAATTCAACTATTCCTTTTTATAGTAACTACCTTTCATGTTGGAAAAAGTATTCTAAAAATTTATCTTCTCTTTCTTCCCCTTACATAACTTTTCCTGTGTACATGGATCATTATGGTCCTGAGTTGGAACCCATTTATTCCTATAAAATGGACAAACAATTTTATTTTAAATTTGATTTATATTTCGGTGTCAGAAAGCTATTTATATGAGGTCTATCTCATCATTTTATAAAATAACTATTAAGAGAACTAGTAACTTCTGAGACATGAGCAAAAACAACATGATCAGTGACTGGACTTGTACACAATGTTGGCTGGCTTTCTGATGGTGCTAGACTGCACTATGGTTAATTCTGATAAATTGTATGTGACTGAAATGTGTTAATGGAATACATCAACGTGCCTTCATTTTTCTGAAATAGTGCATAGTTTTTGCACTCATCAGTGGGATGCCCAATCCCATTCCATTTTTCTTCCTTATTCACTGTAAGAGAATTAAGGCTATTCTTGTCATGTAAATTTGAAAACCTAAAAGTAGATGCTTCTTGTCCACTGTTATTATTCAGTTGGAAACATGGCACTGCATCATTTGTAAACCATCGTTCATCATAGTTAATACTTTGTCAACGCAAGTGTTCTGATCTGAATATATTAATAGTTTATTTCCTGAAGGCATCCCTTCATAAATCTTGATGTCCGTTACACTAAGCTCATCATCGTTTGGAAACTTCATAGTGGATCCTATAATATTCTTAATAGTGGATCGTTTGGTCTTTTTTCTTGTGATTGAGGTTGATATGTGCTGTAAGGAATCACTACAAGAGGTGTATGAAGAGTCCTTTCTGACATAATTATCTTTACCTCCCTGCATATTTGAAATTGGATGGATGTTACTATCAGAAAGAGTATTCCCTTCCTTGGGAAGTCCATCCCGTTCTCTGAGATTTAGCTGACTTCTTAGACCTTCAGAACTGCTACCTCTAGCCATGGTGTCTTCTTTAGGATTTTCCTCCCGTTTAGGGGGATACAGTCATTTCCATGCTTTCTCCTTTGCTTCAACCTTTCTTATACCTTGCTTTTCAAGCTTGAGATTATGATAAATTTTACTTGACTTGTTTTTCTTGCCACTATTTCAGAATTCATCCCATTTTTTTCTTCTTATATGTTACGACATTTAAATTCTTCTAATTTTCTGATTTTTTCTGCGTGTTGCTTTTCTAGCATCCTCCAAGACTTTGCTTGCTTCTCCCAAAAGTCTGCATAGTTTTCCCAAAAAAATTCTTTCATTGGTTCCATTTTTCAAAATTTCAAATACCATCTCGACTGGCAAGACTTTTGATCTGATACCATTTTAGAGTGCTAGGGTAATTTTTCTTGAGGGTTTCTCACACAATTAGGTATTTTTCAAAATTTTCCTCTTAAAAATTCACAAGGTAAAAAATTTATTAAAGCCATAGTCAGTAATTCATAAGATAACACTTTAATACAGAATATGTTTCCCAGTCAACAATGTAACAAACAATTCATTTTAGTCGCAAAGTTTCAATATTAACTGAGCTTGAGCAACCAGATAATATAATTAATCATGCAGTCTATAATCACACAGAAATTTGATACTTTTAATGTCACGGCTACACTATATAATACAACTATATAAAATGTTAAAAACCATATCGTGTTCTAAAATGCTAAAAATCAGATCCTCTAGATCTTGTTGGCATCTTGTGCAGGATCACCATTTAGTTCTGCTTTAGGGACAACTCCATTTGCATGCTACACTTCTTCGTGACTCATGTATTTTATTTTAGCACAGGTATGATTACTTCACTTTGGCCTCTACAACATAGCTTGTACCACAGTGTACCCTTCAAGACTCTACATTCCGCTTCAGGACCCTCCTCTTACAGTGAGAATGCTAGGGCTTCATCCTGAGGTGTGCTAGATTTATGCGAGGGTCATCCATTTGAATCTTCCAAACTCTTTGACGTTCACTCATGCAATCTGACACAACTTCATATTTTCTTTCATGCATATGTGTTCGAGTTTAGAATTATAGATTAGCGCATGGTTAATTGCTACGAAGTGTTGATTGTGGTACTATACAGTTACAGTAGTAATGGATTTTTGTTTTGAAAGGAAATCCTTATGTAATCCCCTCTCCTTCCTCGACACATATGCATAGAGGGCAGCTATTCTGAGTTAGTTAATTTGATTTGAACCCATGATCAATGCCTTCCCCATAAGAACCATGCGTTGGGTGGATGTTCAACCAGTTATTCTAACTGTTGGATCTTATAGTGTTTGTTGATAGATACATATCCATAAGGTTTTTTACTCCATATGACCATGGCCTTGACTGTTAGAAGAAATGGACTTCCTCCATTTTGTGTTACTACCAATGATATATGGTAGGTTCCTTTGAGAATTGGTCACTCCCTGTAGGATATCATCCACCACTGGATCAGTTCATTCACAATGGTTGATGAAGCTGAGGGCAAGCCCATATCTGAGCCTCCTTGTTTGTCCCTATAGAAGGCCTTAACATCCTCTCTGTCCTCTCTGTTTTACTGAGCACTTAGATTTCCAGTCTCAATCATCTTTATTGTCCGTGCACATTCTCTTCTCTTACACTCTCTCATAAATAGACATTTAGCAATTAGTTTCTTGTTTTCTTGCAGACCTTAATATTTTTATGTTTTCGGCATTGTTCAAGGAGATGCTTTTACACTTCTACTTTGTACCTGAACTAGATGTGCTATCTTAGTCCCTTTTACCTACTTTTGTGGTCATTTTTTGGACATTAATACAATTATCTTGTATTATTTTACATGGCAGCATTTTTTAAGTGTTGTTCTTATGCAACAGTTGGTGGAGATGTATGAAACTTTTATTATTTAACTATAGGTTGTGGAACTAAAACAATTGATCTTTTTTTCTTGTTTTCTTTCATATAACTCGCATCCTTTAACAACACAACAGTTATGGCATAAACACTTATTTTTTGTATGGCTAAATTTTTTGTGTGCTTGTATAGTCCTGCATATTTCTAATTAGAGCACATGTAAATATGATTTCAAATGAAGTATTTTCCCCGATGGAACTCATGGGATTTTTATTTACACATCTAGACAGATACCCAACTTGGAGATTATATAGGTATAAACTGCATACATTAAACTTGGAAATGTGCTAAAGTACATAAGAAAGGTGTAAATCATTGAAATTTGAATTTTTTTCCTCCCTTTTATAGCCATTGTTGTTCCGATATGGTTGAGATTTTATTTTAGATGGTTATCATATGTACCAGGTGCTAGCTGCACTAGGTAGGGAACACTTCGAGACGGTTCTTCCAGATATCCTTCGAAATTGTTCTCATCAGAAGGCATTTGTTCAAGATTGTCACCTCACTCTTTTTAAGGTAATTTATTGAATTTATCATACAGTGAGGACTGTGCTAAAATATAACATGTAATCCATATGTTCATCAATATTTTGTGTTCTGATAACTCTCATGTGTTCAGTATTTTTCGAGGTCTTTGGGGCCCACCTTAAAAATTATTTTCCCCGTGTATTGCCAACGATACTAGATGGTATGTAAATTTTTCTATGAAGCAGTTATCTTTTAGTCTTCCTTTTAAAAATGTGATACTAAATTCATTGTTTGAATTACAGGCCTTGCAGATGAGAATGAATATGTATGTGATGCTGCCTGAAAAGAATCTCTGGAACTTGTGCCCAATCTCCCGTTGGAATCTCTGTACGTGATGACATAAAAGCGGGAGATAAGCCCATTATAACTTGTGATTTTTTTTAAATATTTGTAAGGTGTTGTCGGAAGACCGACGCCTTGAAGTGTTGGAAGACCGATGCCTTGAAGTTGGAACAATTTGGCATCGGTATTGCGACGAATTTTTTTTTTTTTTTAGTTTAAACTTTTTCCAATCTTCCGACGCTTTCTGACACAAATTCAGTATTGCGACACTTCCACAAAGCGTCGGTCTTGTGACACTTCTACAAAGCATCGGTATTCTGACACTTCGGTAAAGAGTCAGTATTGCGACACTTCTGCAAGGCGTCGATATCGCGACACTTCGGCGAAACGTCAGTATTGCGACACTTATGAAAGGTGTCGGTATTGTGACACTTCAGAAAAACATCGGTATTGTGACACTTCTGCAAAACGTTGGTATTGCAACACTTCACAAGCGTCGCTATTGTGAAGCTGTGTAAGCATTGGTATTGCGACACTTTTGCAAACGTCAGAAAACGTTTCTCTCTTCCGACACTTTATTGAAGTGTCGGAATTGCGACGTAATGGATAACCACGTTTTTTCCGGCCTTAGACTATCTCTCTTGCGACAACTATGTGTTGGAATAGTGACGAAGTGGTCGTCGGAAATTGGGCCAAATTTACTAGTGTTGACACACTATCAACTTGCTCTTCCAAAATCTCTTTCAGTTTCTCAAACTGTAGTTTTTGGACATTAATTTTCCTTGCCTCTCTCTTCATGGCTTCTATTTCATGATTTGCTAACTTCAACTGTTCTTCAAGGACCTCAAACTTTGTTGTTTCAATAATTTTATCCTTTCCTTTCTTTTGCTTAATGACTGGATCTTCTTTTGCAGGTGATGATAGGTCAATGATATTAGGTGGTGCCTGGATAATGTCAGCAACCTTATGAAATTATTTACTACTTTCAAAGACCTTTATAGCATGTCTTGTGATGGATTTCCTAGCCTTAAACATAAAACCTACATCCTCACCTTCAAACTCTAACTTCTTTGCTTATTTAGCTTTCTTGAGCTTCTTTCCTCTCTCATCTATATCCTTATCTTGGACTATGGGAGTCTCTTCAATATCAATAGCATGTAGAATGTCTTCTAAATTTCCTTTAGCTACTGTTTTACTCCTTGTAATTCTTTTGCTACCATGTTTACTCACATTTTTCTCTTGTTTTGCAGGTTTGATCATAGTTGACTTTTGTTTTGCAGGTGAAACAACAGGTGTATCAAGTTTCCACAATTTCTCTGTTTCCATGATTACTGGTTCACTTTTTTTTGCCCCTATTGGTTCATTTTGTTTTGCCACTGAAGGTGATGTTATACCTCTTGGTTTACGAGTTCTTTTAGGGGTGATGGCATCCACTTCAAAACCACTAACAGACAGAAAAGAAGACCAATCTCTGCCTAGTATTTTTAACTCATATAAAACCATCAACTTTATTAAACCATGATGAAAAAGTGAGGTTTCACTTCCATCAAATTTAGCTTGAACTTTATTTTCCATTTTTTCTAAAATTCTGTATAAATAAAAAGGTAGATCAAGATATTTCTTACCAACAAAATGTAGCAGAATATTGAAGTGGTAAGAATAGACCTTATGATACCTCCCTTCACAAGTGAAGTATTTTTGAATGATTAGCAATAGCTTGTAGAAATTAACTTTCATGTAGCTATTTGGAATGAAATTTGTAAGGCCAAACTCACTATATTCTGGCTTGTTGTATTCTTTACATTCCTGCATGTTTAATTTGAAACCTTTAAACCATTGTTCTTTTCCTCTTGGAATTAATGTTACTGCTGCAATGGTATCTGGAGTTATAGTGAGGTTCAACATTCCCACTTTTGCAGCTGTCCCATTGAAATTTAGGGCGAACTCTTTAGAAACCTATACATGGCATCCTTGAAATATTTGGAAAAACTGTAAGCACCCTATTCTTTTGAAAACTTATGAAGTTGTTGGGTCTTCATTTATCAGGTTCATGTCTAATGGCTCATATCTAAGAGAGTGACCACCTTTGTTGGTATTCCTCTTTACAGCCATGGTAATTTTATGTCTTCTCTGCCTCTCTTGATCAGTGATACCTGCAAACTTTTGAAAATACCAGCCACAACTTGGGATCAGTGAAATTGCTGCATAACCAGCTCCAAAAACAGAAGAAAATAGATATAAACGCCTTAGAAATAAGCCACTTCGAGGGGGAAACCTCCAATACATTACATAAATGAAAAATTCTTCAATGATCCAATTTACAAAACCTCCTTTCTATATATAGGAGTCCATGTGGCCCTAATGTAATCCTAGTGGGCCACAATGTAATCCTAGCCAACCTAACAATAATAATTTAAGGGCACAATAATAACAAAATGGGGGTTACAAGGGTACAATAATAACAATAAGGGGGTTACACTAACAACAATAAGGGACTATACTAGTAATATAGGGACCTAACATGCCCCTCTCCTTCAAAAAAGTGTTGTCCTCAACGCTCGAGTAGCTCTGGGTGCTTCTGTATAAAATTCTCATCCTCCCATGTAGAATATTTAGTGGGTAAGTTCTTCCACTTGATGAGATACTCTGAAATTGATCGATTTCGTAGTTGTCGAGTTCTTGTTTCCGTGACCGCTTTAGGTTCCAATATGATTTTTCCTTCCTCATCAAGTTCTGGCAATATTGTTTGAACTGGAAGATTTTCACCTATAACCTTCTTTAAGCATGAAACATGGAAAACTGGATGCACTCGCGAAGAATCAAGAAGCTCCAATTTGTATGCCATAGTACCAATATTTTGCAACACCTTGTAAGGACCATAGTACTTTGGCGATAATTTATTATCCTTCTTAGCTTGCTTGAGGGACATTTGTTTGTATGGTTGTAACCGTAAAAATACCCAGTCTCCTACATCAAAACTTCTCTCGCTGCGATGTTGATTTGCCTATTGTTTCATTCGATTTTGTGCCAAATTTAGGTTATCCTTTAAGAGTTGGAGAACTTCTTTTGATGCTCGATGTGATCTTCCACTGCTTGAACCTTCGAATTTTCTCTTAAAGATGATGTGATGGATGGTGGATGATATCCATAAAGTGCCATAAATGGGGTCATTTTTGCTGCAGTATGGAAGGAAGTGTTATACCACCATTCAAGGAGAGGTAACCACTTGACCCATTGTGTTTGTTTATCAGATACAAAACAACGAAGATATCCTTCCAAACATTTATTTACTATATCAGTTTGACCATCAGATTGAGGATGATAAGATGAGCTATGAGCTAATTGAGTACCCAAACAAGAAAATAACTCCGTCCAAAAATTTCCAGTAAAAATGGGATCTCTGTCGCTCACAATAACCCTTGGGCTTCCATGTAGCTTTTGAATTCTGTCCATAAATGTAGTAGCAATCGTACTTGCTTTAAATGGATGAGATAATGCACAAAAGTGTGCATACTTGGTAAGTCTATCAACTACCACCATGATGACACTCTTTCCTTCGGACTTAGGTAAACCTGTGATAAAATCCATTGAAATCTCCTCCCAACATTGACTTGGAATGGATAAAGGGTGTAGAAGTCCCAGGGTCTTAATTGTCTCACCTTTATTCTGCTGGAAAACCAAACATTCTGCCACAAAATTTTGCATATAAGATTTAAGGCCATCCCAAAAAAATTCTTTCTTCACCCTGTGGTAAGTTTTTAAAAATCCTGAGTGTCCTCCTAAAGGAGAAGTGTGCAATTTCAAAAGAATATTTTGTTTTAGTTGGGAATTCTTACAAAGATATAAGCGATATTTGTACCATAAGGAATCATTTTTCCAACTAAATGTATCAGATGTACTAGGATCTTGCTGCAACTTTTGAATGAGTTTCCATACATCTTTGTCCTTCTTCCATTCATCTCTTGCTTCGGTTATCCAATCTGGCTGGATAATAGAAATGGCACAAAGCAATGCTTCCACCTCTTCATTCTTTCTTGAGAGTGCATCTGCAACAACATTAAGCTTTCCTTTTTTGTAAATTATTTCAAAGTCATAACCCAACATCTTTGTGACCCATTTTTGCTGCTCTTCTAAAGATAGTCTTTGTTCCAAAAAGTGTTTAAGACTATCATGATCAGTTTTTACCTTGAAGTGTCTTCCCATTAGGTAATTTCTCCATTTCTTTAGTGCATGCAGTATTGCTAACATTTCCTTCTCATAAATAGGTTTCTGTAAATACTTTCCTTTGATTGGACGAGTTTCAAAAGCAATGGGTCTTCCTTCCTGCATTAAAACTGCACCAATTCCATTTCCTGAGGCATCACATTCCACAATAAAGGTTTTTGTGAAGTCTGGTGTAGCTAAGACCGGTGGTAGGCACATTGCCTCTTTAAGACGTTCAAAGGCCTTAGTTGCTTCAGGAGTCCATGAAAATGCATCTTTCTTCAATAATGTTGTTAGAGGTGCTGCTATTCTCCCATAATTCTTAACAAACTTATGATAATACCCTGTTAACCCGAGAAATCCTCGCAACTGCTTTATGGTTGTGGGGACTTTCCATTCCTTAATGGCTTTAATTTTGTTAGGGTCTACTTTAACACCTTCGTGAGATACAATATGACCCAGATATTCCACCTCTTGTACTCCAAAGAAACATTTGGATGTTTTTGCATATAATTGTTTCTCCTGCAATAGTTTGAGCACCCTGTCAACATTTTCAACATGATCCTTCCAAGACCTGCTATAGATTAGTATATCATCAAAAAATACCAGCACAAATTTTCTAAGGAAGGGTTTGAAAATGGAATTCATCAACCCCTGAAATGTAGAAGGTGCATTGGTAAGGCCAAAAGGCATGACCAAAATTTCATAATGACCCTCATGAGTTCGAAATGATGTTTTTGGAATATCTTCAGTCTTCATTCTAATTTGATGATATCCTAAACGAAGATCCAACTTGGTAAAATAAATTGCTCCATGTAATTCATCCAATAATTCATCAATCATGGGAATAGAAAATTTATCTTTAATGGTGAGCTTATTGAGCCCCCTATAATCTAGACACATTCTCCATGATCCATACTTCTTGTGTACCAATACTACAGGAGCAGAGAAGGAACTTTGACTAGGTTGAATTATACCCGCCTCTAACATTTTTGCAATCATACGTTCAATTTCGATCTTTTGGAAGTAAGGATATCTATAAGGCCTAATTTTTGGAGGAACACTTCCTGGAATTAAATGAATAGCATGATCATGATCACGAATAGGTGGGAGTCCTTTGGGAGTTTCAAACACCTTGGAATGATTTTCCAAGACTTGTTGGAGATCTGCAGAAATAGATGATTTTGATGTTGGAACTTCTAGTGAGCATAATTGTGCAATTACACCTCGTTTTTCTTTCTTTAGAAGCTTTTTCATGACATTAGAGCTTATTATCTTTCCCGGCTTCCCTGCAATACCCCATAATTCGACTTCCTTTCCTTCTGAAAAAAATTTCAAGAAAAGTTCTTGAAAATTAAAAGCTACCGTCCCCAAAGATTGTAACCATTGTACTCTTAGTACAACATCAACACCTCCCATAGGAATGGAAAGCATTGGACTATTCAATACATATTCCCCCATGGTTAGCTTGATATTATGGCATTTTTCAGAGAAATTTATAGTTCCTCCATTTGCAACCATCACTTGACATTCTGGTGCTGGGTATAGGAAACAATTTAATTCCTTGGCTACCTTACAATGAATAAAAATATGGGTGCTACCTGAATCAATCAACACTATTACCTTTTTCTTCTTGATTTGTCCTTGTATCTTGAGAGTTTGAGGAGTGGTAATTCCTGCCAGTGCATTACACGATATAGTCGGATTCATTTCTTCCTCTTCTAGGGTTGGTTCCTGGTGTATATCCTCTTCTTGTTCATTTTCTTCTTCCTCTTCACAATCTATGTAAAATAATTTCTTCTCAGCACACTTATGACCTTTAATGTATTTTCTATCACAACTGTAGCAAAGCCCTTTTGCTCTTTTTTCTTCCAATTTTTGTGGTGTCAACCTTGTAGGTTGCGGAAATCTAGGCATAGAAACACTTCCTTCTTTATGGAAGTGAGTGGTAGGCTTCCTTGTCGCCATAATTTTACATTCAATTTTTCTTGCCACCTGAATGCCTTCTCCAATGAATCAGGTTCCAAAACGTGAACTTCATGTTGGATTTTATCCTTTAAAGTGCCTATGAAGAGATCAATCCTGTGTTCCTCTGGAATATCAGTTACCCTTATATTCAATTTTTGGAAGTCCTCAATGTGCTCCCCCACTAAACCCTTTTGTTTGAGATTTATCAATTTGCTAAAGAAGGTGTTTCTCTTTGTATCCTCATAATGTGCTATCATTTCCTCCGTAAAAATTGACCAAGTAACAATTTTTTTATGGGAGAAAAGCCATCGATATGATACAAATGTATTTTTTTCTAAATGTAAAGTTGCAATGCGTACCTTTTGTGTGTTTTGCACATTATGGAGATCAAAATATTACTCCATCTGTAGTATCCATGTTACAGGATCCTTTCCATCAAACTTCCTCATATCAATTTTTGGAATATGGTGGTTCTTCCCGCCAAAATTAAAGTTTATGAAATCACGATTAACATTTATTTTGTTCTCATCATGAATTTCCTCTACTATATTTTCACCATTAGGAAACATTTCTTGTATCAACTTCGTCAAACCTTCTATGTCTGCTTTTAGATCATTTTTCATGTTTTCCATTTTAGCTTCCATGTCATCCATCTTAGATTCCATGCTAGCTTCCATGCCATCTATCTTAGATTCCACGCCTTTCTTCAAAACTTCCATTTCATTTTTTGTTGCTCTTTGCGAGAGCGAAATTTGGTGCACTTGCTCTTGTAATTTTGATAGAACATGTTGCAATTCTTCATCTTCATGAGTCATAGTAGAGCCTTATTAAGGCTTAATTGGTGTTGAATTAATTTTACGGGGCATTTTTTAGAACCCAATACTGATATCTATTCTACAATATGCCCTTGGAATCAATTCAAATTAATTTTTCGAACAAGACTTATGCAATTCAGAAAAAAAATACACACCTTTTTCTTGATTTTGAGGAGGTCGATATTGAAATTGGATTATCTTTGTGATTACGGCTCTTCAATATCTGAAATTCAACACTGAAGTAGCCCACTAAATTTTCTTTTGAATGCCACTGGTCTGACCTGATTTGGATTCTCCAAGACAAAGTTATGTCCAATCTCCCACGATGACCTAATTATGGACTAGTTCAGTAGAGCGAACTTGTACAACTTGCCACGTGTCACTGTCTCCTCCTCCGGCTCTGAAATGGATAGCCAAGAAACTACATTCCGTGTACTTGCAATCAATTTTATGGCACTCCAATATGATGCTCAGCTAGAGAGTTATTGAACGTTTACCACGATCACATCTTTGAGATGAAATTCGGGAGCCTGAAAAAGCACTACCTTCCACATATCATATCTCCAAAAATATTGTGAACCAAGCTCTAAAATGTTTTGAAAATTTTCCTCAGGATTTCAGCTTCGCACCCTAAAAATATCATATTCTGAACCTTCGTAGAAATTTTTTTATAGTGCAAATTCCACGATGACCTGTTTAGGAGCCTGAAAAAATACCTAACTTCCATAGATCATATCTCTGAAAATATTGCGAACCAAGCTCTGAAATTTTTAGATGATCTTCCTTAGGATTTTAGCTTCGTATCCTAAAAATTTCAGCTTCTAAAACTTCGTAGAAAAAATTTTATAGCAAAAATTCCACGATGACCTGTTTGGAGTAGCGAAACCCTAGAATCCAAACCTCTGATACCAAATGTTGCGTAACCAGCTCCAAAAATAGAAGAAAAGAGATATCAACGCCTTATAAATAAGCCACTTCGAGGGGGAAAACTCCAATACATTACATAAATGAACAATTCTTGGATGATCCAATTTACAAAACCTCCTTTCTATATATAGGAGTCCATGTGGCCCTAATGTAATCGTAGTGGGCCACAATGTAATCGTAGCCGACCTAACAATAATAATTTAAGGGCACAATAATAACAGAACGGGGGTTACAAGGGTACAATAATAACAATAAGGGGGTTACACTAATAACAATAAGGGAGTATACTAGTAATAAAGGGACCAAACAAAAATAGCTCTCAAGAGCTCAATAACATGCAAAGAGGGAGTGAAGAATGAAAAATGACACAATTGGGAAAGATTTTTGAAGTTTGATGAAAAATCATGGCATAATGATGACTCATACATGGTTAAAATGGTATTAATGACTTCATCCATGACCATTGTACCTTGATCTTAACCCTAACTGTCTCGAATAGCATATACCCTATCCCTTTCAATCATTTACTGACACCTAGTAGCTGTTTTGACAAGATAGATAATAATCCTTCCTTTCGTATCGTACCTAGTGTATTTCAAGGAAGTTTCACTATGAAAGTATTATTAGCTTCGTAGCGAAAAGTGTGTTTTCTCTGTGTATTTCAATATGAAAGTATGGTTTCTTGGCTAAAATGACTTTTTTCAGAGCTATAAGCTTTGGAAATGAAAATTTTAGAAAATAATAACTGATGTGACATGAAAATATTTGAATGGGGGTGAGTTTTGGACTTTAGGATAAGATAATAAGAAAAATTTAAAATTTTCCTTAACCAAGTAATGAAAAATGAATTCTATGACCTGACCTTTGACACATGAACCTCTAAGACTTTGTCAAATGATGTTTCATTTTTTTTCTGAGTGATAAAAGTAGCTCCAATTGGGATGAGGTGCCCCTATGGTACACCAAAGAACCTGTAGTTCCAGTGCTTCTATTCATCTACTTGAAAACAAAATCTCTAAAATTTTCCAAGCTTTCCTTGAAACTCTAATGGCCTTCACCTCAGGCTCAAGCCTGATGATAAACTTGTCTTTATTAGCAGAAAGACATATAAAATGGAATGAATGATCAACAGAATTTAAGAGGAATATTGCTTCAAAAACCTTCCATTGAAAGGCCCTCCTGCACAAGGTTGTCCATCCATCTCCTGCAGAATGTAAGTGTTGTTCCCACAAAATGTAGCTACTCTAAATGGACCTTTCCAAATATTCTCAAACTTACCATGTGTTATCACTCTAGTAAATTCTTAAGTTGTGGGATTTTGGATTTAAGTCAAATAAATCTAGAGGTAACCACAAACCTACTTCAAACTCTAGGATCTAGCCTTCCTAGGGTTCAAAGAGGGCTCTCTCTTCAAAATTTATCTTTGTTTGATTTCTAGATATTGCACTAGTTATTAATGGGCAGTTTGGTTTTGATTGATTGTGTTGGTGAGAGAAAATCACTAGAAGGGATGAAAAGAGGGAAATTTACTTATCCATTGGGTTATAGAGTCTAAATCAAGCTAGCAGAACTAGGATCAAGGCCTAAAAGGTCAAATGACTTAAGGGAAAGATAGATAACCCTTAGTGTTACACCATTTTTTGGTCATCTAACCTATTATCATTAGATGGACCCAAGTACACCATGTAAGACCAATTTTACCCTAAGTAAAATTGCTTTCACTATGTGAGATAAATTAGTAAAACACCTTTATTAAGTTTTTTATGGTCTAAACAGGAAACCCCAAAAGGAAATAATAAACAAATCTATATTTGTTTATATTTCCTCAAGGAATAATCAGTTAAACATCAATTTAATTATTATTCCTGGTCATATTTAACCGAAAACAAGGAGATCAATTAAATAAATCCTTATTTATTTGATTGTTTCCTAGGAATAAGTTATTTAATCCTTATTTAAATAATATTCCTAGTTAAATTTGACCAAATCATTTACAAATAAATAAATAAATCTTTATTTATTTAATTATATTTCCATCATTTCCTTAAAAATAATAAATAAATCATTTATTTATTTATTATTTACAAATAAAGGATTTTACCCAAGACAAAATCCTTTTCCCTCTAACAAATATAATAAAATATTCCCAAAAGGTGGTTCTAGAAGTTGGTTAATAATATTTTATTCATGCACCAAGTTCTAGACTGCCCTAATATTTTGTTATAAATATAAGGGTTTTCCTATTCATTTGTCACCTTTCATTGCATTAGATCACTCTGGATCTATACTCTTGGTCTGAATTTGACCCATTATCATTGTCACATTTTCCATCATTTGCCTTGTGAGCTCCCTTTGAGTTCTATGTTTGTCTGGGTTTTCTACACCAAAAAGAGAGAGAAGTTTTAGATCTGAAATGCTGAGGACTTTCAAGAACCCATCCCATTGAGGAGAATTGGAAACACCTTTCTTGTTTTCCTCTTAGGTGCCCCTTTAATACAAAAATTCTTTCAAATATATTGTTCGTGTCTTATCTATTGGATGCATGGAGCAACATTTTATTTTTACTGCTTAATGTCTTTTATGCATAGATCTAGATTTTTGCAGCTTTATTTGGATCAACCAACTGCAGATTTAAAGATATTGGCAGCCATAATTGATGTTAGGTCTATTTGTTATGCATAGCTAAAGTGGTCTTTTTCCGACAAAATATTCATACTAACAATTGGCGACTCCACACGGGTTTTCTTTTGCGACTGCTGTTGTTTTATCTATTCCTGCATATCCAGCTATTTTAGATTCTAGGGTTTCTCTTCAGTTTTTCCTATTTTTATGGTTCTTTTCACCCCTAAAACCCTCAAACACTCATATTTTTAACTTCCGTGTGTTTCTGGCCCTATTACGCAGGTGACAGACATCAGCCGCAACTGAGACGACAACTTTTTCTGAAATCTGCCGCCGAGAGACCCAGATCTGCAGGTCACACTTATCGGCCCAAAACCTATGACCTAGACTGGAGGACGCACTTTTCTGCTCAAAAACTGTGACCTGGACTGAAAACAGGTCAGAACCTGCGACCTGCACTTTTTTCTACACTTTTCCAGAAATTTTTCTGGGTTTTTCTGAAGCTTCTATTAGGGTTTTCCAGCCTCTGTCTCTGCCCGTTTAGACTTGTTTCTGATATTTTCTACTCAACTAAGTGGGACTCTCACCCCTTAGGGATTTAGTACCCTCCACTTTTTGTGGAAGAGTTTTAGCTGTTTCAGACATCTGAATTTTCAGAGTTTCAGCCTTTTCCTTTTCATATCTGATACCTCATTTTCAGATCCCTCTAGATCAGCTCTTCCCCCTTTCAAAACAAATTATATAGTTTTGTTTGGGTTTACCTCTAGGGTCACCTCCTTGTCCCTTCTACCTTTAATTTATTTCCCCCTTTTTTGCAGCAACCTTGCCTCTACCTCTTTGCTATTTTCTGCACCTCTTTTCAGTAGATTTCTCCTTTAGATCCCTGTCCCTCCCGACCTTAGATCTATTGGCCTCTTTTTAGTGTGTATTGATTAGATTTTTTCCCTCTTTTAGACTATTTTTGAGAGACCCACCTTCTTTGGTTAGATAGATGCATTGTTAGCTATTAATATTCTGTTATCTCAGTCTTATTTACTGTTCTCTGCAGATTTATTTTCAGTTACACAACGAACATTTTCTTTTACTCTCAAAACGTCTGGGTTTAAAAATTAAAATTAACACATGCCACACACTGACCCTAAGTGAAGAAGAGCCTGGTTAGCACCGCCTGGAAAAGACTTTAAAATCAATTGACACTGCACCTCTCTGCCCTTTTTTCAACATTGACCTCACTTGATTTTGCACCTCCCTACCCTTGTCAGTTTTTCTTCTTCCCGTCATCATTACGCCTCCAAGGCATTTATCCCAGAGACTTCTTGGCCTTCAACCTCAGTTTCCAGTTGGTTGACTTACTCTCTCCCACCATCGTCGAGTTAGTCTTCCCCCAAGTCCGCACTTCGATTCTTCTTCTGATTCTTCGGGTTCTCCCCCTTCTTCTGGTTCTCCTCTTGTTACCTTCACCATGTCTATTTCAAGACCTAATGCTAGCAACCCCGGTCCTAATGCTGGGTCTGTTTCTAGTGGAACCACCATGGGAACTACCTCGACTGCCCCTTTGCTCCCTTATATGGCTGGGCTCAATCTCCCTAATTTCAATTAGTTGATCAACGATCCTATCCGCCATGATGTTAGTTGGTCTACTATGCCAACCAAGCTCCCCTCCGACATTCCCAAGTTCGAAGGCCTTGCTAGTGAAGATCCCTCTAACCATATCTGATCTTTCCACATGTGGTGTTCACCCAATTCCATTACCGATGATTCCATCCATCTTATATTGTTCCAATGCATGCTTACCGATGAGGCTTCTAAATGGTATGTTGATCAGGCCACCTCTTCCCATACCACCTTTGTGACCATTGCCCAAGCCTTTTTATCTTATTTCCAGCTCTCTCTCCGATACGACACTGGTATCAAACTTTTGACTTCTTTCCGCCAATCCTCTTCGGCTCGCCTTTCCGCTCATGTCTAGGAATGGCGGCGCAGAAGGAGCTTATGTCGAGCTCCCACCTTTGAAGATCAAGTTTATATGGACTGGTTCCTTCGCTCTCTCTTACCTCTCATTGGCAAATATGTCACAACCCACTTCCCTCAAAGCAAAGAAGTTGCCCTCCAAATAGCCTTGAAATATGACCTTATCTATGCTCAATCTGGTTATGTTTATACTGTCCTTCCTGACCTCCCAAAACCTAGTGGCACTAACGCCCTGAGGGCATCTCACTCTGCTAACGGTATCATTGGAGCTCTTTCACATACCTACGCTCAACCTCCTATGGGCTATAGTTTCCCTTCAGGAGGGGCCAACACCTCTAGCACGTTCCCCCTTCTAGGTAGCATGTATCTAGGATATGGCATGCCTCCTCCTTCTGCCAACTCTCCTGCTTACCTCAATGTTGCCCATTCTAACCCTTATCCTTTCCCACAGCCTGGTGTCCCAACTTCTCCAGAATTTGGACCTCCACCTCCCTTGCCTTCTCAACCCCCGCACTAGCAACTACTACCCCCTCCAGGGCAAGTATTTGCACAACAGGGCATGACTAATCCTCCTTCTTCTCAAAGAAAGTGGAAAGGCAATAAAAATCCATCTGCCTCTGGTAATCGTGGACCCACTCCTCCACGTATTGATTCTAACACTGCTACCTAGCTACAGGGCTCTCAGCCCAAGCCGGACAGGCCTCTTCACACCAATAAGCCCTATTCGTGTTGTGGTGTTTATGGTCATTACACGCACGATTGTCCCCTATTACCATAGATGTGGCAGATGTGGGAGTCTCAGGCCACTATGCGGGGACAACATTCCTCCCCTACTGTTCCTCCCAATGCGGTTACTTCTCAACCTGCCGTTTTTACCGATCCTTTTCCTCAATAATGATTTGTGGCTACCCAACCACTTCATGCCCCGGTAACCACTCAACCTTCCTCTTCTGGTTCCTCTGATTACCAGATTCTCATGATGACTTCTGACCAACCTCTCACCATCGACCTTAACCTTCAAACTCGGTCTCGTCAGTACCCGACGCCTCCCGCTCTGTCTATCCCTGAGTCATTTTATTCAAGTCCTATAGAGCCTCTTTCGACACCAAATGGTCCTTTGCAGATTCCTCAACCCAAATTTGAGGTCCCTATAAAGGTTCCTAAGGGCCCATTACGCCAAAATGCTACTTCTGGTCGAGTTGCTCATTCGTATAGTGTAGTAGATGATTTGGCACAGTCTCCTACCGCCATTTCAACATTGGAACTCCTCTAGTCATGTCCTTCCCAAAGGAAGGCTCTAATATCCACCATGGGCACTATAGATCCTGCTGATGACCAATTGATTGTTTTCGATGCCTGTAAATCAGGTCATCCTCCTCTTCCTTATTCCTTTTCTTTCCAAATCCCAGTCAAAATCCGGAACGCTAACGTAGCTCGATGTATTATTGATGAGGGGGAATCTACCTATGTGATTTCTGCTTCGGTTTGGAAATAACTCAGATCTCCTGAGCTGGCCCCTTCCACCATCACCCTTCATGCATAGGATAGCCATGCCTCCTAGCCCATTGGGCTCTTCCGTAGTTTCCCTATCACCCTTGCAGGCAAGACGGTTTGCATTGACGTTGAAGTCATTGACGCCCCTCTTGATTATAACATTATGTTGGGGTGTAGCTACACCTATGTCATGTCTACTGTCCCATCCGCGGTTCATCGCAAGATGTTTTTCCCTCATAAAGGAAAGATAGTCACTATTGACCAGTTGACATATCATGAGCCAAAATCTCAGCCCTCCCCTAAGTCGACCATCTCTTCTGTAGCCAATAAGAAAACCCTTGATTCTTTGACCAGTGTCTCCCCCGGCGTTTACAAAGACTCCTCCTTGCTTGGAACCTTCCCTATTCTTCCTCCTCCTCTTGTTTTTGATCCCAGCTCAGCGAATGTTTGCATGATGCAATCGTCTCAGGCCAACCTCAAGCGGCCCGCTTTGGCTAGTCAGCAACCTCAACCTCCCCCGCCGCAACCTGCTCCTAGCCCTTCGCCCCCGCCAACCAGACCTCTTCCTTCTAGGCCGTCCCCTACAGCTGGTACTCATGAGCCTCTGTACCCTCCCAGGTCAGTTCCCCCAAGTCTCAACCATCTTGCTGCCGTCCCTCCTGGCCATTACCCCGTTGGCTAGATACCCTTTCTTGCTCCCACTCCCAGAGTCTATTCCGTCCCCATTATGGCCACCCTTTCCCTCCCCAATCTGACCCTGGGAATTCCCATCTGGTACCTTGACCCTCCAGCCGCTACCCCACCAGGTCACCCCAAACCATACCTTGCTTTAACACCAGTCCAACTGATTCCCTTAGCTTCTTCTGTCACTACAGTGCCACCAACACCTCAACAAGAGCATCCCCCTGTTGTGACAGCTACGGGAAAGAAAGGAAAAGCTTGCAAGGGGGCATACAAAGACAAGAACACCCTGCCTAAACCTACCCCTCCTCAACCCACCAAGCCTTGTGCCTTGTGTGATGGTGTCATTCCTACCACCCATACTTGTCCCGAGTTGCCCCATATCAAACCCATGGTTAAAGTCGCGTTCCTTGAATCTACGGTCCCTGAATCCTATGTTTGTTCCTCGTCCGCAGCCAAGAACCCAAAGACTCTTCGCACCAACAAACCCTGTGCTTTGTGTGGTGTCCATGGCCATTATTCTCACCATTTTCCTCACCTCATGCATTACCGAGCCTCTTTAAGGTCATTAACGAGTACGACGTTGAAAAAAATCAATCCGCCTCTCCTATCCTCGTGCAGTATGCGTTAGGCCAATTCAAGGATCCCCCTGCTACCATTGACATTCCTCCCCCTAATGTTGAGATGTCGGAACCTGATGCCCCCCTCCTCTACCTATAATCATCCATCCAACCCTCGGAGTACATTCCCTCTGAATCCACTCCATCTGTTTTGCTTGGTTCCCCTTCAACAACATTCTTGGGCTCTACATCCTTTGACCATCTTCTTACTTGTTCTTCTGTCATCCCCCGTGACGATCCATATGTGAGCCTTTATTCCAATGCTGATGATTTAGGTAGCTTTGTAGCATCATGTGGTTTCCTCGACCTTTTCCTTCCCACCCATAACTAGGATGATACCATCTGTATCTATGATGTCCTCCGCAGCCCGAGCTCCATATTTTCCTCCCATAGCCCTCATACATCACCCTCTAGTCTATCTATGAGTCATAGCCATCCTACCCAGACTAATCCCTCCCATAGTTTTCATTTGTTTTCTACCCTTCACTCACACTTCCATCATTGTTCTTCCTCCTCCCATGTCTTGTCTTGTGACACTATTTTGCAGGACCTGCCGTCCACACATTATATTGGCTATGCCGATGGGGCAAGTCGCTATTCTCAGAATCTAGCCTCAACCGCTTGGGCCATCTTTACCCAATTGCATTCCCTCATTCTCTCTAATGGGATCTGCATTGGTAATGCCACCAATAATCAGGCCGAATATGATGCAGTACGTGGCCTCTTGGCCGATGCCCTTTCTCATCGCATCCTCCATCTACACGTTCATTTAGATTCTCTGCTTCTTGTCTTACAACTCAATGGTTTCTATCGTGTGCAAAACCCCATCCTGTTTAGACGATATTTACGAGTGAAACTTTTGCTACATGAATTTATATTCATTACTTTCAACCATGTACCTAGAAGTCAAAATCACTACGTAGATAGAATTGCAAACCATGTTCTAGATTAGAATTTATCACACATAAGAAAATAACATTTCAAATCATCAACACAATGCCTATGCATAATATATATCATATAACTTTTTTTTAGAGTCCATCTACTCTGAAACATATGGCATGCCCATAGCATGTTACAAAAAAAAAAACTCAAAAACTGGGGGGCACCACTTGCCCCTACATACACACTGAGGGGCACCACCTGCCCTACATCTAATCACTCTCTAGAGGATCTCGAGCCAATGGCTCTACTCCAGCAGCTCGTATATCATGCACAGTCTGACCAGCCATCGCCATGCGGTGCATGATACCTCGCCATTTCGAGGGTAGCCTAATACATAGCTCTATGTACTGGTCATCTAAGTCCTGCCAACCTCGCTCCGAAACACTGGTTAGCAGCCCCTCACATCTATGAGTAATTTCCTTCAACAGCACGGTCATATCCTCATTCTGCCGTTCTCAATCCACTAGCACTTGTAGTTCCTGCTAATGCAGGTCGTCCCATATATCTGGCCACTTTCACCTAAGCTATATCTACATACCAAAAGTATGAGGACCAGTACCATAAATACTATTCTCAAACTTGAATATGCACATAATAGATTAGTTACTTGTCACTTACCATCAGGCCCCCATACTCGACTAGGCGGAAGCGGCAAGTCCGGATCTCCCTAATAACTCATCCCACTATAGGGATAATCATCTATGTACAACAAAATCTGATCCCAATGGGTGAAGAAATTTGGTCGGAATACCCATCCGACCGCCCCTCCTCCTCCTCTGCACAGTAGTCGCCCCCACCGACGCATCCTGGGTTCTCTCGGACCCCCATCAGGTAGCTGTACATGAGGTCGCAAGGTCGGGATCTTCTCAAAAAAGAAGGAGCACAATACAGTCCCATAAGCACAATCATGGGTCACTTGCTACTTACAAAGCGACAACTGTCATTTCAACGACACCAACATGATCTGGGCCCACCCATAGTAGGTCCCACTCAACACACTTTCTACAATCATCATCTGCCCTCCAGTGATGTGATGGAGTACCTGGTTTCCCAGGATCATTAGATGGACCCATTTACACCATGTAAGACCAATTTTACCCTAAGTAAAATTGCTTTCACTATGTGAAATAGCTTAGTAAAACACCTTTATTAAGTTGTTTATGGTCTAAACAGGAAACCCCAAAAGGAAATAATAAACAAATCTATATTTGTTTATATTTCCTCAAGGAATAATGAGTTAAACATCAATTTAATTATTATTCCTAGTCATATTTAACCAAAAACAAGGAGATCAATTAAATAAATCCTTATTTATTTGATTGTTTCCTAGGAATAAGTTATTTAATCCTTATTTAAATAATATTCCTAGTTAAATTTGACCAAATCATTTATAAATAATTAAATAAATAATTATTTATTTAATTATATTTCCACCATTTCCTTAAAAATAATAAATAAATCATTTATTTATTTATTATTTACAAATAAAGGATTTTACCCAAGACAAAATCCTTTTCCCTCCAACAAATATAATAAAATATTCCCAAAAGGTGGTTATAGAAGTTGGCTAATAATATTTTATTCATGCACCAAGTTCTAGACCACCCTAATATTTTGTTATAAATAGAAGGGTTTTCCCATTCATTTGTCACCTTTCATTGCATTAGATCACTCTGGATCTATACTCTTGGTCTGAATTTGAGCCATTAGCATTGTCACATTTTCCATCATTTTCCTTGTGAGCTCCCTTTGAGTTCTATGTTTGTCTGGGTTTTCTACACCAACAAGAGAGAGAAGTTTTAGATCTAAAATGCTGAGGACTTTCAAGAACCCATCCCATTGAGGAGAATTGGAAACACCTTTCTTGTTTTCCTCTCAGGTGCCATTTTAATACAAAAATTCTTTCAAATATATTGTTATTGTCTTATCTATTGGATGCATGGAGAAACATTTTATTTTTACTGCTTAATGTCTTTTATGCATAGATCTAGATTTGTGCAGCTTTATTTGGATCAAATAACTGCAAATTTAAAGATATTGGCAGCCATAATTGATGTTAGGGCTATTTGTTATGCATAGCTAAAGTGGTATTTTTCTGACAAAAGATTCATACAAACAATCAAAGATTATGGGAATTTTTTTTTTGAGGTGATATGATCGGGATAAAGGGCGCTTAAGGATCCTTTTATCCGGAAAAGGGAAGTAAAGGGTAGAGGTCAAATGGGAGTGAGAGAAATTAAGAATTCTCAACACCGGAAATCAGAAGAAAACAAATAAATGACAACTAGTTAAAAACAGGGTGATTTTAACATGTCCTGTAGTAATACTCCTATTTGTACATTCATATTTAGAATTAAAACACAGATGTATGTATGTAACAAAGCAAGATTACAAATGACAAGTTTAGAGAGTACTTCACTCCAGATTGCTTATCACAAGGATCCTGAAGTATGATGCCAAAAAGGTGATCCAGTCTGCTACTCAAAGTCGAAACACACAACCTTCAATTAAAAAATATGTCTATAATAACCTTCAACAATTTTATTCCACACAAAATACTTCAAAGAGTGAAGTATTTATACAAATTCTAAACTATAATATCTTGAAAAAATATCAAGATTGGTTTACAGATATCTCCAACTATTTTACATAAATAGAACTTAAGTAAAGAAAACTCAAAACTAATGCATCTATTGGCACTATTTTTTATGGATAGGTTATGACAAAGAGGAGAATTCAAATTTTGTCTCCACTCTTAGTTGATGATGAGGCATCTAAGTCAATAATTGTCTCCTTTCTTTGTGCATTCTTCTCTAGCAATTCTGAAAAATTGGGGTCCAATGATACCTTTTTATTTCTCAATCTGAAATATATATGTAAAAAGTGAAAGAGGTTATTTTATATAAACATGTTTTTGGGATAAACCTCTCGCAGTTCCCTAAAATTCTGGTCCATCTGGTCACAATAGGCTCTTCAAAACGATATGTAAAACAGAGTTTTGTAGAGTTTGAAAAATAGGTTGTAAAGATGTGCATGTATCTCTCATTCTGTAATAACTGTGCCAAAAGTGAGATAGGTTTTTGTAGATTAATCTCTTAGGAAAAAAAATTCCTTCAGTTTTCTAATATGTATTTCTTATTGGCCATAATATCCTCTGAAAACTGATGACTTAACAGGAATTTTCTGTAAAAAGAGGTTTCAAATTTTGTTTAATATTTCCAAATCCATAATGGCTGTTAGAAAAGTGAGAGAGGTTTTTGTAGTTGGACAACTTAGGAACATAAAAACCCTTCATTTTTTCAAATTCATCTTGGATTGGTCACAATAGTGTCTACAAAACAATGACTTAAATAGGAAATTTCTGCAAAAATGTTCCTTCTTGCTCTGTTTTCATCTTTTAACCTTACTATTATTTTAAATGTTTTTACTTTAAATTTGGATAAAATTCATTGTTGTTGAAATTATTTTCATATTTATTTACCATTTACTGCCTATGTATTTATTTTTACTGTTTTACCTTAAGTGCTTTGTAACTTTGTTTTAACCTTTACTATGACTTTCATCTGATACGCTTTAACTCTGATGATCTTTGATTGTTTTGTTTTCACTGTCACTGTGAATTCTTACTTTAATTTTACCATTCACTATGAGTTCTTCCTTCTACCCTGACCATTATGAATTCCTTGTTTTAATCTTTACATTAAAATGCTCTTTTATATTTCACAGGATGATTGTTCTTTAACTTTGATGCCTAGAATCTTTTAAGGATAATCCTTTGAATTCATTTCCTTGTAAGTTCTTGGAGCAAAACATATCTTTAACTAGTATTTAGATTGTTTTATCCAAATTATCCTTTTTCTAATGACCTGCAAAACAAAATAATTGTTAATGAAATCCAGGTCTGCAAGGAGGGATTATGGCTTTGATGAATTGGGAAAACCTGTGCAATGAATTTTGACTCTGGAGGTTTAACTCTGTTGGCACTGAGTAATTGAGTGTAACATTTTAGGGATTCTGAAGATTGGTAAAAGTGTTTAAAACTTTCAAAGGGTTTCTACAACAAATCCGTTCTTTGAAGGCAAATATAGTTCTTTCTGTGGGAAAACAGGGTTTATGGCTATCAATTTCATAGGAAGCTCTTTTTCAAATAACAGGAAGGTTGATTTTTCCGAGGAGTACCTGTTCTTGTAAGTATATGGTCTTTAAACAGGTTTTGAGGCATTGGATAATTTTCTAATGTCTTCTGGAAGTAATTCAGGACTTCCAGCAATATTCAATGGTAAATGGCGGGATTTCTTCAGGTTCTTAGCAATAAAAAAAGTGAAAATTTTCTTTTTTTTGAGTCAGGAAAGAACGCATAATGAATAGGTGCAGAAAGAGGGATAAAAAGTGGATTCCAAAGGTTTAATGGGAAAATTAGGTTTAGTTTACAAGTAATGAATGATGGTCACATCAGGCGGGAAGTGTTTTTTGCGTTTTACAAAGGCGCATAAAAACGACGGTTTATCGCGTTTCCTTTTAGTGGTAAGTAGTTTTGAGCCAAATTCACGTGATAAAATCAGACCAGGCCATGTGGAGGGGACGGGTCAGTGAATACCGACCATTTCATGTGCCTTTTTCCTTGGAGCAGTCGTGCTCTTCTTCTATGCGATATCACTTCTCAACCGTCGGATCTGAAATGTTAATGCCGGTGAGGATTTGTTCGGGAGGTGAATGGAGTGGAAAGGTGGGACTGAGTTTAATCAAATGCAGTGGAAGGGTTTAATATGTGTTTAAACCTTTTATAATAAAATCGAGGAATATAGGTTAAAACATATATATATATATATATATATATATATATATATATATATATATATATATGGATTCATTTATGTATAGTGGAGGGATAAATGTTTATTGCAAAGGAGCTTTTTAAACAAGGTTTTTTAAGCCTTATCCATTGATATATATATATATATATATATATATATATATATATATAGATATATATATATATATATATATATGGCAGGTTAGGAATGTTTTATTTTAAAACATTTGAAAAATCTTTAAAATATGAGGGTGTGTTTAATTATATTATATAGTTTTCAACTGTTCAATAGTTTTCAGACTATAGGGGCAGGGTATTTCAATAGAGATGGGTTTAGACAAAGGGATTTGTTAGTGTGGGGTTTTTATTATGTGCATGTGGGGATAATAAACTTTGGTCTAAAAGTAAATAATGGGTTTTGGGGGGTTAATTAAAATATAAGGGTTTTAATAACTAGGAAAGGGTATTTCTTAGGGATTTAATAAAATATGTCAAAGTTAATATGAGAGGGGAGTGAAATGTAAAACAAAATACAAATTATCTCCTAGTATAACATAATAATCAACAATTTTCTCATCTTTATATTTCTTTCGATAATACTTAGGATAAATGCGATTTTGTGGGTTTTTATGAATGGTTATGAATGGATGAAATTAATTATTCTAGGGTGACATTTTTACTAAGCAAGAATGTGTGCTTACTTAGGAAAAAGGGGCTTTAATACATGAATGAAGGGTAAATGAGATTTTAGCATAAGAACTCAATATTTTTAACTAACCAGTCATAGAGCCTTGGGTTCGGTCCCATCAAAAGTCAGAGAAATGCTCTGAGCTTGTTTGACTGATAGCTTAGAATATTGAATATTCATAACAAGAGGGGAAATTAATGAATTTTCTCGATGATGTATTATTTACATGATTTTTCCACTGCTTTCTACCTACCCGATCTTGTATTTCTAATGTTTTTTATTCATTTTGCAGGTGCATTTAGGCTTGCAACCTTAAACCATTTTCTTTCAAAAGAATAAAACTATCTAAATCTACCTTATTTCATCTGAAGGCTCAGATTAAACTCTTGAGCTCCTCCTTATTCTCTACCTATCTATTGATTTGTCATGTTTAAACTATTTGAAAATTTTTTATTCATTATCTAAAACATGAAATTGAAAACACGAAAAGTTAAGATTAAACTGTTTAACTGATCATGGATTATGGCATTTATTGACACTCTGCACATAATCATTATTCCTTGCAGTAAAAGTAAAAGTAGTGACATTTGATCTTGCTCACTTTCAGGTCTTATTTTTCTTTTTCTTTTGGGGTCTATATTTTTCCTAAGTCCTTTGATCTTTCTTTTAGGACTTTTACCCTCTTTTTTATTTTTTATTATTTTTCATCATTTCAAAATATGGGAAAAAAATTTGTAGAAAGCAAAGTATGTACATATTTAAAGGACTTATCAAAGTCAATTCAAAATTTTATGAACCCTATTATTATAGGACCCTAACAGTGGCTCCACATGGGGATGACATTTCCTAGTGAAATATTAAGAACTCTAAGACTAGTAGCCTGATCCTTTGAGCCAATCCCAAACATGCATATGCTGTGACTGAAAACTCTTGAACTGAATTTACACCTTTTTCTGCAAACTGAAATCTGATCTAAGACCCCAAAGTGGTGCAACTTTCAAACCAAACTACTACATCATCAATATTTTAGGGCCTTTTCTTGGCTTTCAAATCTTAATGAATTATTTCAAACTATCTGAAAAATGTAAACTGAAATAAGTTGAAGTACTACATACTTACTCTAATCAATTGTCCAAATGCTGGTTAGGTAAAATGAAATAGCCAATGCAACCATTCAAGCATTATGTACTTTGATAGATTTTGTTGCATTTGTTTTTAGATTGTCAAAACTAAAATTTTGCAACCTATTAGAAACTTGTCAATAAATGAGAGAATAAGGAAATACTTGATTTCCTTTGTTGACTCTAGAAAATTTTCAAAAGGATCTTCCAAGGTATATACAACAATGTTTAACTGATCTAAATAACTATACATTTGTTCTGGATGACCTCCATGCCATGAGACTAAATTGTCATTTTTAACTTTATTCCCTTGCAAAATCAACCTATGATTGTTTTGAGATACTTTCAGATTTTCAGATAAGCTTTGTGATGATATTTCTACTGATGAAAATGTTTGTTTGAGGAAATTTTTATTATCTTGATCTTGAAGCTCATAGTAAATAAATGAAGAAGGAATTTGAATGCATTCATTATCCAACATATCTGCTATTGGATCATGAAATTTTTTGAAAGATTGTTACAATTTATATATGGGTTTTAATGGAACTTCATTGATTTCTAGGGGTTGTTCATCCTTTAAAAACTAATATTCTTTAGAGCATAATGGTATAGAGTTTTCTTGCAAAATTTCTGAAATTTCTTCTTCACTCCCATATTTTATGTGTATTGTCTAATCACTATATTTGAGCTGTTGAAACTAAACTTCCTCATCCCACAAAATAGCTAGTGATTTCTCTGTGAAGTTAACTTGAATTTGGAGAACATAATTATCATCATACTGATCATACTTAGGAAAATATTCAGAAGAAGGAATGTCATCAATTATACACATTAGATCAGCAGATTTCTTTTCCAGTAATCCTGATGTATCTTGATTAGATTGGCTGCATTCTATTTAAAGGTCATCATTTTGCTCAATAGCAGTATTATCAGGCAATGGGATTTTTTGGGAAGGTAGAACAACATGAACATCAACCTGTTCTTCTATCTCTTCATGGATAAAAAATTTAGTACATACATCAACATTAGAATAAGTAGAAACAATTTCTTCATTATGTAAACATTTTGAGGATGGTTGCATGTTTAGACGAAAATTGATTTCTTATTCGGTGAGGGGGGGTGGAAATCTTTGAATTCTTGGATTTGAATAACAATTTTTTTTTCTCTTATGTAAAAACTGATCATGAGGTTGAATATTTTCTTTAAATTCATTCAAAACATTATATGAAACATCATTTGTTAGTACAGAGGGGATTTGAGGATCTTGATTAATCTCCTGATCTATTTGATATTTGATTAACTCCTCTTGATTATCATGACACTTAACTTGAGAATGAAAGTTATGGACTTCTTCCAATAAATATTCAGGATGCCAATTTCCAAAATCTTCATCAATATTTTTAAGGTAATGTATGAGATATTCAGCTTGATCACAACAATTTTCAATTAATGATAAAGATGGAAAATATTTTTTGTAATGCTCATAAAATACCTTGTGAAAATCCTTTAAAGAAAATAAAATAGTAGGTTTGAGAGCTTCATACCATTCCCTTGCTTGTCCTTCTAAGGTTGCCATGAATAGCTTCATGAGGCAATCCTCATGCCAATCACCCTTCAATCTCCATGAGTGTATATGAAATTTAATGAGATTTAATAAAGGATCATCAATATTCTCATTTTGAAATATAGGAAGATTTTTATCCCAATTTACCTTTGGTAGTTTATGTGGAAATCCAGGTATGTGATCTCTGCTCATGGGAGCATACCTTCATTTTATTCTTGGTTCATCTTGTAAATTAGTCATAAATAAGGGCCACTATATCTATACAACCGAGCTAGATCCTTCTATAAAATACAATATACATTGAAAAACTTTCTTAATGAGAAATAACATAATGTCTTGGATTAAGATCCAAGTTGAAAGCTTGATCTTTCCATATTTTTCTTTTAGGTTCATTCCTCCAGTGGAGTCTTGATTGTGAAATTGATTGGGAGTCTCCAGGTGGATTATTTTAACCTTTGTGTGTTTGATCACTGTCCACCATCATAGATCAGATCTGAACTTGTGAACTACTTTTGAAGAAACTGTTAGTCTTCCCCAGTATGGTTGCCAGTATGTTATCACTATAGCAAATTATTAAGTTGTGGGATTTTGGATTTAATTCAAAGAACACTAGAGGTAACCACAAACCTACTTCAAACTCTAGAATCTAGCCTTCCTAGGGTTCAGAGAGAGCTCTCTCTTTAAAATTTAACTTTGTTTGATTTGTAGATATTAGGCTATTTATTAATGGGAAATTTGGGTTTGATTGATTGCATTGGTAAGAAAAAATTACTAGAAGGGATGAATAGAGGGAAATCCACTTATCCATTGGACTATGGAGTCTAAATCAAGCTAGCAGAACTAGGATTAGGGCCTAAAAGGTCAAATGTCTTCAGGGCAAGATAGATAACCCTTGGAGATTATGGGAAATTATTTTTTAAGGTGATATAATTGGGATGAAGGGCACTTAAGGATACTTTGATCTGGGAAAGGGAAGTAAAAGGTAGAGGTCAAACGGGAGTGAGAGCAATTAAGAATTTTCAACACTGGAAATCATAAGAAAACAAAGAAATGACAACTAGTTAAAAACAAGTTGCTTTTAACATGTCCTGTAGTAATACTCCTAGTTGTACATCTAGATTTAGAATTAAAACACAAATGTATGCATGTAACAAAGAAATATTACAAATGACAATTTTAGAGAGTACTTCACTCCATATTGCTTATCATAGGGATATTGAAGTATGATGCCAAAAAGGTGATCTAGTCTACTACTCAAAGTCGAAACACAGAACCTTCAAGTCAGAAATATGTCTATAATAACCTTCAGCAATTTTATTCCACACAAAATACTTCAAAGAGTGACATATTTATACAAATTCTAAACTAGACTATCTTGAAAAAATATCAATATTGGTTTACAAATATCTCCAACTGTTTTACATAAATAGAACTTAAGTAAAGGACACTCAAAACTAATGCATATATTTGGAATTATTTTCTATGGATAGGTGATGACAAAGAGGAGAATTCGAATTTGATCTCAACTCTTAGTTGATGATGAGGCATCCAAGTCACTAATTGTCTCCTTTCTTTGTGCATTCTTCTCCAGCAATTCTGCAAAATTTGGGTCGAATGATACCTTTGTGTTTCTAAATCCAAAATATATATGTAAAGAGTGAAAGAGTTTATTATAGATAAATATGGTTTTTAGATACACCTCTCGGAGTTCCCTAAAATTCTGCTCCATCTGGTCACAATCGGCTCTTCAAAACGATGTGTAAAACAGAGTTTTGTAGAGTCTAAAAATAAGTTGTAAAGATGTGCATGTATCTCTCATTCTGTAATAAATGTTCCAAATGTGAGATAGGTTTTTGTAGATGAGTCTCTTAGGAACAAAAAAATCCTTCAATTTTGTAAGATGTATTTCTTATTGGCCATAATCACCTCTGCAAACTGATGACTTTACAGGAATTTTCTGTAAAAAGAGGTTTCAAATTTTGTTTAATATTTCCAAATCCATAATGGCTATTAGAAAAATGAGAGAGGTTTTTGTAGTGGGACACCTTAGGAACATAAGTAGACTTCCATTTTTCAAAATTCATCTTGGATTGGTCACAATAGTTTCTGCAAAAAATTTCCTTATTGCTTTGTTTTCATCTTTTAACCTTACTATTCTTTTAACTGTTTTTACTTTCACTTTGGATAAACTTCATTGTTGTTGAAAGTATTTTCATCTTTATTTACCATTTACTGCCTCTGTATTTACTTTTACTGTTTTACCTTGAGTTCTCTATAACTTTTTTTTAACCTTTACTGTGACTTTCTTCTGATACACTTTAACTCTAATGATCTTCGACTGTTCTGTTTTCACTGTCACTGTGAATCCTTACTTTAATTTTACCATTCACTGTGAGTTCTTCCTTTTACCCTGACTATTATGGATGCCTTTTTTAATCTTTAAATTAAAATTCTCTTTTATCTTTCACAGGATGATTGTTATTTAACTCTGATGCCTAGAATCTTTTAAGGAAAATCCTTTGAATTCATTTCCTTGTAAGTTCTTGGAGTAAAAAATATCTTTAACTAGTATTTATATTGTTTTATCCAAATTCAATTTTTCTAAAGACCTGCAAAAAAAATATTTTTTAATGAAATCCAGGCCTGCAAGCAGGGATTATGGCTTTGATGAATTGCGAAAACCTGTGGAATGAATTTTGACTCTGGAGGTTTAACTCTATTGGCACTGAGTAATTGAGTGTAACAGTTTAGGGATTCTAAACATTGGTAAAAGAGTTTGAATCTTTTAAAGGGTTTCTACAACAAATCCATTCTTTGAAGGAAAATACAGTTCTTTCTATGGGCAAACAGGGTTTATGGCTATCGATTTCACAGGAAACTCTTTTTCAAATAACAGGAAGGTTGATTTTTCTGAGGAGTACCTGTTCTTGCAGGTATATGGTATTTAAACAGGTTTTGAGGCATCGGATAATTTTCTGATGTCTTCTGGAAGTAATTTAGGACTTCCAGCAATCTTCAATGGTAAATGGCAGGATTTATTCAAGTTCTTAGCAATAAAACAATGAAATTTTTCTTTCTTCTGAGTTGGGAAAGGATATATAACGAATAGGCGAAGAAAGAGGGAGAAACAGTGGATTCCAAAGGTTTAATGGGAAAATTAGGTTTAGTTTACAAGTAATGAGTGAAGGTTACATCGAGTGGGAAGTGGTTTTTGCGTTTTAAAAAGGCGCATCAAACTGGTGGTTTATTGCGTTCTTTTTTAGTGGTAAGTAGTTTTCAGCTAAACTCACATGATCAAATCAGATGAGGCCACATGGAGGGGAGGGGTCAGTGAAAACTAGCCATTTCACGTGGCTTTTGTCTTAGAGCAGTCGTGTTCTTTTTCTATGCGGTATGACTTCTCAACCATTGAATCTAAAATTTTAATGCTAACGACGAGGATTTGTTTGGGAGGTGCATGGAGTAGAAAGGTGGGACCAGGTTTAATCAAATGTAGTAGAAGGGTTTAATATGTGTTTAAAATTTATAATAAAATCAAGGAATATAGGTTTAAACACACACACACACACACACACACACACACACATATATATATATATATATATATATTCATTTATGTATAGTGGAGGGATAAATGATTATTGCAAAGGAACTTTTTAAACAAGGTTTTTTAAGCCTTATCCATTGATATATATATATATATGGTGGGTCAGGATTGTTTTATTTTAAAACATTGGATTTTTTTTTTTTTAATATGAGGGCACGTTTAATTATATTATATATTTTTCAACTGTTGAATAGTTTTCAAACTATAGGGGTGGGGTATTTCAATAGAGATAGGTTTAGACCAAGGGATTTGTTAGGGCGAGGTTTTTAGTATGCACATGTGGGGATAATAAACTTTGGTCTAAATGTAAATAATGGGTTTTGGGGGGTTAATTAAAATATAAGGGATTTAATAAATAGGAAAGGGTATTTCTTATGGATTTAATAAAATATGTCCAAATTAAATATGAGAGGGGAGTGAAATGTAAAACAAAATACACATTATCTCCTAGTATAACATAATAATCAAGCATTTTCTCATCTTTATATTTATTTCAATAATACTTAGGATAAATGTGATTTTGTGTGTTTTTATGAATGCTTATGAAGGGATGAAATTAATTATTCCAGGGTTACATTTTTACTAAGCAAGAATGTGTGCTTAGTTAGGAAAAATGGGCTTTAACACATGAATGAAGGGTAAATGAGATTTTAGCATAAGAACTCAATATTTTTAACTAGCCAGTCATAGAGCCTTGGGCCCAGTCCCAACAAAAGTCAGAGAAATGCTTTGAGCCTATTTGACTGATAGCTTAAAATATTGAATATTCATAAGGGGAGGGGAAATTAGTGATTTTTCCTGATGATGTATTATTTACATGATTTCTCCACTGCTTTCTACCTACCCGATATTGTATTTCTAACATTTTTTCTTCATTTTGCAGGTGCATTTAGGCTTGCAACCTTAAAAAAAATTCTTTCAAAAGCATAAAAATATCTAAATCTACATTATTTCATCTGAGGGCTCATATTAAACTGTTGAGCTCTTCATTATTCTCTAACTATCTACTGATTTTTCAATTTTAAAATGTTTGACAAATCTTTATTCACTATCTAAAACATGAAATTAAAAGCATGAAAAGTTAAGATTAAACAGTTTAACTGATCATGGATTATGGAATTTATTGACACTCTGCACATAATCATTATTCCTTGCAGTAAAAGTAAACATAGTGGCATTTTATCTTGCTCACTTTCAGGTCTTATTTTTCTTTTTCTTTTGGGGTCTATATTTTTCTAAGTCCTTTGATCTTTCTTTTAGGTATTTTACCCTCCTTTTGATTTTTTATTATTTTTCATCTTTTCAAAATATGGGAAAACAACTTATAGAAAGCAAGGTATGTGTTATCACCATAAAAAAATTTCTAAACTCTGAAAGTTTACCTTTTTCTAGTCATGGTGTCAAATAGGTCTTGAGTCATTTCATTTAAAAAAAAAAGGGTAAGTGATAGGTTTAGCAGTATTAAAATTTAGTTTTTGTTTCTAGATAAGGTCTTTAAGTCTCATTTCATGGTTAAAAAGTCTCATCATTCATTTATAAGTCATGTTTTTAACCTTTGAAAAAATCCTCTGCAATTAGCCACAAAACCGCAGTTTCGTAGCACGGTCAGTTCAAAACTCAATTTTGCGCTACGAAAGCGTTGCTAATTTCATAACGCATATCGCCAAAATTGCATTAGGTGGGCTACTAAAGCGCGGATTGGTAGGAAGCTCATGTCAAAACATAAAAACTGTCAGAATCCGTTAGGTTTTCATATAATGACATTATTGTGAGTCAGTTAGGGGTCATTTCCAAAACGTGTAACCATTCATACTCATCATTTCAATCATAGAGGTGTCATTTATGAAAATAAGTTTCAAGTTTGAAAGGTTGATATACGTTACTCACTCTAGTTTTCATAAAAAATAGTGAAACATATATATTTCAAGTTCTAAACTTATGGTCATCTTACACCAAAGCTATTCTTATCTACCATGAAGCGAGGCTGATTTCTTTTTATCAAGTGAGGCTGATCATTAAATTCTGAAGGAAGCATACAAAAAATTTTGGAGGAAAGAATGATAGAGGAGAAAAATAATCACAGGTCAGGGCATTGCTTGAGGTCAGAACCTGAAAGCACAGGAGTTCTAGCTAAAGACAAAAAAGTGTTAGAGGCTTTCAGAAAGGCAAGATGTTAGAAATTTTGTGAAAAGTTGTAGGGAGGACATAGTTAGATAAAAAAAGAATTTTCTTTGCATTTCAGTGGTTCAAATACAAATATTGGAATCTTGAATTTTTCAGTAACTCCTAAGACTATAGCCCTAGTAACTGAGATACCTAGAGAATAGGAAACATGGTTTAAGGGTTTCAGATTTGACATGGAGGCATGAAATATGTTTTTAAAGGCAGAATTTACAGATATGGATTTAAATAATGCATTTCCTAGAAGCTACATTAAAGATAGCTATGCGAATTTAATCTTCAATATCCAGAGGTATTTCACATGCGAGGGCAGGTATCATAAATTTTATTCCTACCATTTCAAACTTCTATTACACTTTATAGGTATGATATATTTAGACTTTCCATTTTTCCTGTATAGAAGCATTGCTAAGATGGAAGATAAGGTTCAAGAGAAATCTGAAGGATGTGAAACATCTCTGTTTCACCATGGTTTAATCAAACTGATGGCCTTGAATGAACTCCAAAATATTAATAGAGATTGGTCATCTTTTCTATTTTTATGTGGATTTGGAATAGAAGCTCAAACTCCAGTCAAAAATCCTAAGGCAAAAGAATCTCTACAAGCATAATCCAACAAACCTGTAGTTGCAAGGACAAAAAGTTTTGTAAAATTGAAGCCTAGGAAACAGGTAAAAGAACAAGTAGAAAAGACACAAGTTATCATTTCAGAAACTCCTCCACCTGGAAAACAGAGGTTGCAAGAAATTGAAGAAGCTACACAGAAAGAGACAGCTGGTAAAAAAATTCTACAGATACCGACTAGGAGTCAAGTTGCAAAAGCGAAAGGGAAAACAGTGCTTTCAGAAACAAGTGACAGTATAGGTTTGAAATGGAACTTAGATGATATTTTGCAAGCAATAGACATAAAATAATATCCTTTAGTACAAGCTGATTTCATAAGAATTGATCAAGGTAAACAGAAAAAGATGAAGTCATCTAAGAAGTTGGAGTTCAAAGATGAAGATGCAGCATTTGTCTTCAAGGCTAGGAAGCCTGCAACTAGACAGTCAAAGAGGATACAAGAACTTAATGCTGAGGTGGAGAAAACAAAAAAAACATCCATTATTTGTGAATAATTAATAAATCTTTCTTCACCTATATCATAAAATGCCAAAAACACAGTATTCTCAACACAAACAGTAAAAATCAGTTATGAAGAGATGGAAGAAAAATTAAAATCAGCCAATCATGAAATTTCTAGGTTAAAGAAAAGAGCTAGAAATCATGCCATTTAAAAAACAAGTTTCAAGAGAATGAAAGCCCTTTGGGAGGGTGAAAAGGTTTCTAGACCAGAAATACCTAGCAGTGAGGAACAATTTTTCACTTGGACTATACTAGCTATAAAAGAAGCAAAATTTGTGAGAGTTATGAATACTCATTTGAGGACTAGCAATAGGAGGTTAAGAAGACAAGTTGAATACTTGGAGATTTAGCTAACGAGATCTCAAGAAAATTCAAAGGAATAGTGAAACAAAGTAATGGAACAGTGCAGATAAATGATCAATTTATAAGTCAATCTTTTATTAAGGTGAAGACAAAATTTGATGAAGGTCATATTTTTGAAGTTAAGTTACTATGTTTTTTTGAGACAATATCAGCCCTTATGAATTTTAAGTATCCATAACTTACAAATTTTTAAGACTGTTTTGAAAATAAGCTTGCACAACAGTTTTGTAGCGCGCTACGAAACTACTAAAGAAATATTTTGCACATTTAAATATAAATTTTGGAGGGAATTTTGATTTGATTTTGGTTTAAATATGCTGGTGGAAGCATGGATATAATATATGGAGGTTCTAATGAAGAAAATAGGTGAAAATATGATTAAAAGGAAAGGTTTTACACCGAGCTACAAAATGCGCCAGGAAAACAAGCTACTTTCGTAGCGCAGGCTTATTTTCTACCCTTTTACATCATTTCGGAGATGGTTTCTACACAACTGGAATATTAAAGGATTTATGAGAATATTTAGAAAATATGACACATGTGAAACTGATCGATCAAATGATCAAAGTGCTAAAAAATGACAATGAAAGTTAAGGGCTGAAAAGTAGGAAACATGTTTCCTAATTTTTAGGACAGTTTTGTCATCATCAGCAGGATCACATCACGGTTGAAGACAACATCAAAGTTCGAACTCATGGGATTGCAGCTAGAAAAGGATGAATTAAAGACTGGATAAGGTTGCTAGAAGCATATTTAGGAGTTTCAGTCCTATTAGAACTAGGACTTTTCAAAGACAGTATAACTGTCATTTTGTAATTAATAGCATGTTTCTAGATTAGGAAAGGTGTTAAAGCATGGGAATTTCAATTCTCTAGTGGAGGATGAAAGAATCCTATATTGTAAATGTTCTATATAGAGCATGGGGTTGAATTGTGCCGGGTTGGGCATTTTCATTAGCAAGAGATTGTGTTATTGTATGTCACTGTGTCTTTTTCAACTTAATACAGTGATCTATTTTGACAACTCAAGATTCATAAGGAATTTATGTTTATCATTGTTCTATGGTATTCCTTAATTATCTATTTGCAGTAGTATTTTAATGTGACAATTAGAATTCATTTGACAATTCTCTAACTTCCTTTACATGAAAATAGACTGTGTTTTTCACTGCGTGACTGTTTTATTCATTTACCTAGACTCCAAATGCCTTGACTTCCATGCTTAACATATTGTGATGTTTTGTTGAAGATTATCTTGACTCCATGGCCCAATGAAAGTTTGCTAGTCTGTGATACAACCGATTATACCATTTTATCTTTTTATCTTAGAGTTAGCCATCTATCCATTAAAAAAAAATCATAAACCTTTGAGAGAGCCCTCTTAGGTTGAGGAGGCTAAGCCTTAGTCAAAATATTGGTATGAAAGAGTTACACAAAGTCTACTTGACGAGCAGCCTATCAGGGTCAGATTTTGTGATAACAGTATGTACATATTTACAAGAATTATCAAAGTCAATTCAAAATTTTATGAACCCTATTATTATAGGACCCTAACACCATGTTTCTCCTTTAATTCAATCCTAGCCTCCCATTTCAAAACCACATCTTGGATTTGAAAGTTTTCCTCCTTAACCTTCCTGTCAAATGTCTTCTTGATTATGTCTTGAGATTTCTAATTACTGTTATAGACTTCCACCCTTTTCTCTTGCAAGGCTATCAACTGATTAATCCTCCTTTGAATTTCATTTGGCTCCTCCTCTAATCCTTGGAGTAGCTTCATGACAGGTACTCCCAAGGATGTAGGAAAATTGGCTTCACCCCCATAAACCAAATCATAAGGTGAAGTTCCAATTGATCTCTTTGTGCACACTCTATCAGCCCACAGAGCATATTTTAGCTTCAAATTCCATGAATTCTTATTTTCCTGCAACACCTTCTTAATAATCCTCACAATTCTCTTGTTAGAAGATTCAGAAAGACCATTACCTTGTGGATAATATGCAGTAGAATGCTCAAGTGTAATGTGATGTTGATGAAAAAACTGATCAGGTTCTTATATTTGAATGCCTGTATATTATCAGTGATGATCTTCATAGGGAGGCCAAACTTAGACAATATATTATTTTCCAAAAATGAAATAATAACTGAATCATTTTCTTTCCTAGTTGGGATTACATCAATCCACTTGGTGAAATAATCAGTTGTTGTCAAAATCTAGCGATGCCGACCTGAAGATGATGGATGAATCTCACCAATAAAATCTAACCCCCACTGCTAAAATGGTGCCTCAACCTAGATAGGCATCAAGGGTAAAGGAAAAAGCTTCTTCTTACCATAAAAAATTTGGCATTCATGGCAGGAAACAATCTTTTTGTAGACATGTTTAAACATAGTAGGCCAATAATACCCTTCTCTGAGAATATTATTTGTTGTAGCTTTCCAATAATGATGACCTCCAAAATCTCCATTGTGAAACTCCTCAATCACTTTTTCAGCCTCCTCTTCCAGCAAAAAATTCAACATAATACCAACGGTATCTTTCTAATATAGGTTTTTATCAATGATGCAGTACCTCAAAGACTTTAGCTTCAAAAACCTTGCCTTGGACTTTGTCAACTCAGCATGTGCTCTATGATGATGTAAGACAAAAAAAATGTCTTTGTACCAGTCAGAAAGGATGTACTTCTCTTCAATGGGAATCAACTCTTCATCTTGATCTGATAATTATGAAAATTTTGCAATTAAATTCATATCAAGACAACAAAAATTTGACTGTGCCATCATCTTTTCTAGGCCTTGACCTTTGACCAATTTTGTGGGCCTAATCTCTATATCATATTCCAGCAAGTTAGCTATCCACTTCCCTCTCTTAACATCAGGATTAGCTTGAGTTAAGATGTCCTTCACAACAACATTAGGAACAAAAGCTATAACACGAGAATGCAGAATGTAAATTATAAAATCTTTAATGGCTTTGACCAAGGCATAAGATTTATTCTCTAAGATTTTGTGCTTTAGATATGAATTAGCTAATGTCCTACTAAAAAATGAAATGGGCCGCTCAGTACCTTGCTATCCTTTTTGCACAAAACTCCAGTAATTGTATTTTCTGAGGCAAATGTAAAAACCATAAATTCTTTTGAAAAATTCGGGCTGATCAACACTGGTGCTTGAGTGAGTGCCTTCTTAATCGCCTCAAATGAGTGCTTTTCTTCTACTATCCACTTGATTTCAGCTCTCTTCTTCAACATCTTTGTTATGTCTTTTACAATCTCAGAAAAATTAGAAATAAACCTCCTCACGAAATTTACCCTTCCAAGGAAAGACTGATTTTCATTTTTTCTTCTAGGCAGATCCAGTTTCTAAATTGCATCGACCCTGTTTGGATCAATATTAATCCCATATTTAGAAATAATATGCCCAAGTAACTTCCCTGAAGTCAGATAAAAAATTATTTTAGTAGGATTGAGAGAAAATACAAACCTTCTACACTTCAACAGAATATTTTCTAGGTGCTTTAAGTGATCTTCTTCTCTCCTTGAGAAGACTTTTATGTCATCCAGATAGACAACCACCATATTTTCCTTCTCTTCTGCAAAGGCAATGTCCATTTCTCTTTGAAAGGTATCTCCTGCATTCATAAGACCAAAAGGAATCTTGGCATACATGAATGTGCCCCATGGTGTGGTAAAGGTTGTTTTCTCCTTATCTTATGGACATAAAAGTATCTTATCGTACCATAAAAACCCATAAAGCATAGACATCCTTTGGGAATCAACAATGTTATGCAAAATTTGGTCCATCTTTGGGAGAGGGTAGTTGTCCTTCAGAGAGGCTTTGTTCAAGTTTTTGAAGTCAATGTAGATTCTGATTTCTCCACTATTTTTTCGGACTGGAACCAAGTTTGTAAGCCACTTTGAAAATGTGATTGGAACAATAATCTTAGCATCAAAGAGTTTCTTTATTTCCTTCTCAATCAGAGGCATGAGAAATGGATTAATCCTCCTCAGATTCTGTTTGAAAGGATTTTCATTTTCTTTAATGGGAACGGTATGCTGAATGATAGTAGGATCATACTTCTTCAAATCAACATAACTCCATGCAAAAAAATATATGAACCTTTTATCATCTTAATATATTTTTGTTTCATGTCAACTGAAAGAAACTTTGAAAGCTTAATCATTTTTGGAATTGCTACTATACCAAGGTTACAACCCTCTACCTATTCATCATCAGCTTGTATCCTAGGAGACTTAAACACATCATTCTGATCAAAACGCTTCTCAAGGGATATGAGACCTTTGGGTATAGAGTTATTCTTCAGCTGTAACACTTCAGAATTTCCCTTTGTTTCAGCAAGCATGTTTTGTTGATCTACTTGTGTACTTTAAAACTCCTCTTTCAATTCTATAAAGTTTTTTATTGGTTGGTCATCCTCAAAAACATGCCAATAGATGGTGTTATCAGGGATATCAGGTCTATGGGGAAATTCAACCTCATATATTTCAGCAGAATGGGCAGGTATGATAAATAGACTTGCAGAGACAACTAGGGAGTCAGCTATTGAGTTTTGGTCCCTAGTCTTCACAATAAATGAATATTCTTGGAAATTCTATAACATATCCATGATCAAATTTCTGTATGCCCTCATTCTCACATCCTTAGTTTGATATACACCCTCAACTTTTTTAATAACTAATTTAGAATCTCCACAAACATAAATTTTTTGGGCACCCATTCTTTTCAAAATTTCTAAGCCAAAAAATAAAGATTCATACTCATCCATGTTATTTTTGAAATCAAAATTCAGTTTGTAAGAAAATAACTTACTTCCATATTCTGGAGTTGTGATCCAAATTCCTGATCCAATGCCCTCTCTTCCCACTGATCCATCAAAGTGTAACAACCACCAACCTTCTGCCTTCAACTCACTGATTTGTTGATTTTCTGTCTATTGATTTTTACTTTGCTGATTTTCTTCTTTATTTTCATCTTCTGCTTCATCAGTCAATTCATTGAAAAGAATAACAGATCCTAGTTCAGTATCAACAACATATATTGGAAATTTTTGAGGTTTGCCTTTACTACTTACCATGTAAGCCATCTTTGTTTCTCTGTATAGTCTCCTTTTCTCACCAAAAACAAGAATGGTGGCATAAGTTAGGTCCATCTGCATTTTACCTTTGATCTTTGCTACCCCTGACCTTGATAACAACATGCCAAACTTAGGTGGAATATATGCTACCACAATTTCCATTACCACTATCTTGGCAGGGACTTTTGTAAGACCAACAAAAACATCTTTTATTAAACCAATGCACCAAACTCTTTTTGAGTCAAAGGAAAACAAATCCTTATATGGTCTAGTAATTTCCAATCCCATCCTTTCCATGATCACTTTGGGCATAAGATTGTGAGAGGCTCCTGAATCCAACATAACATTATGTAATGTCATGTCATGAATACTAAGGCTAGCATAAAAATGAGGAACCTCTTCATTCTTCTCATCCTCTAATCTTTGACCCAAGTATATAGTTGGATGATCTTCTGGAAAATTTAGGATATCAGTAGCTCCTGGTTTGGAATTCAAAATTTTTACAATATTACTTCTATATTCATTCATCTTAAGAATTTCTCCAAAATGTATTGGGATTTTGATCTTAGAGATTTCACTCATCAAACTGAAAAGAAAAGAAGATTTTTCAGTCTCTTTGGCAGAAGGAGGAGGTGGTGGTGTATCTTTCCTAACCTCGGTAGCTTTTGGTGCATCTTTCATGGGCTGTGTTTTTTTTGCAGTAATTGGCACATTTCTGTTTCTGAGGTTGTACTATTTATGCATCTCAAATATTGCATGTTGATACCCTTTAAGATAATCAAATGGTTCCTCACCCTTGTTTTCTTCATGATCTGACTCATCATGTTCGTCCCTAGTTAAAAACATTCCTGACATGTTTTCATCTAAGCAATGAATTGAGTCTTCTTGTATTTCAAGCTTATCTTCTTCATCAAATAAGTTTTGCTGAAAAGGAGGCCTTACTTGAGGGTCAGGAGGCTGATTTCTGTTTTCCCTTGGTCTCTGTTGGTTTTGAGGTCTTCTAAACTGAGGATTTATAAACTGCGATTCATGTTGTCCACGAGGAGTAGAGGCATTCCGAAGGGCAAGCCTATCAATCAGTTTTTCCATAGTCTTCATCATGGAATCAAATTTTTCATCTGAGGTATAAGGATTATCTTCTTCTTTCAATTTAGTCTTTCCCATCTTGGACTTTTTTGCTGCTATCATATTGACCTCCACTTTCATTGCATCATTTTTCATTTCAGCAAGTGAAGGGGATTATCTTTCTCTTAACAAGATATAAAATTCATAATCAAAGGCTTCAACATATCTCAGCTGAGCTGCTCCTAGTGGAGGCTTTAGATGGGTAGGGATGGAGTCATAAAATTTGTTAAATCTCTTTGAAAACTTTTGAATAGTTTCATCAACAACTTTCTTCAAACTATTATACTCAGTGAGAGCTTGTACAAGGTTGGTTCTATTTCCCCACTTCCCCAAGAAGCTATCTCCAAATTCATTCCAATTATGTAGGATTCCTACAGCAAGGGATTTGAATCACTTCCTAACTTCACCAGTAAACATCTGAGCAAAAAATCTCATCTTAACATCCTCATGGTCAACCTCCTCCCTGTCTATAAATTCATTAAACTGGTCTACATGATCTTCAGCTATAATATCTTCATCACTTCCCCAAGTGTTGATTCTATTAGAATATTCGCTACGGAGGGAAATTAGGAAAGCTGGAAGAATAAGAGGGGCATACCTAGCAGGTGTAGCAATAGGTGGAGGTGGCACATTTCCTGCCATGATGACTGGGACTGTGGTAGTTTTAGGGACAACAGTAGTAGAGGAAGAGGAACTGTTAGGAGGAGGGTTTTTTGGTATTTTTTGTCCAGTCACAATTGAAATCCAATATGGAAGAGCGATACCAGTTTTAATTCTTAACAAAATTTCAAATGGGTCTAGCTCCTTCAACCTATCCAAATATTCTCTCTCTAACAACAAATTTGAAGTGACTGCTTCCCAAAACTCTTCTTTATCTTTTTTAGTTACTAAGGTTGAGGTATCAATACCTCTTCTATGTAGGTCTAAGACAATTTTAGTCAATTCTTTTTTAATTTCAGACCTAAACAAGACTTCCTGAATTTTATCAACAAAATTTTTATCTTTAGGACTTCTTAAAACTTCAGAGGACAAGGATTTTGTATGTAATGGAGTACCTAATATTGCAAAAATGCCTTGACTGCCTCTGGAGATGGTGTTTGGATTGTCCACAATAGTAGGTGGATTTGGGTTAGGATTACTGCTTGTGTATCTCCTTCTCGAAGCCACCTTTGATCATATGAATTTTGAATGGAGTCACCAAGGTAGATGCAACCTCAAACAACTTTCTGAGCTCCTACTACCTTCTGAAGTTTAGCTTAAAAATTTTGGGAAAATTATATCTTTAGGCTCCCGACAGACACACCCAAATGTTATCACAAAATTTCTCTTGATTGGCTGCTAATCAGGAAACTCTATGTAACTGTTTCAAACCAGCTTGCGGCTGAAGCTTAGCCTCTTCAGTCTAAGAGGGCTCTCTCAAAGGGGTTTATGATATTAGATAATGATGAAACTAGATGGCTAACTCTATTTGAAAAATAACTTGATTTTTATGTATGTAGGTTGAAAATAGTACAGGTTTGCAACCACTGGGATTATGGAGTCAACAAATCAGTAGGTTCAATGGTAAGGTCTCTTGACATGGAAGCTGAGGTAGGTAAGAGTTTGTAACAAAGGTAAATCACACATAAAACATAGAGAAACATAGGTATTTCATAAATAAAGGAAGTCAGAGCATACACATATGAATTCTAAGTAATAAAGATGAAATCCATTGCAAGTAGTCCATATAAAAATATAGATTGGGAAAGCATTAAAAATTCCATGAAAATCTCAGGTCCGTCAAGAAAAAGTCCTCTGTATTACTGATATCATTCAAATTACATAAAGCTGCAGTAGTACAAATAATCTCCAACCATTTACAATTTCGATAATCTACCCTTTAATAGACCTTCTTACATGAAAGATGATCTACCTCTTGGCTAGATTCATCGAACTCTTCCTATGACACCTTACATAACAGGAAAACATGTCCTTAAATGAGAAAATGATAGCTACACTCTAAAACGGTTATTTTCCTAATAAGACTCAAACTCCTATTTATTACATCAAACTACCTTATCTCTTAAAATAGTTACATATCTAACAACTAATGCTTCACATTTTCAAATGGGATATGTTATATCTCATCACTACTTGAAATCTTAAATATCCTCCTCAACATATGGAAACAAACCCTATTTTTCAGGAAAATAGGACTCTATCTTCAATGAATGCTTTAGCTGATGATTTGTCTCCATTTCATGGTCTTCAAGTCATGGATCATTGACGAAAAGGTCCCTTGACCTGTTTGATGTGTCCACCTATCTGTTGCAGTCCCTACAACACCCTCCAAAATTTTGACCACCATTTCAAATTTTCGGAGCCCCTCAGAAACAAAGAGAAATTGCTAAGTCACTAAGTCGCAAAAGTAAACAATTCATGAAAACTGCGACCTAGCGACCTAGCGACCCCGCGACCTTAGGTCGCCAGGTCGCCAGGTCGCATATCCCCGAAACTGATGAAAAATGTGACCTTGCGACCTAGCGACCCCAGGTCGCCAGGTCGCCAGGTCGCCAGGTCGCAATTTTGTCATTTTTCAGAAAAGCGCGACTTAGCGACCTTGCGACCCAGCGACCAGGTCACCAGGTCGCAAGGTCGTAAGGTCGCAAAACTCAAAATTTGGCAAATCCGCGACCTTGCGACCTGCATTTATTGCTCGCACGTGCGACTTTCTATAAAAGGGAAGTCGCAGGTCGCATTTTTCACATTCAGCGATTTGTAAGAAAACGCCTCTGACAGCTCAACTGACGCGTTTTTCCCGGGTAAGTTGCCATTTCTTTCTGTTGTTTCCGTTTTAATGCTTTTCTTACTAAACCCATCTCTCCTTAGGCCTTTAAATGGTCTTTTGACTGAGCTTAGATGTTTTTGGGGGTTTTGTGAGTTTATTTGTTGCATGAATTGCCCAAACCTCACTGCTTTTCTTGATTCACCTTTATGGCACCATCCCTTGCTTTTGAAACCATGCCATAGCTTCCCCTGGGCCCAGCCATCTTGTAAATTCCCAACAGAAGGGAGAAAATATTTCAAGGTCGCGCGCGCGAAAACCCCCGGCAAGCTAGTGTGCGACCTGCGACCCAGCGACCTAGTCGCGAGGTCGCAAAGTCGCACTCTCTCCACTTGTTTGGGATTTGTGACTTTGCGACCCAACGACCTGGTCGCTAGGTTGCTAAGTCGCATTTTCCACTTTTCCGAGGATCTGCGACCTAGCAACCCAGCGACCTGGTCGCGAGGTCGCAAGGTCGCGCCCGGACCCTGTTTTTGCGATCCGCGACCCAGCGACTCAGTAGTCCAGTTTTGCATTAACGCAGCTAGATTTCATCACTAAATTGTAACTGGTTTTTATCACCATGTCATTCTTATCGTGGGACTCCTTTCTGAATTTGACAGGTGAAACTCAAGAAGACATAGAGTGCATACCTGTGCTCTCAGATTCTAGTGACATGGCGCCCCCGCTATCTCGGAGGAAGGACAAGAAAAAGGTGGAAGAGATTGATGAGCTGGAGGTGGTGTCCCCACCCCCAATATACTGAGATACACTATGTACTTTTTCAAAAGACGACAGCATGAGATGGTACCAGATTTATCATGAGTTCGCCACACCGGAAGAAGAATTTCCAGAAGATCTCCCAGACCGGGAAGTATACTTGGCGGTAAAGAGGTCCAAACTACATCTGGCAGGGGCGCATCCAGCCATATTCCCATGTCCGGAGATCATAGACTGGATCATACAAAAGACAGACCCCGAGAATTTTGTGATCAGGGATCACCAAGGCAGAGCTTTCACTACACTGGTAGGCTCGGATGCACACATTTATTATTCACTGCCTCGCCCAAACAAGCATTTCTCTCCAGAATGGGCTGCTTCTCACACCATTCCAATAGTTGATACTATTAGACAATGGTGGGAAGAGCCCGAGAAGTTCAAGGTCAAAAAGGACCAAGAGTACCCAGTGGCGAGCCTGAGGAAGGTTTACAAATTGGTTGCCGCCATGCTCTGCAGACTTTACGGGCGCCCAGATTGCTCCACCTTCAGCGGCAGTTGGGCTACTATTATGGAGTATGTGACAACACGTGGCACCCGTTTCAACTGGGCCGGCATACTGATGACGTCGATGCAGACCAATTTGAACTCGGAATTGGCCCCGGAAGAAGGAATGCCTGCTGAATTTTACATGGCCTCGTACCTACTAGACGCGGTTTGCGCCCGAGTAGATTTTGATGGATGGGAGCACAACTGGGACTCCGAGAACACGCGCGCAATTCATCTACAACTCAAGGTATTTTGGGAGTCCAAATACAAACAGGATATAGATCAGATCTCCCAAATATTTGTTCCTTCTCTGTACAGACATTTATTTGGCCAAGACGCCCCTTGCATGTCATGGCGGGCCAAGGAGACTCTGGTTAAAGTGGCGCACTGGTTCCCTTTCCCTGGGTACACCTTCATCCGAGTCTTTGGAACTTACAAGGCGCCACATGCTATGCCTCGCTTCGTGACAGACAAAATGCTTATTCAGGAGGTGTGCTTTCAAATGTCACACAGATTCTCCAGCATCCTGTCTAAGGGCAAAAATAAGCCGTTAAAGACTTCAGGGAAGTAACAACAGAGGCAGAAGCAATGAGAAGTTATCAGCTCGGGGCGCTTGAACACCGAACATATGACCCAGAGAAAATAGTCCCTGAACACTGCCGGAGAGCCAATTTCAAGTGGACTTATCAACATCTTGAGCGCCCAGCGGAAGATGAGAGAAGAAACTGGTATAATGCTGAAAGAAAACTTGCTCCGGGAATTGACGTGGTCTAGGAAGACCCAGATGATCAGAGTTTAGAGGACAGAAGTCGTCAGTTAGGAGGTGCCTCTTCATCTGTACTCAAGAAATCTCGAACTAACACAGGGCCAACTCCATCCATCAAACAAAAGGAAGCAGAGGCAAAAGCCCAACAAGAAAAGGAGAAAAAGCTAAAATAAGATGAGGAGGCACGCCAAAAGAGTGCAACAGCAGCGCAAAAGAAGAAGCAGGCCAAAGAGGCCAGGAAAGAAAAAGAGGGCAAGGAGGCACAGGCCGCAGCAGAACGGGCACTTAAAGCAGAGCTAGACAAAGCGAACGAGCAGCAAAAAGAAGGCGAGATCTATGTGCCCGGTGAACGAGAAGTGGAGATCGAAATAGAAGCGGTGAACGGCGGAGGGAAGGAAGAAGAAGAAGAAGGCAGAGAAGGAGGATGACATGTGGGACAGTCTTGAGGCAACTCCTCTCGACATACTGAGGCGTGCAAAATCCACCGATGTTAGATCGCGGAGACGGGAAGAAGATGGCCATTAGACGACCAGACTCACATTTGATCAGTTTTCGTTCAAAATCCGTCAAGAGAAGAGGAGGTCATTGGCACAAAGTCCCTCTGCCTCATCCGCAGTGTCAACAGGCAAGGATATAGTTTTGGATACCAGGACTAATCCGGTAATGATAGCATCAGCAGGTACTGCTTTCGCTGCAGCTACGGAAGAGAATGTAACCCGAATGAGTAGAGAAATAGTATCTCTAAAAAACAGACTGCACGCAGCTGAGCAACGCGAAAAGATAGCAGAGCAGGAGAAAGCAGAATTGCAAGCAGAAGTCCAGCAACTTCGAAACCAAGCTCTACCAGCAAATGAAGTCTCGCTTGCCATTTTCAAGGAGTGTGAGGTGTTGGAAGTGACTATGAGACAGGTATATGGTGAAATGTTCACCATCAAACAAACAGTCGCTCCCCTGGCAAAAACACGAATGGAAACCAGGCAAAGCTAAGATCAGCTCAAAGAGGCTTCACAGGCTTTGGACAGGATGATGGGTTGGACAATACAGTACCCTCAGGCACCTGAAAGTTTGCCTAAGAGGGACTGGATTCACACGCAGGATGCAAAAGTTCAACTCCGCATGGCGATGCAATCTGGAGACAAATTGTCTAAAGACCTGGACAAAGTGATGTCCTCGTACGACCACCTGATTAGTGGTATCGACTCAATGCATACGCTGCATCACATCCCATCGCTTGGGGCATTAGAAGAGGAGAAAACCTGGGAACAAGTAAACCAGGACATTCAATCGTTCTTGCAACCCATCAAGCAGGCCGCAGCTGATCCAGAGCCCTCTGCATCTCAAGAGCACCTTAGTCAATTCATCGCCGCTCCAGCGCGGATTTATACCAAGCTTGCGTCGCTCTCAAATCAGATCGGACAGAAAAGGGAGACCTTAGTACCAAACGCTTTGGAATGTGTGCATAGGTTGAAAGAGGAGGTACCTCTGGTGTCCCCCATAGCGGCAGAATACCAGGCATGGCAGGATTTCCTCAGGGAACAACAGGTTGACATCCCTGACATTAACATTTCGCGTCCCAGCAGCAGCAAGTCCTGAGCAGCAAGAAGAACCAGGTCGCAAATCGCACCAACAGGACAGGTCGCAGGTTGCATCTCCTACCTAGGTCGCAGGTCGCATCTCCTACCTGGGTCGCAGGTCGCATCACCTACCCAGGTCGCAGAAGGAGTGGGTCGCAAGGTAACCCAAAGGTCAAGAAGGCGAACAGTCAAGGAAACCCAACGGACAATTTTGGCATTATAAATACTCCTACGGGACATTGTAAAAGGGCTTTTCTTTTTTTGGAAAACTCAAGAGTTACATGCAATTGTATTGAAAGATTCTACACTTGAGCATATGAATATATAGTCTTGTTAAAATACCCTATGGTTATGATGTGTTTTGCTGTATGAACACTTTGTGTATTCCTTGTACAGTTTCAGAATATCCTGTGGTTAATGAAGCTGCACTTTTCATGTCATCGTTTATGCGTCATGGCTATCCGTGTTGTATCAATGATGTTCATTTTATTATCTGTTCTATTAATGAATGTTAATGAACTATTTTGTTAGCATTTCGTTTCATCTTTCAGGAAGTGAAGAGGTATCTTATCATAAAGAACTATTTCTTTTGTGATCAGACTACCATACAAGCATTACCCCACAAAAGATGTGTTGCTAATGACATCTCTTGAGGTGTACTTGCTTTATCTGTAATCTTGCTACGCATAGTGTTTGATTCATGTTTAACACATTAATCTTGTATTCTATATCATGTGAATAAGTGTATGTCCGCAGGTTCAAACAGGTTCTTTTGAGACCGAAGGGAAGTCATCTTAAGTGGTAGCCGGACCCACACCTCGGACGGGATCCCTACTCCAAACGGTTTAAGGTCTAATTGGGAATTTCTACCGGGGAGATCCCCTTACTGTTGGCCGGACAAATTTTCCCGTCAACAGAATTGGAGCTAGAAGGAGGGCCGAATGGCAGCCTCCCAGCACACAACAAACATCCCATCACAAACTCCCCAAGGGGAGGTCATAAACAATGAAACTAACCCTCCTCTTCTTGAAGATATTCCAGGGAGGGAGCTTCGATATTTTGAAATCACTAGGGAGCAGCTAAGAGCCTTGCGCCCAGCTGCCCGGGATCTTGTCAACAATTTACGGTTCACTCCAATCATGGAATACCTTGCCCATACTAGAACTCCGCCCGAGAACATCACCCGTAACGGTGCCATTGCGAGTACTATACCCGAGCTCGTAAATCTCATGTTGGAAGACCTCGCAAATGCTGTTGAAGAAAATGATCCTATTCTCAAAGAGGGTGAAGAGTTTGCTGACACCGAGCCTTTCCCCGACTCCCAGCCTAACCAGACTCGACAAAACAACAACCAGGCACACCCCCCACCCGGGGATGGTGAGGGTGGCAGAGGCCGAGGAAATGTAGACAGGGGGAATAGGGCTCGTAGAAATGAAGGAGAAAGGAATAGGGCTCGCAGAAATGAAGAAGAAGGAAATAGAGGTCGAGGGGCCGGAGGTAGAGGGGATAGGGGCCGAGGTCAAGGAAACCAAGCTCGCAATCGTCAACCAAACCCAATAAGGCCACCTGTACACAACTTGGGATATCTTAGAGATTTTCTGCACCGTGGGAGACACCAAGACGAAAATTCCCGTCATGAGTCAGAAGCATCGGTCTCAGGTTCAGGAGACGAATCTGAACATGAGTTTAGGCAACACCAACGGGCTAGGAGAGTGAAACCCCTAGCTTGGATGGCTCAATCCCCTTTAAATCTTCTGGGCCCACTCCAAGATTTTCCTAGGCATCCGGAGAAACATCTACCCAAGTTCGACCCTGAAAAAGGCACCCTGGCTGAAGATCATATCAGCAGTTTCTATTTGTCTCTGCAAATCATGAGAGTCCAGTCCGATGATGTCGCATGTCGACTGTTTCCCCATACCCTCGAAAACAAGGCAGCCACATGGTACCGCTCCCTCCCCAGTGCCTCTATCACTTCATGGGAACAATTCCGTCGCGCGTTCCTGCATAAGTTTTCAGAAGATAAAACTCCTTCCATGCTTCTCACCGAATTGAGCACCATCAAGTGTCATAAAAAGGAAAAAGTGAAGGACTTCAACCAACGCTTCGCCACCATACTACAGAAATTTCCTCCGAACCTAGCATTGGATGACTCAATCACTATTGACTACTATACCAAAGCCCTACCTAGAGACATTGCTGTGTTCGTCAAACGCGAAGCCCGCGCTACCCTTACGGCTAATTATGAGGCTGCTCTCACCGTGGAGAAAGACATGCTTTCGATAGGAGCCATCGATCATGAAGGAAGAGATGATCACAAGCCTAACCCAAAAAGAGGTCAGTCCTCCATTCCTAAAACCACGGATAGGGATAGAGATGCTTTTGATTTTGAAAGCATGGCAAAAACGCTTAAGAATTTAACAAACGAAGTCACTAACCTAAGGAGAAAAGGCACAGAAGCCACAACTAGCACTAAACCACCCAAGCCTTTCTTCAGGAAAAGTAATCCCAACACTAACAGACCTCCGTCAAACACAAATGCCGCTCTCAATGTGGAGGAGATCGGGAAAGACAACTTCTGCTCGTTCCACCAAGCTGCCCACTCTGAAAAAACGTGCCCTCAATGGATTGGCAGCATGACAGCAGTAGTTAATGAACTTTTAGATGACCAAACTCCAGGAGATGTCACGGAGGATGATTTTTCAGATCATGATGAGGATCCACCCGCTAACGAAGAACCAGGATCTTCTATCCTTGCTTTTGACATAATTCGAGGTGGAAAGAATCTTACCCCCATTGATATCTACATGGCAGATGTTCCCAAAGATCAGCCCGTGCGGAATTATAGCCTCAGAAGCAAAGGACCTGTTTCCGAACAGTCTTATGAAGACAAGAAAAGGGCTTTTTTAAGGAAAATCCTGCCCCCGGGTAACGGAAAACAATCTGCCACGGAGAAATTCCCCAATAACACTACCCGAGTGGGTCAAAAGAACAAACTTCCGACATAATCCTCTAAGACTTCTGCCGAGCCTAGCCCTCAACCAGAACCCAGCTATAACATTGTTGAAGATATGAAGAAAACAAGAGCAAACATTTCTCTCTATGAGCTGGCCCGCATTACTAATCAAAAGGAGCTCATTCTTAAGGCTTTCGCAAATGCTTCAGCCACGAAGACTTTGAGCAACACGTCTGCGCAAGCCGGACCAGATGTACAATCCATAGTAAACGCCATCAATACAAACTCTAGAGGATCCACACCTCCTTTCCTTTTGTCCTTCGATATTTTTAACTTCAATGTCCACAACTGTCTAGTCGACTCCGGTGCCTCTACAAACGTCATGCCTTTGTCTGTCTGTAAGAAACTTAACATTCGCCCGGAGAAGACTGATGCAAAAATCATACAACTCGACAGATCACAAGTACCCGCCATAGGAGAATTGAACAATGTCATCATCCGCTTGTCATCAGACTCTAGGGTCCATCAGTGCATCGACATTGTGGTTGTCGATATTCCGGAAGCATACGGCCTATTGCTTAGTAGAGATTGGTCCAGCAAATTACAAGGCTACTTCGCCACCGACTGGTCCCACTTGTGGCTTCCTTACAAGGGGCGGAATAATCAAATCAGGGTAGAAAGTGTACCTTATATGAAACACACCGTCACTAATCTGGACGCCGTTAATGAACCCATCAGCTTTGCACAAGAAGAGCTCGGCATGTGCTTTCTGGAGTCAATATTTGGATGCTACCAACCCCCCCAGTCTCCTACAGGCCCCGAGGTTCAATCTGAAGTAGCCTTTGTCACTGAAGAGCAAGTGATTCCTGACTTACCACCAGCAGGGACCCCTCCACAACCTAGTGCTCTGAAGGAGCCAGAAGGTGACCTATGGACCTTGTATTATGATGGTTCCAAGACTCATGACGGAGCTGGTGCTGGTTGCATATTGCTTGACCCGCACAAGAATAAATACTTAATCTCATGCCGGCTAGAGTTCCAGTGCACCAAAAACTTTGCTGAGTACGAGGCATTAATCCTCGGACTTAAAAAGGCACTGGACTTGAAGGTAAAATGTTTGCAGGTCATTGGAGATTCCGAGATTATCACCCGCCAGGTACGCAAAACTATTCACTGTTTATCTCCACATTTAAAGGCGTATCAACAAGAGGTATGGCGTTTGATTTCTGGTTTTGATGCATTTGGAATTAAATCTGTCCTTAGGATGCACAATGCAGCAGCAGATACTCTGGCCAATGCTGCTGCTAGATTCACCCCTTTGAGGGACGGTTTTTCTATTGAAATTGTATATAGGCCCTCTGTGCCCGACAATATTTCTAATTTACGCGTTTTTAACGATGATCAACAGATTTTGGACTTTATGTGCAATACTGAAGTATTCAAGGACGCGGCGATAGATGAGGAAGAACATGAGCATGCGTTATAGAAAAAGAATGATGAACGCAAAGAGAACATTATGCCCAAGGGGGTGGTATCACTAGAAAAGATGTTTGATCTGCAAAACCGATTCCGCAGGGCTCCGAACACCAAAGTGCAAAGTTCCATATTGGCACATCGGCAAGTAAACTTGGGGTCAGATGAGAACCCTAAGTTCGTTAACCTTGGCAAAGACTGCAGTGATGAAGAGGCACGGGCTTTCACCCAGTTATTTCGGAAGTATCGTGATGTATTTGCTTGGACATATGAAGATCTACGTACATACGATACTCGTATCATTCAGCATGTAATACCCATGAGGGAAGGCATTAAACCCTTCCAACAGAAACTCAGAAAAGTGCATCCAGCTTTGGAGCCAATGATTCTAAAAGAACTTAAGAATCTCTTGGATGCGCGCATTATTTTTAAAGTTCGTCACTCCACGTGGGTGTCGAATTTGGTACCTGTGCGAAAGAAGTCTGGTGAGATCCGCTTGTGTGTAGATATCCGCAATCTGAATCGGTCCTCAAACAAAGACAACTACCCGGTGCCCCCCATGGAATAGATATTACAAGCTGTGTCTGGATCTGAGATGTTCTCCCTATTAGACGGCTTCTCCGGCTATAACCAAGTGCTGGTAGCTGAACCGGACAGACTGAAAACCACATTCCGGACAAAATGGGGAACCTTCGCTTTCAGACGCATGCCCTTTGGCTTGATCAATGCAGGGGCAACCTTCCAACGAGCCATGGACATAGCCTTCCGTGGTTTGATAGGGCAGAGCGTGGTGGTTTATTTGGACGATGTTACTGTATTTTCAAAACGCAGGGGCGATCATTTACGCCACCTCAAGCAAATCTTCGAGAGGTGCAGGAGGTACGGAATATCGCTCAATCCTAAAAAGAGCGTTTTTGCTGTGGCAGAGGGAAACTTGCTAGGCCACATTATCACTAAATAGGGAATTGTGGTTGATCTGGAATGGGCTAAAGCCATCGCTCAGATTCTACCCCCAAACAACAAGAAAGCGATGCAATCCTTCCTGGGGAAAATTAATTTTGTCCGTAAATTCATTTCAGATTTCGCGCAGATAGTCAGACCACTGCAAGGAATGATTAAAAAGAATGCTGTATTCCAATGGAATCCCCCAGAGAAAGAGGCCTTCGATAAAATCAAAAGGGCCATAGCTGAAACTCCTTCCCTCCAAAGTCCGGATTTTAGTAAAGGTTTCATCCTATACACTTTCGCTTCAGACTCCTCGCTTGCGGCTGTCCTCACGCAGAAAGATAATAACAACGATGAACGGCCCATTTCTTTTATGAGCACCGGTCTACAGGGAGCTGAATCAAACTATCCGGAAATTGACAAGCAAGCCTATGTGGTTTACAAGGCCGTAAAACATTTTAGGCCCTACATCTTGAAAAATCACGTCACGGTTTTTGTACCGCACCCAACAGTCCGCTCACTTTTCGTACAGCAAGAACTAGGCGAAAGGTGGGGCAACTGGATGGCATGTTTACAAGAATACGATTTAGAGTTCAAACCAGCACATACCGTTAAAGGGCAGGGCTTATGTCAAATGGCCGCGGAGGCTGCAAGTGCTCGTGAGATTGAAGAAGAATGTTGGGGACAAGAGATCGACATGTATCAGAGCGACCATGTGCCTCAGCAAAATAGCCCTTCTTGGTATTCTGACATTTCAAGATATCTGGCCCAAGGCACGATGGACCCTGCTCTTACTGCCCGACAGAAACACGCAATAAGACTAAAAGCCGCATCTCACCAACTGATCCAAGGTAAGTTGTTCAAGAAACACCACGATGGGGTCCTGTTACGCTGCTTGGAAACTGACGAAGCACAGAAAATCTTAACCGAGTTGCATGACGGACCAGCTGGAGGTCATTTTTCTGGAGATACCACTGCCCATAAGATAATGCGTGCAGGATACTATTGGCCTACTCTTTTCAGAGACGCGCATGCATATGTTCGGAAATGCATTCAGTGCCAGAAGTTCGCCAACCGAGAAGCACGGCCAGCCGCAACACTACTCTCAGTAGCAGTAGAGGAACCTTTCCAACAATGGGGTTTGGATGTAATTGGGGAAATCATACCTCACTCTTCTAAACAACATCGGTATATCCTTACGGCCACTGATTACTTCACCAGGTGGGTTGAGGCAACACCGTTACGCCGAATCAACGATCAAGAGGTAATAGAATTCCTCACGCATTTCATCATGACCAGGTTTGGCGTTCCGACTTCTTTAGTTTTTGATAATGTGACTTATTTCTCATCTTTTAAGTTATATGATTTTGCGCTGGAAAATGGAATTATTCTGAAACATTCTGCAAATTACTACCCCTAGAGAAATGGATTAGCTGAGTCCACTAACAAGAACCTTATTCGTATTATTAAGAAGACTCTGCTATCCCACCAGCGCAATTGGCACAATGCCCTTCACAATGCACTGTAGGCTGACCGGATTACTCCCAAATCCTCTTTAGGCACCTCCCCATTTTTTCCTCGTGTATGGAAAAGAAGTTGTCCTCCCTTCTCATCTGTCTCTCCCGGCCCTCCAACTGTCCCAAGAATGTCATGGTACCCCGTGTCCCACCTTGCAGAACCGAATCGACACCTTGCTGAAATTGGAGGAAGAAAGGCAAAAGACCCGGGAAAAGTTTGCCATCCATCAGAGCCGAATCAAAAGATGGTTTGATAAAAAGTCCGCGGGAAATAAAATTTTTGAAGTAGGAGACCTGGTCCTTAAGTGGGATAAATCCCATGAGGAAAAGGGGAAGCATGCTAAGTTCCAAGCACTTTGGACAGGCCCGTTCCAAGTTAATGAAAAGATAGGATCACACACATTCAGATTACAAACCCTTGATGGACGAGTCGAGGTCCTCCCGGTAAACGGGCATGACCTCAAACACTATTTCACTTAACAGCCCTTCGAGGGCTGTCTGGTTTTGTACCATAGTTCCTTGTCTCTTATTTGTTAAAAATAAAAAAATAAAAATAAATAAATAAATAAATAAATAAATAAATAAAATAAAAGCCTAAGGAAGGATTTGTTAGAGTCACGCAGATTGGCATACTGCTGCAGGTTCTCCGCTGATGGAAATCCTTTCCCGATAAACTCAAAGGTGGCAAAAGCTTTCTTGTTCTCCGCACCTAAAGGTAGCACATTACCGAGCTCAAGTCATCAAGCAGGAAAGCTTACCTCGCCAGTCTGAGAGGGTGTCCACAAAAGAAAATGGAGTGTAAATGGTAACCGGACCAGAAGGGAAGAGAGATACTCTATGCTATGTCAGGGTGTCTGGGAAAAACCAAAGTCCTCATACTAGACCAGGAACAACCTCTCTGCAAGCAAAATAAGTCGGGATCCCTCATCCGCCCAGGCTAAATTTCCATTTCAAATAAGTGCCATAAGCACATCTAAATAAGTGCCTCAGGAACATTCAAAATAAGTGCAATAGCACACAAATAAAGGGTAAAGGATTGAGAAAGGCTTCCTGCGCAGAGAGGTGATGTAACGACTCCGCCGGGGTACTGACCAGGCTCGCTGGCAGCGGAGCAACGTTCACGATTCCTAGGCAGTGACTCCGCCGGGACCGAGAGGTTCCCTGGCAGTGGAGTAACACGATGAGGACAAAATAATCATACCAGACCCTGTGGCCGCCTGGAGTTCTCCAACCCTTCCAGTCTGGAGACCTGAAGAAAGAATTTGATTGAATGGCGCCCAACTAGACCAGCAGGTTGAGCAACCCAGCTAGATGCCGAAAGCTAGGAAATGGCAACCACAAGGTAAAAGAGGACAGTTAGCATAAGCCCCTCCCTCCCACCGCAAAGACTAACCATCAGCAGAGACTCTGAGTTCGTCCAGTGAATCGCCATTTGTTGCAGTCCCTACAACACCCTCCAAAATTTTGACCACCATTTCAAATTTTCGGAGCCCCTCAGAAACAAAGAGAAATTCCTAAGTCACTAAGTCACAAAAGTAAACAATTCATGAAAACTACGACCTAGCGACCTAGTGACCCCGCGACCTTAGGTCGCCAGGTCACCAGGTCGCATATCCCCGAAACTGATGAAAAATGCGACCTTGCGACCTAGCGACCCCAGGTCGCCAGGTCGCCAGGTCGCCAGGTCGCAATTTTGTCATTTTTTAGAAAAGCGCGACTTAGCGACCTTGCGACCCAGCGACCAGGTCGCCAGGTCGCAAGGTCGCAAGGTCGCAAAACTCAAAATTTGGCAAATCCGCGACCCAGCGACCTGCATTTATTGCTCGCACGTGCGACTTTCTATAAAAGGGAAGTCGCAGGTCGCATTTTTCACATTCAGCGATTTGTAAGAAAACGCCTCTGACAGCTCAACTGACGCGTTTTTCCCGGGTAAGTTGCCATTTCTTCCTGCTGTTTCCGTTTTAATGCTTTTATTACTAAACCCATCTCTCCATAGGCCTTTAAATGGTCTTTTGACTGAGCTTAGATGTTTTTGGGGGTTTTGTGAGTTTATTTGTTGCATGAATTGTCCAAACCTCACTGCTTTTCTTGATTCACCTTTATGGAACCATCCCTTGCTTTTGAAACCATGCCATAGCTTCCCCTGGGCCCAGCCATCTTGTAAATTCCCAACAGAAGGGAGAAAAGAGTTCAAGGCCGCGCGCGCGAAAACCCCCGGCAAGCTAGTGTGCGACCTGCGACCCAGCGACCTAGTCGCGAGGTCGCAAAGTCGCACTCTCTCCACTTGTTTGGGATTTGCGACTTTGCGACCCAACGACCTGGTCGCTAGGTCGCTAAGTCGCATTTTCCACTTTTCCGAGGATCTGCGACCTGGCGACCCAGCGACCTTGTCGCGAGGTCGCAAGGTCGCGCCCGGACCCTGTTTTTGCGATCCGCGACCCAGCGACTCAGTAGTCCAGTTTTGCATTAACGCAGCTAGATTTCATCACTAAATTGTAACTGGTTTTTATCACCATGTCGTTCTTATCGTGGGACTCCTTTCTGAATTTGACAGGTGAAACTCAAGAAGACATAGAGTGCATACCTGTGCTCTCAGATTCTAGTGACATGGCGCCCCCGCTATCTCAGAGGAAGGACAAGAAAAAAGCGGAAGAGATTGATGAGCTGGAGTTGGTGTCCCCACCCCCAATATACCGAGATACACTATGTACTTTTTCAAAAGACGACAGCATGAGGTGGTACCAGATTTATCATGAGTTCGCCACACCGGAAGAAGAATTTCCAGAAGATCTCCCAGACCGAGAAGTATACTTGGCGGTAAAGAGGTCCAAGCTACATCTGGCAGGGGCGCACCCAGCCATATTTCCATGTCCAGAGATCATAGACTGGATCATACAAAAGACAGACCCCGAAAAGTTTGTGATCAGGGATCACCAAGGCAGAGCTTTCACTACACTGGTAGGCTCGGATGCACACATTTATTATTCACTGCCTCGCCCAAACGAGCATTTCTCTCCAGAATGGGCTGCTGCTCACGCCGTTCCAATAGTTGATACTATTAGAAAATGGTGGGAAGAGCCCGAGAAGTTCAAGGTCAAAAAGGACCAAGAGTACCCAGTGGCGAGCCTGAGGAAGGTTTACAAATTGGTTGCCGCCATGCTCTGCAGACTTTACGGGCGCCCAGATTGCTCCACCTTCAGCGGCAGTTGGGCTACTATTATGGAGTATGTGACAACACGTGGCACCCGTTTCAACTGGGCCGGCATACTGATGACGTCGATGCAGACCAATTTGAACTCGGAATTGGCCCCGGAAGAAGGAATGCCTGCTGAATTTTACATGGCCTCGTACCTACTAGACGCGGTTTGCGCCCGAGTAGATTTTGATGGATGGGAGCACAACTGGGACTCCGAGAACACGCGCGCAATTCATCTACAACTCAAGGTATTTTGGGAGACCAAATACAAACAGGATATAGATCAGATTTCCCAAATATTTGTTCCCGCTCTGTACAGACATTTATTTGGCCAAGACGCCCCTTGCATGTCATGGCGGGCCAAGGAGACTCTGGTTAAAGTGGCGCACTGGTTCCCTTTCCCTGGTACACCTTCATCCGAGTCTTTGGAACTTACAAGGCGCCACATGCTATGCCTCGCTTCGTGACAGACAAAATGCTTATTCAGGAGGTGTGCTTTCAAATGTCACACGGATTCTCCAACATCCTGTCTAAGGGAAAAAAGAAGCCGTGGCCCACTCTGCCCCTCACCATTGGTGCATTCACAGTTAAAGACTTCAGGGAAGTAATAGTAGAGGCAGAAGCAATGAGAAGTTATCAGCTCGGGGCACTTGAACACCGAACATATGACCCAGAGAAAATAGTCCCTGAACACTGCCGGAGAGCCAACTTCAAGTGGACGTATCAGCATCTTGAGCGCCCAGCGGAAGATGAGAGAAGAAACTGGTATAATGCTGAAAGACAACTTGCTCCGGGAACTGATGTGGTCCACGAAGACCCAGATGATCAGAGCTTAGAGGACAGAAGTCGTCAGTTAGGAGGTGCCTCTTCATCTGTACTCAAGAAATCTCGAACCAACACAGGGCCAACTCCATCCATCAAACAAAAGGAAGCAGAGGCAAAAGCCCAGCAAGAAAGGGAGAAAAAGCTAAAAGAAGATGAGGAGGCGCGCCAAAAGAGTGCAACAGCAACACAAAAGAAGAAGCTGGCCAAAGAGGCCAGGAAAGAAAAAGAGGACAAGGAGGCACAAGCCGCAGCGGAACGGGCACTTAAGGCAGAGCTGGACAAGGCAGAGGCTGAACGCCAAAAGAAGGCCGAACAGGCTGCTGCAGCTGAACAGAAGAAGAGGGCCGAAATAGAAGCAGCAGCAGAAGCTGAACGGCGGAGGAAGGAAGAAGAAGAGAAGAACACAGAGGAAAGGGAGGATGACATGCTGGACGATCTTGAGGTAACTCCTCTCGACATACCTCCGGGCCGTACAAAACTCTCTGATGTTAGATCACCCCAGAGGCAGGAAGAAGATGTGTTCGACCTGACCAGACTCACATTTGATCAGTTTTCGTTCAAAATCCGTCAAGAGAAGAGGAGGTCGTTGGCACAAAGTCCCTCTGCATCATCCGCAGTGTCAACAGGCAAGGATATAGTTTTGGATACCAGGACTAATCCGGTAATGATAGCATCAGCAGGTACTGCCTTCGCTGCGGCTACGGAAGAGAATGTAACCCGAATGAGTAGAGAAATAGTATCTCTACAAAACAGACTGCACGCAGCTGAGCAACGCGAAAAGATAGCAGAGCAGGAGAAAGCAGAATTGCAAGCAGAAGTCCAGCAACTTCGAAACCAAGCTCTACCGGCAAACGAAGTCTCGCTCGCCATTTTCAAGGAGTGTGAGGTGTTGGAAGTGACTATGAGACAGGTATATGGTGAAATGTTCACCATCAAACAAACAGTCGCTCCTCTGGCAAGAGCACGAATGGAAACCAGGCAAAGACAAGATCAGCTCAAAGAGGCTTCACAGGCTTTGGACAGGATGATGGGCTGGACAATACAGTACCCTCAGGCACCTGAAAGTTTGCCTAAGAGGGACTGGATTCACACGCAGGATGCAAAAGTTCAACTCCGCATGGCGATGCAATCTGGAGACAAATTGTCTAAAGACCTGGACAAAGTGATGTCCTCGTACAACCACATGATTAGTGGTATCGACTCAATGCATACGCTGCATCACATCCCATCGCTTAGGGCATTAGAAGAGGATAAAACCTGGGAACAAGTAGACCAGGACATTCAATCGTTCTTGCAACCTATCAAGCAAGCCGCAGCTGATCCAGAGCCCTCGGCATCTCAAGAGCATCTTAGTCAATTCATCGCCGCTCCAGCGCGGATTTATACCAAGCTTGCGTCGCTTTCAAATCAGATCGGACAGAAAAGGGAGACCTTAGTACCAAACGCTTTGGAATGTGTGCATAGGTTGAAGGAGGAGGTACCTCTGGTGTCCCCCATAGCGGCAGAACACCGGGCATGGCAGGATTTCCTCAGAGAGCAACAGGTTGACATCCCTGACATTAACATTTCGCGTCCCGGCAGCAGCAAGTCCTGAGCAGCAAATAGAGCCAGGTCGCAAGTCGCACCAACAGGTCAGGTCGCAGGTCGCATCTCCTACCTAGGTCGCAGGTCGCATCACCTGCCCAGGTCGCAGAAGGAATGGGTCGCAAGGTAACCCAAAGGTCAAGAAGGAGAACAGTCAAGGAAACCCAACGGACAGTTTTGGCATTATAAATACTCCTACGGGACATTGTAAAGGGGCTTTTCTTTTTTGGAAACTCAGGAGCTACAGGCATTGTATTGAAAGATCTGACACTTGAGCATATGAATATAGAATCTTGTTAAAACACCCTATGGTTATGATGTGTTTTGCTGTGTAAACACTTTGTGTATTTCCTTGAACAGTTTCAGAATATCCTATGATTAATGAAGCTGCTCTTCTCATGTCATCGTTTATGCGTCATGGCTATCCGTGTTGTATCAATGATGTTCATTTTATTATCTGTTCTATTAATGAATGTTAATGAACTATTTTGTTAGCATTTCGTTTTATCTTTCAAGAAGTAAAGAGGTATCTTATCATAAAGAACTATTTCTTTTGTGATCAGACTACCTTACAAGCATTACCCCACAAAAGATGTGTTGCTAATGACATCTCTTGAGGTGTACGTGCTTTATCTATAATCTTGCTACGCATAGTGTTTGATTCATGTTTAACACATTAATCTTGTATTCTATATCATGTGAATAAGTGTATGTCTGCAGGTTCAAACAGGTTCTTTTGAGACCGAAGGGAAGTCATCTTAAGTGGTAGCCGGACCCACACCCCGGACGGGATCCCTACTCCAAACGGTTTAAGGTCTAATTGGGACTTTCTACCGGGGAGATCCCCTTACTGTTGGCCGGACAAATTTTCCCGTCAACACTATCCAAAACTGATTTTAAACTGCTCATAAACCTTCAAAGACAACTCGCTATGAAAACAGGGTTGTTTCATAGCATACTTTCGTAGCGTCCAAAAAATGACTTCTTCACTCAAAATTTCCGCTTCTTTGCTCTTGCATGGTGTCCATAATGTCAAGACACTTCATCATGACCATTCTCCCCTCTTGAAAACTATAAAAAGTGGTTTTAAAGGAAAAAAGACAACTACATAAATTTTCGTAGCATTTTACTCGCTTCAAGCCTAGGAAACGCTACGAAACTATGGAAAACTGTGTAATTTCCAAATTTTGACATTGTTTCAAAAAGGTACCTTCCAGTTGTATAAACTTGGTTTTCAACATGAAATTAACCTTTCAAAACATAAACAAACTCAAATTAAGAGCCTTGAGGTATTTTTTCTTCGTTAATGATGAGTTGAGCTAAGGGTTCCTCAACTACAATCATCTTTAAACCCTTCTTCTCCAGCTACTCATGGATCAATTCTAACAACTCTTGGAGGCCTTTAACTTGGTTCTTCAATTTTCTATTGCTAGACTTCAAGTGCAGGTTCATTCTTCTAACATGGTTCACCTCTTTTCTTAATGGCATAGTCCATTTGATTATTTTTTGTGTATCATCTAAGGTCTTTGACACACTATCAACCTGCTCTTCCAAAAGCTCTTTCATTTTCTCAAAATTCACTTTTTGGAAATTATGTTTCCTTGCCTCTTTATTTATGAATTATATTTCATGATTTTCTAACTTCAACTATTCTTCAAGGACCTCAAACTTTGTTTTTTCAATAATTTTCTCCTTTCCTTTCTTTTGCTTGATGACTAGATATTCTTTTGCAGGTGATGATAGGTCAATGATACTTGGTGGTGGCTGGATAATGTTAGTGACTTATGAACTTATTTAATTCTTTCCAAGATTTTTATAGCATGTCTTGTCATGGGTGTCCTAGCCTGAAACATAAAACATGCATCCTCACCTTCAAACTCTAACTTCTTTGCTGATTTGGCTTTCTTGAGCTTCTTTCCTCCCTCATCTATATCCTCAGCTTGGACTATGGGAGTCTCTTCAATATCAATAGCATGTAGAATGTCTTTTAAATTACCTTTAGCCAATGTTTGGCTCCTTTTAATTCTTTTTCTACCATGTTTACTCACAGTTTGCTCTTGTTTTGCAGGTTTTCTCATAGTTGACTTTTGTTTTGCAGGTGAAGCAGTAGGTGTATCAAGTTTCTGAAATTGCTCTGTTTCCATGATTACTGGTTCACTTTTCTCTGCCCCTACTGGTTCACTTTTTTCTACCACTAAAGGTGATGTTATACCTCTTGGTTTAGGAGTTCTTTTATGGGTGATGGCATCCAATTCAAAACCACTGACAAACATAAAAGTAGACCAATCTCTGCCTAGTCTTTTTAACTCATCTAAAACAAGAAAATTTATTAAACCATGATGAAAAAGTGAGGTTTCACTTCCTTCAGATTTCGCTTGAACTTTATCTACCATTTTTGCTAAAATTCTATATAAATAAAAAGGTAGATCAAGATATATATATATATATATATATATATATATATATATATATATATATATATATATATATATATATATATATATATATATTTACAGAAACGGTTATGGAGTATTAATATTCATCTTGGCCTGAATGCCGAAAATCTGATTACATTGAGGATGTCTAAATCCTGATGCATCTCACTGCTAATAATGAGAATGTAGCCGAAGCTTGCAAACTTCTTCCATGATATAAAATCTAAAAATTCGATTTCAAAGATTTTCCCCAACTTAAAGATACAAACAAATTTATTTAAGAGCCAACAATAAAACATGACAACGAAAAACTTATGGGATAGGTTCCCAAGATTCTTCTTCATCTTTCATCTTGACCCCGGCAGAGAGGAGGGTAGCTTTATTGGCTTCAATGTCCACCTGTTTATTATGAGTTCTCAGCACATGGTAGTAATTCAACTTCTGAAACCGTTTTCCAAACCCTTAATTCTGGATATCAGCCTTGCTAGTTTGAGATCCGAGGCTGGGGACTTGGAAACCATTGCGTTTATAATGATATGGGAATCTCCTATGACATTAGCTTCACTTATATTTAAATCTTTGAGGATCTTGAGGCCTTGGTAGAGGGCCAAAGCCTCAGCTTGAACGCTGGATGAGAATCCAAGCTCCCAAGCAAAGGTATGAATTTTTTCCCCAATTGGACTTACAACAACACCTCCTGCACCAGCTTTGCCTGGATTTCCCTTTGCTGCCCCATCCAAAAAGAGAGAGTGCCTTGAGTGTGAATTGAGCCAGTCTTGAAGGTCAGTTTCGGATTTCCTTATTTTCCAGTCTTTGAGAGGAGGGACGTTTCTAATTGCTGATTGAAATTGCAAGTCAAGGGAAGATCCCCAAGCAATGTCCTGTTGGCTAAGATTGTAATCATCTTTTATATCAGTCAAGAACTCCTTTAAATGACATTTAATATCAATTTCTAAGACCTTGTGATTCTGTTTAATGTTTCTGAAGATTCTTCTGTTTCGTTCTAGCCAGATCTGCCAACAAATAACCTTTGGAAGGACAGCCCTTGCGAATTTAATTATCTGATTTTTAGGAGGGGGGCTAGGATATCTGATTGCCCAATTAGAAAAAATATCAGTAGTGGAACAAGGAAGCAAAAATTTGGGATCCAAATTGTGGATAAAGGAGAACCAAATCTGATTAGAGAACTTGCATTCGAGGACTAAATGGACAACTGTCTCTGCATTTTCGTTGCATAGCGAGCAAATGGAGGGACCATAGAACCCTTTTCTCTGTAGGATTTCATACGTAAGGATCTTGCCGTGGCAGAGAAGCCAAGAAAAGAAGTCGACTTTGGGCCATGAAGGAAAACGCCAGACCCCCTGCCAAGGTGCAGGGTCAGGGGGGACGTATGGCCTCTCTTTCAGCTTGTCATATCCCATGGAGAAAGTGTAACCTTTGGCATTCAGCCCCCAGCCTTTCATATCTCTTTTCCTCATGCACGTGGGCGCCAAGCCATGAAGGAGGTCAAGAAGCGTGGACCATTCGAGGGTCAGATGAGCCAGCACCTCGAATCATTTCCAACCTACCCAGACAGAGTCATTCCAAAGAGAAAGATCCCACAACCAACACAGCCCCTCTCTATCCATCCAGCAACGCAGCGCTCTAATGGAGGCTCTGTCTTCAATTGGGTCCTTATTCATAATTTTATTAGCCCAGATATTGATCTTTTTGCCATTTCCTGGAATCCAATAGGAGTGCACATTGATTAAGGGAGCAGCTTTAACATACATTTTGAGAAAAGATGAATAAGGAAAATGGATTACATTGTCTAAACAGGTAGAACGAGGACCTCTGAAATACTTTTTCTAGAGAGCCAATTGGGCCCAGCCAGGCTTGGGCGCAATGATCCTCTAAATAATCTTAGCTGCCATAGCCACGTTTTACTGACAGAGGTTTTTGAAATTCAAACCACCCTCCCACAGAGGCTTGGAGATGGTTTCCCAACTGATAAGGGGAATCTTGTTTTCATTCTGTTTGCCTCCCTTCCAAAAAAACCTCCGCATGAATTCTTCCATTTTTTTTAATATACTTGCCAGAGAGAGAAGCACAAAAAATTGAAATAGAGGAGGACTGGAGAGCACAGATTTAATAAGGACATATTTGCTAGCAGTGTTGAGCCAGGAGAAGCCCCAGGCTTGGATCCTGGACTTGAATTTTTCAAGTTGAGGGATCCATTCTTTGCTTGTAGATTTCTTATGAAAAACAGGAAGGCCCAAATATTTGAAGGAGATCCAAGTGGAGGAGGCTGCAAAACCCAAACATCTAGAAATAGCGGAGAGCAATATGGGCGAGGTGTTCCAGCTGTAGATATGACATTTTTTCTTATTTACTACGCTGCCAGAGGCTTCACTGAATTCATCCAAAACTGCTTTAAATTTAGAGGCAGAGGAGAAAGAGGCAGCTCCCAAAAACAAAGTGTCATCCGCAAATAGGGCGTGGTTTATATTTTTTACCCCTCTTACAATACACAGTCCGTTGATATCTTTATCTTGCATCTTTTTGTCTAACAGGAAACTGAGGATAGAGGCTTGGATGAAAAAAAGCATAGGGGAAAGAGGACACCCCTACCTTAGCCCTCTTGAAGCTTTGAAGAATTCAGTGGCTCTTCCATTTACAAGAGGAGCGATCCATGGCTCCGAGATGCATGCCTGGATCCATTTGATGAAATTTTCTCCAAAACCAAACTTGTTCATGACTTTTAAAAGAAGCTATGATTTACTCGATCAAAAGCATTTGCTAAATCAAGTTTAATCACCATACCTTGTTCTTTTCGAAGAAGACTTGAGTGGATTGCCTCTTGAACAAGGGTGAAGTTGTCCACGATTTTCCTTCCTTGGATGAGGCCTCCTTGATTCTCCGGAATTATTTTGGGAAGAATGAGCTTCAGTCTATTTGCAATAACTTCAGTGATTAGCTTGTACCCAGTATTGCATAAGGAAATCGGGTGAAATCTGCTGAAATTGGTGGCGCCTTTTTCCTTTGGTATGAGAGCTAAGAAAGCAGAGTTTGTGCTACCTCCTATTTTCTGATTATTTTGAGACTTCTGAACCATTTTGAGCAGATCCTTTTCAACAATCGGCCAACAAACTTGAAGGAACCTAGTAGAAAAGCCATCCAGCCCGGGGGCCTTATCCAGATCCATATCAAAGAGGGCCTTTTTGACTTCGTCTTTGGTGACTTTGGCCTCAAGGATCTCATTCATACGAGGAGAAATTGCAGAAGGAATAATGTCTAGCCGGTCTGAGTATTGGTCCAAGTCCTTATCCTCACTATACAAGTTTTGAAAGTGAGAGAAGGCTGATTTTTTAATGTCTTCAAAATCCTTGAAGGTGATGTTATCCTCCTTAATCTCAGAAATAGTGTTGAAGCATTTCCTGGCCTGGGCTTGTTTGTGGAAAAAGGCAGAGTTCCTGTCCCCTACTTTGAGCCAGAGATTTCGAGATTTTAATCTCCAGTATTCTTCTTCAGCTAGGTAGGCCTTATGAAAGCGTTTTTGCAAATGAGCCTCTTGGTCTAACATCTCCTCTGTGACTATAGTGTGCTCCATATGAGTTTGATGAGAGGCGAGAGATACTTTGATGGCTTTTCTTTCTGTAGCTGGGTTGGACAGGGTTTTGGCCCATCATTTTAGATCGCCTTTTATCCTTCTAAGTTTTTCCTCCCAGATATAGAAGGGAGAACCATTGACAGGCTGACTCCAACAATCCTTGACTATTTGCATGAAGTCTGATTCCTTGACCTAGAGAGGACTAAATCTAAAAGGAATAGGACCTAGATCTAGATGGGCCAGAAGCTCGAGCTTTATAGGCTTAGGGTCTGAGGTGTTGTTAGCAAGGATGTGCATTCTGGATTCTAATCCTAGTAACAGATAAGAGCTCTGAATGAAAAATCTATCTAATCTGGCAGCGATATGACCAGGTCCCACTCTTTGTTAGACCAAGAGAACTTACCGGAAGAGGGTTTGATATCCAGCAAGTCCCAGTCGTGCAGTAGATCCTCTGCCCATTCCCTTGTCGGATCTCGAACAGTGCTGCCTCCTCTTTTTTCAAACGAGTGGAGAGTGAGATTGAGATCTCCATCAATAATTATATTTTCCAGATTTGTCAAGTCTGCTTGTTGCCTTATAGAATCCCAGCATTCCTTTTTTTCCCCAACATTTACTGGAGAATATACATTGAAGAGGCAAAAGAATTCCTTAGTATCCAGATTCTGCATTTTCAGCAGCAACCTGTGAGTATTACTAGCCTCAAAGGTGACTACAAATTTGTTAGGGTTCCATAGAGTGCCAATCCCTCCCGAAGCACCCCGGGCAGAGATTACTCTTGCTTCACTTTTGAACCAAAGTTTCTTGCATGCTTGAAGGAAGACTACGTCTTCCAACTTAGTCTCCTGGACGAGAAGTATGTCTGGAGTTTCTATTCTTATTAAGCTTCTCATGGCTTCTTCCTTAACTTTACTCCCCATACCTCTACAATTCTAGGAGATGACCTTCATTATTTATGTTTTTGGTGGGCTCCCTTGGAGCCTTGGGTCTGAATTTTCAACATCCTGGGCTTTGAGGCTAGCAACTTTTCCAGAGTTGGCTGGCTGCCCTGTAACTTATCTTTGTAAGTCTCCTGTTCTCTTTTTTCCCTGTCAGATTTACGGCCTCTTGTAGATCTTCGTACCGAGGTTTGGGATTCTCCTATTTCTCCTTTCTCCTCTGACTCGTCCGTTTCTTGCTCTTCTTCCTCATCTTCTGAGGTCATACCATTGGGATCTTTGGCACTTTTTCCTTTAAGGGAGGCTAAGGGAGTATCTTTGCTAGGAGAAACTGGATTTTATGTCTCGTTCTCCTGAGTATCTTCTGTCTGCTGGCTTAGAGGGTCAAATTTGTTTCCTTGTGCCTTTTTGGGAGGGGGGTGTTGAACATTAGCCTGTAGAGAGCATTTTCCAGAGGGTCCTCCCGGTTTTTGCCCTTTGTGATTGGTTTTTGCTCGTTTGACTTGGTTCCAACCCTCTTCAATCCCTTTCTCTGGCTCACTGTTGGACGGACAGTTTTTCAAAAAATGTCCATGAATGTGGCATTTCCTACATTTGAACGTCAGTTTCTCATAGTCCAAGTTCTGTACATGAGACCAGCTTCCGACTTTGATTTTGATAGCCTCTGGAAGACCAACCTCTAGATCTACTTCCATGCAGATCCTGGCACAGTCGTACTGGCCCTTATTGTTTGCCCGATCTATGAATTTCCCGAGAGTGTTGCCAATGTGTCTCAAGGAACTCCAGTTCCAGAAGTGAACTGGCAAGTTTGGAAGGCGAACCCACACCGGGACAGCCTTGGGAACATCGACAGCCAGATCAAAGTCCGGAGTCCATTTGTTTAGATAGAGGCCCTGAGAACCCATGAAATACGACCCATTTTGAAAGATTAAGTCTTTGTCTTCTTTGGAGGAGAATTCGAAGAGGAAGTACCCTTTACCCAAAAAGTAAGAGGTGACCTTTTCCTTGATTAGAGGAGCCCAGTTCCTGTTAACCCATTGCTCAGTAATTTTCGGAGAAGGCCACAGACCCGTGAACTGGCCAATGAGACATCGATCCGCCAAAGATAAAGCTACTTGAATGGGGGCCTCCGGAGGCAAAGAGATCTCAGGAATTTCATCTAGCTTCTTAACAAATTTGGATGCTTCGCTTCTTTTCTTCTGAGGAAAACCAGCAAGGAGCTGGTTGAAGGCATCGATGGCAGGAGAAAAATGCGGATCCATAGAAGGACCCAGCATCTCCATAGGGAGGGCCTGAGGCCGGCCGCCGCAGGGGCAGCCACGCAGCAGAAGCCCTAGAAAAGCTCAGGACGCGCAGAGAGAGCCGTCAGATCCCGACCTAGACATTGACACGACACAGCAGGACGCAGTCAGAAGGGCGCAGCAGGAGGCAGCAGGGATAGCAGGACGTAGCGAGAACAGAAGCAGCAGGGCCCTGCGAGGGCAGGCGCAGCGCAGGGGTAGCAGTGCAGGGGCACTCGCAAAAATCCAGTAAATAGGTGGTTCTTACTTATCAATGAATTAAGCATGAACTCTTCTGAAACTTTCGCAAAGTAGCGCTAGTGCTCATGATATGTGTTCTAGATCAAGATATTTATTACCAACCAAATTTAGTAGAAGATTGAAGTGGTAAGAATAAACCTTATGATACCTCCCTTCACAAGTGAAGTATTTCTGAATGATTAGCAATAGCTTGGAGAAACTATATTTCATGTAGCTCCTTGGAATGGCATTTTTAAGGTCAACCTCACTATATTATGGCTTGATAAATTCTTCACATTCCTGCATGTTTAATTTGAAACCTTTTAACCATTGTTCTTCTCCTCTTGGAATTCTTGTTGTTGCTGCAATGGTCTCTAGAGTTATAGTAAGGTTCAACATTCCCACTTTTGCAGTTTTCCCATTGAAATTTAAGGAAAGCTCTTTAGAAACATGTACACGACATCCTTGCAATCTTTGGAAAAATTGTAAACACTATGTTCTTCTGAAAACTTCTGAAGCTGTTGGGTCTTCATTTATCAGGTTCATGTTTGATGGCTCATATTTGAGATAGTGGCCACCTTTGTTGGTCTTCCTCTTTGCAGCCATGGTACCTTTATGTCTTCTCTATTTCGCTTGATCAGTGATACCTGTAAATTTTGAAAATACCAGCCACAACTTGGGCTCAGTGAAATAGCTCTCTAGAGCTCAATAACATTCAAAGAGGGAGTGGAGAATGAAAAATGACTCAATTGAAAAATATTTTGAAGTTTGATGGAAACTCATGGCATAATGATGACTCATACATGCTTAAAATGGTAATAATGACTTCAACCATGACCATTGTACCTTGATCTTAACCCTAACTGACTCGAATGACATCTATCCTATCCCTTTCAATCATTTACTGACACCTAGCAGCTGTTTTGACAAGGCGGACACGAATCCTTCCTTTCGTAGCATACCTAGTGTATTTCTGGGTAGTTTCGGTAGGGAAGTATTAGTAGTTTCGTAGCGAAAAGTACGTTTTCTATGTGTATTTCGCTACAAAAGTAGGGTTTCTTGGCTAAAATGAATTTTTCAGAGTTATAAGCTTGGGAAATGAAAAATGTCAGAAAATAATGACTGATGTGACTTGAAAAGATTTGAATGGGGGTGTGTTTTGGACTTTAGGATAAGATAATAAGAAAAATTTAAAATTTTCCTTAACCAAGTAATGAAAAATGAATTCTATGAACCTACCATTGACACATTAACCTCTAAGACTTTGTCAAATGATGTTTCATTTTTTTCTAAGTGATAACAGCTGGAAGCTGGGTGAATCTCTCCTATGAAATAAATTCCACATTTCTTAAAAGGTTCTTCAAAATGTACTGGGATAAATGGGAGAGGTGCATACCTTTTATTTTCAGCGAATGTCTGACACTTCTCGCATATCCAGATGCGAGCATGTACATCACCGAATAGTTTAGGCTAGAAGAAACATGCCCTCAGGATCTTGTGTGCGGTGGATCGCCAGCTATACTGTCTGCCACTTATCCCTTCCTAGAACTCATCCATCACTTGGTCCACCTCCTGCTCTGTTAAACACATTAGTAGTGTCCCTGTCGGGTCTTTCTAGTAAAGTTGCCCATTTTCCATGATATACTTTTGATATTTCAGCCTTAAGGCACCGTACTTGGCCTTATCATAGTTAGGAGGACATCCCAGTGATAAAATATATTCCACTATATCTTTATACCATGGGGAGAGAAGGTACTTCATGTGTGTTTTTTGAGTGGAGGACTCTATGCCTTCATGTGCACCTGTACCTCTCCTCTTGCCATAGACAAATTTATACCCAGAGCTTGATAGTTGGATTAAGATAAGACTTTGGCCAATCCTTGGCCTTTAATGATATTGGTGGGATTTATCTCCAGTTCATACTCCTGAATCTCAGCTATCCACTTACCCTTCTTCCCTCACTGTCGCCCTGTAACAAAAAATATTTTACCATCGCTATGGGAACATCGACAGTTATAGCAGATTGTAATACATATACTCAGAATGACTTTATAGATTTGACTAGGGCATAAGATTTATTTTCCAAGATATATCATATTTCAGCTCGACGTCTTGCAAGACATTTTTCTGTAAAAGTACTGCAACTATCATGTGAGGAGATGCAAAAGAGAAGATCATGAACGAATTCCCATAATCTAGATTGGTCAACACTGGAGCTTCTGCGAAGGCCTACTTGCTCCTATTGAAGGATTCCCTAGATTTAGGGGTCCATCTAACTTCATTTTTCTTCTTCAACATCTGAGTGATGTTTCAGACAATTTCATCATAGTTGGGAATGAACCTTCTGAGGAAATAAATTATTTCTAGGAACACCTATATCTCCTTCTTGTTTCTTGATAAGGGGATGCCATCTATCACCTCTAGCCTCTTTGGATCGATCTTCACTCCCTCCTTAGTTATTATGTGCCCCAATAAATTTCCTTCTTCCAAAGAAAACATGGATTTCTGAGGGCTCAAGGACAAACCATACGTACAACATTTTTCAAAGGTTCTGCGAAGGTGCTCGATGTGTTCAGTGTCACTCTTTGAAAAGATGGTGATGTCATCCAGGTAAATCACCACAAATTTTTCTTTATCTCCTATGAAATTGATTTCAATTGCACGATGGAATGTAGTGTTGACATTTATCAGGCCAAAGGGCATTTAAGCGTACATGAAGATTCCACAAGGCGTGGTGAATGTCATCTTCTTTTGGTCTTCGAGGAGCGCTGCGACCTGATTATATCTCGAGAAGCCATCCATCATGGACATGTGGGAATATCCCACCACATTTTATAGTATGTGGTCCATCTTTGGGAGGGGATAGTTATCCTTAAGGGAGGCTCTATTCAGATTGCAAAAATCCACACAGCGTTTGATTTCACCATTCTTCTTCCTTACCGGCACTAGGTTCGCCACCCACTTGGAATATCTTAAAGGGGCATTGATATTGGCTTGAAAAAACTTCTTTATTTCCTTCTCGATAGCTAGGAGGAGAAGGGTGTTGATCTACCTCAGCTTCTGCTTATGAGGCTTTGCATCTTCTTTCAGAAGTATTTTATGATGTATAATATCTATGTCAAAAGTCTTCAGATCCTGGTATGACCAGGTGAAGACATCTTTGTATGATTGGAATAGACTGTGATACTGACCTTGATATTCTTCACAAACCCCTTTCGATAGCTTTATCACCTTCAGATCTTCATTTGTCCCAATATTCACATCCTGACAGGCTCATCGAGGATCATTTTGTTGGGATTTATTGGGATGTCGTTCTTGTCAAAAAACCTCTCCAATGGCACAAGCCCCTTATGGATGACATTTCCCTTTTATTGCAAAACACGGTGTCTGGCCAATGTTTCTTCCCACCTGGTTTTTGGCTCTTTATTGTCATCCTCAGGGACTGAATCGATCACCATATTTTAAAATTTTCCTATCATTTCCATGAAACATTGGACCTATTCTTCATCTTCGAAGACTTGCCAATTATTTACATTATCCAGAAAATAAGGGTGGTACCACACTTCATATTCATATCTGAGTAAAGGATTTTCCGGGGGACGGAAATTTCTAGCAACCACAGTTAGGGATTCTTCCATTCTGTTTCTATCCCTTGGCATGAATTGAATATTAAATGCAGAAAATAAATTCTTGATTAAACCCCATACCTTGTTCATGTAGGCTCTGAGCCACAGGTGTTTGGTTTTCCATTGGTTCCTGACTTGTCTCACTACAAGCTATGAATCTCCAAGCACCTTGAGGTTTTGTATGTTCATATTCTGTGTTGTCTCCAACCCCAGAAACTGTGCTTCATATTCAACCACATTATTTGTGGCTTCGAATTCTAGCTTAAAGGAGAGGGGAACCAAGAATCCTTATGGGGATATCAGGAGTACTCTGACCCCATTTCCTTCTTGTGAATTAGCTCCATCAAATTGCAATGTCCATATCTTGTTTTCCTCTCTGCTCATGGGATTATTTTGTATTATAGGGAAAATGTGTGTTTCTTGTAGGAAATCTTCGTCCTCCTCAAGCATGAGTCAAGATAATTCACCCTCCTTACCATATACTGGGGAATTTGTGGAACCATTTTCTTTGGTTACCTCCTTCACTAATTTAGATTCACAGTATAACCTTCTTTCCTCTCCACCAAATACTAGAATAGTGGCATAAGTGAGGTCTAGTTCTATGGACCCTTCAATCTTGGATACCCAGGATCTGGATAGCAACATTTCGAATTGAGCTGGGATATCAGCTACAATGATGTCCATCACAACACTTTTAACTAGAATATGGGCCAAGTTTACTACCATATATTTGATCATGCCCAAGCACTTTACCCTCTTGGAGTCAAAAGAATACAGATAGTTATAAGGTCTAGTGATTTGCAACCCCAAATTCTCCAAGACAAACAATGGCAATAGATTATGTGAAGCCCCAGAATCTAGCATGCAGTGGTACAATAACATGTCATGAATAACTAAAGACACATATAATGGGGGAATGGCTGAGTCCAACTCTTCTACATGAGGTCCAAAGACTACCATGGGTCTTTCCTCTTAGAGATTGAGGCTTTCAGGGAGAGGGCCTACACTATGGGGCAACATGAATTGAGACACTTGGGTTTTGTATGAAGGTTGTTTTAGGAGATCGATCGGGGTAACTGAGATCTTGACCTTCTCTAGCTCTTTATGGAGGTTAAAGGCCATGGGAGATTTTTCTGTAATGAATTATTTATACTACTCTTTAAGGTGGTTAGGTAGGTTCGAAGCCATAGAAGAGGACTTCTATTTTGCAGGAGGATCAAAACATAGCTTTGTGGAGGTGGAAGAAATGGCATTATGATGTGTAGAAATCATATTTTTCTTCAGATTTGGAACATGCCTTACCTCCTTTAATAGCCATTGGTTTCCATTCTGTTGTTTTACAAGAACTTTACACATTCCAAAAATTTTACAGGGTTTATCATCACCCAAATGAACTTATCCAAAATCTCCTTGAACATAGTCATGAAAATATTTCTTATCAGGTGTGGCATGGAATGAGGCCCCTGAATCTACCACTGAAGAATCAGTAATATTTTCGAAAGAAAGAATCAAAGCATATTGTAAAACATCACTTGTCACATTTTATTTATGATTGTTTTCTTGTTGTGCGTCTCCTTGTTTTCCCTTCTGAGATTTACAGTCTTTCTTCAGGTGTTATTTCTTTCCGCATTTCTAGCACACTATCCCCGATCTAGACTTGGATCTAACTTTCCTTGATTTACTATGATATCCTGAGCTCTTTCCTCTTTCCATTTTTCTTCCCCTAGACCCTTCACTTAAAGTATTACCCTTTGTCTCACTGGAGCTTTTCTATTGCATTTCCTCGCTAAGGATAGCACCGACAATATCATCAAACTTTAAAGTACTAGATCCAGAGACAGAGTTACTATGGCCATAACTAAACCATACCAACTTTCTGGAAATGAGCACAAAAAAATAGAGCCATAAATTCATCATCAAAGTTTACCCCTACAGAACTTAACTGACTAGTAACCATATTAAAATCATTTAAATGGTTTGCAACAGATCCACCTTCCAACATCTTCATATTAAATAAACGTTTCACAATAAATACCTTGTTTGAGGCCGAGTGTTTTTCATATAGTTTTTTCAATGCCTTAATCAAACCCTCTGTTTTTTTTTCCTTCAAAATATTGAAGGCTACTGATGCCGCGAGGCATAGTCGTATTGTTCAAAGTGCCTTTCTATCGAGAATCTCCCATTATGTGTATGTTATAGTCATCAATTTCTTTGTTTTTCCGCTCAATTCTAGGTACAAATCTTTCTGATATAGATAATATTCCATATGCATATTCCAGAGCGGGAAGTTTTGGCTGTTAAATTTCTCGACCCTAAACTTACCATCTTCTGCCATTTCTCCCACTCGAACGAGGAACCCTTATTTCCTGTGAGTTTATCAGCCAAACAGACCTTCGAATCTGATACTAGTTGTTAGAAAATTATATATTACAAAGCGATGAAACACTTCAAATATGCAGAAAGCACAAACACATAAAACACATAAAACCAAAGAGACACAGACATACGTGGTTCACCCAGTTTGGGCTACGTCCATCCTGAACAACTAGTCATTCCTTTCTATTATCTAGCAAAATGAAGAGACACAACCTACATCGGATCCATTGTAATATCCTCTATTCTCTCTCACAGTCTCCCTATTTTTTTCTCACTCTGAGAATAAAAATACAATACACAACCGCAATACAATGCCCTCATACAAAAGGAGGGGTTGCCTTCTAGGGAAAAAAACCCTAAATTAAACAAAATTTTTACCTTTAGATCATCCACCTAATGAATGGCCCAGACTGACTAGAAATTACAATACTTTTACAAGGCAATTTTACATCTATTTTTAGCTTCGGGGGTGCTGCGCAGGGGGGCTCCATAAATTTGTAGCCGCCCCCCCTGGACCCCCCAGGTAGCGGTTAATTATGGGCATTGTTTCTGCCCCGTTACGAACAAGGATCCAATGTTGTGATACAAAATAAAGAAGATAATGAGGCTCCACACCCAATAAACATATCTACTAAAATCAATCCAGAGACATGGGCACATCGTGAAAAGGTAGTTGCCAAGCTGCCATAGCTGCAAGAAGACTGTGGCAAGTTCATGACTAGGGTTCTGAAGCTAGATCAAGCTGATCAGAGCAAGAGTCGTAGACAGAGTGTGTCTTGCTAGAGGCTAGAGAGCTATAGTCACAGGCACAACATCTTGGGGTCGTGGCTAATTTTTTTTTTGAGAAGATCCGAGTTAGGTAATCCTCAGTTTATTGTGAAGTGCTTCAAGACATCAGTCTCTTAGTCATAGGTGTTTGAGATCAGTCTTTGATTGCATCCTAGATTCAGATTTAGGATTTGGATCTTGAAATCACTTGGATTCAACGATCTATTGGATATGTGTTTATTGATGTTGTAGTTATGCAGATGTATAAATATGATCTGTATATTTCCACTGCATATGTATTGGGCTCATTGTACTCTTCGTTGAAATTTTCTATGATGATCTATTGAAGAAGAAGATTTGAAACGGTTCCCCCCTTGTTGGGTTTTTACCTATTCTTGGACCATTTTGCTCTCTCGTATGGTTGTGTTTTTGTCTTCTTTATCACTGCACATATTGTTCTATATTTAGTTGCAGTTGATGGTTAATTACACTGCTAATAATTGGATGCAATTTTTATGAAGAAGTAATTTGGGCTAAAGTAATTGATACATCATAGAACAATCTAAAAATTTAACATGGTATCAAAGCTAAGGTGAAGGAAAAATACATAATAAGACAAGAAATGAAGCTCTCATTATCTGTAAGAAAATATATTTTCCAAAGTTAAGATGTCTTCCTCTACCTTCAAGGAGCATGAGAAAGTGTTTGATGCATCATGTTAGTGTCAGTCCAGTCATACTACCATCAGTGATCAAAACTGCTCTTTTGCATTTGCATATTAGGTGTCTCATACCAAATAAAATTTCACCATTCCGCTAAGTCATGGATTCATTGACGGTAGTAATTTTTATCAATTTTCCCTCATGAGTTACTTTCTGATTTTCCTCCCTATGGTCTTCAGTCATTAGTCTCTTTCACTCTCAAAATCATATCAGTAGGTCATAGGATGGGTCTCATTAGTCTCTAAGGTTTCACCACGGTCAAAATAAATGAGTCAAGTGTCAATAAAGATCAGCAGGGTCATGAGGAAGTCAATAAATACAAATTCAAAGTGCCAGGAAGATAAAAGATATCATTTATTCAATTTGGTGCAATTTTCACCTCAAAACCATCTTTTGAGGTGAAAACATAATACTTCGCCTTTCAGTCACAATTCAGAAGCTGTTATCTCCACAAAGCAATGTCCCTACCTTTCAGAGAAATTTTCCATAGCATGTTCAATGCCAGAGCATCTTCAAATCAGATCCAACAGAAAGAGCCCGGAAAGAGCTTTCCAACGGTATACTACACTCTCAAAACTGACTTCTGGATTGAAATTTATGCTTAAGTGAAGTAAAGGCCCCTATACCCCCTATTTCCCCATGTTCCCCTTAAAACTTATGATCAAAGTTTTTATATTTCCTTTAAAAACCCCCTTTACCCCTTTCCGATTACAAAATCTCATTATAAATTGTTTTAATACATATGCGATTTGATTATAAAACCACTTCCCCTCCATGACCCTTAGGACTTTATAATAAAGAACTTCATATTATAAAGCCCCGCCCCTTAACCACTTCCCCTTTTCACCCCGTAAACTTTAGAAATAAATTTTATTTCATATATATTATAAACCCTGCCTCCCTTTAATCGCAATCACAATATGAAATGTGTGCCTCCCGATCACCACAATCGCAAAGAGTCCCGATCGCAAAGAGTTCCGATTGTCCAATCGCAAACATATATCTGCTCCTCCAATTAAACGCTTCTGATTATCCCTTAGCCATTGATCTCCCAGTCCAATCGGACGGCCTACATCCAATCGCACCATCGCAATCGGTGCTTCCATAATTCCCTCTCCAATTGACACCCTCCGATTGACATACCCTCGATTACACCAGAGCTGTTGATCTCATCATCTAATCCAACAGTCCTCCACCAATTGTGATGTTCCAATCGCATTGTTTTAAATCCCCCCTCCGATTGACTCTCGCCTATGGCTCGCCCCCGATTAACCCACAACCGTCGATCTTCCCCGCCGATCAGACGGCCCACAATGAATCGCATCCCCTCCTCCGATCGCAACTATCCTCCCGATTGTTCCGATTGCGATTACTTTCTCCTTCCGATTTGCGATTGCGATTGGCCCTTAGGTCCCACCATCAGTACTTCCGCTCGTTCATAAATAAAAGGCCTAGCCCTTTGTTGATTCAAAAATTTGGTTACATTTGTTTATTACAAAGGCCTTCCTCCCCATCGCATCAGAAAGATTGTATATGCCATTCCGCTTTGTCCCACCTCCCGATTTGCGATTGCGATTACTGTGTTATATCCCTCCTCCGCTCGACTTGCGATTGTGATTTCCATATGGGTCCTGCCTCCATTCCCCTTCCATTTTCCCATTTAAACGCATTTTTTCCCCTTCACAAAAAAGCATAAATTCATATTTATCAGCATTCTATTAAAAGCCAGAAAATGAACTAAAGGAAACAAAACGTCAGGGGCCGAGAGACAAAACTGTGACAGTCACATCCTCAGTAATGATTCAAAGAGATCCACACTACAAGTTTCAGCTCCGCATTGGATGACCAAAATATTTCAAATGAAATTATGTAACGCAGCTCTTCCTTTATGAAGAGATGGCTAGCTTTAGGCCTTCCATCTTCAGTTATGATTCCTCCTCCCATCGATCTATATTCCCACAAATTATGTCTATTTATTGTAAATTCCAATCATTTGTAAAGGATGGGAGTTCTGGGAAAAGTGTGGCAGAAAACATCTTTGTGCTACATTGTACAGTTTGGCAGGAATTAATAAGTGATGCAGCTCTGATTTGTGGGATTCATGTGGTATGAGTTTAGCATATGTCTCTCCTTTGTGTTTCATATGTACTTCGTTATGTTTTACCATTCATTCATAAACATTTCTAGTTGAATGTTTTCAAGATAGAAAGGTAGAATCCATTCTTATATTCTCTGCCTTGGGGAATCATTCACACTCTGTGTATTTTCTTCTGTCTGAAAAGGATTCATTTATTATGCCCTTTTCAGTTTCTCAACAGTATTTCCACTCCATCTTATTTCAACTTTGATTGCTAAATCTCCTGCCTATCTTGCCCCATGAAATACCCTGTATCCTGATTTAATTCCTCAACTCACACTGTCCTTTTGTCCCATACATCCCTGAAATTTCAGTCATTTATTAAAATCCCTTTTCCCATTTATATATCTAGCCTAAAATCAGTTCATTACCATTTTATTGAATATCTATTATATGGAGAGAACCCTCTCCTGTCCTTGTAGGGCTAGCTACAAGGCTGAGTGTGGTTTAGTTGTTACCCTGATTTTCCTTTTTCAGTCTGAGGTTCAGATTGGGTGCTAACATCTATGGAGACCATATTGGGGAACGCAATTACAAACTTTTTGCATGGAATATTTATCACCCCAGTAATATTTTTCTCCTAAAGTCTCGATGATGATATTTCAGAGCTTTCTAGGCTGATATAAATATTGTACAGTAGTAATTTGACCACTCTGGCTTCAAGAAGATATACAAGGGCTAAACCTGATCCAAATCCTCCCCCTGTGTTTGAAAATCCAAATCTTATCCCAAGAATAGTCAGAAGACAAGAGGGATCGCTAAATCCTACACCTATTCTCAGGTCCCATACTTGGCCTAGTGAGTGGTTTTTTGTAGAAGAGCTTTCTTTTGATGAGAATTTTGAGCTTTCTTTGTTTAGAAATAATTCTGAAACTGCACTTGAAGACACAGTTTTAGATCCAGAGTTTCTTGTAGATATTGAAGTTCAGAGAGAAAATTCTTCCATTGATGACTACATTTTGAATTCACCTCAGTCCATCACTGCAACTTATATTCCTGAGCCTTCAGAATCATCAGGAGCAGCATTCCATCCTCCTGATTCGTCAGCATTCCCATCAATCAATTCCCATTTTTCATCTCCTCCATCAACACCTACCTCAAATTCCAGCACTACAAACGCTGTGGTAAATCCTCCCAGAATTATGGCTGCCCGGTATGCACCCTTGGTTTTACCTCAGGTTCTCAATGATATGCCTGCTGATTATCAGAGTAAAATTACTATCTTTGATGCCACTCAGGGCATTACAACCCAGCAGCATGTTGACAAGATGAATGACTTTTTTGACTTGCATGAAGTAGAAGAAGAAAATGTAGCTACCAGGTTGTTTGTTCAAAGCTTCGGAGGTGAAGTGAGAAAGTGGTTCAGAGCTTTACCAGCAGGCTCTATTCACACTTTACAGGAGTTACACACACAGTTCTTAGACCGATGGGAGGTGAAAAGGAATCCACAGCAAATTCTGTCTGAATATGAGAATATTAAATGAAATGCGGGTGAAACAGTGCAAGACTATTGTTTTAGATTCAATACGGTATACAATGCTATTCCGGCTAACCTCAAACCTCCTGTCAATTCAGCTATGTTGAGGTTTCCGGATGGTTTTGATGCTGATATGGCATATCAACTAAGTGAAAGAGATCCACCGTCACTTGAAGAAATGCAGAAGATGGCAGTAAGCGTCGAAGCAAATGTGCTGGCTAGAAGAGCTCGAGCCAGAGCTGAAAGGAAAGTCGTGGTGAAAGAAGAAGCATCCCCTTCGGACAACAAAATGGACACACTAATACTACAATGGAAAGGATGGTTGATCGATTAACAATTTCGGACAAACCGGAACCCCAAATAATAAATCCGAATTTTAGAGGTCAACAGTAACCGCAATTCAGGACTAGGCAGAGAGAACAGAGGGCACAAGACCAAGCGGCACCACAACAGCAGATTAGAACGCCATTACAGTAGAACTATGTGCAAAGGACTGACTCAGATGACGATGGTCCCCTGTTTGAAACCAATCATTTTTTCACAGCTGATGGTGAGCCCATTTTCCTCACAGAAGACGAAGAATACACAGTGGCAACTCGAGACATTCGAGGGGATGAAAATTTCATCCTGGAAAACGACGTAATGTTAGAAGAAGAATCTGATGATTACCAGAGAGGGTATATGAATGCGCTGTCAGCCCAGCAAAGGCAGTATTCTCTAAGGAACAGAAACGTCGCAATCAACCCATTCAAAAAAGAAAAGAACTACAAATTGAGGATGAGGCACAGAAGAAAGGAAAAGAGTTGGCCAATCCTTCATCCAGCAAAGCACCCACAGTTACTAATACAGTTGAGAACACTGCAAAAGAGAAAAGCAAGAAGAACATAGAAAAAGAGAAAACAAAGAAGAAAGACCCTCCTACTAAATAGGTAGAAAAAGCTCCCTCCTTTAATTTACAAAGTGAAATTTCCAAGTTGAAAGTGTCCATGCCTTTGACTGAGTTGGTAAAGAATAGTGTATATAAGAGTCAGGTATCTAAAGCCTTGCAAATAGACCCTCTTTCTGATATGGTTAATGTGGAAGATGACTACCCAGAGCTAATCTTTGGTCCAGCCACAGGAGAATCTGAAGAAAACGAAATTCCTCCCTTTTACCTGAGTCTTAGGTTGCATGAGTTTGTCTTGCATAACACCATGTTGGACTCTGGGGCCTCGCATAATTTGATGCCCAAAGATGTCATGGAAAAGTTAGGCCTTGATGTTACTAGAAAGTACCATGATTTGTATTCTTTTGACTCAAGTAGGGTCCATTGTATTGGTCTCATCAAAGATTTAGTAGTGTCTTTAGATCAAATCCCAGCCAAAAATGTCTTGATGGATGTAGTTGTTGCCGATGTCCCACCACGGTTTGAAATGCTTCTATCTAGGTCTTGGGGTGCAAAACTTAAAGGAACCATACAGCTTGATTTCTCCTATGCCACAATCCCTGTATTTTGCTAGTTGAGGAAGTTATATAGGGAGAAGAAAATGAAATATATGATCACCAGTAAAGACAAGCTAGTGAATCATCCCATCAATGCGGTCCACACAGATTTAGAATCGTTTGTCCTATATTCAGATGGTGGTCTAAATGATGAGGATGTTCAGTTGGTACAAGTGGAGGAGATACCCGAGATTTCAGAAAATTTCAGAGAGTTCCTCAAGCAGGAGAAGGACAAAGCAGCAAGTACTTCTGAGCCTCCTGACTACCAGCAGTAAAGGGATAATGAAAAGCCAGAAATCAACCAAGGTGAAAAGAAGGAAGAAACTAAATTTCAGCATCTACAAGAAGAAGAAGAAGGCCTGTGGAGTATGGATTTTGATGGAGCTATTGGTAAGGATGGAGCTGGCATTGGAATATGGGTAAGGAGTCCTATGTTTCAACCTGAAAAGGTCCCTAGTAATGTCAGAGTATGTGCTTATAAGTTGGCCTTTGAATGCTCTAACAATGAAGCAGAGTATGAAGCTCTGATTGCAGGCCTCAAAATCTTGAAAAAGTTGAAGGCAAAAAGGATTTCTGTGTATGGAGACTATGAGTTAATAATCAAGCAGGTGAAAGGAGAATACCAAGATAAACATCCAAGACTGAGGGCATACAGAAATTCAGTTCTGGACATTTTGAAGACATTCCCAGAATACACTTTGATAGTGGTACCCAGGATGCAGAATCTTATTGCTTATTCTCTTGCCACTACTACAAGCAACCTGAAGATTCCAATGAACTCCAGCAACAAATTCGAGATTCATGTCAAACATAGGCCCGCTGTTCCAGATAATTTAAGGTATTGGCAAGTATTTTGGGACGATAATGAGATCAATTCATTTTTACAGGGTGATGGCAAATTCAAGGACACTCCCATAGAAGGTGAGTATGTGGTTGATGATCAAGAATTGGAAATAAACCAAATGGACATATTGGAGCTGAAAGATAATATAATTCCTAGAGGTCTTATACCTCTAGAGGAGCTGTTTGATTAGGACGATGTTGCAAATAAGCCAAGCTTGGTGCCCACAGAGAAAGGAGTTGAAGATGTGAATCTTGGAACACCTGATCAGCCCAAGTTTGTGAAATTGTCAAAGACATTGTCCCCTGAAGCGAAGGAGAAGTATGTGAAGTTGCTTTCTGAATTTTCTGATGTTTTTGCATGGGATTATTCAGATTTGAAGGTGTATGATAATAACATAATTCAGCATACTATTCCTATCAAGCCTGATCAAAAGCCATTAAGACAGAAGCTGAGAAGAATCAATCCAAAGCTGCTGCCATCCATCGAGAAAGAGGTAAACAGATTGTACAAAGCTGGTATCATAGTCCCCATTAGATTTTCTGACTGGATTTCAAATTTGGTCCCAGTATGTAAGAAGACTGGACAAATAAGGTTGTGCATAGATTTTCGGAACTTGAATAAGGCTTCCTTAAAGGATAATTATCCACTTCCGAAAATGGACCATATTCTGTAGAGAGTAGTTGGAGCATCTAGGATGTCACTACTTGATGGCTACTCAGGCTACAACCAGATCTTGGTGCATGAGAAGGACCAAGATAAAACTGCCTTCACAACACCCTGGGGAACATTCCAGTACGCCAAAATGCCTTTCGGACTAAAGAACGCAGGAGCTACTTTCCAGTGGTCCATGGACATTACTTTTGCCAATGAAAAATATGTTTTTTTGGTTATTTATTTGGATGATTTGACAATGTTTTCAGGATCAGATGATGAGCATTTGCACCATTTGAGAGTTGTTTTTCGGCGATGTAGAAAGTTCAGAATTTCTCTCAATCCCAAAAAGTGTCTCTTTTCCATGGATGAAGGCAAGTTGCTGGGGCATATCATCTCCAAAGATGGTATTTGCATCGATCCAGCTAGAGTGGAGGCAATTCAGCTTATAGAACTGCCACGAAACAAGAAGGAGATTCAAGATTTTAATGGTAAAATGAACTTCTTGCGACGATTCATTCCAAATCTGGCTGAAAATTTGAGGGAAATGACTAATATGTTTAAAAAAGACAGCACTTTTAAATGGAGTGAGGAGGCTATCAAATCATTCAACCTGGTAAAGTTTTCTTTGTCCAATGCCCCAATTTTGATCAGTCCCAACTACACTCAAGACTTCATCATATTTTCGTTTGCATCTGAACATACTCTGGCCACTGTTTTAATGCAAAGGAGAGATAAAATAGAAAAGCCAATTGCCTTCTTCAGTAGGACTATCAGAGATGCTGCTTTAAGATATAACATTATTGAAAAACAGGCATTGGCTCTTATCAAGGCATTGAAGGATTTCAGGGTCTACATTCTACATTCACATACTATAGCATATGTCCCCAACACGGCAGTGAAAGATGTGTTGATGCAAACTGATCCAGAAGGTCGAAGAGGTAAGTGGATAGAAGCCATGTTGGAGTACGATCTGGAGATCAAGCCCACGAAATTGGTCAAAGGCCAAGGCTTGGCGAAATTGATGGCCCAATAAAATCTGCGTGCTTTAGATATAAACCTTATAACCACGGTGGTAGAAGAGGAAGATGAAGGTTTACTGGTTCCAATTGCAGATATTTTTCTACAGTCCCCGTGGTATTCAGATATCGTCTATTTCCTTCATCATTTGTCACCCCCTACGGGCATTTCCAACAGTAAAGGTAGATCTCTGAAGCTAAAATCCACAAGATACTGCATTTTAGACAACGCTTTGTATTGGAAAGATCCGGGAGGCGTTCTGCTTAATTTTTTGGTTGAAGAAGAAGCGCGGAAGGTAATGCACGAGTTTCATAAAGGCGACTGCGGCGGTCACCTCTTTTGGAAGACTACAGCTAACAAGATATTGAGAGCCAGATATTATTGGCCCACATTATTTTCTGATTTATATAAGACTGTGATGAAATTTCATGAATGCCAAATCTTCCAAGGGAAGAAGAAATTGCTTCCACTCCCTTTGAAACCAGTTTCGGTGAATGCACCCTTTCAACAGTGGGGGCTCGATTTCATTGGAGAAATTCATCCCGCATCTTCAGCATAGCACCGATGGATATTGACAGGGACAGATTACTTTACCAAATGGATCAAGGCCGTCCCAGCTAGGTAAGCAACAGACACGGTAATCATTCAATTCCTAGAATCGAATATTTTATCCTGCTTTGGCTGCCCATGCAAAATCGTAACAGACAACGCAACATCGTTCAGATCAAAGAAAATGATCGATTTCTGTGACAAATAAAACATCGCACTGGGCCATTCGACAGCATATTATCCACAAGGCAATGGCCTAGCCAAGTCATCTAACAAATCGCTGGTGAATATAATCAAGAAAATGTTGGAAGCAAAAAAAAGAAATTGGCACCGGAAGCTCATCAACGCACTGTGGGCAGACAGAGTTAGCAGTAAAAGATCAATAGGTATGTCACCATTAGAGTTGGTTTATGGTACTGATGCTATCTTTCATACATCCATTATAGTCCCAGTTATGAGATTATTGCAAGAAGTTGACAACGAGGACAAAGACAATCAGCGAAGGATCAATCAAATGATCCACCTTCAGCAAACAAGAGAGGAAGTGTCACAGAACGCTATTCAGTTGCAGGAGAAAATAAAAAAGATCTATGACAGGAAGACAAAAGCAAAAAGGTTTTAGCTAGATGATATAGTGTTGAAATGGGATGCTAGAAATGAAGACAAAGGGAAGCATGGTAAGTTTAAAAACCTGTGGAAAGGACCATACAGGATCTCAGCATACAGAGGATAGAATGCCTTCTTGCTTTCAGAAATGGACGTCCAAGATTTTCCTAGAGGAGCAGTGAATGGTAGGCTTTTGAAGCACTACCACTGTTGAAAACAAAGGATCAGGATCTATGTCATCATTGTATATACCATGTTATGTTTATCAGAGTTCAGAATACACAGTCATTAAAGTTTGGGGCCCGAGGTGAAGGCTATAAGACTTGGGTGATTGGTGTATGGTTTGGTTTTATTTCACTTTTTCAGTCTTAGTATTGAGTCAGTGTCAGTCTGCATTGTGTCAGCTTTTCAGTATTCTTTACTCCATGCCCAATGGATAAGGCTACTTGGTCTACAGTGTTCTTGGCATCTCCAAGGAGCTACCATCCCCATTGGAGCCAATGTTAGTGTAAGTCCAGTCATACTTCCATCAGTGATCAAAACTACTCTTTTGCATTTGCATATTAGGTGTCTCATACCGAATAAAATTTCACCATTCCACTAAGTCATGGATTCAATGATGGTAGTAATTTTTATCAATTTTCCCTCATGAGGTACTTGCTGATTTTCCTCCCTATGGTCTTCAGTCATTAGTCTCTTTCACTCTCAAAATCATATCAGTAGGTCATAGGATGGGTCTCATTAGTCTCTAAGGTTTCACCACGGTCAAAATAAATGAGTCAAGTGTCAATAAATATCAACAGGTTCATGAGGAAGTCAATAAATACAAGTCACAGTGCCAGGAAGATCAAAGATATCATTTATTCAGTTTGGTGAAATTTTCACCTCAAAACCATCTTTTGAGGTGAAAACATAATACTTCACCTTTCAGTCACAATTCAGAAGCTGTTATCTCCACAAAGCAATGTCCCTGCCTTTCAGAGAATTTTTCCAGAGCATTTTGAGTGCCAGAGCATCTTCAAAGCAAATCCAATAGAAAGAGCCTGGAAAGAGCTTTCCAACGGTATACTACACTCTCAAAACTGACTTCTGGATTGAAATTTATGCTTAAGTGAAGTAAAGGCCCTTATACCCCCTATTTCCCCATGTTCCCCTTAAAACTTATGATCAAAGTTTTTATATTTCCTTTAAAAACCCCCTTTACCCCTTTCCGATTACAAAATCGCATTATAAATTGTTTTAATACATATGCGATTTGATTATAAAAACACTTCCCCTCCATGACCCTTAGGACTTTATAATAAAGAACTTTATATTATAAAGCCCCGCCCCTTAACCACTTCCCCTTTTCACCCCGTAAACTTTAGAAATAAAGTTTATGTAATATATATTATAAACCCTGCCGCCCTTTAATCGCAATCGCAATATGCAATGTGTGCCTCCCGATCACCACAATCGCAAAGAGTCCTGATCGCAAAGAATTCCGATTGTCCAATCGCAAACATATATCCGCTCCTCCGATTAAATGCTTCCGATTATCCCTCAGCCGTTGATCTCCCAGTCCAATCGGACAGCCTACATCCAATCGCACCATCGCAATCGGTGCTTCCATAAGTCCCTCTCCGATTGACACCTTCTGATTGACATACTCCCGATTACACCAGAGCCGTCGATCTCATCATCTAATCCAACGGTCCTCCGCCAATCGCAATGTTCCAATCGCATTGTTTTAAATCCCCCCTCCGATTGACTCTCGCCTATGGCTCACCCCTGATTAACCCACAACCGTCGATCTTCCCTGCCGATCGGATGGCCCACAATGAATCTCATCCCCTCCTTTGATCGCAACTATCCTCCCGATTGTTCCGATTGCGATTACTTTCTCCTTCCGATTTGCAATTGCGATTGGCCCTTGGGTCCCACCATCAGTACTTCCGCTCATTCATAGATAAAAGGCCTAGACCTTTGTTGATTCAAAACTTTGGTTACATTTGTTTATTACAAAGGCCTTCCTCCCCATCGCATCGGAAAGATTGTATATGCCATTCCACTCCATCCCACCTCCCGATTACTGTGTTATATCCCTCCTCCGCTTGACTTGCGATTGCGATTTCCATATGGGTCCTGCCTCCATTCCCCTTCCCTTTTCCCATTTAAACGCATTTTTTCCCCTTCATGAAAAAGCATAAATTCATATTTATCAACATTCTATTAAAGGCCAGAAAATGAAGAACTAAAGGAAACGAAACGTCAGGGGCTGAGAGATAAAACTGTGACAGTCACATCCTCAGTAATGATTCAAAGAGATCCACACGACAGGTTTCAGCTCCACATTGGATGACCAAAATATTTCAAATGAAATTATGTAACGCAGCTCTTCCTTTATGAAGAGATGGCTGACTTTAGGCCTTCCATCTTCAGTTACGATTCCTCCTCCTCCCATCGATCTATATTCCCACAAATTATGTCTATTTATTGTAAATTCCAATCATTTGTAAAGGATGGGAGTTCTGGGAAAAGTGTGGCAGAAAACATCTTTGCGCTACATTGTACAATTTGGTAGGAATTAATAAGAGATGTAGCTCTGATTTGTGGGATTCATGTGGTATGAGTTTAGCATATGTCTCTCCTTTGTGTTTCATATGTACTTCATTATGTTTTACCATTCATTCATAAACATTTCTAGTTGAATGTTTTCAATAGAGAAAGGTAGAATCCATTCTTATATGCTCTGCCTTGGGGAATCATTCACACTCTGTGTATTTTCTTCTGTCTGAAAAGGATTAATTTATTATGCCCTTTTCAGTTTCTCAACCGTCTTTCCACTCCATCTTATTTCAACTTTGATTGCTAAATATCCTGCCTATCTTGCCCCATGAAATACCCTGTATCCTAATTTAATTCCTCAACTCACGCTGTCCTTTTGTCCGATACATCCCTGAAATTTCAGTCATTTATTAAAATCCCTTTTCCCATTTATACATCTAGCCTAAAATCAGTTCATACCATTTTATTGAATATCTATTCTACGGAGAGAGCCCTCTCCTGTCCTTGTAGGGCTAGCTACAAGGTTGAGCACGGTTTAGTTGTTACCCTGATTTGCCTTTTTCAGCCCGAGGTTTAGATTGGGTGCTAACACATCAAACTTTGCTGCATGGGAAATTAGGTTGGAGATCATAGCTTAAAACAATGATGTGCTGGAATACATTCATTGAAGGATGCCCTAGCCTCCAGAAAATTCCTCTGCTTCTATCAGGAAAATATACAAGAAAAATGAGTCCAAAACAAAGAATATTATAACTAATGGTTTACAAGATCATTTACTTGCATATGTTGGGAATTTAATAAATTCTAAAGACATGTATGACAAGATAACCGACATGTATGAAATCAACAATCTAAATGAGACTATCACCTTGAAATATCAACTCAAGGATATGAATCTAAACAAATGTGAAACCATTCAGTCTTACATTGTGAGGATCTCTCATCTTAGAGATCAACTACATAGGGTTGGAGAGAATGTGCCTAACAGAGATCTGGTCGTTGTGACTCTTAGAGGTCTCCCTCCTATTTGGGAAACCTTCATTACTACAATCAACAACAACAATTTTATCCCATCATTTGATTAAATTTTTGGAAAGCTTGCTAAATAAGAATCAAGAATGATAACAAGAGGGAGAATTTAGAAGCATGATGAGGGAGATCCTGCTGCATGTATCACCCATCAAAAAAAAAAGAAGTCAAAAGGAGGTCCTTAGAGAAAAATTCCTCCTTAAAGATCAAAAGGGAGGAGTGACAAATCAATTTCCCATATTGAATGCTATAACGTCCACAAGAAATGTCATTATGCACATAATTGTCCTGAGAAGAGAAAGAGGCCACGATACAACACTAGCATCAACGACAATGATAAAATAAGTAGAGACAATCAAAGGAACAAATTTGACAGAAGAATGAAAGGAGAAGAGATTCTTCAAGAAACTGTGAAGAATAACATCCTCCTCAAAAGAAGTCAAGGGCTCCCAGGTATGAAAGTATTGACGTGAATGAATCTAAATATATTCTCATTTTTTCACTTACTGGTTCTTCTCCACCAGATTAGTGGGATAATTTTTTGGTTGATAGTGGGGCCACTCATCACTTCTCTGGATAAAAGGAAGCCCTCTCTAATATAGTAGAGAGGGAGACTAAATTGAAGATAATTCTTGGAGATAACTCCACTTATACTGTAAAAGGATTTGGATCTGTCAAATTTCAGTTGAATTTTGGGGAGTCAGTATTGCTGCATGATGTTATGTATGTGCCGGGTCTAATGAAGAATTTTATTTCTATATCCACATTAGAATATAAAGGGATGAGGGTTTCCTTCATTAATGGAAAGGTATTAACATGGTCTACTAATCCACATATGAAAGATGCATTCACATTAGGTATGAAATTTGAAGGACTCTATAAATTCACAGAAAGGCCAATTCTAGAATTAGTTCATAACACCAATAATCTATGTGAATTGTGGCACCATAGGCTAGCTCATCTACACTATGATGATCTTTTGAAATTTAAGAAACTAGTCTCAGGTCTTCTCGATGTTCAAGCTCATCATGATGGAGTTTTTCTAGGTTGAGCGAGTGGGAAGAAAACAAGGGGACTATTCCCTTCTAGTAAGAACAATACAACTGAAATCCTCCATCTCATTCATTCAGATATATGTGGTCTGATTCTTGTGCATTCTATTGGTGGGCATATCTACTACATCACCTTCATTGATGATTTCTTAAGAAAGACATGGTTATACTGCCTCAAGAACAAGGATGAATCCTTTGAAAAAATCGAGGAATTTAAAGTTTTGATAAACCATTAGTCAGGGAAAAGAATCAAAATTTTCAGGTCTGACAATGGAGGATTATATATGTGAAAAGAATTCGTAGCATTCTTCAAGAAAGAAGGGATCACGAAGGAAACTATTGTGTCATATACACATAAACATAATGTCTTAGCTAAAAGAAAGAACTAGTCTATATTTAAAGCTACTTGTGCCATGCTTCATGATCAAAAGGTACCAAATTTTATGTGGGTTGAAGCCACACATGTTGTTTTATATGTTCAAAATCGAGTGCCTCATCAAGCATTGAAAAACAAGACTCATGAAGAAATATTCATAGGTAACAAATCTGACACTAGCCTTTCATGTGTCGAAGGAAAAAATAAAAAATCTTGAAGCTACAAGAAGAAAAGGTATATTTATGAGTTATTGTGAAAACTCTAAGGCATACATAATATATATTCCTAGTCAAAGGAAGGTAAAAATTAGTAGGGACGTAACTTTCAATGAAAATGCTGCATTTTTTAAAGCACTAGACCTTCCTCTGCCTTCCAAGGAAGATGTTGATGATAGGTATATTATATATGGTCCTTATATGCCCGAGTCAGATGATATTGATGTTGCCATGGAGCCTTTCTATCCCTTAGATCCACCTCATAGTGATCCTCCTTCAAATAAATTAACTCTTTGGGTTCGCGATAGTCTACAGGATACTTAAAGAAGAATTAAAATTTGTAGATCCTTCATAGAAAGGAAGGAACCATGAAGGTATCAGGGAAATTTAGCTTCTATGATCACTATCATTCAAGTTGAACAATCCTCATTCGAAGAAGCAATCAAAGAACAATATTGAAAGGATGCTATGGTAATGGAATATGAATCTATTATGAAAAAAAATGTATGGGATGTTGTTGCGAGACCACATGGGAAGTATGTTGTGACTTTGAAGTGGATATTCAAGATAAAACATGGAATTGATGGTAGAATTGAGAAATTCAAATCGATTTTCGTAGGTCCAGGTTTATCTTAGAAAGAGGGAGAATATTACGATGACATATTTTCTCTTGTGGCTGGATACACAACTATATGTTCGATAGTTTCCCTTGCTACTAGTCAATGATGGACCCTTCATCAAATGGATATAAATACCTCTTTCCTTCATGGAATTTTAAAGGAAGAAGTATATGTTGAAAAATCACAGGGATTTGAAGTGGAAGAACGCAGAATGCATGTTTGTAGGTTGAAGAAAGAATTGTATGGTTTCATGAATAAAACTCCCTAAGCTTGGTATGCATGCATTAACAACTATCTAATGAAACTGGGTTTAAAAAGAATAAATGATGATCCAAACCTCTATTTTAAGTTTTTTGAAGGTATTCCATTGATTCTGGTTCTATATGTTGATGATCTATTCTTAACAGGAAGTGAACAATTGATGATCGAATGCAAGAGGAAGTTGTAGCCTCAGAATTTTAGATGAAAAACCTTAGGCTGATGCACTAGTTTTTGGGCCTTGAGGTGTGGCAAATGAATGGAAATATATTTTTCTAATAGAGAAAGTATGTTCTAAATATGCTGGAAATGTTTGGCATGAATGAGTGAAAATCCATGACTACTCAAACGGAGATGAATTCCAAAAATCTATGTGGAAAAGAAGTTGGACCTGATCTGGAAAATCCATTTGAGTATAAACAACTAATTGGGGCTCTACTGTTCGTTGTGAACACCCATCCATATATATGTTATGCAATTAACACATTAAGTCAATTCATGACTGATCCCCTTCACGCACATTGGATTTCTGCCAAAGATGTATTGAGATACTGTTGACGGGAAGAAATGTCTAGCCAACACTAAGGGATCTCCCTCATAAAAAGTCCCAATTAGACTCTAAACCGTTTGTGATAGTGATCCCGTCTGGAGTGTGGGTCAGGCTACCGCTGAATATACCTTTCTCTTGGACACAAATGAGCCCTGCAAACCCATGAACACATGGTTGTTTGGATGGTACAAGACAAATGATTGATGATTCTTAATGTATATAAAACACTACAAATAGCGAGATGAGTTAAAGCATGCAGCCACAGGAAATTCTATTAGCAGCAAGTCATCGGGACCATGCTTGTAAAAGTTGTTCAAATCACAGGAGAAACAGTTTTGTATGTTTTAACACCCTTCACTTCCTTAAGCGATCTCAAAGATAAGATAACTTTTAGCCACAGAGTTGCTAACATTTACTAAAAAAACAATCTCAACATCATTCACACATTTAGGAAACTACAATGTATAAATGATATAAGCAGAAAACGCAGATTACTTAATCATAAGATATTAGATATATAATACAAAATATTCGTAGTGTCAACACATTAATGCTCATTGGATCCAAAGTGGAATTAAAACAAGCACTTGTATTCATTCTAAAAAGTGTATTCAATGCTATACAATCCTCTTTGCTCCTTTGGAGTCCAAAAAAAATATCCTTTACAATTCCTTGAAGGGAGTATTTATAGGAAAAAATTGACCCTTGGGTATCCCTGACTTTTCACCTTCCCGACCGTTGACATACTCTGTGACTTGAGGGAATCTGCGAATTGCAACCTTGGTTGTGGCTGCAACCTGTGACCCCCTCTGTTTGTTGCAAAATGTGACTTGGTCATTGGAACAGCTGGGTGATTGCGAGATCAGGGACATCCAGTTGTTGTTGTTCTTGTAGGTAGCTTCACCATGCCCGATAGTCTGCGGCCACTAGGGAAACCTGAGGCGTATCTTCTCTCAACCTATGAAGACACTCAAGAGTATTTGGAATCAAAGTGCCCCTCTTGATCATGATCCTGTTTGATAGGGAGTCCAACTTGGTATAGATTCAAACTGGTGTCACAATGAATTGGACTAGGTTCTCCTGTGATGTCAGTATATCTCAAGAGGCTGTTGCTTGCCTTATGGGTTGCAGGAATGCTTGAATATCTCTGGTGACTTCTTCCCACGTTTTCTTTTCACCCAGTGCACCCAAAGACGGAATGTGGTGTATTTCAGCCATTCAGTCAATGGCGCTGATCAGATGTTCGTATGCAGACATTACCTTCTCAAAATCCTTGATCAGATCCTCTTTGGATTGTACCTTGATCCGGATTTGAACCTTGTCATTTTGGTTGTCGATCCAATCTTTTCTAGGCAAGGTATCCGGACCTTGTGGATACATGTTAGACCACTCCAGTATTCTGTCCAAGGCAGTAGAGGCTTCCTTAAGTTGTGTGTTCCTCTTCTTGGTTTTAGCCTGTGCTTTCAGTAATGGCATGATGGTCTGTTTTATTGTGAAGAACCCTTCATACACCTTCTTCATGGTGGCCTCCAAAGTGACCAACTCTCCCTAATAGTGAGTGTTATCTCATTGGTAGGGGCATTCTTAACCTCAAGCTGTTGGACTTCTTCTTGCAGCACCTTATTTTACTGTTCCGATCTGGCTGTATTTTGTTTGGATGACTATAATCTATTCTGCAGGAACATAATTTCTCTACTCATTCTGCTTACATTTTCCTCGGTAGCTGCTACAAAATTGGTACCAGCTGATGCAATCATAATAGGATTGGTCTTGGTATCCAAGACTATATCCTTCTCTGCGGTGATCGTGAGGAGTGCAGCAAGGTCCCGTGCCAAACATCTTCTCTTCTCCTGCCGGGTCTTGTGTGTGAATTGGTCATAGGTAAGCCTTGTCAGATCAAGCACTCCCTCATCTAGATCCTCAGAGGTACCTAATTCTGAGAGAGAAAAACGTGCAAGAGTTGTTTGGGGTACCTCGATGGGTGGCAGCTTTGTTTGTTTCTCTGTTTCTAAAGGTGGTGTCTTACTTACTTCGGTTTATTTGGATGAATCTTCCTTTAACTTCTTACTTTCTTCCTCTTTCCTTTTTTGTTCGGATTCTGTTCTATCTTGTTCTTCTTTCAGCCGGCACTCAACTTCTGCCTTGTCTTGTTCTTCCTTTAGCCGGTGCTCAGCTTCTGCCTTATCTTGTTCTTCCTTTAGCTAGCGTTCAGCTTCTGCTCTAGCTTGATCTTCTTTTAGCCGGTGCTCAGCTTCCACCTTATCCTATTTTATTTTTAGCTGGCACTCAGCTTCTACTTTTTCTTCCTCCTCTTTCTTCTGTTGTTCCTCTTCTTTTTTCTTGTGGTTTTCCTCTGCCCGCTTCTTCCTTTTTTCTTCTTTCACTTGTTTCTTTTGCTTGTCTTCCTCTTCCTTTGCTTTTCCTCGGCTTCTTGTTGAGATTTAGCCTCTTTTTCCTTTTGCTGGGCGGCAAGATTATGACCTGTACCGGTCCTTGGCTTCTTCGCTTTAGATGATGATGCCCTTCCTAGTGTATGGATTATTTCTTCTAAATGCTGATTATCCTGACCTTCCTGACAATTTGATTCCTCTAGAGCAGCCTCTTTGTCTTTTTTATACTAGTTCTTGACTCTGTTTTTAGCAGGGCAGTCAATATGCTAGTAACTCCATTTGAATTTGGCCTGATTGCAGTGGGTAGGGATGATTCTATTAGGATCATATGTCAGGTGTGGTAAGGGAGGTAAAAAAAACCCTCTAACTTGTTTGGCATCTACCTCTACTTCCTTGAAATCCTTCACCATGTACGTGTCGATAGTGAGTGGCAGAGTGGGCCATGGCTTCTTCTTTCCCTTAGTTAGAACTTTTGAAAACCCCCCTGACATCTAGTAACATGTTTCTTGGTGGAGGAGTTTTTCAGTTACGAACTGGGGTAGTGCATGAGGGGCCTTGAGTGACCCAAAAACTCGGATGAAAGTACCATCCGTGTTAGGGAACCAGTGGGCTACTTGGGTTATCTTCTCCATGGCTCGCCTAGACATACATGGGGCATATTTTCCAAATAGTTTCCTGTAGAGAGCGGGGATGAAGCTGCGTGCGATTGAATCCATGTCTTGCTTATACCTGGAATCCCAGAACACCATTAGATCTTTGTGAATTGGACTTCCATGCTCTGGGTCCCAGTTGTGTGACCACCCCTCAAAATGGCACCTTGCACACACTGCATCCAGGAGATAAGATTCCATATAAAATTATGATACATACCCTTCATCAGGTGCTAGTGCCGCAGATATGTTCGACCTGAGGGCTGCCACTATCATTTTGGCCAGTTGAAGTGGGTGTCGTACACAGTGATAGCATACATCAGAAAGACCCAAGCACTGTTGAAAAAAGTTGCATATGGGCGGCCATACATCCTACATAGCATCACAGCTACGAATTTGTAGACCTTCCTCAGACCTACTATCTGATATTCCTAGTCCTTCTTGACCCGGAACGTTTCTGGGTCCTCCTAGCATCCTCTCAAAGTTTCAGGTATGGGAACTGCATGAGTAATGGCCCACTCCTCATTGAAGGTCTTCTCTTTGGGAGGCAATGCATAATAGACTTCAGAATCTTGTCCCTTCAGATTTGCAAATGAATTTCCGGTATGATCCCGAATAACCCAGATCTTGGGTTCGACCCTTTGCAAGATCCACTTGATCAGTTCTGCACATGGGAATATAGGCAGGTGGACCTCGGCATAGTGTAGCTTGGATCTCTTAACCTGAATATATATCTGTCAGTCTTGGAGGTCCTTCGGAAATTCAAGCTTTGTAAACTCTTTGTAAATCTAGTACCATCTCATATTGTCCCATTTTCCAAAAGTGCAGGTTGTGTCTTCATAGATAGGCGGGAGATAAACAGGTATTTCCTCCTCTGAGAAATACAGGGAACTTAGGATAGACTCTATCTTCAAAATGTTAGGGGCTCAAAAATTTTAAAAGGGAAAATTTTGGAGGGTGTTGTAGCGGCTACAACAGATACTTACATTGATCAATCACACTTGTTATGATACATTCTACTAGATACACTTATGCTGACTGGGCAAGAAATGTTACTGATAAAAAGAGTGCATATGTTTGTTTTTTCATTCTTAGTTCTACCATGATATCTTTGATGAGCAGGAAGAAAAATTCGTTATTATTGAGCACCATGGAAGTAGAATACATTGTTGCTAGCACAACTAGTTGTGAAGCAGTGTGGTTGAGGAAGCTCTTTGGTGAGATATTTGGTCAAGTCTTAGATACAACAGTGATATACTATGACGAAAAGAGTAGGATCCATTTAGCAAAGAATCACATGTTTAATGAAAATTCCAAGAACATCAAGATTTGATATCACTTTATTCATGACATGGTGCAGAGAAGAGTTGTTAGACTCCACCACATATCGACTAATGAGCAGATAACACATATTGTCACCAAGGCACTACCAAAAAGAAATTTCTTGGTCTTCATAGAACAAATTGGAATGATAGATGTAGCCCCTCTGGATAAGGGGAAACATTGATCGAGGACACTAAGAAAACTATTCCTATCTTGCTTGAGCTCTCAGGGTGATGAATTGAGATAGAGGGCTCCTGGGATTGAGGGATATCTACACAATAGGGCACTCCCCTATCTGTTACCCAGGGTTGAGATGATGCTCCCCTCTCTTCATAGGGTCGGATATGCTATTCCCCTATCTAGTATATGCATAGTATACCCTAGTTGGCATCATACCCTCAAGAAAGGCTTGATGGGAATATCACTCCTCATTTGACCAATGATTTGAGAGTGTACTTGAGGTGTACAACCCAAGTCAATTATGATACAAGTTTTATACCACGTGACTGTTCAGATTTATTGATGGGAATATCAGTAGGAAATAGGATTGGGTTGAAATTATCTCCCCTTTAGTGATTCCAAATTGATTATGAACTCCCTGATGAGACTCCAGGGTCGGAGATGTGCTCCCCTGTATGATGATTTATCATGTTGCTTAGTACAGGTGGAATTTATTTCTCCCCAATTCTTCTTATTATAGATTTAATGAAATTTCGGCAGATGGAGTTGAGTAGTGAAAACATCATGATGTGAATATCTATAGGCAGAGGTTGCCCAGTGGAATTCCTCCTAGTTGAGAGGGAGTGTTAATTTTTGAAAACATATTCAAATTCGACTTTGGGTAGCTTAGACGGTAATTAATATAATTTCATTAGATTCCTCTTTTCTAGAGGACCAAAATAAACCTATATATCACCCCAATCGGTTAAGACAATGTTAAATTATGAATTATTTTATATATTAATGAAATGGAATGGGTCGACCTCATCACATGTGGATTTATTCAAAGCCCCAAGTGGTCCCTCACAAAAACTATAAATAGAAGTGACTTCAAGCTCATTCTCACACATTTTCTCATGAAATTTTCTTCTTGCACTATTTGTCTTCGTTCATCTATACCGTTTTGGTTTGCACAGGTTCAACGAAAGAAGCTTGGGTAAGGTACAGAATCATAGGCGAGAGGCATGTGCTAAAATAGGGCTTCTGGGACATAGATGCAAGAAGATAACTATTGAAATTGGATCAGAGCCATGAACACAGCTGCAGGAAGAGCGTGGAAAAGTCACGGCTAGATTTCTGAACATAGATTGGGCTGATTAGGGCCAGAGCCACATGCACAGTGTGTCCTGCCAACAGCTAGAGAGCTATAGTCGTGGGAACACCTTCTTGAGGTTGCGAATAAGAGTTTTTCTAAGCAGATATAAGTTAGTTCATCCTCATTTTCTTGTGCAATGCTTCGAGACATCAGTCACTTAGTTACAGGTGTTTGTGGTCAGTATTTGATTGAATCCTAGATTCAGATATAGGATTTGGTTGTTGATATTACTTGGCTTTAGTGATCTATTGGATCCGTGTTTCTTGATGTTGTGGATATATATATATATATATATATATATATATATATATATATATATATATATATATATATATATATATGATTTGTACATTTTCGCTGTAATAGCATCATTGTACTCTCTGCTGAAAACATTTTATGACGATCTATTGAAGAAAAAGATTTCAAATGATTTCCCCCTTGTGGGGTTTTTCCCTGGTATTGGACCAATTTGATGTCTCTTATGGTTGTGTTGTCTTCTTTACCACTGCACATTTTTTTTTTGTCTTTAGTTACAGTTTATGATTAATTACACTTATAATAATTGGATTCATTGTTTATGAAGAAGTAATTTGGGCTAAAGTAATTGATACAACATAGAAAAATATGAAAATTTAACACCAAGACTAGTATCTCAACCCCAAATATTACAGGGCTTCGAGAGAATTTTGCCAAAAAAGGTTTTCAAGACTAGTAACTCAACCCACCTAAGGATTCTAGAGTGTTTTTCCAACCAAGGCTTCAAGGACTAGTAACTCAACCCACAGTTGTTTTTTGAGCTTCGAGAGCGTTTGTCCAACCAAGGCTTCCAGGAACTAATAAATCAACTGTTGGAGTGGGATCCCCTGAGGCGGAAGTTTGAAAGGAAATTTTTTTATTTTTGTATGTGCACGCTGTGCAAATGAATTCAAGGTGCTTTTAGTCCCCAATTTTGGATGTAATTGGGATTAAATGTAAATTGTGGGCCTCAAACCATGGTTTGAGAACATAGTATATGTGCACTAGATATATTATAAATAGATTGAGTATGCATAAGCTAATTATTTAAGTACAAGTGTTATGAGATATTGATGTTCTAATAGTTTATGCATCTGTAAGGGTTTTTGGGTTGGGTTGAAAGGCTCCTACTAGCGGGGTGAATGGAGACGTAGTCCTGGCTGTGTGCGGACTCTGCTAGCTCTATGCGTAAACATTTTTGTAAAGGTTTTGTAAGGGATTTGGAAAGTACAGTTGATGTATTGACAAATATGAAAGATAATAGGAAGAACATTTTTAGCGAAGCTCATTGTGTTATGCATATATATTTCTTACCGTTCAAGTTCTGTTAAGATCACATTATTTGTTTACTTGTTAATGATTGTGTGAAGTTATCTGATATGATTATGCATGATTATTGATGATTAAGAGATATGCCAAGTGTTTACCTTGATTAAGATCTATATCTCATTCTGATCAGTTATCTATTCTAAAACGAATAATATTTCTTTGTTATTCCGTAAAGTATTCTCTGTAATTCTATTATAAACTATTGTGCACATTCTCTGTAATTCTATTATAAACTATTGTGCACATCTCCATAATTTCACTTTGGGTTTTTTCCAAGAACCACTTCATTAAATTCTCTCTCAGGGTGCTGAAACCTGGTTCTAGCAATCCCCCATACCATTTCAAGTGAGACTTTCGTCTGAGAAAGAAGACCACTACCAAAAGGGCTAGTAGTTGGAGAGTTTGTTGGTTTATCCATAAACTCCGAACTTGGGTCAGGACCCTGTTATTCATCAGTATTTTTTACTTGTTGTTGATGACTAGTTTCCTTAGCTAAGTTTTCTAGAAGCTAATCTCAGATTATCAATTTTTCACCTAGAAAACACCCCAAATTTTTTCTTTTCCTCCTACCCCTTCCTGTCAGTCTATGATGAGAACAAACTCTAGTTTTCAAAGTCCTATCTTGTTTCAGCAAAGTATCCCTGTCTATAGCTATCTTAGCTTGGTTTCCCTGCTATCATTTTCCCCTTGTTTCTCATGCCATTCACTATCCAAAGGTTGACAAAGTGTCTGCTACTCCATCCTTGATCATCTTGTCATATGAAAATCTGATCATGCCTAAGAAAACACTCAGAATCTGTGAAAATTGTCCCTAAGTTAGATAGTGGTGTTTAGGGAGTTTTTCCTTTGGCTAAGATATCTTAGGCCAAAAGCCTCTGTCTAGTACTATTCAACCATGAATTCTTTCCCTATTCTGCAATGCAAGCATTGTTCTATCCATAGGTTGCACACCACTAAGGGGTCACTTTGTCTCATTTCAAAATAAGTTCAACAAAGATCCAAATCAAGAAAAGAGAAGGTTTGTCACTGTCTGAAGAAATATGCTTAGATCAGGCATAATCTCCATGAAACATCAAAAGATCTCTCCAAGGTTCCAAAGCATCTTTTTTTACATCTCTGCAGGGGTGTAACTGAATGATGATCAGTAGGCAATTAAGAGAAAAGGGACAAGTTCAAACAGGTCCCTCTTATTGAAGGGGTTTTGCCATCAATGAAGCAAATGAGTTAAAATGACTAAAAATCAGCAAATGTACATGTTATAAATCCAAAGGCTGCCTAAAGAGAAGAGATCATTACTCATGTCAAATGAACACAAAATACTAAGTGATGCTGATTTGTAGTGCTCCATAATCTCCTCCAAAATCAGTGCTGCATAATATTTCTGAAGGGCATCATCATGTAGGGCATAAGAAGACAATTGTTTCTTATGTTACCTTAAACCTGGGTTTTGAAAATTAGTCAAAGGAAATTTCAATATACCTATGACAACACAGTTAAGGGAAAAGATAGCTAAATGATATCTAGCAGCAAACACTCTCCATATACAAATCACATTTCTTCTGGTGTTGTGTTCACAATGATATTTTACAAAAGGATATATACATCTCAGACAAGGCCTCATAAAGCAAGAGGACATGAGTTTCAAGTGATTTTATCAATGATAAATGTCAAATTCCACTTTGTTTCCTATTGGCATTCTTCAAAAAAACATACAAAGCAAGGTACAGTGATTGAAATAGATGGAGATGTTGTATTAAAGATAACCTCTTTCAATAATAAGTATAGGGTTAAAAACACAGTGATAGAAACCTCCTTCAAAGAGTAGAGGGTTAGAAAAAAATGATGGAACCTCCTTTATATAAAAGTAGAGGGTAAAAGACACATTGTTGTGACCTCCTTCACTAATAAGCAGAGGGTCAGCATGTTTTTAAGTAGCTTCAGGAGTTTTTTTGTGCCACCTCCTCCAAAGATGAACAGAGAATGCAGTGCAGGGTTTAAAAGGTTGTGTTTGATAAAGTCTCTGTTGGTAAGACCAGTTGAGAAACAGTGGTGAAAAAAATGAGACTTCATAGATTGAATGAACTTTTTCATATCACAAGCAAAAATTAGACATGCTAGTGTTAAAGGCATCTGATCTTATTTTTATGAGAACCTTCTTCAAAGGATAAATCAGAGGTTATAATGTTGATTAAAACAACATCATCTGAATGGTAAAATTCGTAGACCAAGCTTTGTTTCTAGTCACTTCTGCAAACTGGTATAAAGAAGAATTCACACAGAGGGTTTATGTGGAAAGGAATAATTTTGATTTAGAACAGATCCATTATGGCCTATAAAAAATACTCCCTCCAAGTGATGAATAAAGGGCAAAGAGCCAAGAGTTATTTTTTCACCTCATTTAAAAGACAGTGGGCACATTGTTAAGATAGGTGAACTGTCATTGTTTGAAGGCCTCCTTCATCATGAGCTAAGGGCCCAACCATGATTTTACATGAGAATAAGTGGTCACATTTGCAAGGACTTTCTTTAGGACAAATAGAAGGTCTATACATAGTCAAGAGAAAGTGTTAATACAAAGTTCCTAAAAGTAACCCTCATCATTTCCCCAATCATGTTATTCACTCTTAAAAGGCTTCACAATGCTTTTGAGACAAGGACACTTACCATAAGCAAAGTCACCTGGGAAAGAGGACAGTTGGTTCGAGAGACTTCAACAGTGGCCTCCTTCACAAAAGCAGAGGGTCAGCTCTCCAAATGATTAACAGTCCATATAGATCAGCTTATTCAAAGGGTAAAACAAAGATGTAGGAGACCAAGTCCCGATGGATACAAGCAGTCTGCAGTTTTAGGTGTTTTGGATCAGATGATAAGTCCAAAGTTTTAAGATTGAAATACCACCTTCGGAAATACAATATGGCACAATTTCTGATAAAGGTAATTTTTTTATGTTTTATAGGCCCCCTTCATCACACAGACAAATAAAACTCATGGTTTAAACACCTCTTCCACTTCATAAAATAGTGGATCTATCTAATAGTTTCAAAAGGCTGCCATCATCATCATTTTTCAAACCAATTCACGAAGGGGAACACCATTTCAAGCGATCATTTACAGCCTTTGGAATGCGCAACGCGCCTGTAACTTTGTGCGGCGCACCTATAGGCGCTTACAGAATATTTTTGTTATAGGCGCGGCGTGCCTGTATTGTTGCACGACATGCCTGTGCCCAGTGCTCAGGGCTGACCTGACAGTTCAAACGTGGCGTGTTTGCTCGTTCAGGCTTGCCCGACCCAGTGCCCGGCCTGAATGCAGCGCCCTTGCATTTTTTGTTTCCATCCAAGCACCCAAGCCATGAACAGAGTTCCTTCCACCTGCCTTGTCTCCTCGCCCTTGCCATTTTTCTTCTCTTGCCATTACAATTGTCATACTCACCTTCTGCATGCCCATTTTTGACCTACCTAGGCCACCTCTAAACGGCCCGGCGCCCAGGCCACTCCTGAACATGGTTTCTGCCCACCCTGGCCAATACTAAAAGGAGCCCTCAAAGGTGTTGAAGACATAATTCTTCCACAAAGAACTCATCTCCAACTACAGCTAAAGACATACAAAGAGGTATTTATATGTTTTGGCTAGAAGTTTTGATTTAAAGATATGTTTTAAAATCACAAATTCTAAAGAAGAAGATCAGTAAAAAAAGGCTAGAAGTCTGTTAGTTTGTAAGGGACTTGTTTGTCAAACCAAGAAGCCAAACATAGGGCTTAAAGAAAAACACAGTTATTCTTGAAGATTGTCATGTTTATTTAGATACAGAGAAACAGTGATTAAAAGAGGAAGGTCTATTTGTCAGTTTAAGAGGGGTTTTCTTTCTTTGCGTATTTAAGGGAAAAGAACACAGTTTACTCTTCAAACTTATCATGTTTGTTAAAGAAACAGAGGGACAGTGATTAAAGAAGGAGACATAAATTAGTGTCAAATGGGCCCTTATGTTGGATAAGGAATAGAGCTTAGTTTTAGTAGGGAGACTCAACATTCTAGGTCAAAAGCTTGTACTACATAAAACAGGGAATCACTGTTTAAAAAACTAGTACCTTGTGAAAGTTTAAACTTTTTTTTCAAGTACATAAAAGATCATACAACCTACAAAGAGAAGACAAAGTTTGTTTTGAAGGCTTCTTACTCAGTGACAGGGAGACTACTTTTTTTAGAGAAACAGAGACCATCAAAGAGGAACAATGATTACTGAAGGGAGAAACATAGTGATTCTCAAGAGTGCCTTCTTTGTTAAAAAACAGAGAAAGGCAGTGATTAAGAAAGAGTTTTGATCAGTTTATAAGGGTTTTGCTCACCTCTTAAACAATGATTTCAAAAAAGCCAGTGATTGAAGGGAAAGAGTTTTTGTGTCAAAAACAAAAGTGGACTTGTCTTAAAAAACCACAAATAGATCTTTTTCAAGGCCTCTTTTCTCAAGACATAGTGTTGGAGAAGTAAATTTGTTTTCATTTAACAAATACTTGTTTTCCAACTAAAGAGAAAATCAGTGCTTAGAGAAGGGGTCTATTTTTCAGTACAGTTCAAGGTCTTATTTTGGTAAGTTAATGAAGGGTATAAGAAAGCGAAGATGCCTCCAAAGAAGGACAACAGGAGTGGATATCACAATAGGTTTGAGCCTTTGACAACTCAAGAAGTAAATGAATCCCCTTCAATTCTTTTAACTTCCATGAGGTGGGATGCCTTTATTTTTGCCAAAAGGTCCAGGAGGTCATCAGTTACCCTCCCTTAACACAACTGTTCAGCTTGAGGCTGCAAGGAAAGTATGTCCATCTAGTAGGTCTGGACTTTAAACTCACTCCTAGGGCTATCTCCAAAGCAACTAAAATCCCATATATAGGAGAAAAGTGGTTCAAACAAGCATACCTATATCTGAATCACTATAAACCATTTCTACAACCAGATCATCAGGATTCTTGCCAAGATATTTTTCCTTTTTCTCACTTATTGAGCAGCTATGCCCCCCTCATGAAAGTTATCATGAAGTATTTCACATGTGCAGGGAGGTTTTCCCGGATTTATGCCTATCACATCAGGCTTCTTATGCATTTCAAAAGAACTCAGTTGTTGAACCTACCTCTGTTCCTCTACAGATGCATTGAAAAGATGGCCTCTACTATCCAAAAGAAGCCCTCCGCTCAACAACAAGCTTGTTTGTTTTATCATTACCTTATCAAGATCATCATCCTCCATCAACTTGAGAAAAAGGGAGTTTCTTGGGACTCTTTCATCTCCCATCCAGATTTTACTATGGCCTCTTCATCTCATGGCCCATCTCATGCGCCTCCCTCACCACCCACTCACCATGTTTCTCCCTCTTCTAGTTAATCTACTCCTAAAAGTAAAAAATCCCCTATGATTGAGATTGAAGAAGAGAAGTCTAAGCAAACTAGTGATGAGGAAGGGAAAAATGACAAGAAGCAAAGTAGTGATGATGAAGGACAAAGTGAAAAGTCTAAAAATGATGGTAAGCATGAAAAAAATGACAGTGAGCATAACAGTCATGAAGAGGAACAAAGTGGCAGCCAACACAGTAGTAAGCATGAGGGTGATGAGGGACAAAATAGTGAAGGTATAAAACACAACAGTCATGAAGAAAGCAGTGACAGAGATGAACAAGACAGTCCTCAAGAAAGCAAACAAAGTGGCAGCCAAAACAATGATGATGAGGGTCATAGCTGTCCTCAAAGAGACACTAATGATGAGAAACATGGCAGCTCTCAAGCAAGCAATGATGATGGCAAGAAAACACCAAACAATGAGCATTCTGAAGGGGGCAACATGGAGAAAAAAGATCAAAACAGTCCTAAGGGTGGCCAAGACCAAATCAAGGGCCAAGTTGAGCAAGTGCAAGTAATGAAACCTCCTCTCTCTTCTCCTCAACACAGCCAAGAGCATGTGCTAGTTACCTCTCCTAGGAAAGGGGCCACGACTCTTCCTCCAAAAGAGGTGAAGCCTAGAAACATTAGATCTGCAAAGAAGAAGATCACTCCTGCAGTGGCTAGAAATGTCACAAGAGAACTAAGAAGTAGAGTAAAACTACCTAAGAAGAGTATTTTTTAATTTCCAAAGAGGAAAAGGACCAAGAATTCTATCCAAGGCAAGGGTAAAGAAAAAGAGGAACAACAAGAGAGTAGTCATGAAAAGGAAAGGGAGTTTGACATCATACAGATAGATAGTGATGCTGGAGATCATGAAGCTAGGATTCTTGAGGCTCTTTTGTAAAATAGAGAAGCCCAAATTCATGACCTACAAGCTGATCTAGAAATGTCAAAGGACCTCATACATGTTCTACAGATGCAAAACAAACAGATGAGCGGGCAAATGGCAGTTTATGAGGCCCAAGCTTTCAAATACCAAAGGGAAGCCTACAAAGCACAAGTCAAGCTTGAAGATCTTATGGGAAAATTTGATGATACTGAAGAAGAAGAGAAGCCAATGAGAAAGAGGCCTAGGACTATGGGTCTCAGGAAAGCTTTGGAGAAAAAGATGGAAGAAGAGGCATCCCTTGTTCGATCTTATCTTCTCACTCAATTGCTCACCCAAGAAATAGAAAATGATAAAGAATCATGGCTTGAAAGAGCCAACAAGAATTTGGAGGATAAATTAGAGAAAGCTAACATAGACTTGGATCTACAAAGGAAGATGATCGGGCACTACAAGAAGTTGAACCAATTTGCCCGAAGAAAGCTCAAACTTACTCAAAAAAGGCTCAAAGCTACCTGAAAGAGGCGCCCAATAGAAAAAGTGGAGAAAGGCATATCAGGGCTTGAAATCTTGGCCTCATCTTTCTTACATGCTTCTAAGAACCCATAAGGGGCTTTCTCACCAAAATTGAGCAAATTTTGACATGATTTTGTTTTTTGTGTTTTTTGGCCCTAATTGCACATTTTTCAAGGTGCTCCCATGGGTTCTAGGAGCATCCTCAGCTCATGAAAGTCATTTTTTTGGATGGATTAAATTTTGGGGCAGCTACTCATAAATGTTTAGATCCAAAAGAGGTGTTTTGGTCTGCCAAAGAGGTGAAAAACAGTGATATTTTAACTTTCTGCCTCACATATCAGCAAGGGCTACTTTTCTCTTCGTTTTTTTCACTTAGTTCACCTTTTGACATACTTATAGGGACCAGATTGGGAAAAATCAAATATTTTCAAATACTAGACATCCAGGGCTTTCCAACAAGCCATCACAGGCCTCGTTTTGACATTAGGAGTTCCCTCAAAAGTTGTCTACAAGACATGCAATTTTCTACTGCTACATTCCTGTAGCATTTTGGCAAAAAAGGCAGATTTCTGAAGATGCTCATCCAAATGTGCGTTAAGCCTTTTTTAGCCATTTTCAGTCATGAAAAGTCAATTTTATTTCCATTTTTAGCATTTTATAGATATTTTTGAAGATATTTTGTGCCTTGGGCTTCGCAAAGCCTCAAGGACAAAATCAGATATTCACAATAGGCCAATGGCCTTGTAGATGCTCTTGGATAGTTTCTTTCTCTTTAGCCTATATATTCCAAAATATTTCATTGTATCAAGAGGCTGAAATTGATGTTATAGAGAAATATATGGTATTACAAGCTTTGAAGAAATACTTTTTCTCATGGAGTGGATGATTTCTTGTTTGTCTTGGATGGTGGAAGAGGATTGTTTGTAGGATTCCATGACTTGGTAAATGGTATAGTGTTCCTTATATTTTATGTTTCCTTAGTTTATCATACATTTTTTCACGCTTCTTGCTTGTTGTAGGTTAGTAAAGAATAGATTTGAGACATGTCCATGGAGGCACCTCAAGTTTCCTAATTCATTATAGCTTCTCTGTTTTTCTTATTTCTTAGTTATGTCAAATAATTCTTAACTGCTCTTTGATACCCTAAGAACTTGTTATCAATTTCATTAATGGTTATTATCTATTCTATCTAGTATGATTCACGGCATGTCTTTTTTACTCATAGCTAACCAAAACCCCATTACTGAAACCTTTCTCTGAATGTTTGATTGTCCTAGTTAAACCAAAGAGGTCTTCTTTCGATCTTGCCCTTTGCCTATGCTCTGCAATCTTAGTTCAAAGTTCCTGATAGCTCAAATATGATGTTTAGGAGTTCCCTCTTCATAGATTGAGTTTTTTGTTTGTATTGTTTGTTTTCCCCAAAGTCTGAAGGTGATTTTCCCAAAGTTAGAGGCTCTTATACTTCTATGTATCGCCTGAATGTTTATTTTATGCATCTATCAGTTTGAAGTTTCATTTATAGTGATGAATGGTTATCCCTACCACATGTATGTCTACTGTAAAACTATTTATGCTTAAACCTCTTTGTCTTTCACAAACCTAGTGTCCATCCCATTTCACTCCACCTAAAGAATCCATTTTACCTCGACCAAATTGGCCCTGCAATATACCTTGTTCACCCTTTGACACAGTCTCGACCTTATCAACCCCATAACCCAGTTGATCTGACAAAATTTTGATCTAGTTATCCTTTGATCAGTTCTCCCTCAAAAAACCTAAAACAAACCAAAACATACTTAACAACTAGCCTAAAATCAGATACATAAAAGGAAAACAAGTTTACATCCTTTGCACAAATAGAGAGAGCCCTCTTTGATTCCAGGAAGGCTATGTCCTTGGGCTCCAAAGTTGGTTTGATGTTACCCTGTCATTTGGCTTGCCAATCTGCCAAATCACGGGACCCTAACAAACCCCTCAAGCCAAAAAATGGTTTTGTTGCATCCCAGACACTGGACAATACCTTGAATATTATTCAACAGACTCAGTGCAACGTAGAGATGGCCACTAAGGGCCCTACTACAGACAAAATGGTTCAACAAGCGTAGAGTGCAGCAGCACAAAGCCTCGAGTTAGTGATCTCTCTCCCAACACTTTAGGTTAGTATTAAGGAGACAACGCCTCAGTGACTCGGGATGAGTCACATGTTTGTGTTGGGGGCATGTTGGAGCAGGGTACCTTGAGGCACATGTTTCAAATACACCTTTTGTATTTTTGTATGTGCGCACTGCGTAAATGAAGTAAAGGGGATTTTAGTCCGCAATTTTGGATGTAATTGGGCTTAAATGTAAACCGTGGGCCTCAAACCATGGTTTTAGACCATAGTATCTGCGTGCTAGGTGTACTATAAATAGATAGAGTATGTCTAAGCTAAGTAGTTAAGTACAAGTGTTATGATATATTGATGTTCTGATAGTTTATGTGTCTATAAGGGTTTTTGGGTTGGGTTGAAAGGCTCCTGCTTGCTGTGTGCAGGAAGACCTAGTCCTAGTTGTGTGCGGAATCCACTACTTGTGTGCGTGGAAGGGTTTGTAAAGGTTTTGTAAGGGTTTTGGAAAGTACAGTTGACGTATTGACGTATCTAAAAGATAATAGGAAGAAAAATTTTGGTGAAGCTTATTGTGTTATGCATCTATATTGCTTATTATTGATGTTCTATTAAGATCACATTATCTGTTTACTTGTTAATGATTGCATAAAGTTATCTGATATGATTATGCATTATTATTAATGATTAAGAGATCTGTTAAGTGTTTATCTTGATTAATATCTAGATCTCTTTCTAATCTGTTATCTTCACTAAAGTGAATATTATTTATTTGTTATTCTGTTGATAATTATGTATTCTATGTAATTTTGTTATAAAATGTTGCATGCATATTTATAAGTTCACTTTGGGTTTTTGCTGTGAACCACTTCATTAAATTCTCTCTCAGGGTGCAGAAACCTGGTTCCAGCACCCCCCCATACTGCTTTGGGTGAGACTTTGGTCTGTGCAAGCATACCACTGCTGAGAGGGCCAGTAGTTGGAGGGTTTTTTGGTTTATCTATAAACTCTGAACCTCAGTCAGGACCCCTCAAGTGAAAAAATGGTTCTGTTGCACCCTAGACACTAGACATTACCTTGAATATTATTCAGTAGACTCAGCACAACGTAGAGATGGTTGTTGAGGTCCCTACTACAGACAAAATGGTTCAACAAGCGCAGAGTGCAACAACACAAAGCCTCGAGTAAGTGCTCCCTCTCCAGACTTATTTCAAGACACTTCAGGCTAAGACTATGGAGATACCGCCTCAGTGATTCGGGATCAGTCACATGTTTATGTTGGGGGTCTGTTGGAGTGGGGTCCTTGGAGGCACAAGTTCCAAAGACAATTTTTGTATTTTTGTATGTGTGCGCTGCATAAATGAGGTCAAGGGGATTTTAGTCCCCAGTTTTGGATGAAATTGGGTTTAAATGTAAACTATGGACCTCAAACCATGGTTTGAGACCATAGTGTCTGCGTATTAGGCGTATTTTAAATAGATAGAGTATGTCTAAGCTAAGTAGTTAAGTACAAGTGTTATGAGATATTGATGTTCTGATAGTTTATGCATATAGCATTAGTGGAATTTTGAGGTCTAAAATGTGCCTCCTAAGGGAATTATAAAATAATACTGGAAATAATAAAATAATATTTGATTACATCATCAAATTTTAGAGGGAAAAAAGAAAAACCTACTTTTCCAACTTGTATTTTCAATTTATCTCCCAAATTTTTTACTCAAATTTCAAGCGGGAGTACTCATTGGATGAAAAATTTAATTCCTCTTCAAAAAATTACCCATGTTACATACTTTTGATGGACCTTGCTACACGAAAAAATGAGAAATACATGAAAACCGTGATTGCAATCACATTTTTTTCATGTATTTCTCATTTTTCATGTACTAGGGTCCATCGAAATTATGCAACATGGGTACTCCTTGGATGAGTGTTCTAAAACCAACTCAAAAATAAAATAAAAGAGAGATCAACTCCTTAGAAATCAGCCACTTCAAGGGGGCAACCTCCAATACATTACATAAATGAACAATTCTTGGATGATACAAATGACTAAAACCTCCTTCTATATATAGGAGTCCATGGGGCCAAAATATAATCCTATCTGACCTAAAAATAATAATGTAAGGGCACAATAATAACAATATTGGGGTTACAGGGGTACAATAATAATAATATATTACACTAATAACAATAAAGGACTAAACTAGTAATATAGGGACCTAACATGCCCCTCTCCTTCAAAAAAGTGTTGTCCTCAACGCTTGAGTAGCTCTGGGTGCTTCTGTATAAAATTCTCATCCTCCCATGTAGAATATTCAGTGTGTAAGTTCTTCCATTTGATGAGATACTCTGAAATTGATCGATTCCGTAGCTGTCGATTTCTTGTTTCCATGACCGCTTCAGGTTCCAATATGATTTTTCCTTCCTCATCAAGTTCTGGAAATATTATTTGAACTGCAATATTTCACCTTTAACCTTTAAGATGAAACATGTGAAAATTGATGCACTCTACCTAAGAACTGCAGAAGTCTAATTTGTATGCCAGTACCACATTTGCAACACCTTGTAAGGACCATAGTACTTTGGAGATAATTTATTATCCTTCTTAGCTTTCTTGAGGGACATTTTTTTGTATGGTTGTAGCCATAAAAATACCCAGTCTCCTACATCAAAACTTCTCTCACTGCGATGTTGATCAGCTCGTTGTTTCATTCGATTTTGTGCCAAATTTAGGTTATCCTTTAAGAGTTGGAGAACTTCTTGTTGATGATCTATGTGATCTTCCATTGCTTTAACCGTAGAATTTTCTCTTAAATATGATGTGATGGACAGTGGATTATATTCATAAAGTTCCATAAATGGGGTCATTTTTGCTTCAGTATGGATGGAAGTGTTACACCACCATTCACTGAGAGGTAACCACTTGACCCATTGTGTTTGTTTATAAGATACAAAACAACGAAGATATCCTTCCAAGCATTTATTCACTATCACAGTTTGACCATCAGATTGAGGATGATAAGGTGAGATATGATCTAATTGAGTACCCAAACAAGAAAATAACTCCGTCCAAAAATTTCTAGTAAAAATGGGATCTCTGTCACTCACAATAATCTTTGGGCTTCCATGTAGCTTTTGAATTGTGTCCATAAATGTAGTAGCCAATGTACTTGCTTTGAATGGATGAGATAATGCACAAAAGTGTGCATACTTGGTAAGTCTATCAACTACCACCATGTTGACACTCTTTCCTTCAGACATAGGTAAACCTGTGATAAAATCCATTGAAATCTCCTCCCAATGTTGACTTGGAATGGATAAAGGTTGTAGAAGACCTGGGGTCTTAATTATTTCAACATTATTTTGCTAGAAAACCAAACATTCTGCCACAAAATTTTGAATATTAGATTTAAGGCCATCCCAAAAAAATTCTTTCTTCACGCTGTGGTAAGTTTTTAACAATCGCGAGTGTCCTCCTAAAGGAGACGTGTGCAATTCCAAAAGAATGTTTTGTTTTAGTTGGGAATTCTTACAAATATATAAGCGATCTTTGTACCGTAACGAATCATTTTTCCAACTAAATGTATCAGATGTACTAGGATCTTGCTGCAATTTTTGAATGAGTGTCCAAACTTCTTCGTCCTTCTTCCATTCATCCCTTGCTTTGGTTATCCTATCTGGTGGGATAATATAAATGGCACAAAGCAATGCTTCCACCTCTTCATTCTTTCTTGAGAGTGCATCTGCAACAACATTTAGCTTCCCTTTTTTGTAGATTGTTTCAAAGTCATAACCCAACATCTTTGTGACCCATTTTTACTGCTCTTCTAAAGATAGTATTTGTTCCAAAAAGTGTTTAAGTCTATCATGATCAGTTTTTACCTTGAAGTGTCTTCCCATTTGATAAGGTCACCATTTCTTTAGTGCATGTAGTATTGCTAAAATTTCCTTCTCATAAATAGCTTTCTATGAATAATTTCCTTTGATTGGATGACTTTCAAAAGAAATGGGTCTTCCTTCTTGCATTAAAACAATAACAATTCCATTTCCCGAGGCATCACACTCCACAATAAAGTTTGTTGTGAAGTCTGGCGTAGCTAAGACTAGTGCTAGGCACATTTCCTCTTTAAGATGTTCAAAGGCCTTAGTTGCTTCAAGAGTCCATGAAAATGCATATTTATTCAATAATGTTGCTAGAGGTGCTGCTATTCTCCCATAATTCTTAACAAACTTGCGATAATACCCTGTTAACCCAAAAAATCCTCGCAACTGCTTTATGGTTGTGGGGACTTTCCATTCCTTAATGGCTTTAATTTTGTTATGGTCTACCTTAACACCCTCACGAGGTACAATATGACCCAGATATTCCACCTCTTGTACTCCAAAGAAACATTTATATGTTTTTGCATATAATTGTTTCTCCTGCAATAGTTTGAGCACCCATTCAACATGTTTAACATGATCCTTCCAAGACCTGCTGTATATTAGTATATCATCGAAAAATACTAGCACAAATATTCTAAGGGTTTGAAAATGGAGTTCATCAACCCTTGAAATGTAGAAGGCACATTGGTAAGGCCAAAAGGCATGACCAAAAATTCATAATGACCCTCATGAGTTCGAAATGTTGTTTTCGAAATATCTTCAGTCTTCATTCTAATTTGATGATATCCTGAACGAAGATCCAACTTGGTAAAATAAATTTCTCCATGTAATTCATCTAATAATTCATCAATCAAAGGAATGGGAAATTTATCTTTAATGGTGAGCTTATTGAGCTCCCTATAATCCGGACACATGTGCCATGATCCATCCTTATTGTGCACCAATACTACTGGAGTAGAGAAAGAACTTTGACTAGGTTGAATTATACCAGCCTCTAACATTTCTGTAATCATATGTTTAATTTCACTCTTTTGGACATAAGGATATATATAAGGCCTGATGTTTGGAGGAACACTTCCTGGAATCAAACGAATAGCATGATCATGATCCCGAATAGGTGGGAGTCCTTTGGGAGTTTCAAACACCTTCGAATGATTGTCCAAGATTTTTTGGAGATTTGTAGAAATAGATGATTTTGATGTTGGAACTTCTCGTGAGCATAATTGTGCAACTACGCCTCGTTGTTCTTTTTTTAGAAGATTTTTCATGATATTAGAGCTTATTACCTTTCCCAGCTTCCCTGTGATACCCCGTAATTCGACTTCCTTTCCTTATAAAAACAATTTCAAGAAAAGTTCTTGAAAATTAAAAGCTACCATCCCCAAAGATTGTAACCATTGTACTCCTAGTACAACATCAGCACCTCCCATTGGAATGGAAAGCATTAGACTATTCAATACATACTCCCCCATGGTTAGCTTGATATTATGGCATTTTCCATAGCAATTTATAGTTCCTCCATTTGCAACCATCACTTGACATTTTAGTGCTGGGTATATGAAACAATTCAATTCCTTGGCTACATTACAATGAATAAAATTATGGGTACTACCCAAATCAATCAACACTATTACCTTTTTCTTCTTGATATGTCCTTCTATCTTGAGAGTTTGAGGGGTGGTAATTCCTGCCAATGCATTACACGATATGGGCAGACTCATTTCTTCTTCTTCTAGGGTTGGTTCTTGGTGTATATCCTCTTCTTTTGAAGATTCATGTTCATTTTCTTCTTCCTCTTCACAATATATGTAAAATAATTTTTTCTCAGCACACTTATGACCTTTAGTGTATTTGCTATCAGAACTGCAGCAAATCCCTTTTTCTATTTTTTTTTCAATTGTTGTGGTATCAACCTTGTAGGTTGTGGAATTCTAGGAGTAGAAACACTTCCATCTTTATATATGTGAGTGGTAGGCTTCCTTGTCACCATAATTTTAAATTCAATTTTTCTTGCCAACCTGAATGCCTTTTCCAATGAATGAGGTTCCCAAATGGGAACTTCATGTTGGATGTTATCCTTTAAAGTCTCGCTGAAGAAATGAATCCTGTGTTCCTATGGAATATCTATTACCCTTATATTCAATTTTTGGAAGTCCTCAATGTGCTTCACCACTGAACCGTTTTGTTTGAGATTTATTAATTGGCTAAAGAAGGTGTTTCTTTTAGTATCCTCATAATGTGCTATCATTTCCTCCATAAAAATTGACCAAGTGACAATTTTTTTACAAGAGAAAACCCAACGATACCATACAAATGTATTTTTTCTAAATGTAAAGTTGCAATGCGTACCTTTTGTGTGTTTTTCACATTATTGAGATCAAAATATTGCTCCATATGTAGTATCCATGTTACGGGATCCTTTCCATCAAACTTCCTCATATCCATCTTTGGTATATGGTGGTTCTTCCATCCAACATTAGAGTTTATGACATCACGATTAACATTTATTTTGTTCTCATCATGAGTTTATTCTACTATATTTTCACCATTAGGAAACATTTCTTGTATCAACTTTGCCAAACCTTCTATGTCTACTTTTATATCATTCTTCATGTTTTCCATTTTTTCATCAATCTTAGTTTCAATGTCATCCATCTTAGCTTCCATGCCAACTTCCAATCCATCCATATTAACTTCCAAACCATTCATCTTAGCTTCCACGCCTTTCTTCAAACCATCCATCTTAGTTTCCATGCCTTTCTTCAAAACTTCCATTTAATTTTTTGTTTCTCTTTGCGATAGGTGCACTTTCTCTTGTAATTTTGATATCTCATGTTGCATTTCTTCATCTTCATGAGTCATAGTAGAGCCTTCTGAAGGCTTAATGAGTGTTGAATTATTTTTAGGGGGCATTTTAGAACCCAATACTGAAATATATGCTCAATATGCCCTTGGAATCTGTTTATTCAATTCAGTGTCCTGAATTGATAGCATAAATTATCGACCAGGGCGTGTAAACTGATGAGGTATAGTTTCACTATATGTGCCTAAATATCCTTATTCTTATTTCTTTGTTTTTAGTATTTTGTTGATTTTCTTGAATTTTTTTATGTTTAGGTTTTAGTATGCTATTCTATGTTTGAAATGTGACATCAAATCTATGAAAAAAAGGAAAGAAAGGAGAACCCTAGACTCAAAACAGAGTGAAATTGTAAATTCTGTCCCCAATTAGGAAAATGATGAAAAAAAGAGCATTCTAATCCATGCATGTCCTAGCTTGAAAAATAACATAAATGTAACTAAAGACATTATATTTCAACCCGATCCTTTTAGTTAGGGGTTTGTTGGAATAGTTTGTGGAAGAGATTGAGTTCCAATGTGATGAGGATCTTCCTAAAAATAGACAGCAACTTAGAATATTATATTGCAATCTTATTCATATGATAGAGATATTTTGGAACAGCTTGAGAAGAAAATTTCTATAATATGCTAAGGATCTCCTATGATTATTTGAACTACTTATGACATTATAGCTAGATCTCATTCATCAGCTAGAGATTTATTGGAAGAGTTTATTGAAGGAGACTAGATATAACGAAATAAGGATCTTCTAAACAACAAGTAACCCACAGTATTATAATTAGGTCTTTTCTATGATTTAGAGATTTATTGGAACAATTTTCAGAAAATATTGTTTGTAACAATATGACGATCTTCTATCTATTTTCAGAACAGAAAATGCTAATTAATTCAACATAATACAACCAAATCTCATTTGCATAATGGTGATATGTTGGAAAAGATTTTTAAGAAAAATAATGACTGTAGGAAACTGAGGATATTTTAATCTAAATGACAGAGCTAAAGTGATGGTAACTCAAGATGTCACAATTAAATCCATTCACTGAATATAGATATGTTGGAAAACCTTTAAGAAAATAATAATTATAACATCATGAGGATCTGTTAGTTAAAAAAATAGTGCAAGACATGATACTAAAAGATATAAACTCAAAAAACTGTCTAAGTGAGAAATATAACAACACAGAATCAAAAGCTACTTATCTAGAAAGCATGTAGAAGCCTCCTTAGATAGCAGGGGCCCTCTGCTATCAATTTGGCATGAAAATATTTAACTCCTACAGTTTGTCTTCAAAACAACATCAAAGTTATGGTTCTTCTTATTATCAAAAATAATTCGAAAATAGAGTATCACAGCCTTGGAAAAATAAAAGTTAACTTATGTTTCTTGGTCTCACCGAGCTAAATTTATAGGAAATTACATAACTGATATTGAATGAAAGTAGGCACAGGTGTATTTTAAAGTCATAATCAAAATAAAACTCCTTTTTAGGACTCGTGATTTGCTGAAAGCAAATCAAGAGTCCTTATGCTTATAGAAATCTGCTTCTCAGACTTTTGGTTTGACCACGTACATAAGCATCTCCAATTTTTTATTTAGCTTCGTGGATGACAAGGAACGATGTAGGAAAGATTTATAATCTAACCATATACTCCTTTTCTTCAGATGACACCTGTAATATGTTCAAACACCAAAATGGCTACGGAATGTGTAACTGGCTACAGAATGACTGCATTCTGTAGCTAAAACTGCTTATAAATCATTAAGACAACAAAACCACAAAAGTACAAAAAGTTAGTCATTGCATGTATTCCTTAAGTGATTTTAATCATCTTGTTGATCTTCAGGTCTATAAAATGACAAAAGGAATGATAAGATGAAATGGAATTTAGCAAAGGACAAGACACTTTTAGGGCTCAACATACCCCCACTGCAAAAATTTTGCATGTCCTCATGAAATTTCATTCCATTTGTACGGATACTTCTACAAGAACATCTAACCTTATTTTTCTACTTTTTCTGGTGGTTAATGCCATCCTGGGTTTCCTTATGAGTGTCTTGAAGTTTAGGTTAATGAATGCCCTATTCAATTTCTTATTCCTTTTCTTCAACTTCTTGTTTGCTTTATATAATCCTTCCATTTTATGAGAGAGAGTGTTGTTAATGCTACCTTTTAATTTAACCTGCTCCCTTAGAATTTCATTTTCATTCTTAATATGGTTATTTAGTATCTCCAATTCATAATTGTCTCTTCTTAATTTTTCAATTGGAGGTTTTTGTGGACTGGGGGATATTTCTTTTTTTTCTAAGGATTTTCTCTCTAATGATTCCACATGGTCATAAAACTGTTGCTGAGCTGGTTCAACATCTGGGGTTCTTAAACTATATTTTTCTTCATATTGGTATATAGGAGATCTATCAACTGGGGTTTGAACTAGAACTTCTTCTTCTTCAATGTTTATGACTTTAGTTCCTTTAATGCATGTATTTTTCACCATGCCCTGAAGCCTAGAGCTTCTTCTCAATTTGGGTGGATTTTTATGTTTTACATCCTCTTCTTCAACACATTTATTTATTAATTCCTCCTTCCTTTTATTCCTAAGTTGTTTCCTGATTTTTACCAATTTCTCAAAGATTATTTCATCATTGTCTTCCTGTGTTGATACATTAGGCCTAACTTCAATAGTTTTAACATCTTTTCTTCTCCTACTTCTTCTCACTGGTTTTTCTTTAGACAATGTTTCTCTAAGTTCTTCAAAATGGTTCCTTAGGAGGAATTCATCCCAATTATCCCCTATCTTCTTCAAATGAAACTCAATTAACATTTTAATTAATCCATGATGATGTAAGGTAGTCTCTAAGAACTGAAGCCTTTTCTAGACATTTGAAGACATCCTTTTCAAACTATTAAGTAGGAAAAAGGGCAGATTTATTTCTTCATCTAGAAAATTCATCATGAGTCTAATGTGATAAACATAAAAAGTGCCAAATCTGCCTTCGCAGGTTATGAACTTTTGTAAAATTAATAGCATATTCCTCCATTTATTCTTCAAAGCCGAACTAGGAATACCTTTCTTAAACACTACATTGTCCATACCTAGGTTTTTTAGTATTTGTCTCCAAGCCTCATTATGAAATTCTTTGTTTTTAAACCAATGCTCTCTTTGTCTTGGCAGCTATGTTGCTTCTGCTATGAATTCCTTTGTGATGGTGAATTTAATATCCCTAATCTCCACCTGATCCATTGAACAACCTGGCAAATGAATTTGTGATTTCCTTGTGGAATCCATTAAACTTCTCTATAAAACTCAGCCATCCAACGTGTTTCAATAACCTTTTAATATGAGGGTATCCTTCTAAATACTTAGTTCCAATTAGCTCTGACCTTACAATAAGTCCCATTTATTCTTGATGAAAATTGATCCCTTTCTCTGGCTTCAATTCACTGCTCTATTCCTGTTCTTAAAGAAAAAGCAACTGTGAAGGGTTGCCTTGCCCTAAAATGACTTCTCTGTAGATGAGGATTCAATTATGGAAAGAAATAGCAGTGAGTGGATGTGAATGGAATGGGGTAGTGGTAAATCATGAGGATAACCGGGTATAAGAGTTTGTCAGGGAATGAATGATCGCGAAGAAATCTTATGAATATTTTCAAAAATCATCAATGAATGCCATGGTCTGATGACGTGACCTAATAGGTCACTTCTAGGTTCTGACTATTAGATTCCAATTAATGATGATTTGTTATGGAAAGGGCTAAAAGGGATTTGGTCGAGGAATGTTTATGATAGGGGTTTGATCAACTTGAATAATAAAATAACTTAGGAAAACATATGACCTAACCACATTATACCTTTAATGATTTGTTATCAAAAATAATTTCATACAATTTTACCTTAGCCCTTTTTGAATTTTTGCTTCTTTGATGTGCTTTGTCTTTCATCTGAAAAATATTGATCCTTTAGGCTCTATAATCTTCTTTGACTCATCCTCTGTTTACTGAAGTGGATTTTGCATAATCAATTGGCTACAGAATGGATCTAGCTGCAGAACAGGTAGCTACAGAATGTACCTGTAAGAACTCTAAAATATGAAATGGAATGAAGTGAAATGTGGATGGTATGAAGTATGGAATGGAAAGAAGTGAAAATGCGGATGGAGTGACGTATGAGATGGATCATGGATAAAGTGAGATATGGATGGAATGAATGAAATGGATCATGAACATGTAAAGTGAATCTGCAACTTATGATTTTATGATACTTAATTGCAGAAAAGAACAATTTTTGAAAATCTAAAGTGTCAGAAGAACTCTAATTTTCACCTTATATTTTCTGTATAAAAATGCCAATCAATGATTGGTTTTCATGTTTATACCGTTTTTTATTATATATATATATATTGAAGAAGAATACAATTAAGTTAGTGAAGAAGAAGGGTTCTTCTTCACTAAATTCATATCAATGTTATCGTGAAATTTCTTGACAAATTCCTCTATTGAAAGTGGCTTATGATACAATTTCAGTTTGTGTCCATTTACAAGAAAGGATACCTTTCCTTCATCTATTGTCATGATTTTTATTGCTCCATTTTCAAATATTTTCACAATCTCATATGGCCCAAGCCAATGAGTCTGAAATTTACCTCAAAAATCCTTGAACTTTGAATCAAATAAGAGAGCCCAGTCACCTTCTTTAAATTTCTTTTCCTTGATGTATTTATCATGCCATCTAGTCCTTTTTTGTTGGACTATGCTTGTTCTCTGGACTGCATCTTGTCTGATCTCATCCAATTCATTAATCTGCTTCAGTCTGTGCTTCTGTGCTTCTGTTAGATCAAGTCCTAACTGGACTACCATTTTAAAAGTTTGGATCTGAAACTCTATGGGAAACAATACTTTTTTTCCATAAACAAGCTCATAAGGAGTGTGAACTGTTGTGTTTCTCCTAGGCCCACAAGGCTTCAGGAAGCCTTTCTGCCCAGTCTCTCCTATGTAAATGAATAGTCTTTGTTAGGATCCCTTCAATGACTTTATTGGTAGATTCCACTTGACCATTTTCTTGTGGATGGTAGGGAGTAGATTTCCTATGTCTGATTTTGTACTTTTATCCCATTTTCTCCACTAGATTTGATGTGAATTGAGCTCCTTGTTCTGTAACAATTTCTCTTGGGACACCAAAACGAGTAAAAATATCCTCAAAAAGAAAATTGACTATAGATGCTTCAGTAGCAAAAAGTAATGGTTTGGCCTCTACCCATTTGGTAACATAATTAGTTGAAGCTAATATATATTTCTTTTGTCTTGATGGAGGATTAATAGGTTCTACAAAATCCAAAGCCCATTTCTCAAAGGATTCAATGTGTACCTGAGGTTGCAGTGGCATTTCACATGAAGGAGAAGATTTCCCTACCCTTTGGCAACTGTCACACCTTTTAACTTACTATTTAGCGTCCCTAAAGAGGGATGGCCAATAATATCCTAAATGAAGGATCTTATAAGATTTCCTCTTATCAGCAAAGTGTCCACCACATGGTTCATCATGACATGCCTTGAGGATCTCAGGCATCTCATCTTCTCGAACACATCTTCTGATAATGAAATCTGGACCTTTTTTGTATAACTCATTAGCAATCCATGACTATTTTGCACTGTCATAAATGATCTTTCTTTTATCTCTTGTATTCATAATTGAAGGAAATTTTCCTGAAACTCGATGGTTAGCAATATCAGCAAACCAGGGAGTTTGAGTGGTAATTGCAAAGAGATATTCATCAGGGAATTTGTCTTCAACCGGAGTATTTCCTTTAATGTTTTGGAGTCTAGATAGGAAATCAACCACTATATTTTGTTTCCTAGGCCTATGTAGAATGGTGATGTTAAACTCTTGTAAAATAAATAACCATGTTGTGACTCCGCCATTAGTAATTGATTTTTTCATTAAGTACCTAATTGCATAATGTTCTGTGTGAACAAAATTTTCATAACTTGTTATATAGTGTCTAAATTTATTTATGGCATGAACAACAAATAAGAACTCTTTTTCAGTTATAGTATAATTCAACTCTGAAGGAGTTAAATTTTTACTTGTATAGTATATGGCATAAGGAATCATGTATTTTTGTCCCAATACAGCTCCTAAAGCTGTATCTGAGGCATTTTTTGAAATATGAAAAGGTAATTTCCAGTTAGGTCCCCTTAAAATAGGTGCTTTAGAGATTTTTTTTCAGGGTTTCAAAGGATAACTGGCAGTCAGAATTCCAATTGAATTCACAGTCTTTGGTAAGTAATTTGAAAAGTGGAGATGCTATCTTAGTGATTTTTTTTATAAATCTCCTATAATACCATGTAAATCCTAGAAAAATCCTAACATCTTTTTGACAACTTGGAACTAGTAGTCTGGAGATGACTTCGAATTTTGACTTATCAACTTTGATCCCCTCTCCTGAAATGTGATGCCCTAGAACAATTCCTTCAGTAAACATCATAAAACACTTTTCATGACTTAATGAAAGATTTGCTTCTTTACATATCTTTAGAACTTTTTCCAAGTTTGCTAAGGCTTCTTCAAATGTGTTTGCATAGACTGTGAAGTCATCCATGTATACCTCTACAGATTCATATATTAGATCTGAAAAGATTCCTAATACTGCCCTTTGGAATGTTCCAGGTGCATTCCATAATCCAAATGGAAATACTCGGTAGGCATAGGTACCCCAAGGACAGGTAAATGTGGTCTTATCTTGATCCTCAGGTGCTACTTGAATTTGATTATAGCCACTGAACCCATCCAAAAATGAAAAGTACTTCTTGCCTGCTAATGTGTCTAACACCTGATCTATGAAAGGTAAGGGAAAGTGGTCTTTAAGAGTAGCTATGTTTAGTTCTCGGTAATCAATACATACCCTCCATTTTCCATTCTTCTTGGGTACAATCACCAAAGGAGAGACCCGTTGACTATCTGAAATGGGATATATAAAATTGACATTTAACAATTTCTGCAATTCTTCTTTAACAATCTCCCTAAGGTTTGGATTCATCCTTCTCTGAGGTTGTCTGATTGGTTTAAAATTTTCCTCTATATAGATTTGATGAGTGCAAGTCTTAGGATTGATCCCTTTCATGTTAGTATACTCCCAAGCATATGCAGAAGAATGTCTCTGTAATGTTTTGACTAGCTTTTCTTGTTGAAACTTCTCTAGGTTTTTGTTTATGTTTAAGGTTTTTCTTGGGAATATTTCAATTGTAGAGCTGTCAAATTCTTCCATGGAGTAAAGAGACATATGTCTTGATGATAATATCTCAATGTTAGATTCTTCTTGAAATTGCTCGTTTTGAAATTCTGAAGAAGATTTATAATTTTCCAAAGTATTTAAAATCTGACTATCTTCACTAATTTCTGAAATTGTGAAGAGAGGTTGTATATATTCTTCGTCATCAATCCACTGAGTAACATCTAATTCTGTGATTGTTCTTTCTAGAGGATACAAGGTAAATTTCTTGGTTGAACTTCCATCAGAGACGTACATATCACCATATCTATAACTAATGAAAGAATCAACTGTAGCTAACCAAGCTCTTCCCAATATAATAGGATGTCCTTCTAGATCATTTTTAGGAGTTAGGATCATGAAATCCACAGGATAATCCCAACAATCTAAGGACACTAGAATATATTCTATTATTCCATCTGGTTTGATCACAGATCTATCTGCTAATTGTAGCAGTGTGGGTGTAAAAAGAAGATTAGGAAGTTTTAGTTTTTCCATTATTTGTCTACTCATGATATTGATTGCTGCTCCTAAATCAATAAGTGCGTTTTGGATTTACATTCCATTGATGTCTATTCTGACAACTGGATTTCCTGGGTCTAGATACTTAGGAATGGAAATCTTACCCATCATTATATCTGCTATTTTTCCTACCAGTTGTATTTTCTTTATCTCTTTTATTCTTTTTCCTGTTTTTTTCATACTCAACTCCTTTATTGTTTTTGCTAAGATTGGGATTTCCTTGATAGATTGTAATAATGGAATCTTAATACAAAAATTTCTTAACTCATCTAGGAAATCATAATTAGGCATCATAATTTGTTTTTCTACACCCCTATCTATTTGTAATCTTTTTGGAAAAGGAGTTGTATAAGTAGATGTTGATGGCTGCTCTAATATAGGAGTTGAAATTATTAGCTCTTTTTGTTTTGATTTTTCAATGTTTTGATCTTGAAAATATGTGCTTCTCTCAAGACTTTTATTTACCCGTAGAGAATATTCCTCATAATTGTTTTTCTCTTGTATAATTACAGAAGGTTTCTTTTTTTCAAGTATTCTTCCAGACCTAAGTTGAACATCATTAAGGTCTAAAGGAGTAATCAAATAGGTTGGGAATTGTTGACCTTCTATCATATATGTATTCTGAGGGTTTTTATTGTTCGGGTTTGGTATAGGCTGGGCAAGTAATTGATTTTATTTTTGAGGAAATGGTAATGGAAGTGGTTGATTTTGGTTTTGGTTTTGATGTTGTGGATTCTGTTGAGGATTTTGTTGAGGACTTTTTTGTGGGGGAAAGTTTTAATATGTTGGATATGAGGGATAAGAAGGTGGATATTGATAGTACTGGGAGAATCTTCCATAAGGATTTTGTGTTCCTTGTGCCCAAGGTTGAGATTGATTTTGAAATTGGGGCCAAGGTTGCTGCCAAGAGTTCCAATTTGGTGGGGGTTGATTATACATTTGATTATTAAACCTTTGTGTCTGAGGTCCCTGCCAAGGTCTTCTAGAGACAAAGTTAAGATATTTTGCGGAATTTGTGGGTGTTTCTTCTTGAAAGAATGCCTTAAGACCAGGGAGTTGTTGAAATTTGGTATCGGAGGACAGGTGGTTCCCTAAGGCTTTGATCTTTGGCCTAGGGAAAAGTGTCCAAAAGAATTTAATTTTTCTCCTAAAGTGACTTTATAAAGTTATAAAGTCAAATCTAATTTAAAAGTGACTTAAGTGATAAAGTTACTAAAGTCTAATTTTAAAGTGACTTTTAATAAAGTCAATGTATTTAATAAGGTCAATATAAAATTGATAGGAAAAAAGTGATTTTGGAAATAAATGACTAAGTGGGTCTTTATTAAAGTGGGGTGAATTAAAAAATAGAAAGTAAGATTTAAATGAGCATTTAATCTCAGACCTAGATCTCAATCTATTTCATCCATTGGACTTAGGGATTCCCCAAAAGTCACTTAGGGTTAGGTTAAAGGAGGAAAAGGAGGAAAAGGTCATTCATTCTTTCATGAGCAGATTGGGAGAAGGAGAGAAGGAGAGCAAGGGAGATTTCTGAGCAGAGAGGAGAAAGAGGGCAGCTGATAGAGACTTCAACAAAATCCGTACAACAGCAAGGAGGCACGGTTTCCAAGGCAGAAATCTGTACAACAAGTGTTGGGCACATTTTTCGAGGGAGAGAGGCACAGTTTTCAAGGAAAATCGTACAGCAGCTTCAGCATTTATTTTTGGGCAGATTCTGGGCACGAAAATAGAGGAGAGAGACTGCTGGTTGGTGGAAGAATTTCCAGAAATCCGTACAGCAGCTTCGGCACAGATTTCGAGGCAAAGGAGCACAGAAATCGAGGAGGGTTTGCTGTCAAATCCGTACAGTCTGTACAGCAGTACGGTCGTACAGCTGGGCAAAAAAATCGAGAAGCTCATTTTAGCATTTAATGCTGTCATAAAAGCTGTAAAATTTCTGTTTTGGGTTTTTACTGTTTTGCACATTTTCCAAGGCGGAGTGAATGCACGGAAATCGAGATAAGTACTGTTGTTTAGTTGCTGAAATTTTTGATGTAATTTCTGCCTCACTGTAAGAAGCATTTTCAGAAATAAGAAGGAGCTCTCAAACTGGTTTTCCCCAAGAGTTGTAGGGGGTTTTTCCAGGGTCATGTTGACCAAAAATCTCAGTGTTCAAATGTGTTGAATGACTGCTTCAGCTTGCTGTGTGTTTTGTTTTATTTCTGCAGTTTCAGCATTCTGTAAAATTTTTCCAGAATTTGTGTTTCAGCAAAGCAATTTCCTGTTTCGACCAAATAAAAATTATTTTTACGATTGTTGAATGTAAGAAATGGAAAGGACATTTAACCAATAGGAGAAATGGTAAATCTTTTGGCTTAGGGGTGGAAAAACGGGAAATTTCTACATGGTATCGGAGCTTGAGTGCTAAAGAAGGTTTGGGACAACGGGAGAAAATTACGGCCTGGCGATTTTTCACTCAAAAAATTCCGGCAAGCTGATTTTTCACAAACAACGAGTTTTATCTTTACTACGAGCGTGCTATTTTTCGGTTTAGGACGGGATGTCTTTGGGAGCGAGGGTGGAGGATAGGTTGGATGGGCATTCCAATTACAACATTTGGAAGGAGAGAATGCAGAGTATCTTTGAGGAGGCAGAAGTCTGGGACATTATGGTGCATACCACACAGAACCCTGTGAATGTGCCTACTGATGCTACTCAGTTGGCATCATATAATAAAAAGAACAACAAGGGTAAGAGATTGATTCTAGACGGAATCAAAGACCATTGCATTCCTCATGTGAGAGGGAAGAGAAATTCTCATGAGATGTGGACAGCATTGTCCAATCTCTACCATAGTACCAATGAGAACCGCAAAATGGTCCTGAAGGAGAAAATGAAAACCATTAAGATGGGTAATGATAGTGCAACTGGATATCTCACAAAGATTACTAATGTGAGAGATGAGTTGGCAGTGATTGGAGAGGCCATTCTACCCACTGAGTTGGTGCGGATTGCAGTGAATGGCCTCCCCTGTTCATGGATGAACTTTGCTGATGGGGTTTGTGCACGTGAGACCCTTCCCACATGGGAGAGGTTTTGGGATGATTGCATTCGAGGGACGGGGAGATCGGGAAAGGTCGGCTTGGGGCAGCCAAGCCGGTTGAGAAGCGAGGATGAGGATGTAGCATTGTTGGCAGGAGGAAAGAAAGGCAAAGGCAAGAAGCAGGCTTCCACAAGCAATGGTGGGGGAAAAGGTAAAGGTAAAGTTAAACAGGGTAACACACAGAAGGACTATTCCAAGGTGAAGTGTTGGAATTTTCAGAAGATGGGACACTATGCGGTTGTGTGTCCAGAGAAGAAGAAGAGACAGGTATTGATTCCCCAGGCGAGAGGTTGAGGACTTTGCGGATCGTTTTGACCGGGAGTTTGGGTTCAGCACGTATGAGTCCTCTAGTGCGGGATTATGCGCCATAGAGGTTCGAGAGGAGCATGCATTTCCCTCAACTAGCGGAGCATCTTCGGGTATCTGGTATGTGGACAATGGGGCTTCACGTCATATGACAGGAGTCCGTGAGTACTTTTCAGAGCTTTCAGAGAGTGGTACTGATATAGAGGTAGTACTTGGTGATGACAGTGTTGTTAGAGCAGTCGGTGTGGGAGCATTGACATTTAAGAGGGAGTCCAAACCTCCCTTGAAGGTGTCGGTGTTCTTTATGTGTAGGGATGAGGAAGAACATATATCGTCTGACTTTGTGGGATGAGATGAAGTCTTGTTCGGGGGAGGACGAAGGTGTTGATGTATCCCGGGGGACTCCCGGTGGGGGTCAGTGCAGAGTGATAGGTGTGCATCGCTAAAGGTGATCGAGTTTGCATTTCGGTCCTTTTGGCATTGGTGCCGATGCGAACGGCGAGCTAGCAGTTACGAGTTGTGTGAGATTTGGCACCGCGAGGATGGGGCACATGTCCTTGGAGCCTTGAGGACTTTGCGGGGAGATCAGCAGGGGTGTGCAGTTTCGATGCGATCACTTTGATACTTGCGAGAGGATGTCTGATAGGCAAGTTGCAAAATCCCCTTTTCCCGAGTTTGTGACGACAAAGCGGCGGGATACTTGATTTGATTCATTCACGATGTGAGCGGTCGAATGTCTCATGTTTCCTTGAGTGGATATGAGTACTATGCTTTATTCATTGATGATCACTCCAGGAGGACCTGGATTTATTTCTTGAAGACCAAGAGTGAGGTCTTCAAGCGGTTTCAGGAGTTCAAAGCTCTTGTGGAGACACGGATAGGTCGAAAGATAAAGTCCACGAGGTCGGACAATGGGGGAGAGTACACCCTTGGAGAGTTTGTTGACTATTGTGCGGAGCGGCATGGGAAGAACTCGCTGGCTTACAACCCCCAGCGAACGGGGTTGCGGAGAGGAAGAACGGATCCATCGGAGGGGTTGCCAAAGCCATGCTTCATGAACAGGGGTTACCATTGTTTTTGTGGGCAGAGGCCAACAACACTGTTGTATATTTGTAGAACAGGAGTTCGCATCGTGCCTTGGGGCATGTGACTCGGAAGGAGGCTTTTTCTGGGAAGAAGCCGGTCATATTCATATCTTTGGGTGTACTGCATACTCCTACGTACCCAAGGAGAAGAGGACCAAGCTAGAGCCCACCGCAGAGAAGGGTATCTTTGTGGGCTACGGTGAGACCTCCAAGGCCTTTCGGATTTACATTCTGGCACAAGAGGAAAGTTGTTGTCGGGGGCGGGATGTGAAGTTTGAGGGGAGGACGGGGGCCTTTAGGAGGTCACGGGAGTTCGTATCTGGATCGGCTAGACCCTCGGCGGCGGTTGAGTCGGTCGTAGGGATCCGGTGGGCGAGGGGATCAGGAGGATCGGAGGTACATCTATGACGATGTCGGAGGTCGGTCGGTGGGCGAGCGGCAGTGGCTCGCGGAGTTAGAGGGTGGTGCTACGGGTAGCATGCGGAAGCCGGTCACGAGCAGTTCACTAGGGAGTCCACTGATGGACAGTTCACACGGTACCTCAGCTTCTACAGGTTCAGGTGCAGGCAGGAGGACAACAGACAGACAGTCAGGAGTTCAGGCTCCTGATGATGATGAAGAGGAGGAGTTTCATTCTCCAATGGGAGAAGTATGCTCAGGGAAGAGGAAGCCTAAGTGGCTTCAGGACACCTTGAGAGAGGCCACATCTGTTGCTGGGCCTAAGAGGCCAGTCAGAGAGAGAAGACCACCTGATAGGTTTTGTAGCCTGTGGCCGGCGGCTGCAGGCATCTAACGAGCTGCGAGCCTTGGCTATGGGGGCTTTGACTAGCCGAGGGTCTGGAGAGAGGCCATGCAGGAGGAGTAGTCTTCTATCATGAAGAATGATGTTTGGGAGGTGGTGCCGAGGCCTGAGGGCAAATCCGTGGTTACTTCCAGATGGCTTTACAAGGTAAAGCATGCTGCAGATGGCAGCATTGAGAAATTCAAAGCGAGGTTTGTGGCTAGAGGGTTCTCCCAGGTAGAGGGAGTTGATTGTGAGGAGACCTTCGCTCCCGTGGCTCGATATACTTCGATCGGCTCCATTATATCGATAGCAGCAGAGATGGGTTGGAAGATCCACCAGATGGATGTGAAGACCGCATTTCTCAATGGCTTCATACAGGAGGAGGTGTACATTGAGCAGCCACGGGGCTTTGAGGTGCATGGGAAGGAGTCCCATGTGTGCAGACTGAAGAAGGCCCTTTATGGCCTGAAGCAAGCTCCCAGAGCTTGGTACTCTAGGATAGATACTTACTTGCAGAAGATGGGTTTCACAAAGAGTGAGGCAGATCCGAACCTTTACTATATTGTGATAGGTGAGGAGCCTCTCATTCTGGTGTTGTATGTGGATGACTTAGTCATTACAGGTGTAGAGAGACTCATAGAGCACTGCAAGAGAGATCTTGCGGCGGATTTTGAGATGAAGGACATCGGCTTGATGCATTACTTTTTGGGTTTGGAGGTGTGGCAGGAGGAGGGGCATTTCTTCCTGGGATAGGGGAAGTATATTGTGGAAATCCTTGGTAGATTCCACATGGAGGATTGTAGACCCATGTCGACACCGATGATCACCAACTGGAAGAAGCTTCATGCTTCGGATTCCGAGTTGGTGGATCCCACATTGTACAGGCAGTTGATTGGTTCCTTGATGTATTTGGTCAACACTAGACCAGATATTTGTTTTGCAGTCAACACGATGAGTCAGTTTATGTGTGAGCCTAGGAAGGTTCACTGGGTGGCCGCAAAACACATTTTGCGATACTTGCAGGGGACAGTGGATTATGGTCTGGACTACAGGCAGGGGGATGGAGTGAGATTGGCAAGTTACACTGATTCTGATTGGGCAGGTTGTGCTTCTGATAGGAAGAGCACTTCAGGGTGCTGTTTTGGGTTGGGTTCGGCAGTAGTGTCATGGTTCAGCCGAAAGCAGCAGTCAGTAGCATTGAGTTCAGCGGAAGCAGAGTATATGGCAGCCAGTCTAGCTAGTTGTGAGGCCATCTAGCTTCGCAAGATGTTGTTTGGCTTATTTGGTCAGCCGTCGAGACCTTCAGTGATTTATTGTGATAATCAGAGTTGCATTAAACTCACGGAGAATCCAGTATTTCATGACAGGTCAAAGCATATCGGGATCAAATATCATTTCATCAGAGACTATGTTTAGAAGGGCGCTGTGAAGCTTGAGTATATTCCCACTAATGAGCAGGTTGCAGATGTTCTTACCAAAGCCTTACCACGGGGCAAGCATGTCTACTTCAGAGACAAGATGGGTGTGGTGAGGAACACCTTCCTCGGTAAGAGGGAGTCTTGAAATTTGGTACCGGAGGACAGGTGGTTCCCTAAGGCTTTGATCTTTGGCCAAGGAAAAATTTCCAAAAGAATTTAATTTTTCTCCTAAAGTGACTTTATAAAGTTATAAAGCCAAATCTAATTTAAAAGTGACTTAAGTGATAAAATTACTAAAGTCTAATTTTAAAGTGACTTTTAATAAAGTCAATATAAAATTAGAAAGGAAAAAGTGACTTTGGAAATAAATGACTAAGTGGGTCTTTATTAAAGTGGGGTGAATTAAAAAATAGAAAGTCAGATTTAAATGAGCATTTAATCTCAACCCTAGATCTCAATCTATTTCAGCCATTGGATTTAGGGATTCCCCAAAAGTCACTTAGGGTTAGGTTAAAGGAGGAAAAGGAGGAAAAGGTCATTCATTCTTTCATGAGCAGATTGAGAGAAGAAGAGAAGGAGAGCAAGGGAGATTTCTGAGCAGAGAGGAGAAAGAGGGCAGCTGATAGAGACTTCAGCAAAATCCGTACAGCAGCTAGGAGGCACGGTTTCCAAGGCAGAAATCCGTACAGCAAGTGTTGGGCACATTTTTCGAGGGAGAGAGGCACAGTTTTCAAGGAGAACCGTACAGCAGCTTCAGCATTTAATTCTGGGCAGATTCTGGGCACGAATATTGAGGAGAGAGACTGCTGCTTGGTGGTACAGATTTCTGGAAATCCGTACAGCAGCCGTACGGTCAGTTTCAGCACAGATTTCGAGGCAAAGGAGCACAGATTTTGAGGAGAAGAAGTTGTTGGGTTTTCCGTACAGTCCGTACAGCAGTACGGCCGTACAGCTGGGCACAAAAATCGAGAAGCTCATTTCAGCATTTAATGCTGTCATAAAAGCTGTAAAATTTCTGTTTTGGGTTTTTACTGTTTTGCACGTTTTCCAAGGCGGAGTGAATGCACGGAAATCGAGATAAGTACAGTTGTTTAGTTGCTGAAATTTTTGCTGTAATTTCTGCCTCTCTGTAAAAGCATTTTCAGAAATAAGAAGGAGCTCTCAAACTGGTTTTCCCCAAGAGTTGTAGGGGGTTTTTCCAGGGTCATGTTGACCAAAAATCTCAGTGTTCAAATGTGTTGAATGACTGTTTCAGCTTGCTGTGTGTTTTGTTTTATTTCTGCAGTTTCAGCGTTCTTTAAAGTTTTCCAGAATTTGTGTTTCAGCAAAGTAATTTGTGTTTCAGCAAAGTGATTTGTGTTTCAGCAAAGCAATTTCTGTTTCAGCAAATAAAAATTATTTTTTCTGATTGTTGAATGTAAGGAAATGGGAAAGGGCATTTAACTAATAGGAGAAATAAGTGATACTGAAACCGGGGTGGGAAAATAGGAAATTTCTACAGGAGTCGAGGACAACTCTTGGTCTCATGTTTTTCTGAACAAATTGCACAATTCTCTATTACTTTTGCATCTAAAGGACACTTTCTCAAGGCATTCTTTTTCCTACATTTGGGACAAGATATTGCTAAGGCATCAGCTTCGGCTTTTTTCTTGTTTCGCAACTTAAGGGTGTCTATTTTTTCACTAAGACTCCCTAGAATGCCAGATTTAAATTCATCAAGCATATTACCTATTTCTCCCCTACTTACTGTTCCAACTGTAGATTTACTTGCCCTTACAAGAGCAGGGTCTCTTGGTCCTTTTAGAATTTTAGATTTTCCTCTTGAAAGATTGATACATAACTTAGCTATATCAGGTAATGGAAGCTGAGATATGTCCCCTTTTCCCATCATATTGAGGTTATCTATCCATTCATCCCTAATTGTTTTCAACAAGAGAGATTTCAAAGTTTCTTGATCTAGGGTTTCCATTTTTGCCGTCTTGATGTTATAATTGAATCTTTCCAACAATTCTTCTAAATTTTCCTCCTCTTTTTGTATCATCTTGAACACTTCTTCCTTATGGTTGACTGGTATACAATAATCCAAGTATATCTGTAGAAATTCTCTCTTCATATCATCGCATGTCCTAATAGACCTATTGATTAAACTCATAAACCATTTTAATGCTGCTCCTTTCAATGTTTAAGGGAACAGTTTAAGTTTTTGAGCATCTTGTATATAATCATAGGTTCTACATAGAACTTCAAATTCAAATAAGAAGGTTTCAGGATCCTCACTTTTCAGTCCATGAAAGTTTGGAAGAATAGAAGGTGAGATGTTTTTCATAGTTGCATTAGTCTCTTCATCTACTATAGGGAATCCAAAAGAACTTCCAGTTTCTCTTCTACCTCTTCCTCCTTCTACATTTCCTCTTCCTCCTTCTACATTTCCTCTACCTCTGCCTCTATCTCCTCATCTTCCTCTACCTCCTCCAAATAGTGTATGTTCTCCATTAAAGACTTCTCCTTCCCCTTCGTCTGCCATGGTAGACTCTTCTGAACTGATATAGGGTTCAGTTGGAAGAGCTAGTTTTTCTATTGGTTCTTCTACTAAGGGTATATTGAATAAATAGTCATCTTCTTCCTCTTCACTAGGGATTTGTAATTCTTCTGCTGGAATATATTCCCCTATGGAAGTGAAAAAGGTTACCCCTTCTGTAGGAGTCCTTGGATCTTCTTCCTCCAGAATTGCTTCAGTTGATGAAGTGGGGGATCCTCCTGATGGGATATTTGATCTTCAGACTTCTAGAATCCTATGACCAGTATAGTATGGAATGTGAGTTTGGGTTGGAGGTGTGCTACTTCTTGGTCTTGGTGGAGTGAGTGGAGTTGTGGAAATTAAACTTCTGCCTCTTACAAATCTACCCCTAGAATCTCTTTCTCTCTGAATATCATTATTTTTGGGACATAGGAAATAAGGCTACCTAGTTATACCTCCCCGGCAATGGCGCCAAAATTTTTAGTCAATTCAGTGTCCTGAATTGATAGCTTAAATTATCGACCAGGGTTTGTAAACTAATGAGGTATAGTTGAACTATATGTACCTAAATATCCTTATTCGTATTTCGTTGTTTTCAGTATTTTGTTGATGTTTTTGAGTTTTTTTATGTTTAGGTTTTAGTATGCTATTCTATGTTCAAAAGGTGACATCAAATCTATGACAAAAAGGAAAGAAAGGAGAACCTTATACTCAAAATTGAGTGAAATTGTAAACTCTGTCCCTAATTAGGAAAATGATGAAAAATAGAGCATTCTAATCCATGGATGTCCTAGCTTGCAAGTGAACATAAATGTAACTCAAGACATTATATTTCAACCTGATCCTTTTAGTTATGGGTTTGTTGGAATATTTTGTGGAAGAGATTGAGTTCCAATGTGATAAGGATCTTCCTAAATATAGACAACAACTTAGAATATTATAGTGAAATCTTATTCATATGATAGAGATATTTTGGAACAGCGTGAGAAGAAAATTGCTATAATATGCTAAGGATCTCCTATGAATATTTGAACTACTTATGACATTATAGCTAGATCTCATTCATCATCTAGAGATTTATTGGAATAGTTTATTGAAGGAGACTAGATATAATGAAATAAGGATCTTCTAAACAACAAGTAACCCACAGTATTACAATTAGGCCTTTTCTGTGATTTTGAGATTTATTGGAATAGTTTTGAGAAAAGATTGTTTGTAACAATATGAGGATCTTCTATCTAATTGCAGAACAGAAAATGCTAATTAACTCAACATAATACAATCAAATCTCATTCGCATAATAGTGATATGTTGGAAAAGCTTTTTAAGAAAAATAATGGCTGTAGGATACTGAGGATCTTTTAATCTAAATGACAGAGCTAAAGTGATGGTAACTCAAGATGTCACAATTAAATCCATTCACTGAATAGAGATATGTTGGAAAACCTTTAAGAAAGACTAATTATAACATCATGAGGATCTTTTAGTTAAAAAAATAGTGCAAGACATGATACTAAAAGATATAAACTCAGAAAACTATCTAAGTGAGAAATCTAACAACACAGAATCAAAATCTACTTATCTAGAAAGCATGTAGAAGCCTCATTAGATAGTAGGGGCCCTCTGCTATCAATTTGGCATGAAAATATTTAACTCCTCAAGTTTTTCTTCAACACAGCATCAAAGTTATACTTCTTCTTATTATCAAAAGTAATTCAAAAACAGAGTATCACAGCCTTGGAAAAATAAAATTTAACTTATGTTTCTCTGTCTCACCGAGCTAAATTTATAGGCAATTACATAACTGATATTGAATGAAAGTAGGCATAGGTGTATTATAAAGTCATAATCAAACTAAAACTCCTTTTTAGGACTCTTGATTTGCTAAAAGCAAACCAAGAGTCCCTATCCTTATAGAAATATGCTTCTCGGACTTTTGGTTTGACCACGTACATAAGCATCTCCAATTTTTGATTTAGGCTTCGTGGATGACAAGGAACGATGTAGGAAAGATTTAGAATCTAACCATATACTCCTTTTCTTCAGATGACACTTGTAATATGTTCAAACACCAAAATGGCTACGGAATGTGTAACTAGCTACAGAATGACTGCATTCTGTAGCTAAAACTACTTAGAAATCATTAAGACAACAAAACCACAAAAGTACAACAAGTTAGTCATTGCATGTATTCCTTAAGTGATTTTAATCATCTTGTTGATATTCAGGTCTATAAAATGAAAAAGGGAATGATAAGATGAAATGGAATTTTGCAAAGGATAAGACACTTTTAGGGCTCAACAGAATCACTTCAAACTGATTTTTTACACAAGACTTATGCAATTCGGAAAAAAATTACACACCGTTTTCTTGCTTTTGAGGAGCTCGATATTGAAACTGAATTATCTCTGTGATTTCAGATCTTCAATATCTAAAATTTAGCCCCGATGTATCCCTCTGAATCCTCTTTTGAACACCACAGGTCTGACCTAATTTGAATTCTTCAAGAAAAAGTTATGTCCAATCTCCCACAATGACCTAATTATGGATTGGTTCAGTAGAGAGAAATTTTACGACTCACCACATGTAACTGTTTCCTCCTTCTGATCTAAAATTGATAGATAGGAAACTACAATATGTGTACTTGTGGCCACACCTTACATAATTCCAATTCGATGCTCAGAGATAGAGTTATGAATATTTTCCCACGATCACCTCTTTGATATGAAATTTGGAAGCTTGAAAAATCCCTAACTTCCACAGATCCTACCTCCTAAAATAATGAGAATAAATCTCTAAAATTTTTCCACAACGTTCCTTAGGATTTCGGCTTCTCTGTGTGAACATTTCAGCTTCTGAAACCTCGTAGAAAAAAATTTATAGCGAAAATTCTCTGATGACCTGTTTAGGTTAAATTGCTATCAGAAAGTAACTCCCACGTGAATTAGCCCAAAGGGCATATTTTGATACATAAAGGTTCCCCATGGAGTAGTGAAGGTTGTTTTATACATATCATCCGTATGGACACCAATTTGATTATAACTAGAGAATCCATCCATCATTGATATGTGGATTGAATCTACCACTCTATGGAGGATGTTATATGTCTTAGGAAATGGATAATTATATTTCAATGAAGCTCAGTTGAGGTTTCTAAAGTCTACACACAACCTAATTTCACCATTCGTCTCCCTAACTGGAACCAAATTGGAAATCAAGTTAGAATAATGTAGGGGAACAATTATTTTAGCATCTAGGAGCTTCTTGAACTCCTTTTCAATGGGGGGTAATAGAAAAGGATTGATATGTCAAATATTATTTAGGAAAGGTTTAACACCTTCCTTCAATGGTATGTGAAGATCAATTATACTTTTGTTGTATGCCTTGACATCATCGTAAGACCCAGAAAAAATGTCAGAGTATTTAGATAAAAGGTTAATATATTTTTCTCTGATTTTTTAAGACAAATATCGAGATGAATTAATTGATTTAATTTCCCCTCCATGGGTGATGCTCAAATGTTCTATATCTATACTAGGGGGTTTAAGAACTGGATTTTCAGCAACATCGTTACAATCAAATATTTTTCAAAGGGAATCAACCCCCTAGGTATGTAGTTGTTTTTAAATTGAATAATGTCATGTTTACCAATTTTAGTTTTAAGGTGTGATATATCAACACCTACTTGGCCTTCTTCAAAATATTCATCTATATGAGGTTATCAGAGAATTCACGCATTAGTTCAATAAACCTCTTGATCTCCTAATCATATTCAAACACTTTCCAGTGTTTCAAACTATTAGGGGTTGAGGGTCGGTGGAGGATTTCAATTTTGAACTTTAATTTTGACTCAACAGGGGGTGTAAAAGTAACAAAAATAGCCATGGGAATTTGCACTAACTAATTCTTCTCCCTAGGCATGATAGTGAAATTTATTGAAGAGAAGAAGTTATGAATAAGGTCCCAAAATTTATTTATATATGCTCATAAGCGAGGGTGATTCATTTGGAACCTATTGGTTACTTTCTTGATAACTAACTCAAAATCAAAAAATATTGATAAGTTTTTCATATTAAGTTTTCTGGAAGTTTCTAGTCTTAATACGAAGGCTTCATATTTAGCTATATTGATGGTAGTTTAAAAACTTAACTTGAAGGAGATGTTGGAATTCTACTGATTCTGTGGTATCAAGACTACCCCTGCACCTGATCGTGCCTTGGAGGAAGCACCATAAAAGTATATCTTCCAAATTAAATTTGATTCTTTAAGAATATTTGTCGTAGATGGCCTATCATGAATCAAATATTTTTTCTCACCAGATAGAGTAAGAATTGAGTTATCCATATTATCATCATAAGCATAAACAAGAAAATTTTCATGGTGTTGTTAAGAGCTGATTACGTAAGTTAATCTAGACTCCCAGTATAATCGGTGAGTTCCCCCTCCGAAAATGGGTATGGTGGCATAAGAAATATCTAGCCGCAAGAAACTACCTAGCTTGGAACTGCAACTCCTTGAAAGGAGCATCCCATAATTTGGTTCCATGTTGGCCACCACTACATCCATTACTATGATTTTGATAAGGGCCTAGGCTAGGACCACAACCAAGTTTTTAATCACCCCAAGATACCTAACCCTTCAAGAATTGAAGGAATATATGTCTTTATATTCTCAATTTATAGACAACCAGACATTTTAAATAATTTCTTTTGGAATTAGGTTTTGAGATTCCCCTAAATCCAACATACAATTAGGTAAGTTCCAATCATGGATTTTCAAACTGATTTAAAAAGGAGGCACTGAATTGTCGCCTTTCTCATTATGAGGCCCAAGATAAATTTTTGGGGCTTAATATTGGATGTTAATAACATATGTTACCTCCATTTAATATGGTGGAATATATTTAGTTCGAAATAAATTATCAATTTCTTGTTTATATGCAAGCAATCTCACTACCTCGGCTAAAGGGATACTAATATTAAGCTTATTTAATTTGTTTTGTAAATTAAATTTAGGTACAAATTGGGTATAAAAATCATGGGGAATAAGCTCGTTGGGTATGGTTTGTTTTTTATTAATATGAGGAGGTACTTGTAGAGCTGTTTCTTTTTTTAGGTAAATCCTCCCTCCTGGGCGTAAGGATATACTTGTGTTGGAACTTCCCTTCCAAATACTCAGTGAAGTGTTGAAGCTCGGGATCCAAAAAATGTTGTTCAATATAATCAATTGGGTTCTGGGAACAATCATCAAGAGAGTTTATAGAAATAATATTTTCATATTATTCCTCTTCGAGGTTCATAGGTTTAATGTAAAATTCATCATCATATTCCTTAATGAAATTGGCGTTATTTCTAAGTGGAGGTTGTACGGGAGGCTCTTATGGTCACTGTCCTCTTTGTAATATTTTAGGAACTTTAGGACGACGATATGGAGGTTTATTTCTAGGTGGATAGTTATCATTTATATTAGGTACATTTAGTAAATTGAGGTGAAATTTGGGTTGAATTGGTGGTTTGATAAGGGTAGGTGCAAGTGCCCTATTTCCAACTTCCAGGCATTGGATTTTTTTTGTTAGAGTTATGATTAGTTTAGGAATTTATTCAATCTTCCTATATTGTGAAATAAATGAAGAGAGAAGGTAAGGAAAAGTTTCAATTTTTTACTTTTCCCTTAATATCGATTACCTTTGGTCACTTTCTTCCCAGTAGCAATTAGATTTCCTTCACATGAGAAAGATTTAGCTTGTGCATTGGATAAGGTATAAGGTTCTCTCTCTCGCAATGCATACGAAAGATCATTGTCGAGAGCAGTATAATAGACAATGATCACCATTGTGTTAGAAGGATGAACATCTGCTGGTAGTTGGTTATAAAATTTCATAAATATCTCGTTAAAGTCAGAAACTAATTCATTAGGTTTAAGCTTTAGAGAAACAAACTCAGTCATCCATAGATGATTACTTTTCTTAATGTAAAACTATTTGAGAAAGAGTTTGAATAATCTATCCATGGTATTAATTTTTGTGTAACCAGCTCCAAAAATAGAAGAAAAGAGATATCAATGCCTTAGAAATAAGCCACTTCGAGGGGGCAACCTCCAATACATTACATAAATGAACAATTCTTGGATGATACAATTTACAAAACCTCCCTTCTATATATAGGATTCCATGGGGCCATAATGTAATCCTAGTGGGCCACAATGTAATCCTAGCCGACCTAACAATAATAATTTAAGGGCACAATAATAACAAAATGGGGGTTACAAGGGTACAATAATAACGATAAGGGGGTTACACTAATAACAATAAGGGACTATACTAGTAATATAGGGACCTAACATGCCCCTCTCCTTCAAAAAAGTGTTGTCCTCAATGCTTGAGTAGCTCTGGGTGATTTTGTATAAACTTCTCATCCTCCCATGTAGAATCTTCGGTGGGTAAGTTCTTCCACTTGATGAGATATTCTGAAATTGATCGATTCCGTAGTTGTCAAGTTCTTGTTTCCGTGACCGCTTCAGGTTCCAATATGATTTTTCCTTCCTCATCAAGTTCTGGAAATATTGTTTGAACTGGAAGATTTTCACCTATAACCTTCTTTAAGCATGAAACATGGAAAACTAGATGCACTTGTGAAGAAGCAGGAAGCTCCAATTTGTATGCCATAGTACCAATCTTTTGCAACACCTTGTAAGGACCATAGTACTTTGGCGATAATTTATTATCCTTCTTAGCTTGCTTGAGGGACATTTGTTTGTATGGTTGTATGATCCAGGTGGATATTGGTGGTCACCCGCCTATTCCACTTGGGGCTCCACCATTGTCTATTTCAACTTTTCAGTTTCGACACAGTTTACTATTTTTAGCAGTTTTTCGGGTCCTAAACTTCCGGAGCCGTTTTGAGGCCCTAAACGACGTTTTTTGGGAACACGGAGGGCAACATGGGTCCATGGACCGATGTTTCCCATTCCAAATTTGTAGTCCTCAGATAGATCTTTCTAACGAGGTATGGTACGCGTCAAACGGAGATCGTATGCCAAAGTTACGCCCCTGGGAAGTTGAAACACCAATTTACCCAAACGGGGCCCATAGTTTTGGCGCTTCATCTCCTAGGGTTAGGGTTTTGGCTATTTAGGATTTCCCATTGTTTCTAAATGATAAATAGGCCCTCGAGCCTCATTGTAACTCAGTTCAGAGGCCTGTAGCCGCCACATCTCTTCTCAGAGATAACTACCAGCGCCCTAGCTAGTTTTATTTCCATTCTGTCTGTAAGCAAATTTCAGTTCTTTGATATTAATGAAATGAAGTGTTATTTCTGTTGCATCTCTGTATTTATGGTTATATGTTTATTCTGTTGTGTTCCTGCATAAATCTGGATCAGTGGTATCAGAGCGGTCTGCTTTTTCTCGATCCTTCTTTGCATGTCCCCAACGAGGTCGGGGTATAAGGAGCTAGGGCTTGATCTGGTGGAACCTTTGCAAGATCGGCCTCGCAAACCTTGACGGATGCCCATGGGGGACTAAAAGAAAGATGAGGGAGCAGGAGATCCTATCAAAATATTGCTTGAGGAGGCCCTCGAAAAATAAAGGAACGCGATGATGGATAACTTTGCTCAGATCCTTCAACGGCTGCCCACCGGCGGCGCATCTGCAGCCAATAGCCACTCTGGAGTTGCGACTCCCTTTAAGGTACAAGTAAATTTTGACATTCCCATATTTGAGGGTCAAATAGACGCGGATGCCGTAGATAGATGGTTGAATCTATTAGAAGGATATTTCTCTGTTCATGACTTTTCAGACTGGGAGAAGATTATTTTTGCACTCCTCAAAGCTACCCCCCATGTTAAGGACTGGTGGGAAACCTACTGTGAGAACAAGGACCAGACAGAACCCTCTCTGTTCTCGGTCGTACCAGCTTGGAATTCTTTCCGAGACGCCGTCAAGGAACAGTACTATCCCGTGGGGAGCTATGAGGACAAGTACATACAATGGACCATGTTGCGACAACAAAGGGATCAAGATGTGCATGAGCTGACGAATCTGTTCCATACCCTGCGCACAAAGTTGGGTATCAAAGATTCATAGAAACATCTGGTGCTAAAGTATCGCAGCTGTCTGCACAGATACATTCAGGAGGAAATGGAGTTCCTCGACATCTCCTCGCTTGGTACGGCATACCGGTATGCTGCCAAGATTGAGCAGAAATTCAAGCAAAAGAAGCGAGACTTTGGATCTGCGAATCAAAAGCAAGGGAAAGGTGCTTCCAAACCACAGAACAAAGGACCGAGCCAAGGCATGGTGGCTAAAGACAACTCATCGAAGCCACAAGAAAAGAACAGCACCGCAAAGCCAAAGAAGGACACGGGAAAGTGGTGTGAGTTCCATAAGAGCTCCACTCACAACACAAGTGAGTGTCGGGCCAAGCAATCGCTAGTGGCCGAGATGAGGGCTTCTGAGTCAGATGCATGCTCTGACTCCGAATCAGAACCTGAAAAGGTGAATGAAAAAGGGAAACAGATTATTGATGCGGAGCCCAACGCCACTGTTGCCATTGCAAAGATCCAAAAGGAGGAACCGGAAGATCCAGAGGAGGAGGAACGTCTCTTCCACTCCCAGATGTGGGTAAAGGGCTCCCCGGTATAGTTCATTGTCGACAATGGGAGCCAAAAGAACCTCATTTCAGCAGACGCCGTGAAGCGGTTGGGCTTGCCAACCACGGCTCACCCACATCCATACACCATCGGGTGGCTTCACCAAGGACGAGATCTCCGCGTCAGCCAGCAGTGCCGCCTTCCCTATAGCATCAAGCCCTTCACGGATGAGGTATTATGTGACGTTGCTCCTATTGATGTTTCCGATGTATTATTAGGACAACCATACTTGTGGAAGCGTCATGCTGTGTATGAGTCTCGACCTCGTGCTGTTATTATTACTTTGGGAAATAAGTTGTACAGGACCACGGTACTACCTCTGTGCACGTTATTACTTACCCACAAAAACAATGCCGATAAGCTCAGCTCCTAAACCGGTGTTTTCACGGTCGTCGCCCCCCGGGGGCAAGAAAGATTGTGGCCCGACCTCCCGGACGGGGCTCCTGCGCACAGCAACTGACAAATGGATAAGGTTGTGGAGGAGTACGCAGACATATTCACCTCACCCACAGGGGTTCCTCTGCACTGTCAGGTCAAGCACCCGATTGATCTGACCCCAGGTGCGCCGCTACCTAATGGACCGATCTATCGGCGCTCTGTTCTGGAGAATGATGAAATCAAGAAGCAGATTCAAGAGCTGTTGTAGAAAGGTCACATCATACCAAGTTCATCGCCCTATGGGAGCCCGATCGTGTTGGTACAGAAGAAGGATGGGACGTGGAGACTCTGTATTGACTATCGGGCGCTGAACAAGATCACTGTCCGGAATAGGTACCCAATCCCACAGATTGATGACCTTCTGGACCAACTCAAAGGTGCAAAATATTTCAGCAAGATTGAGCTGAAGTTTGGGTATCACCAGGGACCAATTGAACCCTCCGATGTGTGGAAGACGGCCTTCAAAGCCAAGGAAGGCCTTTTCGAATGGCTGGTCATGCCTTTTTGTGTGGAAGACGGCCTTCAAAGCCAAGGAAGGCCTTTTCGAATGGCTGGTCATGCCTTTTGGGTTGACGAATGCTCCCGCCACCTTCATGAGGATGATGGATGACATCTTGCGGCCATTCACCAACTCATTTGTAGTGGTGTACTTGGATGATATTATGATCTTCAGCCAGACTTGGGAAGAGCACCTTCACCACATCCGACAAGTCCTCCAAACACTGCGGCAACACAAGTTGTGTGCCGATTTGGAGAAGTGCACTTTTGGCATGACCCAGGTTCAATATCTGGGATACATTATTGATGAAAGGGGGGTGCATGTGGATCCAGCCAAGATCCAAGTCATTCGGGATTGGCCAGCCCCAACCACTATAACGGAGCTTCGCAGCTTTCTGGGTCTTGCTAATTTCTATCGGAGGTTCGTGTTGGGATTCTCTCATATCACTTGGCCCTTGAGTCAAGTCACCAAGGGAGGAGCGAGAGCAAAATTTTTTTGGTCAAAACCTCAACAGAAGGCGTTCACAGAACTGAAAAACCGCCTCTGTTCTACCCCAGTGCTCACTTTACCAGACTTGCAACAACCATTTGAGATCGAGACAGATGCCTCTGATTATGCTATTGGGGCAGTTCTTACTCAACAGGGACATCCAGTGGCATTTCACAGTGAGACATTGTCTGACACAGTTCGCAAGTACCCCACATATGACAAAGAAATGTACTCCATTGTGCAAGCTTGTCGACAATGGAAGCATTACATTTTGGGGAAGGAAACCATCATCCATACAGACCACAGGCCCCTGCAGTTCATACAGACACAAGGGAAGTTGCAGAATGATCGCCATCAGAAGTGGTCTACATATCTGCAACAGTTTCATTTGAACATCAAGTATAAGAAGGGTAGCACCAATCATGTTGCAGACTGCCTCAGCCGACCACCAATCGTGGCGCTCACCACTGTACTCAACGCTTGTGGGCACGAGACTTCTGATTGGCCGCTTCTCTATGAGAGTGACCCAGAATTCGGCCAAACTTACAAGGCACTCCTGGGGGGTATGCAAGTTCCAAATTTTCACCTCCAAGATGCACTTTTATGTCACATGGGGCACCTTTGTGTTCCTTCAAGCGAGCGTGCCAAGATGATATGGGAAGCACACTACAGTCGAGTCGCTGGGCATTTCGGGGTCGAGAAAACAGTAGCAATACTACAGAAGTATTTCTATTGGCCGAACCTTCGAAAGGATGTTGAGAAGCACATCAGATCTTGCACTGCTTGTGCCATTGCCAAACCGACCATCAAGAAGCAAGGCCTATATACTCCTCTACCTACCCCTAGTCGACCTTGGGAATCCATCTCCATGGATTACATGTCGGGCTTGCCTTCTACTAAGCAGGGAAATGACTGTGTTTTTGTGGTCGTCGACAGATTCTCGAAGATGGCCATTATGGTGGCCTGCAAGAAGAATATCACAGCAGAAGCCACTGCTAAACTCTTCTTTAAACGAGTGTGGGTGCACTTTGGGATCCCACAGTCTATCATATCAGATCGGGATAGCAGGTTCCTCAGCACATTTTGGTCCAGCCTCTGGTCGATGTTGGATACCAAGCTCACCAAGTCCACAACTTTCCATCCCCAAATAGATGGCCAGACAGAGGTCGTCAACAGAATGATTGTACACATTCTGCGCATGTACAATTCAAAGCATCCACGCACATGGGACGAGAGCCTCCCCTATGTACAACATAGTTATAATCGGGCTCTCCATAGTTCAATTGGCCATAGCCCCTTTCAGGTGGGCTTGGGATTCCAGCCACTATGTCCCATTGACGTAGCCATGCCATTTGCAGCTGCTCAGGCCAATTCAGCTCATGTCCAGTCTGAAGTTGACAAAGCCAGTAGCTTCATCGAGCGCATTCAGCACATCCGCCAACAGGTTCATGATATATTGGACAGAGCCAATGCCAAGTACAAGCAACGCCATGATCAACACCGGGTGCCACACAACTTCCAGGTGGGTGACAAAGTATGGCTACATTTGCCGAAGGAGCGCCTCACTGGACCCCACCGCAAGCTTCGCCCGCTCCGATACGGGCCGTACACCATCACCAAGGCTGTAGGGAACAATGCATTCGAGCTCAGTATTCCACCATTCCTTGGTCTGCACCCAGTCTTCAATGTGGATCGCCTTCGTCCTTACTTCCCACCTCTACTGGACACCTCGGACATTGCGGAACAACTCACACCAACTGAGTTAAATCCAGACTGCATGGAACAGGCCACCACAGATTGCATCATGGACATGCAAATCAAGAACACTCGCCAGCAGAAGATCCAACTATATCGGGTTGTCAAAGCTGGCCAACTCCTGCACCAAGGAAAGTGGTTCACCGGGGACCAAGTTCAGCAGAAATTTCCTCATCTCATGGAGGAACTTAACGCAATGGGGACCATTGCTTCCTAAGGGGGGAGGAATGATCCCGGTGGATATTGGTGGTCACCCGCCTATTCCACTTGGGGCTCCACCATTGTCTATTTCAGCTTTTCAGTTTCGGCACAGTTTACTATTTTTAGCAGTTTTTCGGGTCCTAAACTTCCGGAGCCGTTTTGAGGCCCTAAACGACGTTTTTTGGGAAAACGGAGGGAAACATGGGTCCATGGACCGATGTTGCTTGTTCCAAATTTGTAGTCCTCGGATAGATCTTTCTAACGAGGTATGGTACGCGTCAAACGGAGATCGTATGCCAAAGTTACGCCCCTGGGAAGTTGGAACACCAATTTACCCAAACGGGGCCCATAGTTTTGGCGCTTCATCTCCTAGGGTTAGGGTTTTGGCTGTTTAGGATTTCCCATTGTTTCTAAATAATAAATAGGCCCTCGAGCCTCATTGTAACACAGTTCAGAGGCCTGTAGCCGCCACATCTCTTCTCAGAGATAGCTACCAGTGCCCTAGCTAGTTTTATTTCCAGTCTGTCTATAAGCAAAATTCAGTTCGTTGATATTAATGAAATGAAGTGTTATTTCCGCTGCATCTCTATATTTATGTTTATATGTTTATTCTGTTGCGTTCCTGCATAAATCTGGATCAGTGCAGTACCAGCAGTATTGAGCCCAAAGAAAGATGGAGGCTGGAGAATGTGTACTGATTCTAGAGCAATCAATAAGATCACAATCAGTTACAGATTCCCTTTGCCCAGAGTTGAGGATTTAATGGACTGTTTGAGTGGTTACCATCAAATTAGAATAAGAGAGGGTGATGAGTGGAAAACTGCCTTTAAAACAAATGAAGGACTGTATGAATGGATGGTAATGCATTTTGGGTTGTCAAATTCACCTAGCACTTTCATGAGACTTATGAATGAAGTATTGAAAGAATTCATTGGTAAATTTGTGATAGTATATTTGGATGACATACTAGTTTTCAGTAGAACTAAAGAAGAACATTTAAGGCATCTTAATCATGTCTTGAAAAAGCTTCACCAAGAGAAACTGCTGATAAATTTGAATAAATTCTCATTCATGAAAGAAGATTTGGTGTATTTGGTTTTTGTTGTTTCTGCAGAAGGATTGAAGATGGACCCAGAAAAGGTTAAGGCAATTGTGGAGTGGCCTTCACCCAGGAATGTTTTTGAGGTAAGAAGTTTCCATGGACTTGCCAGTTTTTACAGAAAGTTTATAAGAAACTTCAGTAAGATCAATGCACCCATAATTGAGACCATAAAGAAGAGAAAACAACCATTTAAGTGGACTGCTGAAGCAGAAAGAAATTTTAAACTTTTGAAGAAAAAGATAACTGAGAAGCCTGTTTTGATTCTACCTGATTTTACTAAACCATTTCAAGTGTGATGCCAGTGGAGAGGCCATTGGAGCTATGTTGAGTCAGGATGATAGGATTGTAGCCTATTTCAGTGAAAAATTGAATGACACCAGGAGAAAGTATTCCTCTTATGAGAAGGAATTCTATGCAATTGTTCAGGCATTGAAAAAGTGGAGACATTATTTGATGTCCAGGGAATTTGTATTGTATTCTGACAATCATGCTTTGTAGTATATTGTACAGCAGCCCAAGTTGAAGCATAAGCATGCCAAATGGGTTGAGTATCTCCAAGGTTTTAATTTTGTTTTGAAACATATAAGTGGCCAAGCAAATAAAGTAGCTGATGCTTTGAGTAGGAGGCACATGCTTGTTCAAGAAACTAATTTTGAAGTTGTAGGGTTTTATTTTCTCAAAGAATTGTACAAAACAGATTCAGATTTTAAGGAAGCATTTGAGGCATGTTTTAACCCTGTTTTAATAGATAGAAGCCAGTGGCTGGATTATTTCTTGCAGGAGGAATTACTATTCAGAAGAAACCAACTGTGTGTACCAAAATGTTCCATGCGAGAAAATTTGATCAAAGAGAAGCATAGTGGTGGACTTGTTGGGCACTTTGGTACTGATAAAACCTATGAGCAGCTGAGTCACTTCTATTACTAGCCCAGGATGAGAACAGAAGTAGATAATTTTGTGAAGAATTGAAAAATATGTCAATATGCTAAAGGAAGAAGCCAGAATGCAGGATTGTACACTCCCTTGCCTATTCCAGACAGACCTTGGGAAATGGTGAGTATGGATTTTGTTCTAGGATTGCCCAAGACTTAGAGAGGGAATGATGCAGTCTTTGTTGTGGTGGAAAAATTCTCCAAAATGGCACATTTTATTCCATGCTATAAAACTAGTGATGCCACCCATGTTGCTAACTTGTTTTTCAAAGAAGTTGTTAGATTGCATGGGTTTCCCAAGAGCATTGTTTCAGACAGAGACACCAGGTTTGTAGGTCATTTCTGGAGGAAACTATGGAAGAAACTTGGTACCAAACTGAGTTTAATCTCAGCTTATCATCCCCAGACTGATGGACAAACTGAGGTGGTGAATAGGAGTCTGGGAAATTTGTTGAGAAGTCTTGCAGGAAAGCATCCCAAGCAGTGGGATCATATTTTTCCCTAGGTAGAATATGCATATAATGACTCACCAAATATAAGCATAGGGCAGAGTCCATTCCATATTTTTTATGGAATGCACCACGGAGGAATATCAGAGTTAAGAGATCTGGGAAGGGCAGAGTTAAGAAGTGCTGATGGTGAGGAATTTTCTTCAGAGATTCAGGCCATACATGAACAAGTGAAAAAACAACTACAAGGCAGAAGCATCAAATACAAAAGCAGAGAAGACTTGAGCAGAAAAGAAGTTCATTTTGAAGTAGGAGATTTGGTTTTGGCACACTTGAGAAAGGAGAGATTCCCAAAGAAGCAGTATAACAAGTTGAAGTTAAAAAAGATTGGACCATGCAAGATACTTAGAAAGTTTTCTGCAAATGCTTATGAGATTGAATTACCTCCTGATGTTGGAATATCTCCCATTTTTAATGTTACATATTTGTACGAGTATGAAGATGATGGTGCAGAAGAAAGATTAGTAGACAAGGAACAAATTGAGTGGAAAGAGCAGCTACCTCCAGCACAACCATTACAACCAGAGAAGATATTGGACAAAAGAGTGTTCAAAAGGACCAGAGGACAAGAGTACTTTCAGTACTTAATCAAATGTAAGGATAAGCCAGAGGAATATGCCACTTGGATGACTGAAGGAATGTTGTAGAAGATAGGAAGATTAGTGGAAGAGCTCATGGACAGGATCCCATGAAGAAAATTGCCCTCGAAAGCCTAATGTAGGGGAATTAGACACTAACCAGCAATGTAGGAGGTTTTTTCCACATGTTGTGGCTAGGAGGGCTCGAAATCATCAAAATTGTAACAGTTAGGTGTCAATACCTCAGCTGACTATATCATTTAGAGTAGTTAGAGTTGTAGAAGTTGAATAGTTCAGTTAGTCCATCTGTCATGTTTCAGTTAGTTGAATTATTGTAATAAGGATTTTGATTTTCTAAAACGGTCCTCACAGAGGAACCGAAGAGATGCATTGTAATGTATATAATTTGTATTCCTCGGATGTATAGAGGAGGAGAAGGGAAAGAAGAGAGCTTTTCTGTAATAAAATCTTTGTGTTAACAATTGTTTCCAGTTAAATAATTTCAGTGTTCGTTGGGCATTAAATTGTCTCGAACTGTTAATTGTGAAGGAATTGTTTAATTGAGAGGCGATTGTGCACTGGTTCTGCGTGAAATCGTTGAGTATGGTGGTTTTATAATTATGCTTTTCTCTGTCTATTTTTCCCTTGAATTATGCGAATTGAATTCCAACGCAGTCCTATGTCTGTATTACTATGAAATTCCCCTCCGAATTATGGGACCAACTCTATTGAAATAAACCCGAGTTGCGAACCTGAGTCAAGGCATACGAAGGATAACGCAAAACCCGACGTGGACCTTGGTTAATCATTGTACCAAAACCGCGAGTGGATTAGCAAAACCGGGTTGCCCATATCGCACTTCCTTTTGGAGATAAGCGGTATTTACTGGTTGGGGAGCGATTCCATAGAGTACTCGATACGTGGTGAGGTGGAGCCACAGAAAACCATCGTTGCTGCACACCATCGCACGTTAATGTTCGACCAAGGAAGCCGAGCGATATCGTGGAACGTCGTTGATCTGGGAAGGAGCCATCGGACAGTGGTCAGTTGATAAAGATGCGTGGACGATAACCGAGGTACTGTGCATGCATTTGATTGGCTATTGATCATAGAGGTGGGGCCGGAGCCAAAACTTTGTTATAAATTCATTTGATAAAAGCGTTGGAAATTTATATAAAGTTCAGAGACATAATTTAATTTTCAAAGATTGGTAATAATGTTTGTTTATCAAATTCTTCGAATTTCATAAATAAATTCCCATGAAAGTAAGAAGACCACGTGGAGGTGAAGTAAGCTAATTTTGGAATGCTGACAGAACCACGACTACAGTAAACAATCTCTCCTCAGAGGTGACTTTTAGTTTGTTGCCGTCACTTCTAAATCACAGGACACTAACATAATGGCAATCACGGTGGGCCTATTACACATAAATCCTCAAAACAACTAAAAACATCCACCTGGCGACTCCACTAGCCTCCAGTGGGCCTATTACTTCACTAGTTCTCATTAGACTTCCCTAGGATTCTATCAAATCAGCCCTGAGAAGTTTAGAAGCCTAGTCCCATATTGTGTGAGTTTACCAAGCACTAAGAGAGGCCAGCCTTCTGAAAAAAGTTATAAACTTTTAGCCTCTCTACATTTTAAATTTGAAATATGGCTTCACAAAGGATCCATACCAGATCTCATCCAGACCCAAATCCTCCTACTACAGTTGATGACCCAGAAAACATTTTGTGGAAAACTTCCAAAACTGAAGATTCAACTACTGTCAGGACCATTCATAGAGCAAGTTCTACCCCTGAACACCTTATAGCTTTGCAAGACCCCCAGTTTGACTTACACCAGACAAAGAACCTTTTCAGAACCAAGTCACAAAGTGGGATTGACCAGCCTGACTTTGAGCCCATAGATTTGCAGCAGAGTTCCAATATAGAAGCCTCTCCTTCCACTCCTCCTAACTTTCAGCTTCTCCATCACTTTAGCTGTTTTCATCCCAAGTCTGATCAGAATCAGTTTATTGGTCCAAGTACTTCCACCACACCCATCCATACCTCCACTATTTCATTTCATCCCCCACCACCTCTCACAAACCCTCCCTTTGTAAATCATTATTGGATCCCATTAGCTCCCATCATGGCAACATGGTATTTCCACATGGCGACTCCACAACTCTCAATAAACCTAGAAGCTCCTCTGGTAGAAGACTATAGACTGGTTATAAAGATGCAGTGACCCTTTTTCGATCTGATTAAAAAAAATGTCAAGGTTGGTGGGATACCTTCTATATAATGAAATTTCAAATAATTTATCAGAGCTTCAACTTGATGATGATCTCCCAAAAGTTGTCTTCCTCATTTTAAGGTCAAGAAAAATTAACCTTGAAGTTAAGAATTTTTTTCTAGAGATAGTGGTTGAAAAACATGAAACTAACCTTGAACTTTTAAATTCACAAGATCATTCATACAATTTCCGAGACCCTAAAGAATTTTTGGAAGGTCTCCCTTCCCCTAAGCAAGAAGAAACTGTATTACCCTTTGACTTGTAGGAAGAAGATGATTATGCTCACAAGAACTAGGCTGAAGATGAGATTTTCAAAGCCAATGTTTGGAATGCAGATAGCCAACTAGTCATCAAAGGCCTAAGAGAAGAAAATGTACATCATGATTTTGTTGATCCTGTAGCAGATTACATGGAGGTCCTGATTGGTTCAAGTTCCCAGGCATGGATTCTTTACAAGAATCAAATACATCACAAGTTGTCACTACCTATGGTAGCCTTGATTTTGAAGACACATAATACAGGTGTACTATGGTTCCTTCTGACAAATAGTCAGGTTGTCTACCTATTCTTGTTACTGCTCAAATGGTTGCACTGGCACTATTGCATCACCTAGAACAACATAAATTTACAAGTTAGATTAGGGTAGATAGGCGCAAATAAGCTCAACAATATGAGCATCTGTTTGGTTTTAATTTTTAGAATGATGATCTTGAAAATACAAAAAAAGAAAAAAAATAGAAAAAGAGGGCAGATTTAAAAAAGAGGTACAACCCCATACCCAAAAAAGAGTACTACTGAAAGTGTACAAGCCTAAATTCCACTATTGATTCAAAAAGAATATCTTGTTCAGTCATCTAGCCTAATCATGGCTGAACATGTTTTCAATTTATGCTGATAGATTAGTGAAAGAGAGCTTGTCAAAACATCTAAAATTAAATTCTTAGTAGGAATTGATTAGAAAGAAAAAATATTGGTTCTCCATGCTTAAATCTGAACCAAAGAGAAATCTGCGAAGGCTTAAGAAATGATAGATCACTACCCTCATATTTTCTAGTTTTGTTTGTACAAAAATAATATTTGTGTGCAGCTTGTTCCAATGCCACAACCCGTGGTGAATCAGACTGCTTAATCCTGGTTCAAACCATGTTTTCAATTTCATGTCAATATCATAGAGAATGAAGTCTATCATACAACATAATCTTGACAGTCAGTTATTCTAGGTAGAGAATAAAAATATTTCACTAGCATAATCTGAACTCTTGGAAGTGATAAGAGTAGAAGTAGATAGTTTTTTTTTTCTTTCAAAAGAAAAGAATGTCAAGGGTTTTCTAGTCCAAGTGCACCCAAGGAAAAAACAATGTTAGGCAGTAGGATGGGTAGGTACAGATGAAGTTGAATTAATCATGTTTTTCATATTCTTAAAATCATAAATTCAAAATAAACATCAGCAAATGAAAGAAGAGAAATATTCCCATATAGTTCTGGACACCTCCTGAAAAGGAGTTGCCCTCCCCAAGTGAAGCCACTGTTAGTCATCAATAATTTTTTGCTTGTTATAGATGACTAAATACTCATCCTAGATTTCTAAAAAAAAAATCATAAATATTGTGAGTTTTAGAAATCTGACTGCCTTCATTATCCTTAGGATACATTTTTTACTATTTTACCATCCTATCATGTCATGGTCAACCTATCACTCCCATAAGACCCATCATGGGCTCATGTCACTCATGTTCACTATGTTTTTCCACCTATGACCTTAGCACTTTGTTTTGACTTGCTTAATCCCTCCACTTGCCACGTAGGATCACCTACCAACTTACTCCTTGTGTCTCCCAGGTGACTCAAGCATCGAAGGTCTCAAAATTATCTCTGTAGGCTCTTTAGATAAATCAAGAACATTGGATTTTGGATCTTCAATACATAAATTTGTCAAAAGATCTGTTTTACACCTTGAAGACCTCAAAGCCAAGCTTTCAGTCAAAGACAAGCCCATAGAGCCTCCCACTAGGTCATTTAGGGTTTCATAAGTTGTAGGTTTGTTTTCTTGTTCTAAATCACTTTTTTTCATGTGCCAAGAAGGTGAATCAAAGAGAAAGAAGGTCAGCACACGATTATCCAAGATACATCAAAAATCCTTCAATAAGAGACCAACTCATCACTAAGGACATCCACAACAAAGAAAAGGAAGCATGCCAATGTTCAAAGAGAATCATGGTTTTAGGACTGATTGGCTAAACAGTGTTGCCAAGCAAGAAGCCAATGCGAAAGATGACAAGGACAGAGGCACATCAACACAAGAAAGCACAAATTGAATATTTTTAGAAGCTATAAATGAAGAAGGGAAAAAGGTGAGGTGAATTGAACATAAATTAATGAACTTGAAAGGGCTATAGAGAACCTAGAAGACAACACTAATTATTTTTCTCTAGCAGCCCTAAAACCTAAAGTTTTGGGAAGATAGGCAAAGTAGGTGAAATGAAGACTATGGGCCTCCATCATGACAACAGAGGGTTTTCAAAGGTTATTGAAGGTGACTTCTAGGGTTTTCTAAGGTAACAAAGCTTCACTACATCAAAGGGAGGAAAATGCAAAGAGTATCAGTGTGAGGGAGATCAAACCTTAAAGTGTAGTCAATTTCCCTCAAAATGGTCAAAGGAAGGAAAGCCTAAGGTTAAGTTTCAAAACAAGAAATCAAGCTAATCATCAATTTACTGTTGAGTAACTGAAGTTGTCAAAATCCAAGAATGACAAAGGGAGCAAAAACAATTGCGTCATGGCATGTAATGTTCCTTTTTCAGAAAAATTGTCAAATGAAAAGGAAAATCTATTCCAGAGATAGACTGCAGGGGAATTTACTAGATTTGTCACCTTTTATTTGTCACTTGGCCCACTAGAAGACTCTATCTATAGAGTGATTGTCAAAGGACAATATCCCCAATAGGGAAATACAACAAGATTTGGAATCTCTTAAGATAACCCCAACATTGCAGCTACAACAATAACAAATACATCAAATGGAAATAGCAGTGAATCATATACACATGAAATTCCGAAGAATACAATGGCGATCATATAGTAGCATAAAATATACATCATCTTGAGGGAATTATCACTCAAGAAAGGCACAATAAGCCTCAAGAAAGTTGTACAAGGAAACATGAGAAATGTTGCTACATACAGAAAGCCCTAGGCCATGACTGCGCAGTTATAGAGAAGAAATGTTGCATAAATAATGAGAATACAATGATATAGCAATGTAGGCTCAAATAAATAAGGGGGAGCATGATCTCAACCCTTGAAAATACAATAAATCAATCCTCTAAAAGGATTGGCTGAAATCTATACAAAAATGGCATTTTGTAGAAATGCCGAAGTTGCTAGGCAGCAGCAACCCAAGAACTAGAAATTAATTGAGAAGAATGAAATATCTATTGTAGATTAAGTGCCCTTCTCCAATGAAAATCTGAAGTGAAAGGCTAATCCTTTTAGTCAAGACTTCCCCTCCAAAATCTGCTAATCCCTCACAGCAAATATTCACCAAGGAGAATGTTGTCTAAGAGAGGGACTGCGCTGCCAATGATGGAATGTGGTTGGCTTGATGCCAACGATGATGGGATCTTCTCATAAACCCCCTTTTCTGATCTCCCAATGGATGGAACCTCTCTCCACTGAAAAACTAGCTCTGTATGGTGTGTGGAAACCTCCCCAGCAACACCCAGCAACACTGCACAATATCTGCTACAGAAACTGCGCTGATGTAGATGAATGAAGCTATGGCCTAAATGCATGAATATGGGGAATGGAGTGCAATCCTTCATGAGCTACTCAAGAAGGAGAGGAATTCCTAAACAAGACTCCCTCGTGCCTGAAGGCACTGCGACTCTGCTGAACAGCAAGAGGCAGCAACAAGTCTTCAAGACTCAAATGTAAAAAGATCAAAGATGTGCACAATGGTTTCCTTGCTCCTATTTTATACAATGAGCCTTCCCTCCATGGACCCTATTTCAAATAAGGTTTTCCTCTCTCTAGAAACTTCCCTCCTACGTTGTCCACGTAATGCTTTCCAACTCATGCCAACGTAGTTTGACTTGGTCAACCTTGGCCAAGCATGTTTGCAAAAACCTCCTTTCACACATAGAAGTGTGAAATACAGCTCCAAATAAGATCCTCTTTCATACTTAGGGGATTTTTATTCTTTATTCATGCAAGGAATGGGTCTCCTACCCATTTTATTCATCTCCTACATAAAATTATCAAAAATTAATGTTCCTCAAAATTTTGGAACATTACAGTCCTCCCCTCTAAAAATATTGCTTTCCCTCAAGAAATTGCAAGGATGAACTGAGTTTCTTTCTGCCCTTCCTTCTATAGCATCCTTGTGTGATGATCTCCTCAAGAAAAGGATGCCATATCAACAATCAAGTCTCCAAACTATCCCTCCAACATATGCAATCTAGCCTTTGGATGAACATTCCCAAACAACTATCATGTAGAAGTAACTGTCCATGAAGGAAAAAAGAGTTGTATAAGGGCCTACTTGAGGAATGAGATCTGATATGAAATGGGAATTATCATCCCCAAGCCATCAATCATAAAAAGAAGTTGCCTCCCAACAAGACAACTCATAAAAAAAATCTCCCTCCACCTTGAGCTCCGGAAATGAAGGTGGGCTGAAATCTGATCATGGCAAGCACTATAAATTTCCCCATGTTGTACTCTCCCCCACTTATGACAAGTGTGGAGTGTATGTTGATCCTGGGCTGCAAATTTATTGCCCTCAAATGGAAAAATGAAGGGTAATTCCCCAATAATTTTCTCCTCCATCAATGAAAAATCAGCTGGCCCAAGACATGTCATCTATGATGAATAGGAAAAAATCATCATAGAATTCCCCCATGACATGTTTTCTATAGGTTATACCATGTGCAGAAAGTGTAAACAATGCCTCATAGGGTTATAATGCAACCTCATCCACTGCAGCTGCAGGAAATAACATGGCAAGCATTGCACAACAACAAATATCACATCTACTACTAAATAGTAAATAGATGAGTGAATCAGCAACATAAGGTCAAACACCTACCCATATACATACAATGGATGGATAAAATTACCAAGCCCATGGCTTACCCCACAATTAAGCAAATATGTGGTTGTAGCCATGCCTTCTTTCATGTTCCCTTTAGAACATGCACTGCAGAAAATGTGAGAGTTTTTCTCACTCAAAGACACATCCAACTCATGTGCCTTTCTCATAATCATGCTTCTTATACAAATATGACCCATATCAGCAAAGAATTCATGATCAGCAATACAATGAGGAAAATTCTGAAGGTTTCATGTGTTGCAAGAATGTACCAACAGTTTTCCCAAAGGTGACAGCGCAGTTTTCCAAACTGCTGCTTTAGAAAATCACATGGCAAGTTGTCTTGTGTTACATGAATAGCTATGTATGTCATGATAACTACTAATAAATAGAAAATGGTTGAGTATATCAATTGGTCATACATGAAAGAAAACACTTGCCCAAGGCCATAAAAAGGATGGCTATCTCCATCATACAAGTTGGCCCAATTTTTCCCATGGAGAAATCTGATAAGCTTGCCCTCTTGTAGAGCCATGCATTGCAAAAATAATGATAAGAGTATACAAATCAGCCAATGTCAAAACATATCTCTTACCATATACCAGGAGTAAGATGATGTATGGATCCATGAATGAACCCTCCATAGTTGTTTGGCATGCTCCCATGAAGAGGAATGAACTAGTTACAGCAAGAAGACCCTTCTTCTCATGCTTGGAAATCCAAGTTAAGAAGAATGTATCATAGATGACTTCTTCCACTACCTCATCCATTCCACCTCTTCTTTGTCTATAAAGTGAAATAAATATGAAATTTTCCTGGGACTTGTGGGCTATGGATCCACCACACTTCTGCTGGGCACACTTCATCCATTGGTTATTGCTCCAAAGAGAGAACGTTGTTGGCTTATACACATAGGCTCTCATCAATATCCAGCTCCATTCTTTGACATGTTCTTTGTCAAAGATATCTCTCATAATGCTGAAATATATAAGAAGTCCCTTCCAAGGTGGAAGTACCTCCCTATCATCTAAAGTCAAGGAGAGAATTCCATCTCCTCCTCCTGCAACACCATGAATATTGTGAGAGCAAATCTGCTTGTGCTTTCCCCCAGCAACTCAAGTGCTTGCTGCCCCATTATGCTCACATCATGTGACTCATGTGATGAAGGTATAATGACTGATATATGTGTCATATCAGAAATATGTATCCCTTCTCCTTGCTTCCTAATGATGTAAACACCCTGCCACTTCTCATCTTCTTTGGTACTCCTCCCATGAGGGCTACCATTCAACTCCTTGCATTTCATGAGAGATTGAAATGCAGCTCCTTGGAGACCCATTTAGAAAAGCCTCTTTCCCATGAATATGTTGTACCCATGAGGATCCAAATGTGATGGAGGTGATGTCTCCTCTCCACCCATGTCCAACAGCGCTGCTGGTTAATCCAATGATGTGGCAGCTGTCTCTTCCTCCAGTTCACAAATTGTCTCATGATTCTCCATGGAGGTGTCGTCATGGTTCATTTCATCCTCCAAAAGTGTACACTCCCACCTTGAAGGCTGAATTCAAATCATAAAAGATACATGAGGATGAGGGCCCATCTCCTCCTTGAACCCTTTGCACAGTGCAGTGCAATCATGAGGCCCTAAAGTGGCCATGTGATTTGATCCTTGGACCTCTCCATATGAAATTCCACCATTCTTAAGATTAATTACTGAAGTAAAATGTGGAACTTTACTCATACCTTGGTGGATCTTGGGACCTTCTTGTGTGGCTTCAATGGCATTTCTGCCAATGACTTCCTCATCCATAGATGTAGAAGGCTGCTCCTCCCAAGTTGTAGCAATGTTGGTGCAATTCTCCTCCCATGGTGGAATGGCTTTCTCTTCCTTTGTCCTCCCTCCATCAAAGGTTTGGATCAACCCTTAAGAAAAGTTTCCAAAAGAACTCACCCTTGAATGGACCAAGGGTTTGAACCACCAAATAGAGGTTTTTTCCTCCATGTGCAACACTTCCATGTCCATTGCTTCTTTTCCTACCACTGGATGCAATAGTGAAAATTCCTCCAGCTTCTTCTCCCAAGCTCTAGCTAAAGTAACCCCATCAAATGTAGACAATAGAAACCCATTGCCTCTGATTTCTTCTTTTCCATAGGGCCTTCTATCCTCCATCTACTGAATAGACTTTGGGAACGCTGTATCTCCCCTGAATGCTACAGAATGGTGTTTATAGCCACCCAAGTACTTGCTTGAGATCTGGAAATCCAAGCATCTTCCATGCTGGTCTTTAAGAGAATAGGAAGTGCATGGAACTTCCTCTTCTCCCCTTTTATTCTCCTCCTCCTCAGGGAGGCTCTTCTTTATTCCAAAAATAGATGAGATCAGTATCATCTTCTTCATCATTCTCCTCTGAAATCGAACTCATAGGCTATTCCAGTTCGATGCTTTGATACCACTGTAATGTTCCTTTTTCAGAAACATTGTCAAATGACAAGGAAAATCTATTCCAGAGATAGACTGCAAGGGAATTTACTGGATTTGTCACCTTTGAACAGAAAATGAGATCCAGAGGCTACCTGGCCCACTAGCAGACTCTTTCTATAGAGTGATTGTCAAAGGAAAATATCCCCAATAGGGAAATACAACAAGATTGGGAATCTCTTAAGATAACCCCGACATTGCAGCTACAGCAATAACAAATACATCAAATGGAAATAGCAGTGAATCATATACACATGAAATTCCAGAGAATACAATGGCCATCATATAGAAGCATAAAATATACATCATCTTGAGGGAATGATCACTCAATAAAGGAAAAATAAGCCTCAAGAAAGTTTTACAAGGAAACATGAGAAATGTTGTTGCATAAAGAAAGCCCAAGGCCATGACTGCATAGTTCTAGAGAAGAACTGCTACATAAATAATGAGAATACAATGATATAGCAATGTAGGCTCAAATAAAGAAGGGGGGTCTTGATCTCAACCCCTGAAAGTACCATAAATCAATCCTCTAAAAGGATTGGCTAAAATCTATACAAAAATGGCATTTTGTAGAAATGTCGGAGTTGCTGGGTAGTAGCAACTCAAGAGCTGGAAATGAATGGAGAAGGCTAAACTAGCTGCTATAGATGAAGTGCCCTTCTCCAATGAAAATATGAAGTGAAAGGTTGATCCTTTCACTCAAGACTTCCCCTCCAAAATCTGTTAATCCCTCACAAAAAATATTCACCAAGGAGAACGTTGTCTAAGAGAGGGACTGCGTTGCCAATGATGGAATGTGGTTGGTCTGATGCCAAAGATGATGGGATCTGCTCATAAACCCTATTTTCTGATCTCCCAATGGATGGAACCTCTCTCCACTGAAAAAATAGCTCTAGATGGTGTGTGGAAACCTCCCCAGGAACACCCAGCAACACTGCACAATATCTGCTGCAGAAACTGCGCTAATGTAGATGGATGAAGCTGTGGCCTGAATGCCTAAATATGGGGAACGGAGTGCAATACTTCATGAGCTACTCAAGAAGAAGAGGAATTCCTAAACAGGACTCCCTCGTGCACGAAGGCACTGCAGCTCTGCTAAACAGCAAAAGGCAACAACAAGTCTTCAAGACTCAAATGTAAAATGATCAAAGATGTGCACAATGGCTGCCTTGCTCCTCTTTTATACAATGAGCCTTCCCTCCATGGACCCTATTTCGAATTAGGGTTTCCTCTCTCTAGAAACTTCCCTCCTACATTGTCCACATAATTCTTTCCAACTCATGCCAACATAGTTTGACTTGGTCAACCTTGGCCAAGCATGTTTGAAAAAACCTCCTTTCACACATAGAAGTGTGAAATCCAGCTCCAAATAAGATCTTCTTTCATACTTAGGGGATTTTTATTCTTTATTCATGCAAGGAATGGTTCTCCTACCCATTTTATTCATCTCCTACATAAAATTATCAAAAATTAATATTCCTAAAAATTTTGGACCATTACATGGCACCCGCAACAAATCAGAAGTGGCCAAGAGGAGACATAGCAGACATGATTTTTAACCTTTTTCAAATTGGATATATCATTGTCAAATATCAGTAAGAGGGTAAGAAAACATGTTTTTAGGTCACTTACACTCAGAAATGCCAAAAAGGATAAAAAAATGTTTTCAGTTTATCAGTGCGAGCAGAAACATGTTTGAAAGTGCTAAGACCCTCAAGGTTAAAAAAGGACCTCTTCCTCTCTCCAGCAAGCCATCACCAAAAGAAGAAGAATTGCCTTGAATTTTTTCAAATCACCTGTAAAAAGGTCAAAAAGGATATCAGTCAAATGAAAAAGTGAAAAAACTTAGCAAAAGTGGGTTTTTTTTTATTTTAATTTATTTCTCAAAGGTATAAAGGCATCCCAGTTATCATTTTTAAACTCATTTGTCATTTGCAAGGACAAAAAACCCTTCAAGAGAATTTTTCTAAATTTTTGAGAAAATCTGGGCCAATTAACTGGTGCTACTCGAATAACCTAGTGCTGCGCTCACAAGCCCTGACACTGCGTGAAAGGAGGTCTTCGCAGTGCAATTTTCACACTACGCTGCACATATATCAGACAGCACTATGAGTATTTAGTGATGTTTTCAAACCCTATTTAGGGTTTTGGTCCTCCTTTCTTGTTAAATACAGCATTGAGGCCTCATTTTACATGTTGGATGTTTATTGAGATTAATACATATACTTTGAGATTGAAGAGAAATTGGCTTTGGCTTTTGTGGATGGCTTGGATTGCTTGATAATGGAGAAGGATTACTTGCAGGATTCATGAGCATAGTTAATGGTGGTGTGCTACTTATTTAGTTCTTGTTTTCCCATGTTATCATTTTGTTCCATCTTTCTATTGCAGTAGGACAAAAATTTTAGGCTAAGAATTGTTGTTTAGAGGCACCTTAGCTCTGTTTGTTCTCTACTGCTTCTATATTTTCCTCTACTAGGTCAATTTATAGAATTCTTAGTTGCTCTCTAGACCCACTTATGATTTTTATCTTAAGAATTATTCAATGAAGAAAATGTCAAAGTAGTTTTATGGTTAGCCCTGCTCTTTTCCATTACTTAAACATTGTTTTTAAGATCTTTACTTCGAAGTATTATTGATTAGGTTTAGGTAAAGAGGTTTATGATTTTCCATGCCCTTTTGTTTACCCTAAATGGTTTCTTTGGAGGTCTTTATAGCTTGATTAATGAATTTAGGAGTTCCCTCTTCTTTTATCTCTGTTATATGTTTATCTTAAATGTTTTCTTAGCTTGAAGGTGAAATCACTAGAAGATTTACAAGTTTTTTTCCTTATATAGTTCACTGGATTCTTGTCTTAATGCTTTCTTGCTAGGGTTCAGTCAAAGAAGTTATTGGTGTGCCCTGAATTTGATTATTTATTGATGCTTAGTAATCTTAAAGGCCATTCTTTTTAAGGTATTTGACAAAGGATTCTTAATTTCACTTTGCACCTACTATGTTCACAAATTTGATGTTCATCTCATTCACATAAGCTTTTAGATCCATTTGACCATGTTATACTTGCTCTGTAATGCACCCTTTATCCATTGATTAAACCTTTCAAGCCTCTTGTATACTCCATAGCCCAATGGCTTAAACTCTCTCACTCTAATAAACCTACTTGACAACCTACCCAACCAACCAAACCAACAAACAAACCCTAAACCTAATAACTAGCCTAAAATAAAACCCTAAAAACAAACAAGTTACAATCCCTTACATAAACATAGAGAGAGACCTCTCTGAGTCCAGGAAGGCTAGGTCCTAGGATTCCAAAGACTGGCCTCATGTTACCCCTGTTCATTTTTTCTTCCAATCTAAAAAATTACGGGGACCTAACAATTTCATTCATTGTAAAATAGCCAAGGATTTGAATTGTTTTCTATGTCTAGCACAAAAATGCTAAGTAATGGTTTCAGATGGAGGAATTATAATTTTCTCAAGGAAGTGACATATTATCAATCCACCCATGGGGGAATATGTATCGAATAGTGCAATGCTTTTTAGTTCAATGTGTGTTGTTGATGTCATATTAGGAGTCCAATGGTTACAATCTTTGGGGATGATAAATTTTAATTTTCTACAACTTTTATTGATTCTTTTGGGAAAGAAAGGAAACTGAATTAAGGGGTATCTTAGGGAAAAATATGAATATAATCACTTCCAGTGGCATGATAAATATTTTGAAGAAGGAACAATGAGGGGTAATTTCACAATTATGTTTAGTATATGTTCAAACATATAAGTCATCCATTTATCCAAAACTACAAAGAGTCCTTGGCAATCACTCCAAGGTATTTGAGACTCCCAAAGGTCTTCCACCTATTAGTGACCATGATCATGCTATTCCCTTCATGCTAGGAAGTGTTCATCCAAACATGAGACCTTATAGATATCCCTATGCCCATAATAGTGAAATTGAATGTATGGTTGTGGAAATGATAGAGGTAGGTATAATTCAACCTAGCCAAAGTTATTTCTCTTATTTAGTAGTATTGGTGCACAAGAGGGACGTTTTTTGGCGTATGTGCCTAACTTATAGAGATCTCAACAAGCTCACTATCAAAGATAAATTTTTCATTCCTCTCATTAATAAATAGTTGGACGAACTGCATGGAGAAATTTACTTCACCAAGCTAGATGTTCATTCAGGACATCATCCAATTAGAATGAAGATAAAGAACATTAAGAAAAAACAATTCAAAACTCATGAAGGTCATTTTGAATTTTTGGGCATGAGTTTTACCCCATGTATTTTACAACCATTAATGATCCAGGTGGATATTGGTAGCCACCCACCTATTCCATTTAGACCCCCACCATCGATTCTTTTAGTTTTTCAGTTTTAGCATAGTTTACTATTTTTAGAATTTTTTTGGGTCATGAACTTCTGGAGCCGTTTTGAGGCCCTAAACAACTTTTTTTGGGAAAAATAGGAGCAATATGGAAGTTCCTTTGATTTTTCTCAGGTAAAAAGTTGTATTCCTTGGATATATATTTCTAACGAGGTATTGAGCGTGTCAAACATAGATCATATGAAAAAGTTACGTCGTCGGGAAGTTTATGTGCCAATTGACCCAAACAGGGCCCATAGTTTTGGCGCTTCATCTCCAAGGGTAAGGTTTTTGGATCTTTAGGGTTTTCCATCATTTTTCAACAATAAGTAGGCCTTACAATATAAGGAAAAAAACCCTCTAGCAGATGTTTTTGAGGAAACCCTTATAAAAATAGGCTAGATATCCGTTTGTAGTGGAGGTCTCTAGAGGAGGTTGGCGGGTGGAGGGTTTTGCGAATGTTTTTTTTGCGGTGTGTTTCTCATCATAAATCGCACTGACATGTTTTAAGAGAAACACACTAGTGCACACTAACACACCTAGACACTGTGCTCTTCGTACAAACCCGCGCAGTGCATCTAAGTACTCTAGCGCACCGGTGCTCTATGTATAAACATGCGTGGTGCATCTCCGTAATACAACACACAATAACAACGTGCGGTGCGACATTGATAATACTGCCTGGGGCGTCTTAAAAACCCATGCACTGAAAAAGGGTTAAATAAAAAAAAATACCGGTCGTAAAAACATCATTTTTACTTCTTGAGTGCTCTAGACCTCTCAAGCACTGGTGTGAGTTTGTCTTGAGCGAGATGCCCTACCATTGGTGCTCCCATTGCACAAATTGCTGTTTTCAATTTTGCACTATGTGGAGTTCGAATTTTTGAAAACTTTGGGAAAATATGGTTTCTTCAATTCCTTGGAAAATATGCCTCCTCAATGCACAAATGTACAGGTAATCTACTTGTTTCTCAATAACTAAACCTTTTAGTGGATTAAATTTTGAAATTAACTTCATATTAACCGTTTAAAAAAAAAAAAATTGTGTGGTGCATTCGAGGCATTCCACTCACACCATTTGCAGTGCTCCCTGTAAATTTACAGGCCACACCACGAACAATGCTAACCAAAACCGCATCAGGTTTCGATGCGGTACTGAAAAAATGCGTATCGCAATGGATTTAAAACATAACAGGGCATTGTGGTCATTTACAGGACTGCACTGTTGGCCATATATTGTTGTTGGGCAATGCGTTGACCAAACTATCTGCCTCGGGGCAGATAGTTAGGTCAACGCACAACCCGCCCGACATCATTACATAGTTAATGGTGCAATCATTTACAGGACCACACCGTTGAACACATACAATTGTTGGGCGATGCATTGAATAAAATATCCACCCCGAGGAAGATAGTTTCGTCAGCGTATCATAGAAAAATATTCCCTTCTTTGGCGGTGCATGAAATTTTCCATGCACAATGAACACGGTGTGTGATAAAAAAGTATGGACTAGTACTGGTGCGTGACTTTTTTTTGGGCATACCGCCTTTTTTTTTTCAATATATATATATATATTTCTCATCTAATAAAAAAAATGTATTTAATATGTAAATCATTCAATGACGTCAACGGAGAGAAAAAATGGAACAATAAGAAGATATTGAGGACCATTATAACGTGATTCAGCTATGGGAGGCATGAGAGAGGGAGAGAGTTTTGTACCCTCGCCCTAATATGGCAGCCACCCAGTTTCTCCTAAGGGGAGGACTCCTAAAGTTCTAGGAGGAGGCTACATCCCTAAAGGGCCATAGTGGTTTATTGGGACAACTAATCTTCAGGTGGTATGCCCACCGACAGGCTTTCCAGGTCGGACCTCGCCAGTGGTTCGAGCCCATTAAGGAGGACATATAATTTATTACTGGCCTATCTAGGAGAGGGTAGAATTTTCCCTAGTTATGAGATGCCCCCGTTGACTGTGCAGCAGGGGTTCAGTTGGTGTACTCCCAGAGATACATTAGGGAAGATATAGTTTCTCCTATAGATTTTTAGGTGTCCGATGGTCAATTACATATTTCTTTGTTTGGTGCAGAGGAGGTGAGGTGACTCTTACTACTGTTGAGGACCATTGCACACTATACCAGTGACGGGAAACACATTAGTTCCCCACTTTTATTTTATGTTGATTCTTTATTCTGTGCACCATGACTTGTGAGATGGTCTGCAATTTTTTTGCGGTAGTTTTGTACAACATTAGATATATGTCATTCTCAGGCACGTGGGAGGTTTACCTTCCCATTTCTTCATAGTTGTTTTGTTTATTTTTTGAGAGGTTTCTAGAGACGAGGCCTACCTTTTTTCGGCAACCTCGTGGGCCGATGCTGCATGTACGGATGCAGATGTGGGGCTAGTCTGGCTTTCCCTCCAGGATATATACTAATGCACTAGAGATGCTAGCTAATGTTGATGATCACTCATTCATTCTAGTGCCATGTTCGTATGGCTGTTTGGATTGGCGAGGGTGTACCAATGTCCTCTTAACACAAGATGAGCCAGTGGATGTGAGATGTAATATTATTGTTTTCTTTAAATTAATATAGTTTCATTTAATTTTCTTAATTAATTAATTATAATTATAAAATTTATTGTAACACGTCTTTAACTTATTTATTAAATTTTTTAATGAAATTGTATAATTATTTTTGTGTACTATATATTTTGTAGATATTGGGACATTCTTTGGGGACATGATTCCAACCCCACCAAATGATCCAGGTGTAGATGTTGACGAGGAGATGGCAGAGGTGGAGGATCAGGATGACAGACCTGATCCTCAGGTTCAGATACCTGCGGGGGTGCACCGTAGGCCAGACACCCGATTCAGGATGGATTTCGGCTACCAACTATGTCGACTCCTAGTTGATGAGGGAGTTCGCGCGGCTATGATAATAAAGATCTGGGTTGATAGTACGCTCACACAACTATGGAGAGGCATGAACCACAATATGATGACCCTCATGTATCATATTTTTGGAACTTCTAGAGCACTAGCGTGGGCTAGGAGGGATAGGTGTCATGGAGATGCACAGCATAGAAACTCATCTGATGATTATTATCATGAGGGGCATGATCATCATTCTAGTACTCCACCTCCTCCTCCTTCACCTCATGTTGAAGATCATGAGAAACCACCATCTAGTCTTGATCAGCATCCATCTTATAAGTAGTCTGCACCATCTCAACAGAGACCTAGTCTTGAGCAAGCACAACCATCAGCTGAGCAAGCACTTGATCCTAAGAAGGCAGGTCCATCTGAGTAGGCTGCACCATCCATCGAGAAGGTTGCACCATTGACTACTCATCAACACATAGGTCCTGAGCAAAATACACCTTCAATTGATCAGTAGGCACCTCCAGAGTAGGCATATCATCTATCTGAGCATGAGGCTACACCATCGATTGAGCATGCCTTGCCTAGTATTAGTATTGATATAGTGCCACCGGATATTTGACATTTATATGAAGTTATATTACAGTTGTATATTTTTGGCATTATATATATATATATATATATATATATATATATATATATGGTCCATGTATTTTATGTTCATGTTGATGTACTTAATTTACATGTTGGTTTTCATTATGATGTGTATATTGTTTGGTCATGTTAGATATGTTCATTTAATGTGCTTGTAGATAAATGTGTATGTGATAGAAATTATTTTACATGAGATGTATATTTGATGTTTGTGTTGTGATGATGTTATACAATGCTTGTGTTTTGTTAGATGATCATGATCACGATGATTAGATTATGTTAGCGAATTTGAATGTGTATTTTAGAATATGATGTTTGTACGATGGTTATCAATATCATGATGTTTATTTTTAATATTAAATCATGATATTTATATATTATGTCGTGATTGTAATTGAAATTTTAATTTTAATTTTATGTAAAATTGTAAAATTGTAATTATAATTGTACGTAATTGTATTGTGAAATTGTAAAATTGTAATTTTAATTATATGTATTGTCATGATTCAATTTTATTAAAATTGTAAAATTTGTAAATTTGTAAAATTATAAAAATGTAATTGTGATTGCATGCATCCTCATTGTAATTGTAATTATATATAAAATTGTAAAATTGTAATTGTAATTGTAATTGTATATATTTCCATCATTCAATTTTATTAAAATTTGTAAATTTGTAAATTTGTAAAATTTTAAAATTGTATATTAATTGTCAATTTTGAACCATAACTACCGTAAGTAAAACGTATGCCGTAAATATTGTTAAATTACCAAAATTGTAAAATTGTACAATTGTAAATCTGTATGAATATAAATAATTGTAAAATAATAAATTTGGAAGAATATGCATTTTTGTAACATAATAAAGTTTAGAAAATAATGCAAATAAAATCATTTTTAGAATTATCATTATTGTATTGTGATGTTACATACCAAAAATAACAGTATACATTTTGAAGTTATCATTCACACACATTTATAGAAATCAAGTAGTTGTATTATTTTAGGAATTGACATAAAAAAAAAGAACTTGATACAGTGCACCATTGTTTTCGAGATCCACATAATTGCAAATGATCAAGTGAAATGATTTTAACATTAACACAATGAAAACCAATTAATTCAAAATACATATTATAATGTTTTAAAAAAAGAGAGTCTTAGTTATAAGGTTAAGTCCACTTATTTATAAAAACCCACCTTAAACAATATAAATGATGAAATAACACATGTAACATATCACTCTTTGTTCTCATGATCACCCTCATTATCTTCCAGCTCGCTTGGCATGATAACACTATTGTTCTCAAAAATATGTTTTAATCTAGGGTCATGTCTCAATATGAACCACCAATCCATATCCAACACATCGGGGTAAAAAAACACATGGTTTCAATGTTTGGGTAAAACATAGAGCTCCTTAACTTCATCCCACATCTTTCTAGCATTTATACATATCAGCGTACTATTGCGATATTCATTTACATTATTCTGATCAAAGGTGTACCACCACTTGCACCTAAAAATAACACATTGGAAAGAACATAAATCCACTTCATGGTCTCTTGTATCTTTCTGACGTAACCTAACGTCCCTCGTACTAGGTTTTGATCACAGTGGCTAGCTCGACTAGATTGATCGAACTCGACTTCTACTCCATATTCTTCTGTCATGTGTCCATCATCGACAGTTTCTGTGCGAAAATGGTGTCCATATGGCCACATAGATGGGAACAAATTCACCTATAAAAAGTTAAAAATCATAGTATCATGTGTCTTATAATAAACCAACTATTAAAATATGAAATATAGATGTTATATTTCAAAGGTGAATTATTAAGTTTAAAATGTACATAAATAGATTATTACCGAGTGGGTGCACCCAATCCCTACATTTAGCACATCCTCTTCAGCACGCGGGTAACGATCGGTTGCATCGTATTTCTCTCTAACTTGGTTAGTAACCCAACTGTTGGGGCGTATAATTGGAATATTTTCTTTTAAATGATTGAGATAAGTCACACTTATACCATTCAACCATCTGAATTCTTTCTTGTCACTATCCCACTTCATCCCCTTTTGTTTGTACAATGCGACCCACGGTTGTGTCACTTCGGAATTGTAAAGAACGAATTTATTGATTGCTTCAATTTTCACATTCGCTGATGAAATAAAACCGACATATAGTACATATAATGAGATAAAAATATACATTATATCAAATTTCAACATGAATATTTACTTTGTGTAAATTTGAAAAAATATAAGTCACTTACACTTTATCAAGTGCCTTTTTCCATTCGTTTGGAGAAGCTCCCCTTCCCTTTTGTCTTCATCCCTTTCATTGTCCCAAATCACCACACCTAGTCTGTTGTCGATCTGGTTGATGTACTCACTGGCATAATATAAATACTCATACGATATGTACCCATCTGCCATAGATCGCTTGGGATTTGCCCTTTGTCGAAAAAAACCTTTCAATTTCTTCATGTACCTCTCTAAGAAGAACATCCAACAACAAGAAACCACCCCAACTAATTCAACCTCATCTATTAGGTGGATTAGAAGATGAGCCTTCAAATCCATGAAACTCATCGACAGTTCCTTCTCAAACATACAAACAATGTCAACTATCTCTTGATGCCACCATGGAATGCTAGACACATGAATCTCCTTTGACGTGATCCAACACACAAATGCAAATAATTTAGATATGGCACGTCCTAGGTCTTGGGGGAAGTCATGTTTCAGACACTCACTAACAAACAAAGGATAATGACACTGCAAAGTTATAAACACATGCAATAATATACAAAATTAGTTATGTTTTATGATCCCAGCATGGGATACAATTTATTAATATAAAAAATAATGAAATCATGATTTTGAAATTATACTTACTCTTAGAATATTCAAAATTTCATGTGATTTCAACTTGACAAATGGTCATCCACGGTGAAGCAACATCGTAGTGAATGCCCATATGAAGATGGCACCCTCAAACCCATTATAAATTCCTTTTCCAAAGAAAGATCATCTTTTTTTAAAATCCATAGGACATCAACTGCCTCTAATCATGTGCTTTCTAATCGTCTTGGCGAATGTTTCCTTTTAGTTTTTGAAGTAATAAGATATTTCCTAATAGCCAATGTGTCACTTTGTTTCGATGATATGTGCCTCCATAAAGAAAATGACTTTTTTTAAATATATGCATGGGATCTAATAAGTGGGTAATATTAATATGCTCCTGATATGGGAGGTTATAAAGGATAGATTTCCTTTTAATCCCAATGGGAAATTTCTTAACATAGGTGTCCAATAATTCTAGATCATCGAACATAGGCTCCCCATTTGAATAGAACATTTCTGTGAACTCCTTATCCTTCTCTCTCGCATATGCTCTAAGCCATTCATCTCGTGTCGTTATTGGAGACCTTTAGGTTATCTCTCGTTTATCATTGAAAGCGGATGTTGCTCTTCTGCACGGGTGTTCTTCGGGGAGGAAAACTATGGAGTAGTCATACACTGGCTTTTGTTGGACCATCTAGCTTTCAGACAAGGTCCACAAAATTTACATCCATAATACCCTTTTGTTACAAGACCTCCAAAATTATTGTATACAATATGCATGGCATGTTAAAGAATATCATGGAGATCAAAAAAATTACAATGAATTAAATAAATAATATGTGAAAGAATATTGTTATGTATATAAACAAATCAATAAAAATGTAATTTACCAAAGAAAAATCCTAAGCCTGGATAATCATGTGTCGTGTAAGCACATATGCCATACAACGTAAAACTCCTCTCTGTTGCGATGGGTCTTGATACTCAGTAACATTTATCCCATCCCAGATTTCCTTCAATTCATCTACCAGTGGTTGTAAGTAGACATCCATATTCTTCACTTTCCTTCTACCGGGGACTATGAGAGCCAACATAAGGTGTTCATTCTTCAAGGACAACCATGGGGGGATATTTTTATTGATCACTACTACAGGACAAATAGAATAGTTGGTGTTCGGGAGGGAATATGGGTTGATGCCATCCATGGCTATGCTGAGTCATAGACTTCGTACTTCATCCTTCAATTTTTTGGGCCATGTATCCTCTATATGCTTCATGGCTATTGAATTTGTTGGGATTCACATAACTCCCAACTCACTTCCATGTGAGGCATGCCATCCCTGCAACATAGCTAGTTATTTGCAACGAAAGAGCCTTTGAATCCTTGGGATTATAGGCATGTGCCTCAATATCTTAAAAGGAGGACCACATGATTTACCCTTCTCTTTTTATTTATCATACCTGTCATGCTCACATTTCAGACATATTTATTTGTCTACATATTCTCGTTTATATAGAATAGAATCATTTGGAAATGCATGATATGATATGTACTCAACAACCAACATTTTCAGCAATTTCTTTTCCTCTTCACAGCTACCGGGAAAGACATTATGACTCGAAAGAACCTTATCTTTGAATAAACTATATTTGGTCATGGACAATATTAAATGTACATTAATGTCGATAATTATTAATGTTCATAAAATTGACCATTTGTAATGTTCATTGTGTGATTATATTTCTCAAATTTATATAAGGGAGGACTTTATGGTAACTTACCTCAAAATTTCCAAGAAACATTTATTCAACAAGCCAAAATTTTCATTCAAGTTGTACAGTAACATCGTTGTCCACAATTGGGTAGACGTTGACTGACTTCCAGGTCCAAAGAGATGGGTGGTGGAAGAAAATTTAAGGCTTTCGAAAAATGTATCAACGATATGAGCATCATCCCCTAGCTGATCATTGTTTTGGAATGCATCTAACAAAATTGTCTCCATGGTAGTCATATCCCTTAAGTAATCATCCATACCAACCTCTATTTGATTGCCTCCATTGCCAGCTTTTGAAAAACTATTATTTCCATAGTCATTCCTAATTGGTGAATCTGGACGTAGTGGGAATTGAATAGGTGGTTGATTCAACCATTCTTGGTATCGTTCCTCTCCAATTTTTTCTCTTAATTTAGCCTTCTCTCGATTTGACATTGTCGTGGGGTGCAACGGACGATGGTAAGTAGGTCGCTCAACATCACTAGACTCCTCATCATTTAAAAAAAGATATTTGAACATGATTAGTGAAAAGTCGATGATATTAATTAGTAAGCACGTCGAAAATGCATGATTAATTGGTTTGTCGTTGAAATAATTACATTAATATAACAAACAACTATTATTACAATCATTGTCTCAGGATTGTGGCCAGAATATGAAATGTTACAATTGGTAGGGGGAAGCGATTGTCCATTTTCATCTACCATATGCGCATTGTAGTATAATGCTCCTAATAAGAGCTTCTGACATTTTGGAGTTGTTTGAATATTTTGTGCATCTGAACTCGATTCTGAATCTGCATGAACCTGCAAATTTCTATACATGAATTTTAGTCAGCTAATTAGCATGGATAAAAAATATAAATTCAATTAGATAATGAAAATATAAATAAATCCTGAAGTAATTATGTCTGGAGATGGATACAGAGAAATTTGCGATGGAATTTGATAAGTATTATGAAAAGTGCTAGATTTTGAAGAGCTTTCCGTTTGATATAATTATGAGATTTCCTCCCTACATTTGAGCAAAAGCAACAATAATTTTTTTTGTACAAAATACCTAAAATTAATTTCGATGCCTTAAAAATGGACTTATTGTTATCGGTGCTAATGTACAGTTAACCGCACTGGTGTGTTTTAATGACTACGCACTGGTGCAATTTTATTAACTAACGCACTGATGATGTTACTTAAAAAATGCACTAAAAATCCAGAAATAAAAAAGCGCCACTTTATGTTGTTTTAAAGTGAAAAAAAAGCGGCAAATTGAAAAATGGGCTGCAAATTGTTTTCGGAAATCTAATTCCATAAAAACAATTAAAATCTATTCATTATTTCATTATTTTTGCAAAAAATTTCAGGGAGATATTTGTACGAGAGACATACCTGTAGCAAGAGAGCACAAGAGCACTATGGAGCAGCAAAATACCTTCGAACAAGAACACTATTCAGAGAATCAGAATTTGAAACATCTGGTGATTCACAAAAAAACCCTGTAGTATAGTAAAATTGTTAAATTTTATTGTAATAATTGTGTTTTTTATAGTTTATGTTGGATTTAATACATGCATAGTAAAAATTTTAAATTTTACTGTGCATTTTCAAAAAAATAAATAAATAAACAAATAAATAAAATAAAAACCATTCTTACGTTAAACCCTTGCTTCTTCTTGTTTATGTGACTTCACAATTATGGCTTTTCATTTTATATTTATAGGTTTTGTATTACTATATATATAGGTGTATGACATCTAACCCGTGGGACCACTTGCAGAGTCGGATCCCAATCCATGTCGGCCCTTGCACAATTTTTTGAAAAACAGATTATTTTTAATCGGTGCACCCTGTTTAAAATAGTGCAATAGTGCGCTATTGTAGTATAGCGCACCAAATGTGTACTGAAAAAAACATTATTATATAAAAAAAATTATTAATTTATGTTTGTGTTAATCAGTGCACCGGGTCTCGTTTTTGACAAAGAGCATCGTACGATGTTTCTACTGTATTGGCAGTGCGTTGATAAGAACCTACCACACCACCTTCAGTGCGTACTTTGGGAAAGGAGCACCATTTTTATTTTATTTTTACCTGAAAAGTATGCAATTTATTTATAAAATATATTAATGAATGGTATGGTACAGGTTTCATATTGATAAAGAAATGGCCGACAAGAGTTCAAGTAACAAAAATACTGATAGCAGATCGAGAAAAGAAAAAGAGGAAATTTATTTGTAAATCCTTTACAAAAATTATTATTTAAGTATGAGGGGTTTCTGCAATGCATTGTATTAGATATCATTTTTTGGATTTCAATATCACTTATTCACCTCTGTGAGCATCACCCGATGCAATGAGTGTTAAGTGGACTATTCAAAATCATAATAAATTAGTCAATTACAACTACCTCTCTTGGAAATGGTCATAGATGAATGACTTAATGCAGTTGAATCCAAAAAATTATATATAATAAAAATTATTATTTTCTAACTATATGTAAGTTTAACTAATATGTATTGATTACTATGTATCATGGAGAGCCACAAAATTATGAAGCTCGATAACATTATTTCTGATCTAAGACTAGAAGAGCGTAAAAGCTTGTTGGAAATATTGCAGAAGGATGAATCAGGTGAATGAAAAAATATTATCGATCCAATATGAGTTTCTTTTTTGAATTTTCATTAATAATATACTTAAAAATATTAGATAACATGTTTCAAACAATCTATTAATTCACATATGTTAAATGCTCTACAGGGATCAACAACAAATAAAAGGAAGGTTGTTCTAAGAAAAGAAAAAAATAGAACATGCAAATGAAAATGAATTGCTCCTTAGCTCATCTGGAGTGGTGCTGGAGTTTAATGAAAGGGGGAAAAACTTTTACAAAAATTTGAGGGATCTAGTGGAAGGAATGTATAAACGTTCTTTCCACTTACAATAGAAAAATCAATCCAATGATTCCAAGAACAAAATTTTATTTAAACTATAGGATGAGTTTCCAGAGAATTGGTCAATGAGACATGTCACACTTTTAATAGAAAAAATGTAAAACAACAAAAAGGAAGGAATGAAAAAGTAATATTCCTTTAAATGCTTTTCTAGAATTATATGTATATATTACTAGAAAGAAATCATTTATAAATATCACTTTTGTTATATTTACTTTTCATATATCGATATAAAAATTAAATAGTTTATTGTCACGTTACATTTTTACTAATATTATGAAAATCTCAAAGGATGAAGGAGCTGATATCAGAAATATGCCAGTAGGAATGTCCGAAAAGGAGTACAAGGAGATGGTCAAAGAAATGGACATAATTGCATCGCACGAGGAGCCATCTCAACAACAACATGCTTGAAATGTAATATGTAATCATTGAATTTTTCGATTAGGTACAATAAATAAAAAATTTAGCATTAAATATTAATTTTCAAGTATTTTCTTCCAGAAAATAAAATAAAATGAAAGCCATTCAACACATAAAATAGGACGACAAGGAAGAAAATGGTTGATATCTATGTTTGTGAGTAATTTTTAGTTCCTTATAACAACTTAACTAGATTTCATTTTTGTATATTTTAAGTTGTTTTACAACAATCATCATTGAATTTCTTGAAACAGGTGCTAACATACAAAGAAGAACCATCAGAAGAATTGATTGACATTGGATTAAATATGGGTTGTCATTATATGTTTGCATATCAGAAATTAATTGTAGAATTTGTAAGCATCTATTTTGTTTTACTTAGCTCCATCTATAATTAATAGAACAAAAAAATCTTTTATATTAAGTCTATGATTTTTTATGGGGTATAAAACTTGCTGGAAACAAATTATGGAACTGTGCCAACAAACGAATTGTTAAGAGATGGCATGAAATTTGGATTTGAAAGAATGTGTATAGCTCATGAGTAAACTCTTGCTATGGTACATTTATTTTCGATTTACATTAATGTATATTATTTAATTTTGCAATTTTCATTATTCTCACCAATGTATATACACTCATTACACTTTATTTTTATGTTTGTAGATGGAACTTGAAGAAGAATAAAACAATAAAAAAATGAACAAAACATTCCTCCAAATAACCAAATTCATGGAAGTAGATTGAGCAGTGACAATAGTTCCAACGAATAATGATGATCAATATGTTTGGATATCAAAGCAAGGCGTTGTATTTTCTGAAATATGTCTATGAAATCGGACATTTTATTTAATGTAATGGACAAAGTGTCACAATTGAAATACAAAGGGATACCAATAACTATCCCATTTTGTATGACAAAGAGTGTCTTATTCATATATATATATATATATATATATATATATATATATATACGTTTTAATTTAGTCTATTGTGTTCTCCATTGTCGCTGTGAAATGTTACACCATCGATTAAATATATGGATGATTAGATATTACAATGAAGAGATGTGAAATCTGATGATATGATATAAAAAATTAATCCAACATCACATTCAAATGCACTAATAAAAAATTAATTGATATGAATATTGTTATAAGATATGTGACAATTTTTGATGAATAATGAATTTTAAAAAATCAAAATAATTGCACTGTCACAAGCCGATGTTTCTAAAAAATCCAAAATGAACACCGGTGCATGTTAGTTATAGTGCATCAGTGCGTGACCGATGCATTTCTACGACCTCTAGGCACCACACAAATACCAATACCAATTATAATGCCCGATGGGATTTATCGACGACTACCACTCGGGCGGTCTGATAGGCGTTGCATGCATTAATACAGTTTTCCTTTAACGTGCCAGTGCATTTTTATAACTTAACGCCTGGTGCATTTTAGCACCTATATGTCCTGGTGCAGTTTTACACCTTAACATTGCGATGCATGCACTTTCCATTGGCATGGCATGCCTCGCTGGGTGACACACCCCAGGACGTCGCTAAACACCCTGGGGAATCCGAAATTTGTTTTCCATCCTGGTGCTTCGTATTTTTACAGTATCGGTGCGTACATGGTAAAAAGCATCAGTGCGCTCACACTTGATGTCTGTACCGATGAGAAAAACATTTGTAAAATCCTCCGACCACCCAGGTTTTTTTAGTTGTGTTGAAATTCCATTAGAATCTTTCCCAAAAACTCCTTTACCGAAAAACGAATGTTGTAGCAAATTTTTTTTTGACAATTTTGGCCAATTTTATAACACTAAAAACCTCCTTTATAACCTACATAAGAGGGACTTTTCCTTGTAATGTTTGAGCCTCATTGTAACACAGTTCAAAGACCTATAGCCGACACATCTCTTCTCAGAGATAAGCCTACCAACGCTTTAGCTATTTTATTTCCATTATGCCTGTAATCATATTTCAGTCATTTTTTATTAATGAAATGAAGTTTTATTTCCGCTGAATATTTGTGTTTATGAGTATCTTTGTATATTATTTCATTCTTGCATAAATCAAGATCAATTAACCATTCCAATTCAACATTGAGAGGAGGTCTCGATGGATTTTATTACAAGTCTACCCAAGCCCAAAGGAAAGAGTGTCATCATGGTGGTAGTTGATAGGCTTACCATGTATGCACACTTTTGTGCACTATCTCATCCTTTAAAATACAATACAGTCACTATTAAATTTGTGGAAACAATTCAAAAGCTACATGGAAACCCAGATAATATTGTAAGTAATAGAGATCCCACTTTCACTAGGAATTTTTTGACATAATTATTTTCATGTCTCGGTACTCAATTATCTCTTAACCTATCTTATCATCCTCAATATGATGGGAAAAATGAGATAGTGAACAAATGTTTAGAATGATACCTTTATTGATTTGTATCTCATAAGCAAACACAATGGGTCAAGTGGTTACATCTCTAAGAATGGTGGTATTGCACTTCCTTCTATACCGAAACAAAAATGACCATATTATGGAACTTTATGAATATCATTAATTTCCCATCACATTTCATTTAAGAGACAATTCTAAGGTTCAAGAAGTGGAAGGTCACATCGATCATCTACAACAAGTTATCAACAACAAGGATAACATGACTTTGGCACAAAATCAAATGAAATAACAGGGATATCAACATCATAGTGAAATAAATTTTGGTGTAGGTGTTTGGGTATTTTTATGGATATGACCATACAAACAAATGTTTGTCAAGGAAGTGAATAAGGATAATAAATTATCACCCAAGCACTATGCCCCTTACAAGGTCTTCCAAAATATTGGTACTATGTCATGCAAATTGGAGTCGCGTGCATCTTCACGAGTACAACTAGTTTTCCATGTTTCATACTTAAGCAAGGTTATAGATGAAATGCTCCTAGTTCAAACTATATTTTCCATTAGCTACATAATTGACCAATTTCAAAGCATCTCATTAAGGGGGAGAAATTACCTATTGAATATTCCATATGGGAGGATTAGTATTTTATACAAAAGCATCCTAAACTACTTAAGCATTGAAGACAACAATTTTTTGAATAAGAGGGTCATGTTGGATCCCTATAATACTAGCGTAGCCCCTATATTTTTATTGTTATGTCCCACAAAATCACACCATTATTATTTTTGTGCACTTACCTTACTATTGTTATGTAGTCCCTAACTATATTTTGACCCTTTAGACTCTTATATATACCAAGGAGATCTTGTCATTTGAATCATCCAAGAATTTTTCATTTATGTGATGTAAATGGAGGTTTCCCCCTCGAAGTGGAAAATTATCTAGTTGTTCATATATCGTTTCTGATGTTTTTGTGGAATTTTCATCTGAATACATAACAATGGTGCTTATTAGGTTCACATATAGAAAATTTTGTGTTTTCCTAGTTTGAAGGGAACTAACATTGTTTTTGTAGGAATGTAGTTAGATTCTTTCTTTAAATTATAATCAATATTCAACTCCAAAAATTTGTTCATTGCGAGTTAGTTGATCCTAGCTTTAATATATTAAGACTCACTTAGTTTTCTTCATTTATAACATATTGTGTTCTCTTTTTTTCATGTTTCCCATATTTTGATTTAAGTGACAACATCAAATATCTATTAATGGTTTCCAAGCTAAAATGTATATGGGTGTATTATGCTAAACATTATTAGATCTAGTCAAGACATCATATTAAAAAGTAATCATTAGTTATTGCTAGGAAATTCAACCTTAACAACATGTATTAAGATCAAGTGAATTTGAAGTGCTATATATTTCTATTATACTTGATGGTTTCCAACAAGAATAATTTGTTCGTTAATAAATAATCTAAAGAAAATTGACTCACCCTTAATAACTACTTGCTATTATACTATACTATTTTGATTGCATATATTATTATGCTTGATTTGCTATAACAATAAATGATTAAAAAGATTTTGTAGACTAAGTTACATATATGCAAAGAGGTTTTCAAAATACTTTGCTATATGTGAAATATTAAGTCCATAGATATATTTTTATTAATATGCAATACTTATCATATACCTCTACATGGGTAAAAGGATGTGTAAAAGGATATTGAACTAGGATCTTACTTTTAATCCTTTTTGTATGCTTCCAAAATTCACTTTGGATTGTATCAAGACAAATTTCTGTTAAATCACAAAGACGAAATCACATATTGTTGGTTCTAATCCTCTCATACTACCCAATTTCCTAATATTCACAATTTAAAAATTCTTACTAACAATCCCATAAATCTATATATCATTCCTTTCAACTTATGCAACACATAAATGATATATGTTTCTCTACTTTTCAATCGTTTCGGGTATCCCACTTTCTCATGGGATCAACATAGACTACCCAAAAAGTCTCACTTTTTAGGAGTGAAGAAATTATCTAATGTAATATTCCTACTTAATGATAAAAAATTCCTTTCATAATCATAATTCCAAATAGCTCGTGAGACTCATTTCAATAACTTTATTAAAACATTCATTACGTAGCTCCAATCTAAGAGAAAAATGCATAGGAATAATCGACATCGAATTTTCTTTTGCATACTAAAATTTTGGAATATATTTGTATGCTAATAATATGTGACATGTCTTCATGGAAAGTAGATCTTTATTTTTTTTCCGAACTAGTTTAAAGGTTAATACCTTACGATGAGCATAGATCAAAACGTTTACAATGCTAAGGTTTAAGAATATGTGATACTATAATACTATCATTCATTTCACTTCATCATTCTAACTCTCATTGTTTATTTTTATTTCTCATTATCTATTCCCTTATAAAATCGTAATTTTCATATTTTCACTTCAAAATATTTGATTACTCTCTAAATTTTATAATATTTAAAATTTACATAAATATATCAATCTCCAAAAACACAGAAGTCATTTTCTAAATTCTATTGATCATATATATAGTGTTGTTAATATATACTTGTGAGAAAATCAAAATATTTGAGAAATATTCAATCTTTTCCAAAACTAAAACACCTCTTTAAAAAAAAATATAGAATTTTATAATATTTAAAATTTACATAAATATATCAATCTCCAAAAACACAAAAATCATTTTCTAAGTTCTATTGATCATAAATACAATGTTGTTAATATATACTGGTGAGAAAATCAAAATATTTGAGAAATCTTCAATCTTTTCCAAAACTAAAACACCTCTTTAAAAAAATAATATCATCTATATTAAAGTGATAAATATGAAATATATATTTAATAATATTTATATTGAAAAAATATCTTATGAAACTTTTATATATATAAATATATAATTTACTATTACATTTATGTAAATTGATAGTTAGTAAATAAAAATAAGTATAAGTTCATGAAAAGTATCAAAGCACATTACATTTGGCATTGTTTTGATTAAAAAAATCATAAAAATATATGACATGTCTTTATGGAAAGTAGATCTTATGTCTTTTATGAACTAGTTTAAAGGTTAAAACGTTATGATAAGCATAGATCAAAATGTTTACAATGCAAAGGTTTAAGAAGTTAAATGTGTGATAATATAATACTATCATTCATTTCAATTGATTATTTTAACTCTTATTATTTATTTTTATTTATTTCCATCTAAAATCATAATTTTCATATTTTCACTTCAAACTATTTGATCATTTTCCAAATTTTATAATATTTAAAATTTACATAAATATATCAATTTCCAAAAACACAAAAATCATTTTCTAAATTCTATTGATCATAAATATATTGTTGTTAATATATACTACTTAGAAAATCAAAATATTTGAAAAATCTTCAATCTTTTTCAAATAATACGATCTATATTAAAGTGATAAATACGAAATATATAACTGATGTTGTTTATGTTGAAAAAGTATCTCATATATATATATATATATATATATAATTTACTATTACATTTATGTAAATTGATAGTTAGTAAATGAAGATAAGTATAAGTTTATGAAAAGTATCAAAGTACATTACATTTGATATTGCTTGGATTAAAAAAATTATAAAAATAAAGAAATTTGATCTTTAATTTAAATTATTATTATTAATGAATATTAAATAAATTAAATTATGACTTAATTAATATCCTTGATCATGGAGATTCACTCTTATTTTATTATGGAAATTATTAACTTGTAAATAACATTTGTTACAATACCATGGACTAATACCATGGCTTATCAATACCACATACACAATATAACATGAGTTGGTATGACATTTTATTTGATTGATTGATTTGATATAAATAAATTAGAAGAGCTTAACTAACTTGGGGATAAGTCTTAATCTTTGATCTTTGTATACTACTACGAATATTCCATGGAGGTTAAATCTCCACCATCCACTTAATAATTATTTATAATTAAATTAAAATGATAAAAAATTTATTCACAAAATAAACATGCCTATAAACTTCATCACTTAAAAAATTGAATTCGGATATTTTTAAATTAAATCAATAAAAATTTTACATAATTATTTAAAAAATGAGTAACTGAAAACATTTATTTTATTAACTAGTAAGATAATTATATATGTGGGATTGAAACTAGCTTAATGCACACCATACCATTGTGGAAAACAAATCATGAAGGTATTCCTCTTAATCCATTAAATTCAGATATTTTTAAATTAAATCAATAAAAAAATTACATAATTATTTAACAAATTTATAACTGAAAACAATTATTTTATTAACTAGTAAAATAATTAGATATCATTTTTGGGATTCGGGTCAACTAGCTTAATCCAGACCATACCATTGTGGTCTTACTACAGAGTGGTGGAGATTAAAATCCCAACTATAGAGGAGCAAATATAATCAAATAATTTTACTCACTCTGAAACAGAGTAAAACAGATTGTTCAGGTAATAAGGATAAGTGAAAATTTCGAGAACTATATCCCTACTAGTTCTGGAAATTTAAGCCTGTAACTATTGTTTTCACGCGGCCACCAAAATTTTCTCCATGATTTACTCCTTGTATTTCTAGACTTACATCTGCCACATTACATCTAACCTGTCCTTACATGTAAAATCAAAACATATATATCTAAGACATTTAATTCATGGCAAAGAAAATTTAACACACAGTCTGAACATTGCACATGAGTAAATGTTTTCCCATGTGTTTCTACTAACCATTAATAAATTTCAAATTGACTTTTACTTAATTTAATGTGTTGCGGAATAGGTTATGTAATGTGCTCAGAAAATCGTTTACTCCATGTCCTTTAACCTAAAAACACAATCCGCAACCTGCAAAACATTCACTGAGGTATGGCTGCTTTTTAGTGTATTTAACGAGGTGGTTAAGATCAATTCTCCAACACTCTAGTTAATCGAAATTTCTGCCATTGACCATTCCCAAACAATCTTTGAGATAAAAAAAAATTTCACCTGCCAATGGCTTTGTGAAGATGTCTACAACTTGTTATTTTGACCTGCTGCAACACAATCTCACTGTTGTTAACTAATTATCTTATGAAATGATATTTAGCATCAATGTGCTCTTGTGAAAGACATAATTATTTGATAGTGCAATTGTTGAGCTATTATCACAGAAAATATTGTTTGCTCCTTATTTTTCATGGTATAAATCCCTCATCATCCTTCTCATCCAAACTACTTGACACGTTGATGTTGTTGCGGCCACATATTTAGCTTCTGCTATTAACAATGACACTATCAACTGCTTCTTGGAAGCCCATGAAATAGCTCCCGAACCCAAATTAAAAACATATCTTGACGTGTTGTTTCTGTCATCAACACTTCCTGCCCAACCATTATCAGTGTAACCAAACAACCTAAAATCATATGTTGCGGAGTACAAAACGCCATACTCCTTTGTCCCATTGACATACCTTAAACTTATTTTTGGTGCTTGCCAATGTGTCTCTTTGGGTGTCTCTATGAACCTCAACACCAAACTCACTGCATACATTATGTCGGGCCTAGTTGCGGTCAAATACATTAGGCTACTCATGATACTTTTGAATAATGTTGGATTGACATTACTGCTGCAATATTCCTTGTTCAACTTCAACCCGTAATTGTTGGAGTTGGTGTTGGCTCGTTGTTTTGAATATTAAACCTCTCTAAAATGTTTGCAACATAATTTTCTTAAGAGATAAAAATTCCATTTTATGTTTGCTTCACTTCTATGCCCAAAAAATATCTTAGAAACCCCAAGTCAGTCATTTCAAACTCATTTTTCATGACTGATTTGAAATCAACGATGAGGAAATCATCACTCTCTGTAAAAATAAAATCATCTACATACAAAACGACAATAAGAAGCTTACCTTTAGTTTATTTGATGTAGATAATAGGTTCATCGTCACATTTGTCAAAACCATTTTCCATCAAGTAAGCATCTATCCTGCTATACCATGCACACAGTGTTTGCTTCAACACATAAAGAGCTTTCCAGAACCTATACATCTTGTCTTTTGGGACTTCTATCTCATAACCAGGTGTTTGCACAACATATACCTCCTCTTTCAGAACTCCATTTAAGAACGTCGATTTTACGTATATTTGATAGACTTTCCATTTATGTTGCATGAAAATTGACAACACTGTACGCACTATCTCCATACTCGTGACTGGCGCAAATGTTTCCACATAATCTCTTCCATGTTTTTGGTTGTATCCTTTGACAACTAGCCTTTCTTTATGTCTTTCAATATTTCCTTCAATATTTCCCTTGGTCTTATAGACCCACTTCACTCTAATGACTTATTTTCCTTGTGGAAGGTCCACTAACTCCCGTGTGTCGTTCTTTTCTATTGCTCCTATTTCTTCATCCATTGTCGCAACCCATTTCTCTTCTTTGACTGCATCCTCAAAATGTATTTGATCATAAACATGAAAAAATAATGCAAATATAGAATTCAAACCAGTGCTACTATCAACTTCATCTTGCTCATAAATTTCATTTAAATTTCCAAATTTTGGTCTTCTTATGATTGCTGAAGATGGGCTTGGTGTTGCTCTTGAAGTAGACGGCATTGCAGATCTTTGTGGTGTACTTGGAGAAGCAATTGCTTGGTTACAAAATGTTGTCCTATTACTTTCTTGTGATGCCACATGTTTACTTCTTTGTTGAGCTTGTGTAGGTGGAGGAGGAGTCACCCTTGAGGAATTACATGTTGCAGTTAATTCCTCTTTGTCTTCATGTGACATACATGTCTTCACATTGACTATCTTCTCTAAAATTCCATTCCATTCTTCCTCTTCTATGAACTGAACATCTCTGTTGATTATTACCTTCTTGGTTGATGGATTATAGAGCTGGTATGCCTTGGATTCATCACTGTATCCAAGAAATATACATTTATCCCAATTGTTTTCCAACTTCTTCCTAAACTCATTTGGGACATGTGCATACACCACACACCCAAATACGCTCATGTGAGTGAAATTTTTCTTTCTTCCACTCCATGCATCTTCAGGAACTCTATTCATAACACTTTTGGTTAGACATCTATTAATTATATACATTGCACAAGTGACAACTTTAGCCCAATAATCATTTGGAAAATTCTTTGCCTTCAACATACTCCTTGCCATTTCCATGATGGTCCTATTATTTCTTTCCGTGACACCATTTTGCTGAGGTGTATACCTTGTTGTAAACTGGTTCTGAATTCCATGCTCCCTTAAAAAATGTAGGAAGTCACTTGAGATATATTCACGACCTCTATCAGTCCTCAACACTTTTATGTAGTGTCCACTTTTCTTCTCAATAAGATATTTTTAGTGGTAGAGTGCTCAAACACTTCACTTTTATGTTTTAGGAAATATAACCATGTCTTCATTGTGCAGTCATCTATGAAGGTCAAAATATAATGGCTTCCACCAATTGATGGTGTTTGCATTGGTCCACATAAATATGAGTGGACAATTTCCAAAGGTGCTTTTTACCTTATAGAATTTCCTTCTGGAAATGATTCTCTATGTTGTTTGCCCAAGACGCATCCTTCACATAGGTTGTCCAGTTTTTCTATGAGTGGCAATCCTTTCACTATACCTTTCCTATGCAAAAAGTTCAAACCTCCAAAGTTGAGATGACCAAATCTCAAATACCACAACCAATTTTCATCTTTGACCTCTGCTTAAAAGTATACTTCTGTGACAGCTGCAACTTTTCTTTCATCCTCTTCTGATTTTATTGACAGATTTTCCTGAACACCTTCCTTCAAATATAATCTTAGCTTTAAGGGAAACATTTTATTGTTTGTCATATGAAATTTTGCAATCAGATGTCTACTTGGAGGCTTATCCAAGATTGTGCATACATCATTTTTGAAAAAGACATTGTAGCCCTTTTGCATGATTTTTCCAACGCTTATGAGGTTGTGCTTCAAACCAGGAAAAAAATAAAGATTTGAAATATACTTCTTCTCTGCCTTCTTTGTTAGAATATCTACTCCTCCTTTTCCCATGACTGAGACCTTGATATCAGTCCCTAATGTCACTTCAGATTTTACACTCTCATCTAAATTGGAAAACATTTCTATGTTCCCTATCATGTGGTTGCTACACCCTGAATCTAGAAACCATACATCTCCTTGTTTATCTTGTGCTACATTACAAGCTAAAAGCATGGTATCATGGTTCTGATTTTCCTTTATAAAATTTTCACTTTTTTTTTTTTACCTATGTCATATTATTTCTTTCTAAATTCATTTTCATAATGACCATACTTCTTACAATAATGACATTGAACTTGAGATTTATCATACCTCTGACCTTGTGCTTGATTTTGGCTTGAGCCATGGCTTGGATTTTGATTTTTGCCCCTTCCACCTGAGCTTGAAGGGCTGCTTCTTCTACCTTTGTGTGGGCTTTGTTAGCCAACCATAAAATTTGTTATACCAAATGCTGGCTAAAAAAAATTTTGAGCCTTCAAGGAAAAAATTTCATTGCTAAAAATTGTTGGCTCTTGAAGACTCTTGAAGGCCTCATGCCTATACTCTGTCCTAAACTTCACTACTTTTTCCCTTCAGAACTCAGAAATCCTGCTGATTTCCAAGCCAGAATACTGTTGCAAGCACCATTTCCTTTTTCCCCTTCTTCCAAAACTAAATTTCATTTGCTTCCCTATTTCTCCATAAAATTCCTCTATTATTCATGAGTTATTTTCTTCCATTCATGAAAATCCACCTTTATAAGGTTTAAAACCCACTTTTAAAAACCTTATCGGAACCCTCATTTCCATTGGAAAACCATAAAAACCCACAGTTTTGTACATATATGGGTCTTAGCCCCTTCCCGCATAAATCCCTGTTCGTATGACCCTTCATATGACCCTCGGCCTCGCAGTCGGGCGCCAAGCCTTTAAATATTTCTTCGCCCGAAGAATAAAACCTTTGATTATTTTAAATTCTTTGGTTTTTACTTAATTTATAAACTTTTCTGCCGGTCCAAATTTCATTTTAATCTCCACCGTCTATCCAATCTACAGATCGACGGTGTGGAGTACATCTCCCCGGTGGTCCCCTCCATCCACTAGCTGATTGCCGAAACCGCGTGGTTTTCATTGCACCGCCTTTTGGCAAAGGTGGTTTTTCCCCGATCGCCAGTGATTCCATACATTGCGTGACACGCGTCCCATGTACTTTTTCAAAACTTCTTGCTCATCGCGCGTTATCATTCGAACATGGACGCCCAGCGATATTGTTGTGCGCCCTCCGATCTGGGGCGGGCCATCCAACGACTATCGCTCGCCGAAGATTCCTGATAGTTAACTGGGCTACGGCGTGCCATCCAGTTAATCTCTGCCGTTGATCTGATCTGCAGATCGACAGTCCATATTCCATCACCCTGATTCCATCGCCTAGTCAACGATTCTTCATTTTTGACTTTCCCCTTTGCTCCCGACCGTCGATCTCTGCGCGATCGATGACTCTGATTTAATCTTTCTTCCGCCTTCTTCGATAAATCTTGATCGTTGGATGATGCCATCCAACGGCCATGCTTCCTCCACGTGTCCTCTACAGCAGTAAACCTATATATGCAGGATTTTATAATAGTGTTTTATATTTTGCAGGGTTTAAATAGTTTTCGTGCCATTTTCGAAGAAAATTTGAGGGCAGAGGATGACGATTTTCCTGCCTTCGATTCATCAAAGGAAATTCTTCGCAGGGTATAATTTCATGTTTCTTCAGTGTTTTCCTCAAACATTGATGCCACATAACCCTGCGGAGCCTTGTTTATCAGCAAAAAATGCATCAAGTCAGTCACAAATCACAGAGTATCAGTGACGAGGATCAAAATGGACCAGAACAGAGGATGGAGGACAGATTTATGGGGATCACGGCTAAGATGCTTATCAAAAGCCTAATCCCCCAAATTAAAACATAATTAAAGGAAAATATGAAGTGTTTTATCGATAGGAAACCCTCCACCGCCGCAAATTGAAGCAAATTGATCCCTCTAGCTACCATGATGCCACCTGTGCCTCAAAGTATTCAATCAGAGGCCAAAGTTATTGATCAAATTAAAATATTCACCTCAGCACAGCCAAAGAAGTTACTTCTGAAGGGAAGATTAATGCAAACAATATCTACGAAGTAACCCTGACACTACACAGAGCCTCAAAGGTCAACAAAAGCTCCCACTGAGCTTAATCTTTATGTAAATCATTTAATACAAAGGATATGTATGTAAGTTTCTTCATTGAGCCCCTCAAAGGCCAAGAAGCCTTTAAGTCTGTATTAATTGTAATTGAGATCTTTTATCAGATCTCACCTCCTCATCCTTTTATATATACTTCTACAGAAGATGAGTGAGGGGTTGGTTGCAGAACTTTGAAATACATTTGAGCTTAAACTTCTGATTGTAAATAGTGTTCACTGGCCCTTGGAGCTCTATTTGTGATAGATTAGTTAGGCTGAATAGTGAAGATGATTTCTGAACTGAAACATTGGACCTGAGTACTGTAACTGGTTTGACATCAATAAATAAGTTGTTTCTTGGGATCCTGGTCTATATCACTGGTGAAGTGCTTCTTTCTTTTTTATTGTTTCCATTCTATGTATGTCATATTATTCACTATTCTTTGATAAAGAAAAGCATCTACAGAATTAGGACCTGCTGTATATCAGTAATCTTCTCTAAATGAAAAGCTTTATCTCAATGTTTTCCTCCAATTTGTTTACTTAAGAATGATTTAATACAGTTTAAGCAGTTAGGAATGCTGGAGTTCCCTCGTCCTACTGTTTTCTTTAAACATTGTTCTTGAAAGTTATTTTCCTTATTTTCTTATTAAAGATGACTATGGAAGATATGGTGTGCCCTGGTCCTAGTTTTTCTCCAAAAGCATATTCTGAAAGTTTCCCTTGGTGTTGACTGAAAGCAAAATAGGTTTAAAAGTACTTTATCTGATCTTAAGTTTACACTTTGTTTATCTTATATGTTTTCATACTTTCTGAAGGTAATTATGTGGATTACTGGATTGTTTGTCAATTAAGCTGCTTTAATACAAACTTTCCCAAGAGGTATATGGTTAGCCCTGCACTTGGTTGGTTTTAAACAGTTACTTAAGAGGCTTTTCTTGTTTGGACTGATTATAAATCCTTTGTGAAATTATTATCAGTTTCCACCATCTCCAACACTTTATTGTTTCCATTCCACCACTCTAATCTTAAATAATCTTGTGATATTGATGACTTTCCCCTTAGACCACTCTTGATGTTGTTGCTCAATTAAAGCCCTGTTATGACTCCACAACCCAATGGACTAAAAACCAATGTTATATCTATATTTTTAGCCTAATTGTTCCATTTTCTTGCAACTTCTCACCTTTGAAACTGTTTCGCATTTAGAACTTTCCCCTCAAGTAATGTTCATGCTCAACCATCCAAAAAACAAAAAAAACCCTTGAGCTTCATAACTAGCCTAATATCATAACCCAAAACTTCAAATACAAATCTGTCTTTGTACTTATTGGAGAGATCCCTCTCCGGATTCAGGAGGGATAGATCCTAGAATCCCAAAGTTGGTTGAAATTATGTTGCTTATATAGTTTTAGTCTCACCAATCTGCTAAAATTACAGATCCCTAACATTTCTGGCGACTCCGCTGGGGATCGAACCCAGAATAATTTTCATTTTTTATAAAACCTTGTGAGTTGAAAGCAGCCTTTTCAAGCACTACCAAAGAAATGGTAATCATGGTAAAACTTTTTGAATCAATGACAAGCTAGGTAAACCCTAGGATTCCAATAAGTCTTTATCTAACCTTGAAAATCAGCTGGCTTAGCCATAAGAGTAGACTATCTTTGTCTCTTAACCGTAGCAAAGTTTTGAACAAAGTTAGGATATTCTTAGAAACCATACAATTGAAAAAGAACTCAGAAAACCTAAAAATATTTCAGATTGGTATCCAATAAACATGGTGGTGGAACATAAAACCTTTTACCTCTGAAAAGAGCTAAAAAATTCCACTTGGCGACTCCACAATCCTTAACAGACCTTAAGACTCCACTGGTAAGAACCCTTATTATTGTAATATCTTTCAAACTCAGTTAGAGGACTGTAGGATTAAAATTTGTGTAAACAGATTGGTTAAGCTCTCAAAGATTGTCATACCTGGTTGAAATTTTATTGTTTATTTGGGTCTAAAAAACACAGCATAGTGGCTCCTAGAAATATTCACACTAGAGCCTATCCTGACCCTGATCCACCTAAGTTAGTTGATAACCCTGAAAGTATCCTTAGGAAGTCTCCTAAGATAAAATTATCAAATATTTTCATAACACCCTTGAGAGCTAATTCAGTCCCTCAAAATCTTTTAGCTCTACAACAATCACAAGTTGACTTATTAAATCCTTTTAGAACTAGGTCTCTTGGTGACTTAGATCAGTTAGATTCTAAGTCTTCACTTTCATCTCCTGAAACAAGTGAACATCCTGGTAGTAGAGAAACAACCCCTCCTGATTTGCATTTTCTTCACAATTCAGGTGTCTCTCATCCAAGATCAGCTCAGCAATCTATTCCTGGTTCATCCACTTCTGTTCACCCTTTATCCACTATTCAAAACACTACACCTCAGCCCACTGTTCCTGTTATTAATCTGCTCCTTGTAAATCCACCCCCACCACCTATCATGGCAACATGGTACGCTCCCCTAGTCCTTCCTGTACTATTAGTCAATCTTCCACAGGATTATCAGTCCAAAATTCCATTATATGATGCTAGCAATGCTACAACTGCATCACAACATGTGGATAAGATGAATGACTACTTTGACAGAAATGAAATTGATGATGATTCTGTCAAGCTTAGGTTATTTTCTCAGATCCTAGGGGTAGAAGTAAGAAAATGGTTCAAAGGTTTGGCCCCCCATAGTATTAATGATTTCCAAGGCTTCCATCAAAGATTCTTAAAAAAATGGGAAGTAAATAAAAACCCTCTCTAAGTCCTTTCTGACTACAAGAATCTCCATAGAAAAACTGGGTAAAGTGTGCAAGCTTATTGCACTAGATTCAATAGTGTGTATAATGCACTTTCCCCATAGCTAAAACCTCCACAGGGCTTAGCTTAAAATAAGTTTCCTGAAGGGTTTGACTCTGACATGACCTATCAGCTGAGAGAGAGAGAGATTTTGCAACTCTTGAAGATATGCAAAAGGGTGCTCTTTCTTTGGAAGTCAACTTAATGGAGAAGAGAGCCAGAATGAAAACTGAAAAGAGAGTGTTCTTTAGAGAGGAATCTACACCCTCTACTTCCAACTCAAAGATGGAGAAAATGATGGAGGAGATGATGAAAGAGATTAGCATAATTAAGAAAGCACAAGAAAGCCAAAACCAAAATGCTCCTCAAAATAGAAACCAGAACCAAAACCAGAATGTCAGAAGAAACCAACCTCCAAACAGACCTAGGGAAGATGATCAGCAGATCACTCCTCCCTTTCATAAAAACTATGTAAGTGAGGTTGAGGAAATAGATGAAATAGTAGAGGATGATATTAACATGCTGGGGATAAACAATGATGACTTTGAGATTCATTATGATAGAAAACAAGGTCTATACACACCTTATGATGACAAAAGAGATGATGATGAAAATTTTTATCAAGACATGGAAAATGTCATCATAGAGCCTCAAAGAGAATACGACCTTAGAAGTAAAACTAGTCAGCAACCCACCAGTAACAAAAACTTTGAAAAATATTCACAAAATAGCACTGCAACCAAACCTAAAGTTGTCAAACAAAGGGACAAAACAGTGGTTGTAAATTCTGATAAAGGAAAAGGTAAAAGCACTCAAAATAATGAAAATCAGAGTACAGACCTTAGTAGTACTAACACTTCAGCTAGTACTCCTGCAAAAACAATTTTTTCAAGTGTAAATAAAACAAATCAGCAAGCTGATATTGCTGATAGAGTAACAGCTACTAAGGCTGAAACCAGCACTTTAAAGAGTCAAATTCCTTTCAGCCTGGAGCATGAAATTTCAAAGATCAAAATATTTGTTCCCTTGACTGAGTTAGCTTCCCAACATGTATATAGACCCCAAATTTTGAAGGCTTTAAACATTGAAGAAAATGAGGACATAGTCAATCTTAATGATGACCAACTAGAGTTGATTTTTGGTCCTAAGATTGAAGGTAGATATCAAGAAGGACATGTTCCTCCCTTTTATGTGAGTTTAAACGTTCATGACAAAATTTTGCACAACGTTATGCATGATTTCGGGGCTTCTCATAATTTAATGCCAAAAGCTGTAATGGAGAGCCTTGGTTTATAAATCACCAGACCTTACAAAGACCTTTACTCCTTTGATTCCAGCAGAGTAAGATGTTTAGGATTAATCAAAGACCTCTGTGTTAACTTAGCCCAAATTCCAGCCAAATGTTTAGTCATGGATATTGTTGTGGCTGATGTGCCCCCAAAGTATGGAATTTTATTATCAAGATCTTGGGGGGCTAAGTTACAAGGGACTATGCAAATGGACATGACCTATGCGACTATCCCTTTTTTCAATCAAACTAGAAGAATTTACAGGGAGTCCCATATGAAATTCACACTTACAAGTCAAGACAAACCACAAAACTCTCCCCTGTATTTTGTAAATACATGCCTTGATTCTTTTATTATTTTTAATGATGAAACACTTAGTGAACAAGTCACTTTATCAAGATTAATGGCCAACAGGGAGGAAGAGGAACACAATGTAGGTGTGTCTAAATAGTTTGTTGAACCTATAAAATATAGAAAACTAAACAAAGGTCTTGAGCTACAGGGAAGATGTCCTTTGCTCTTACACATTCACGATCAAGAAAACAACCCTCAAACAAATGAAGGTCTTTGTGAATCAAAACAAATACAACTAAGTGTTGAGTTTCCACAACAACCTTTGAGCACGTTAGTTGAAGAGGATAGTAACCAGGATGAAACTAAGAAATGTCCTCTATGGAGTATGTATTTTGATGGATCATGCACTAAGAACAATGCTGGTGCAGGTGTTTTGATTACTAACACTGAAAACAACCACATAGAAAGCATTTCCTGCAAACTAAACTTTCAGTGTTCCAATAACATAGCAGAATATGAATCCCTTCTCTTAGGCTTACACCTATTGAAAAAGTTAGGAGCCAGAAGAATCAAAGTGTATGGAGATTCAGAGTTAGTCATTAGGCAAGTCAATTGGGAGTATAAAGCTAATCATCCCAGACTTAGAGCCTACCGAAACGATGTCATGGACCTTTTGAAAACATTCTAGGAATCCAAATTTTTCTTTGTCCCAAGAAAAAGAAATATTGCGGCCCACAATTTAGCCTTTGCAGCTAGAACATGCTTAACGCCATATAGCACCAAAGACTGCACAACTGAGATAAAATTTAGACCTGCTATTCCTGATAATGAGAAATATTGGCAGGTGTTTGAAAATGACAAACAAATAGAAGACTTCATGCAATTCAGAAATGAATTTGAACTAAACAGTTCGAACTCAGACTATGAAACAGATTGCAAGGAAGAAAAATTTCTTGATGAAGAAGAACTGTCTCCTCAACCTACTAATATAAACCTGTTATCCAGCAAACTTGAAAACAAAACAGAATTGAATGCAGAGTTAGAAACAGAGGAGTTAGACACTCTGCACTCCAAAGATGAAAGTTTTCCTAAGGGTCTAGCCCCTTTAGAAGAGTTGTTTGATTTTAACGATGTGGCAAATAAACCAAAACTAGAACCTGTAGAGACTGAAGTGGAGGAGTGTAATATAGGCAGTGAACTTAAACCTATGATGATTAAACTGTCTAAGACTTTACCAGCTCACATTAAACTTAAATACATAGAGTTGTTTAAAGAGTTTTTTGATTTTTTTGCATGGAGTTACGAAGATCTTAAATCCTATGAAACTGAAATAATACAGCACAAAATTCCCCTCAAAGAAAACCAAAAACCATTCAAATAGAAACTGCGCAGAATAAACCCTGTTCAGTTGCCTTTGGTTCAGAAGGAGATCATGAAAATGTATTAAACTGGTATTATTGTCCCTATTAGATATTCTGAATGGGTGTCTAATCTGGTGTCAGTTAGGAAGAAAACTGGAGAAATCAGGCTTTGTATAGACTTTAGAGACTTAAACAAAGCTTCATTAAAAGAAAAATACCCTTTACCTAGGATGGATCATATTTTACAAAGGGTGGTAGGGTCTAGAAGAATTTATTTGCTGGATGGCTATTCAAGGTATAATCAAATCTTAGTTCACCCTGCCGATCAATTAAAGACAACCTTTACTACACCATGGGGCACTTTCATGTATGTGAAAATGCCCTTTGGTCTAATGAATGCTGGAGAAACTTTTCAAAGAGCCATGGACATAGCGTTCTCAGAGGAACTGGGATTCTTCATCATTATCTATCTGGATGATGTCACTGTGTTTTCAAAAATAGTTGAAGAACACTTAGAACATTTAAGAAAAGTTTTCGAAAAGTGCAGAAAGTTTGGGATATCTTTAAACCCTAAGAAGACACTATTTGGTCTCCAAGAAGGTAAACTTCTTGGGCACATTATTTCTGAAGAGGGTATAAATATATATCCAAAGAGGATTGAGGCCATATTGCAAATCTCTCATCCTCGAAACATCAAAGAGTTACAATCTTTCATTCGAAAGATTAAATTTTTGAGAAGGTTCATCCCCAACTTGGCTGAGCTCCTTAGGAATATCACAAACATGTTAAAGAAGGAGCAAGGGGTAAAATGGACCTTGGAAGAAAAGAAGTATTTTGAACTGGTGAAACAAGCTTTAACCAAAACACCAGTTCTTATAAGTCCTGATTTTTCAAAGGATTTTTATATTTTTTCATTTGCATCAGAACATACCATAGCTGCTGTCATTTTACAGAAAAATCTGCAAGGACAAGAGTAGCCTATTGCATTCTTTAGCAAGGCATTGAGGGATGCCCCTTTGAAGTATAACATCATGGAAAAGCAAGCTTTTTCTTTGGTTAAAGCTTTGAAAGACTTCAGAGTGTACATCCTTCACTCACACATCATTGCCATTGTCCCAAACTCAGTTGTTAAAGACATTCTAACACAAGACCCAGATGGTAAGAGAGGTAAGTGGATTGTTGTTATCCTTGAATATGATTTAGAGATAAAACCCACTAAACTCATCAAAGGCCAAGGTCTAGCTAGATTAATGGCTGAATCAAATTTTGAAGTTCTTGATATTAATATGATTAATGCTTTGGATGACCAAGAAAAATTCTCAACTCCTATAGTTGAAGATCATTTTATGAATTCTGCTTGGTATGCTGATATTGTTTATGTTTTGTTTAATTTGAATACACCTCCTAGTTTGACAAAAAAAAAGGCAAGATTCCTCAAATTGAAAGTCATAAACTATTGCATTATAGATAGATGTCTTTATTGGAAGAATGCAAGTGGTCTATTACTTAAATTTTTGCCTAAGTTTGATGCAGAGAAGGTTAAATACCAGTTCCATGAAGGAGAGTGTGGAGGTCATTTGTACTGGAAGACAATAGCCAACAAGATTTTGAGGGCTGGTTTCTATTGGCCTACTCTTTTTCATGATGTGCACAAGATGATCCTAGCCTATCATAAATGTCAAATTTTTGAAGGCAAAAGAAAACTGCTACCCCTGCCTCTGCATCCATTCATTGTTGAAGCCCCATTTCAACAGTGGGGACTTGACTTCATAGGAGAAATCCATCCCCCATCTTCTTCCCAGCATAGATGGATTCCCACTGCCACAGACTATTTCACTAAGTGGATAGAAGCCATACCTTGTAGGCAGGCCAATGATTCAGTGATAATAAAATTTATGGAGACTAACATTCTCTCTAGGTTTGGCTTTCCTACCAAGATTATCACTAATAACGCAGCAGCATTTAGATCAAACAAGATGGTTGATTTCTGTCACCGATATCAGATAACATTGGGGCATTCCACGGCCTACTACCCTCAAGGAAATGGACTTGCAGAATCCTCAAACAAAATTTTAGTGACCATAATCAAGAAACTTTTGGAGGACAATAAGAAGTCTTGGCACACAAAGCTGGTTCATGCACTGTGGGCTGATAGATTGACTTTGAAGAAATCCATTGGCATGTCACATTTTCAGCTGGTGTATGGTACTGATGCCATTTTTCCAAACAGCCTTGGTGTACTAGTAATGAAGTTGATTCAAGAGTTACAAACTGAAGAAAAATACATGATCAGAAGAGTGAACTAGACCATTCATCTTCAGCAAACTAGAGAAGAAGTGTATAACAAAGCATTGCAGAAATAGGACAGCATTAAAGAGATTTTTGAGAGAAGAACAAAGGCCAGCAATTTCAAGATTGGGGACAAATTTTTAAAGTGGGATTCAAGAAGGGAAGAGAAGGGAAAGCATGGAAAATTTGACAACTTATGGCTTGGCCCTTACTCTATTCACTCAGCTACTGGCAACAATGCTTTTTTCTTGCAGGAGTTGAATGGAGCAGAACTGTTTGAGGGTCTTGTCAATGGCAGGATGCTTAAGAAGTACTTATCTTGATCCATATTATGTTCCAAAGCATTTTTAGCTTTTTTCCACTATAAATATTTCATTCACCATTGCATTCAAAGTTGTAAAAATAAAAAATATAAAAACAATGAAAAGAAAGAAAAGAGGGCAGATTGTGAAAACAAGAAAGGTATAGCCCCATACCAAAAAAGAGAAAAAAATTATGAAAGTGTGCAAGCTTAAATGCCACTCTTGAATAACACACTTCCAGTTGGTCAAACTATCTAATATTGACTAATTAGCTTTAAATTTTCTGCTGATAGGATAGTGAAATCGATTTGCCAAACTGTATAAACTTGGCTTATCAGTAGATAGTTTAGGATAGAAATTAAAGGTTCAAACATGATCAAAACCTGAACCTAAGTTTCCATGAAGAGATGACTCAAATATTTTTCATTTTTTGAGTCAAAAAAGATGTAAAAATATGGTTCTAATCAGATTAAAACCTGAACCAGAAGAAAAGAAAGAACAGCTCAAAAAAAAGTCAAAACAGAGCTATTAAAAAGATGAAGGAAGAGTTTTCAATTTTCAAATCTTAAAGCCTTCCATTTTTTATTTAATTTTCTGTAAAATAAATGTCTATGTGCAGCTTGTTTTTATGCCATAGATCACAACAAGTCAAAAATTTTAATCTTGACTTGACTGTTTTTAAATTTTTGTTTTAGAATTTAGAGAATAAAAATCTGTTGGACAGTTCAATCCCAATAGATAGTAGAATAGGTAGAGAAGCTCTTGAACTCAACTATTTAATATGAGTTTAGGGAGAAATAAGGAGTAGAATTAGATTAGTTTTATGATTTCAAAAGAATAAAATGTTGTAAAAAGAGTTTTCCAATCCAAGTGCACTCTAATGAAGAAAAAAATGTTAGATCAGTAGGATTGGGTAGGTAGAAGTTTGTATTGATGTAGATCCATTGTTTTTATGGCTACTAATATGTTTTCAGAACACATCATCCACAGAAAGAAAGGCAACGCCAATGGATGAGGCAACTGATCAGCCTCCCAGAGAACATAAATGGATCAGGCACAGGTCAGCCTCCCAGAGAACACAAGTCTGAAAGTTCTTGATACCTTCAAAAAGGCATCATCCCCAAGTGGAGCCACTGTTAGCCAGCCATAAAATTTTTTATACCAAATGCTGGCTAAAAACTTTTTTGAGCCTTCAAGGAACAAATTTCATTGCTAAAAATTTTTGGCTCTTGAAGACTCTTGAAGGCCTCATGCTTATCCTCTATCCTAAACTTCACTACTTTTTCCCTTCAGAACTCAGAAATCCTACTGATTTCCAAGCAAGAATATTGTTGCAAGCACCATTTCCTTTTTCCCCTTCTTCCAAAACTAAATTTCATTTGCTTCCCTATTTCTCCATAAAATTCCTCTATTATTCATGAGTTCTTTTCTTCCATTCATGAAAATCCACCTTTATAAGGATTAAAACCCACTTTTAAAAACCTTATCGGAACCCTCATTTCCATTGGAAAACAATAAAAACCCACATTTTTGTACATATATGGGTCTTAGCCCGTTCTCACATAAATATCTGGTTGTATGACCCTTCATATGACCCTCGGCCCCACAGTCGGGCGCCAAGCCTTTAAATATTTCTCCGCCCGAAGAATAAAACCTTTGATTATTTTAAATTCTTCAGTTTTTAATTAATTTATAAAATTTTCTGTCGGTCCGCATTTCAGTTTAATCTCCACCATCGATCTGATCTACAGATCGACGGTGCAGAGTATGTCTCCCTGGTGGTCCCCACCATCCACTAGCCGATTGCCAAAAATGCGCGGTTTTCATCGCACCGCCTTTGGGCAAAGGCGGTTTTTCCCTGATAGCCAGCGATTCCATACATCGCGTGACATGCGTCCCGTGTAATTTTTCAAAACCGCTTGCTCATCACACATTATCGTTCGGACATGGATGCCTAGCAATATTGCCGTGCGCCCTCCGATCTGGGGTGGGCCATCTAACGGCTATCGCTCGTTGAAGATGCCCGATAGTTAACCAAGCTACGGCGCGCCATCCAGTTAATCTCTGCCGTCGATCTGATCTGCAGATCGATGGTCCATATTCCATCGCCTTGATTTCGTCACCCAGTAAACGATTCTCCATTTTTGACTTTCCCCTTTGCTCCCGACCGTCGATCTCTACGCGATCGACGACTCTAATTTAATCTTTCTTCCGCCTTCTCTGATAAATCTCGACGTTGGATGATGCCATCCAACGGCCATGCTTCCTCCACATGTCCTCTGCAGTAGTAAACCTATATATGCAGGATTTTATAATAGTTTTTTGTATTTTACAGGGTTTAAATGGTTTTCGTGCCATTTTCGAAGAAAATTCGAGGGTGGAGGATGACGATTTTTGCCTTCGATTCATTAAAGGAAATCCTTCGTAGGGTATAATTTCATGTTTCTTCAGTGTTTTCCTCAGACATTGATGCCACATAATCCTGCGCAGCCCTGTTTATCAGTAAAAAATACAGCGAGTCAATCACAAATCACAGAGTATCTGTTGAGATTGCAACAAGATGATGAGCTTAGTGGAAAGGAGTCGCCTTCACTAAGTGGGCTCGCAAGCTATTTTTGGCGCAAAGTCTATTTTTAGACTATGTCTATTTTTAGACATGTGGATCATGATTCTATGAGTTACAGGATGTTATTTGTGGAGGGTTGGTCAAGTTGGAAAAAATAGATGGACTTCTATTTTTAGACATACTGGGAAGAATCTATTTTTATATTGCCAGTCTAAAAATAAGGATGTCAAATATTATTAGCTCTTAATAATATTTAGACTCTAAACATTATCTTATTCTCTTGGAGCACTTCAGTTTGATGCGTAGAAGTGGCACATGCAGCTGACAGAAGGAATTACGTAATTCCTAGGGTTTAGTGGAGCTATTACATGATGGACTTCAGTTAGAACTCATGTGATAGAGTTTGGTGGAGTTGATTGAGGAATTTAGTGGAGTTGTATTCAGTTTAACTAATCTAAACATAGTTGAGCTATTTGTATTCAGTTTAACTAATTGATACATTTAGTGAGAGTGGTGTGAATTAATTATTAATTAATTCACTAATTATAAACTCATTAATCAACTAAAGAATGCATCAGTTAACTCCAGTGCATGGACAGTTTCAGTGGAGACCAGTGCAGGAATAGGTGAAAGAGCAGGTTAACTATCAGTTGTGACTATACTGTTGCTATTTGCAACACACATATAGGTGGAGTAAGCCCATGAGGATTGCGCAGTTCAGGCCAGGTGGTTATATATTTAATGAAGCCATTCCATAGCTTTGAAAATGCAATAGAGGCTGGCTATCAAGTGGCAAAAGGTTGGAGCATGAGTTTTGCTAGATCTAGCTTGATAGTGTGTAGAAATTGAGGGTGTGCATGAGAGCTTGTGAGGAGCTTTTGTACTATGATTGTTACATGATCTCCATGAAATATAATATAAAGATAGTTGGGTTTTTCAGCTTTAAGCTTTCCCATTAAATACTGTGTTCATATGTGTGATTGTTTGTGGTTTTAATGTATGCATGCAATTGATTTTATTTCCGCATGTGATGATCAATGGTAGAAGAGATTTTGTATTATGCATGAAGCTAAAATAGTGTGTGATCAGGAGAATATCGGTGAATAATATCTCAGTTATTCAAATTTCTACATGGTATTAGAGCGGTATTGATCATTGGAGCAATTGCAGAACATTGAAGCGGTTGAGTTTTGTGCTAGTGGAATTCGAATTTGCAGCAGTGTTTTCTTGGTGTCGAGGTTGAGATGTCTTTCAATAGATTGCAATTGGAGTATGCCCTTGAGGGTAGCTCAAATTATATTGCATGGAAGGACAGGATGGAGGTGGTGCTAGATGAAAATGGGTTGAAGGAGTTCATAGATGTTGAAGTCCCAAAGCCTACTTCTACTAATGCTGCCGTACTTGACGCATGGAAAAAGAAGACAGAAAAGTGTTGAAGGATTTTGTTGGAGGGCGTGAAGGATCACATAGTGTCTAGCCTGCATGGTAAGACTTCTCCATTCTTGATGTGGAAATCCTTGATAGATTTATTCCAAAGCAAGAGCGACCAGAGGAAGTTGGCGCTCAAGGATAAACTCAGAAACATAAAGATGGAGAAAGGCGATAGTATGCCCAAGTACCTCATGAAGTTCATCCAATGCAGGGATGAGCTGAGAAGTGTGGGGGTGACTGTAGATGATGAGGACTTGGTGAGCTTGGCTCTCCTTGGGCTTATAAAGAGTTGGCATTCCTATCAGGACTCTGTTAATGGTCGGGAGAAATTTCCAGGATGGGAGTGACTTTGGTCGGATCTTGTGCAAGAGGAGATAAGGCAGAGTACCATGGAAGAATCGTCATCAAAGAACTCTGATGAAGAGAATTGTGCTTTGGCTGCCAGAGCAAAGAAGGGGAAGAGCAAGAAAGCTTCTCATTTCGGTGCGAAAGGCAAGAAGCAGGACATGTCCAAGGTGAAGTGATTTCACTTTCACCAACACGGACATTATGCCACAAATTGTCCGCAGAAGAAGAAAAATAAGTAGGCTGCTGGGACTGCAGCTGGAGAGGCCTTAGCCTTACAGTTTGAGCTGGATTTTTCACTGATCGCATGCTTGGTCTCAAGTGTGATGGGATCAGTGTGGTTTCTTGACAGTGGTGCGTCTTTTCACATGACAGGAGATCGAGATTTGGTTACTGATCTGGATGAGAAAGATCTTGGAGTGCACATCGAGATGGGCTATGATGGTAGATACAGTGCGACTGGTATCGGTACCATTTCCTTTGAGAGGGAGTTTGGTAAACCCTTCAAATTGAAGGAAGTGATGCATGTTCCAGGATTGAAGAAGAATCTTATCTCTGTGGCGATGTTAGAAAACAAGGGATATGATGTTTTCTTTAGCGAGGGAAAGGCTTTCCTACGCAGTAAGGCAACTGGTGAGACCCGGAGGATAGGGGTTTGAGTTAAGAACCTTTATCAATTGCAGGTAGATGGCTATGTAGCAATGGCAGGCAAGGCAGAAGGAGTGGTGAGTCGGGATGATGGTGAGTTGTGGCACTGGAGATTGGGCCACCTTCACCATGGAGCTTTGAAGATACTGCAGCAGATTTCTACTGGGCTTCCTAAAGGCACTCTTGCACAGTCAGATCAGTGCAAGGGGTGTACCTTGGGAAAATTTGTGAAAGCCACCTTTCACGAGAAGGATAGTCGTGCCACAACGATCCTTGAGAGAATTGACATAGACGTGTGTGGACCTTTCTCAGCAGCTTCGACAGCAAAGCACAGGTATTATGTGATATTTGTTGATGATTTTTCTCGTAAGTGTTGGATCTTCTTCATGCAGAAGAAGAGTGAGACATACTCAAAGTTCTGTGAGTTCAACGCACTGGTTGAGAAAGAATCGCGGAAGCAGGTGAAGGCTCTAAGGAGCGACAATGGTGGTGAATTCATCTCTGGTGAATTCAAGGAATTTTGTAGCGCAGAAGGAATTCGAAGAGAGCTCATAGCACCTCATAACCCACGGCAGAATGGGGTTGCTGAGCGGAAGAACAGAACGATCGTGGGTGCTACATGGGCGATGTTGCATGATTAGGGCCTACCCATTCACTTGTGGGCGGAGGCATGCAATACTGCAGTATATGTGCAAAACCATTGTCCTCACAAGATACATGGCATGAGTACACCCGTAGAGGCGTTTTCTAGTAAGAGGCCTAATATTTCCCATTTGAGGATTTTTGGTTCACTTGTTTACATTCATGAGACGAAGGATGCCAGGAAGAAGCTAGAGCCGACTGCAGAGGTTGGGATATTTGTGGGGTACATTGATACGCCCCACAACTATCGTGTGTATTTTCCGGACAGTTGCAAGATTGTTGTGCGATGGGATATAAAATTTTAGGAGGAGAAAGCCATGAAGTGTTCGCTTGAGAGGGAGCCACACTTGCATGCAGATGAGGAGCTATTAGTTCCTAAGGATGAGTCTTAGGATGTGGATCAGCCACAAGATGAGGTTCATGGAGTGGAGGAGACCACTCTTGCAGCGCCAACCATCAGAGGGTGGAAGCGCACTATAGAAGCTGAGCGACTGGCTCAAGATGTAGAGAAGGTTGTAGGAGCACCTACATCACAGCGCAGACAGAGACAGTCACCTGACCGGTATACTGGATACATGGCTCTTGTGAGAAAGTGTATCGTGACAGAGCCATCCTCTTTCGAGGAAGTTGTGGAGGATCCCGCATGGGTAGATGCCATGGTGGAAGAGTATGATTCGATTGTCAGAAATAGTGCATGGGAGATTGTCTCGAGGCCAGAGGGGAAATCAGTGGTGGGTTCGAGATGGATCTACAAAGTGAAGTAGGCAGCTGACGGGAGTGTGGAGAAGTATAAGGAAAGATTTTTTTCCCAAGGCTTTTCACAGATAGAGGGGATCGATTATGAGGAGACCTTTGCACCTGTCACAAGGCATTCTTCCATACGGACGATTCTTTCTCTCTCAGTGTAGATGGGGTGGCACATTCATCAGATGGATTTGAAGACTGCGTTCCTCAATGGAGTCATTGAGGAGGAGGTGTACATAGAGCAACCCGAAGGTTTTGAGATCTTCAGCAGTGAGTCGCATGTGTGCAGGCTCAAGAGAGCGTTGTATGGGTTGAAACAAGCACCTCGTGCTTGGTACACACAGATAGACGGTTATTTCACCGGACTTGGATTCTCCAAGAGTGAGGTAGATCCTAACCTGTACCAGATTGTGGTGGAGGGTAAGTTGCTGATCATTTTACTTTATGTAGATGATTTGATTTTGATAGGTGATGAGTTGTTGATACTCTCATGCAAGGAGGATCTTGCAAAAGAGTTTGAGATGGAGGACTTGGGCCTCCTTCATTATTTCCTGGGATTGGAAATTTGGCAGCGCAGTGGTGGACTGTTTGTTTCTCAGGGTAAGTATGCCCGGGAGATACTGGATAAGTTCAATATGCATGGCTGCAAGCCTGTTGATACTCCTCTTCTTGGTGGTTGGAGGAAGGAGGATGCTACTTCAGTGGAAGTAGTGGATTCCACTGTTTATCGACATTTGGTGGGGTCTCTTATGTATCTGGTCAATACACGACCCGATATATGCTATGCAGTTAACCAGATTTCACAAGCTATGGTTAAGCCTACCAAGCTCTTCTAGAAGGTGGGAAATCATGTATTGCGTTATCTCAGAGGCACATCGGGATATGGATTATGGTATAGACAGTCGGATGAGGTGAGGCTATGTGGCTTCATGGATGCAAATTGGGTAGGGAGCCCAACAGATAGAAAGAGCACATTTGGAGGGATTTTCAGTATCGGGTCAACAGCAGTTTCTTGGTACAGCAGGAAGAAGAGATCCATGGCACTTAGTTCAGCAGAGGCCGAGTATATGGCAGCGAGTTTGGCTGCATGCGAGGCTATATGGATGAGGAAGATCCTGGTCGGGTTGTTCGGTTCACACTTAGAGCCTACTGTGATTTATTGTGATAATCAGAGTTGCAGTGCAGCAAACTCTCGGTTAATCCAGTATTTCATGATAGATCTAAACACATTGACATCCGATATCATCATATGAGATATTGTGTGCAGCGGAGAATCATGTTACTTTCATACATTCCTATGGAGGATTAGGATGCTGATATCTTGACGAAGGCGCTCACCAGGAGAAAATTTGAATACCACAGGGGCAGGATAGGGGTTGCAAATAATCCATATCTTGTTGAGAGGGAGTGTTGATATTGCAACAAGATGATGAGCTTAGTGGAAAGGAGTCGCCTTCACTAAGTGGGCCCGCAGGCTATTTTTGGCGCAAAGTCTATTTTTAGACTATGTCTATTTTTAGACATGTGGATCATGATTCTATGAGTTGCGGGATGCTATTTGTGGAGGGTTGGTCAAGTTGGAAAAATAGATGGACTTCTATTTTTAGACATACTGGGCGGAATCTATTTTTAGATTGCCAGTCTAAAAATAAGGATGTCAAATATTATTAGCTCTTAATAATATTTAGACTCTAAACATTATCTTATTCTCTTGGAGCACTTCAGTTTGATGCCTAGAAGTGGCACATGCAACTGACAGAAGGAATTATGCAATTCCTAGCGTTTAGTGGAGCTATTGCATGATGGACTTCAGTTATAACTCATGTGACAGAGTTTGGTGGAGTTGATTGAGGAAGTTAGTGGAGTTGTATTCAGTTTAACTAATCTAAACATAGTTGAGCTATTTGTATTTAGTTTAACTAATTGATACAATTAGTGAGAGTAGTGTGAATTAATTATTAATTAATTCACTAATTATAAACTCATTAATCAACTAAAGAATGCATCAGTTAACTTCGGTGCATGGACAGTTTCAGTGGAGACCAGTGCAGAGATAGGTGAAAGAGCAGGTTAACTATCAGTTGTGACTATACTGTTGCTATTTGCAACACACAGATAGGTGGAGTAAGCCCATGAGGATTGCGCAGTTCAGGCCAGGTGGTTATCTATTTAATGAAGCCATCCCATAGCTTTGAAAACGCAATAGAGGCTGGCTATCAAGTGGCAAAAGGTTGGAGCATGAGTTTTGCTAGATCTAGCTTGATAGTGTGTAGAAATTGAGGGTGTGCATGAGAGCTTGTGAGGAGCTTTTGTACTATGATTGTTACATGATCTCCATGACATATAATATAAAGATAGTTGGGGTTTTCAGCTTTAAGATTTCCCATTAAATATTGTGTTCATATTTGTGATTGTTTGTGGTTTTAATGTATGCATGCAATTGATTTTATTTCCGCATGTGATGATCAATGGTAGAAGAGATTCTGTATTATGCATGAAGCTAAAATAGTGTGTGATCAAGAGAATCTCGGTGAATAATATCTCAGTTATTCAAATTTCTATAGTATCAGTGACGAGGATCAAAATGGACCAGAATAGAGGATGGAGGACAGATTTGTGGGGATCACAGCTAAGATGCTTATCAAAAGCCTAATCCCCCAAATTAAAACACAATTAAAGGAAAATCTGAAGTTTTTTATCAACAGGAAACCCTCCATTGCCGAAAATTGAGGAAAATTGATCCCTCTAGCTACCACGATGCCACCTGTGCCTCAAAGTATTCAATGAGAGGCCGAAGTTATTAATAAAATGAAAATATTTGCCTCAGTGCAGCGAAAGAAGTTACTTCTGCAGGGAAGATTAATGAAAACAATATCTGCGAAGTAACCCCGACACCACACAGAGCCTCAAAGGTCAACAAAAGCTCCCACTAAGTTTAATATTTATGTAAATCATTTAATACAGAGGATATGTATGTAAGTTTCTTCATTGAGCCCCTCAAAGGCCAAGAAGCCTTTAAGTCTGTATTACTTGTAATTGAGTTCTTTTATCAGATCTCACCTCCTCATCCTTCTATATATACTTCTACAAAAGATGAGTGAGGGGTTGGTTGCAGAACTTTGAAATACATTTGAGCTTAAACTTCTGATTGTAAATAGTGTTCACTGGCCCTTGGAGCTCTTCTTGTGATAGATTAGTTAGGCTGAATAGTGAAGATGATTGCTGAACTGAAACATTGTACCTGAGTACTATAACTAGTTTGACATCAATAAACAAGGTGTTTCTTGGGATCCTGGTCTATATCACTGGTGAAGTGCCTCTTTCTTTGTTATTGTTTCCCTTCTATGTATGTCATATTGTTCACTATTCTTTGATAAAGAACAACATCTATAGAGTTAGGACCTACTGTATATCAGTAATATTCTCTAAATGAAAAGCTTTATCTCAATGTTTTCCTCCAATTTGTTTACTTAAGAATGATTTAATACAGTTTAAGCAGTTAGGAATGCTGGAGTTCCCTCGTCCTACTGTTTTCTTTAAACATTGTTCTTGAAATTTATTTTCCTTATTTGCTTATTAAAGATGACTATGGAAGATGTGGTGTGCCCTGGTCCTAGTTTTTCTCCAAAAGAAGATTCTGAAAGTTTCCCTTGGTGTTGACTGAAAGCAGAATAGGTTTAAAAGTACTTTATCTGATATTAAGTTTACACTTTGTTTCTCTTATATGTTTTCATACTTTCTGAAGGTAATTATGTGGATTACTGGATTGTTTGTCAATTAAGCTGCGTTAATACAAACTTGCCCAAGAGGTCTATGGTTAGCCCTGCACTTGGTTGGTTTTAAATATTTACTTAAGAGGCTTTTCTTGTTTGGACTGATTATAAATCCTTTGTGAAATTATTATCAGTTTCCACCATCTCCAACACTTTATTGTTTCCATTCCACCACTCTAATCTCAAATAATCTTGTGATATAGATGACTTGCCCCTTGGACCACTCTTGATGTTGTTGCTCAATTAAAGCCCTGTTATGAATCCACAGCCCAATGGACTAAAAACAAACGTTATATCTATATTTTTAGCCTAATTGTTCCATTTTCTTGCAACTTCTCACCTTTGAAACTGTTTCGCATTTAGAACTTTCCCCTCAAGTAATGTTCATGCTCAACCATCCAAAAAACAAACAAAACCCTTGACCTTCATAACTAGCCTAATATCATAACCCAAAACTTCAAAGACAAATCCATATTTGTAGTTATTGGAGAGATCCCTCTTCGGATTTAGGGGGGCTAGATCCTAGAATCCCAAATTTGGTTGAAATAATGTTGCTTCTGCAGTTTTAGTCTCACCAATATACTGAAATTACAGATCCCTAACAGTCTTCTTTCTCTTCCTCTATAGTATGATATTCCTCGACCTCTACCTTGACTGAATGAAACTTTTGTCTTGAGAGCATGCTCCGATGAGGATTTTTTTTTCTCTGTTCAACCTATGCTCAAAAGACATTAGTGATGCATGAAGTCCATCCAGCGAACACTATGAGAGATCCTTTGTCTCTTCTATGGCCAAAACTATCACATCAAACCTTGTTGGTAGACTTCTTAAAAATTTATCAGCAATTCTCCTTTCCTCAAATGTCTCACCATGAGACTTGATGATATGAATGCGATCAATTAAGTGCTGAGGTAGTATTATTAGTTTGTCATTAACATTGATTGTTAACTAAAGGGAGCTTTAAAGTGAAAGACGACATAAACCAGTAGCAAATATATGATTATAGTACAACACAAACCAGATATAAGAAGAAGAAAACAGTTGATTACGGAGTTTATCCCTGGTGGACTACATCTCCAGGTCCGCTTTCAAGAGGGCGTTTGATTTTTTAAGATTGATCTTGAGGAATTTATTTACACAAAAATGAACCAGACTGATCGTGCTCGCGGGAAATTTTGGATACTGTAAACAGAAATTACTCCCTCTTTCCTTTCTGACGCCTATCTCTGTGCTCAATTCCGACTCCAAACTATCTAGCTATGCTTAAAACAAAATCGCCTCTATCCTTCTGAATCCTACCTCCAAAACATCAATGTCCCTCAACAAGAAATTTTTCATGGCTTTATAATGTCCTCAAACCAAGATATTCCACATGTCCTCGCCTGGAAGTATGAACTCTTATGTCCAAGATGGTATCTTCCTGCAACTCTGTCATTTACTCAGGTGATAAATCATCAATAGAAGGGATCTTTGTATCATCCTTGGGATCAAAAATCATCGGAGGTTCATACAACTTTAGATTTTCAACGTTCACAACTGATTAAATATGCATGTAAGGTGGTAAATTGAATCAGAATGCATTATTTCCAATATTCTCAACAATTTTGAAGGGGCCATACCTGATAGATTTCAGTTTCTTACCTTCCCCTTTTAACCTGCCATTACTGATATACAACCATACCTGATCACTGACCTGAAAATGATGATCGACATGATGCTTTTCATGGCGCAATTTTTATTTGGCCTGACTCTTCTCCAACTGATCTTGTACTGCCTCATTTCCTCATTTTTCGGTTGTATCCACTGAAGGAACTTAAATTCTTTGCTTGAATCATCGTGTCCATCCACTTTATCTTCTTCACCGAAAATAAAGTCCATCGGTGACTTTGGTAGATACCCAAAACATGTTTCAAATGGTGATATTTGAGTCGAAGAATGTAAAGCTCGGTTGTAATCATGTTGCACATAAGGTAAATATTCATCTCAAAACTTAGGATGTTTACTGCAATAACCCCCAGGAATATGTATCGCGGTCCTGTTCACCACTTCTCTCTGTCCATCAGTCTGCGAATGAAAAGTTGTGATCTTCTTCATCTTGGTGTCCATAATTCCCCATAAAGTGGACCAAAATTATCCTACAAATAGAGTATCTTGGTCAGAAATAATAGAAGTAGGTAACCCAAAGTAAACCCATACCTGTTGGAAGAACATTTGTGATGTATGTTTTGAAGTTACTTGCTTTTTCCATGGAAAAAGAATGCACATTTTGCTGATTCTACTAACCACGACATACATATAATCATGTCCTTTCCTGGACATAGGCAGTCCTCCAAAAAAATCCATGGAAATTATTTCCCATGGTCGCGAAGGAACTGGAAGTGGCATGTACAAACCAACATTTCGATTGCTTGGTTTGCTGGTCGAACACATTACACATCCTTTAATGTACTTTTAAATTGTTTCATACATACGAGACCAATAAAAATACCTTCGAATTTGTGGCATAGTTTTTCTTACGCCAAAATGTCCTACTATCTGAGAAGGATGAGCTTCCCAAATGACTTGCACTCTTTTTGTCTGTGGTACACATAACTTACCTAGATGATATAAAAACCTATCAGGAATATGATAATTGATTTCCTATATCTGAGCACCATGAGTTAGTGATTCATAAATTTCTTTGAAAAATTCATCAGTACTATACTGTTCTACATAACTTTCATGTTTCAATGAACTATTTTTCAGTATTACTGAAGCATTCAAATATGGTCTAGACAACATATCAGCTAGTTTTTTTACTATACCTTTCTTATATTTAATTACTAAGTGGAAATGCTAAAGAAATCCCATCCATCTATGGTGGCGAGATTGTTGCAACGTAGCCTGTGATTGAAGGTATTGAAGTGGTTGATGATTTGTATGAATCATTTTTTCCTTACCCATTATGTAATGTTTCCATTTCGTTACACTTTCTACTAAACAAAATAGTTCCTTATCATATGTCGGATAATTAATTACTACCTTAGAAAAAGTTTCAGAATGAAAACAAATTGGCTTTCCATTTTGGAGTAGGACTACACCCATTGCATATTCACTTGCATTTTTTTCTATTTCAAATGGCTGTTGAAGATCAGTTAATGCTAAGACTGGTGTTGTGACTACTTTCTGCTTAATTGTATCAAAATATTTTTATTGTTTAATTCCCCACTGAAAAGAGAGTTTACATCCTGTTAGAGCATGTAATGGTGATGCAATCAAAGAGAACTGAGTAATAAATTTTCTCCAATACTGAACTGCCCCTAGAAAACTTCTAACTTCAGTCACGTTTTGTGGTCTTGGCCACTTAAGGATTACATATATCTTAGATGGATCTATCTTTAAATGACCACCTCCAACTATGTCCCCAAGATAACCAATGATGTTTTCCCAAATTCACATTTCGACAGTTTAATGTATAGTTTTTCTCTATGCTATATTTCAAAAACCTACTTAACATGCTTAACATGATCTTCCTTACTTGAACTGAATATTAAGATATCATCTAAATAACTGATGAAAAACTTGTCAATATATGGCCAAAAGACATTATTCATGACACGCATAAATTTTTTTGGCGCATTGCATAAACCAAAAGGCATTACTAACCACTCAAATAGTCTTTGCCTAGTTTTGAATGCAGTTTTCCATATATCATTTTCTGCTATCCGTATTTGATGATATCCGCTACATAAGTCCAACTTAGTGAAGTAAACAACATTTTTTAATTGGTCGAGCAAATCATTTGTTATCACCATAAAAAAAATTTCTAAACTTGGATAGTTTACATTGTTCCTAGTCATGATCTTAGATAGGTGTTGGGTCATTTCATGCTTTAAAGGGTAGGTGATAGGGTAAGACTCTCAAAAGTCTAATTTTCATATCCAAATAAAGTTCCACAACCTTATTCCATGGTTTAAAAGTCCCATATCCTATTTAGATGTCATATCTTAAACCTTTTGAAAAAATTTTGGAATTAGCCCCAAAACCACACTTTTGTAGCACAGACAGTGTAAAAAACATGTTTTGCGCTACGAAAGCGCTTCTACTTTCATAGCGCTTTTCCTTGAAAATACATTAAGCATGCTACGAAAGTGCAGATTCGTAGCAGATCATGTCAAATCAACAAAACTTTCACATTCCATTAATTTTACATCATTAGGTGTCAGCTAGGGGTCATTTCTAAAGCATGCAACCATTCAAATACATCATTTAAAATGTAGAGGTCATCATGATAGGTGAGTTAAAATTCGAAAGGGCTGGTCTTTTGTTTCATTTCTCATGCAAAAACACTACTGCATGCCTTTTTTGAATACTAATCTGGTGGTAATCTCATACCAAATCTTCCTTCATATGTTTTCAAGCAAGGCTGAATACCATTAACAAGCGATGCTGACTACCATAAGCAAGCGAGGCTGACTGTTTTGAAATCAAGCAAGGCTGACAAACAAAAATTTAAATGAGGTTGATTTTTTACAGAAATGCAAAGGCAAAGATGATAGAAGAAAAGAAAAACCATAGGTCTAGACATTGTTTAAGAACAGAGCCTGAAAGCACAAAGGCCCTAGTCAAAGGTAAATCAGTATTGGAGGCTTTCAAGAAAATAGGGTGTTGGAAATTTTGTGAAAAATTGTAGGGAGGACACAGTCAGGTGACAAAGGATTTTTTCCTACATTTCACTGGCTCAAACACAAAAATTGGAATCCTAAACTTGTCAATTAATCCTAAAATCATAGCTTTGGTGACAAAGATTCCTAAGGGGCAAGAGAGATGGTTCAAAGGCTTCAGATTTGACATGCAGGAATGTAAAGTATTTCTAAAGCCCGAATTTGTAGAAATAGACTTAACCAAGGCAATTCCAAGGAGTTACATCAAAGACACCTATGCAAATTTGATCTTCAACATAGAGAGGTATTTCACCTGTGAGGGAAGGTATCATAAAGTATATTCATATCATTTTAAACTTATATTACACTTTACTAGCATGATTTCTCTAGATTTTCCATTCTTTCTGTATAGAAGTATAGATAAGATGGCAGATAAGGTGCAAATGAAATCTCAAGGATGTGAAACTTCCCTTTTTCAACATGGTCTAATTAAACTGATAGTTTTACATGAACTCGAAAGGATAAAAAGGGAATGGTCATAATTTTTTTTTTTATGTGGTTTTCGAGTGGAAACACAAGCTATAGGCATTAACCCTAAGGCTAAAGAAATCCCACCAGCAGAAACTAGTAAGCCTGTAATGACAAGGTCAAAAAAATTTGTTAAGCTAAAACCTAGAAATCAGGTGAAAGAGCAAGTGAGTAAAGAATCTGTGGTTATTCTTGAGACTACTCAACCTACAAAACAAAAGATAGCTGAAGTTAAAGAAATGACACAAGAACAGTCAGTTAATAAACCAGTTCAAAGGAGATTGAATAGAAGTCAAATTGCAAAGGAAAAGGGTAAAGAAGTGATTTCAGGAGAGATTTCAGGCTTAAAAGGTAACTTAAATGATATTTTACAAGCCATTGATATTGAAGAATCCCTTTTGGTACAATTAGATTTCATAAAATTTGATGAAGGAAAACCGAAGAAGATGAAATCTTCTATGAAATTGGAATTCGAGGATGAGGTTGCAGCATTTGTATTCAAGCCCAAAAATCCTTTAACCAAAAAATCAAAAAAGATGCAAGAGCTTAATATTGATTTAGATAAAATAGAGGAAGCCTCCACTATTCATGAAGAGTTTATAGACCTTTCATCACCAATACCTGAAGGTGACAAAAACAGGGTATTTTGCACTCAAACAAAAAAAACCAGTTATAAAGAAATGGAAGAAAGGTTGAAATTATCTAATTATGAAATTTCTAGACTAAGGAAGAGATCAAGAAGGTATGCTGCTAAAAAGACAAATTTCAAGAGGATAAAGGCTCTCTGGGAAGTTGAAAGGGTTTCCAAACCAGAAACAATCAGCAGTGAAGCTCAATATTTTACTTGGACTATACCTGCAATTAAAGAAGCCAGATTTGTAAGAATGATGAATTTTCAGTTGATGGCTACCAACAGGAAATTGAGGAGACTGATTGAAGACCTAGAAATACAGTTGAAAAAATATGAAGAGAAGCTACAGCAACAATGAAACAGTGAAGTAAGTGATATATCCTTAAAACAATTTCTTGATAAAGAAGAAGATCAATTTTTAGGAAGAACATCTTTTAAAGCCAAGTTGTTTTTCTTTTTGACGTTGATATAAATCTTTGAAGAGTTTTAAATATCCTCAAACTGTAAATTTTTGAAAACTGTGTTAAAGGGAGCATACACAGCACTACGAAACTGTTGAAGATGAGTTTTTGACATTTTGCATATGTATTTTGGAGGTAAGGATTGTTGGGTTTCAAGTTTTGATGCTGGTGGTGGAAAGATGAGGATCAAAAATGAAGAATCAAATTGAAAAGCAGAAGAAAGAAGGGTTAAAAGAAGTTTTTTACAGTGATATAAAAATTGCGCTATGAAAAGAGGCTATTTTCGTATTGCACTTATATCTAATCTCCTTTTCCATTTTTTCGAGGATCTCTTTTTGCACAGGTGGAAGATTGAAGTTTTAATGGAATATTATCACATGTGACCTATATGAAATAGTCATCAATGCTAGCAAAGCTGGTCGAAGATAAGCATGGAGGTTAAAGGCTAAAAAGCAGGAACTCTGTCTCTTGGTTTTTAGGATAGTTAGGTCATGAATCAGCAGGGTTTACAACAAGGCTGGAGGTATCATAAAGGTCGAAGAAATGGATTAGCAGTTTTCAAAGAAAGTATTTAAGTTTTAGATAAGGTTGTTTGAAACATGTTTATGAGTTTCACTCCTATTTGAATTAGGACTCATAAAAGACAGTTAGTTGTCAGTATGTAATTAATAGTTTGTTTCATGAATAGAATAGGTGTCAAAGATAGAATTCGAATTCTCCTAATGATGGATCATGGAATCCAAGATTTTAAAGGCTCTATATGAAGCATTAGGTCAAATTCATCAAGGTTGGAAGTTTTATCAGCGAAAGAAGTTGTGTTATTGTAGCAGACTATGTGTTGTTTCAACTTGATACAGAGATTGGTTTTACTACTCAAGATTCACAAGGGGTTTCTGTGTTTGATATTTCTATGCCCTTTTTCAATTACCTACTTGTAGTGGTATGAGCATGTGTTACTTAGAATTCATTGGATAATGCTCTAACTTCCTTCACATGCTTGTAGACTATGTTTATTCATTGTGTTACTATTTCACTTATAAACCTAAACTCCAAGTGCCTTGACTTCCATGTTTAGCTGATTATGATGTTTTTTTGAATACTACTTTGACTCCATGGCCCAAAAGATGTTTTCTAATCTGTAATTCAACTAGTTATACATTTTTTTCCATTTTTATTTCTAGATTTAGCCATCTAATCATTAATTAAAAATATTAAACCTATTGAGAGAGCCCTCTCAGGTTGAGGAGGCTAAGCCTCAGCCAAAAGTTTGGTTTGAAAGAGTTACTTAGAGTCTAATTGATCAACAACCTATCAGCGTCAGATTTTGTGTTAACATCATCAATCCTAGGAAGAGGATACCTGCTTTTTATTGTGATTTTATTTAAGGCCCTAAAATAAACATGCATTCTCCATGTCTCGTTTTTCTTAGGAACTAGAATGATAGGTGAACCACATGGAGATGAACTTAGTCGAATTAAAACTTTTTCTACCAATTCCTGGATTTTCCTTTTAATTTATTCATTCTCTATTACTGACATGCGATATATTCCAACATTAGGAAGAGGGGCATCAGGAATTAACTAAATCTCATGTTTTGTTTCTCTTTTTGGAGGAAGATGTTTAGGCTCTTTGAATAAATTCTAAAATAACTCTACACTTTAACCAAATTATCTTTAAACTAAAAATCAGAACTTGTAAATGCATCTTGCAGATCCTTATGTTGTTCTTTAAAAACCATGAGAATGTATCTCTTACTTGAACTTATTAAGCACTTCATCTGATTAGCATTGATTAAGTCCAAGTGATTTTTAGTTTTATGTGCCCTTATGATATATTCAAACCCATATTTCTTGAGATGAGACTTATGTTCTTTCCTATAAAATATTGCATCACGATCATAGAGATAAGGGCTTCCTAAGACAATTCCACATATGTCTAATGGTATCACATCTAGATCCACTTCGTCAATATAGTTAGTTGTGATTGAAAATTTTAACCTACACTATTTGGTAACATTAATCTGATTTTGTTCCTTTAACCAGCCTAAAGGATATGGTTTTGGATGATTATGTGTTTTCAAACTTAAATTGTTAACCAATGATTCAGAAATAAAATTTCTTGTGATCCCGTATCAAACAATGTACCTATCTTTGTATGTTTTGAAGTTACCCTTATATGAAATGACTCGACTATTTTATCTTCATCCAACTATTAGATTTTTGAAGAAGCAGAAGTACTAGCTTCAGAAGTTTTACCTATTGTAACCATAGTAGTGATTTTACCTTCATCACCTGAATCGGATCCCAAGTCCTGCTAAACTACTGATATAATTCAATAAGTTTCTTTTGTGTCCAAAGGAATACCAAGCACTATCGCTTTCTTTCTAAATTCCTGAGTGAACTCTTAAACATTCTATCTCTTACCTTGTCACAAATGTTACCAATTAATAACAACTTACTGTGTGTAACCTAACAGATAGAATTGTTTCTTTACAGATTTTAAAAACTTAGTCCATGAGGTGATAACTTTTCCTTTATTCTTTAAATCTATCTGTGTCTTACTTTCCCACCAGATCAAAGAAGTACCCCCCATTCTAAGAGTAGCTAATTGGATCTTTGTCTTATCATCAGTAATATTTTAAATACGACAATAGAATTCTAACTGTTTTACCTAATTATCTAGTTTCTTAGGGTTCATTTCACCATCGTACACACGTAATTAAAACTTAAAATAAAGTTTCAAAAGTGGACTCTAAGGTTTATTTTCTTTTTCAGATTCAGAACTAGAAGAAGAAGAATATGAAAATGGAGATGATGGAGGAGAAGGAGGTTTATCTACCTTTCCTTTACCCTTGTCCTTATTTGATGCCTTCGATGATGGGGATGCATATCTCATCTTCTTATCTTCATATAATTCTACCAACATCTGCTGCATGTTTAAAAACATCTAATAAATTTTATTCTCATCCATGGGTTTTGATTTAGGAGCTTCAGGAGTCTCAACTTTCTCAGTCCCTATCATCGTTGATTGATGAACGACTTTCCTCTTTCCAATCTCTAGATCGAATTCCTCAAGCTTGCCTTTTCCACATTGCTATCCCAACTTGGTTAACATCCACTGACAAACAAACTACAAAGCGCAACCTACTCTGATACCAAATAAATATGATCTCATTACGATCAATTAAGTGCTGAGGTAGTTTGATTAGTTTGTGATTAAGATTGATTGTTAACTGAAGAGAGATTTAAACTGAAAGACGACATAAACCAGCAGAAAATATATTATTAAAGTACAACATATAACAAAGAGAAGAAGAAGCAAACCGTTGATTACAGAGTTCATCCTTGGTGGACTACATCTCCAGGTCCGCTTTCAAGTGGGCGTCCGATTTATTAGGATTGATCTTGAGGAATTTATTTACATAGAAATTAACCAGATTGATCATGCTCCTAGGAACTTCTGGATATTGTAAACAAAAATTACTCCCTCTTGCCTTTCTGACGCCTGTCTCTGCGCTAAATTTCGAATCCAGACGGTCGAGCTATGATGAAAACAAAATCGCCTCTATCCTTCTGAATCTGAACTCCAAAACTTCAATGTCCCTCAACAAGACATTTTTCATGGCTTTATAATTTCCTCAAACCTCCAAATGCCAAACTTAGAAGTGGTTGATCAAATCAAGATGAATGGGTTCGAATATTTATCTCCTATTAAATTCCTAGTTTTAAGTGATAAGGTCCTTAACACTAAATTGAATCAAAAAACCCAAAATTAAACTTTAGGATAAAAATTTATCTTGGTGGCTAGCTAATCGAGCAGAGGAAATACCTTGGCATGTGATCAGTGCCAACATTGGTGGTTATGGTCCGGCGGTTAAGATCTAGTACTGTCAGTTAAGGTGGCTCCGATGGTAGTGCAACAACTGTCACATGCGTGGTTTCCATCGCGGTTTTACCAACCCGACGGTTAACAACTCCATCGCAGTTAATAAACCTGTCACATGCTCACCATTCCTGCATCGGTCTATTTAACTGTGTGATTAACATTGTTTTAATTTTGTTTTGAATTTTTGGTTTAATAAATAGCTCGAAAGTGGGTTTTCCATTATATTTTTAATGCGCTTAGGGTTTTAAGTCTTAGGTCTAGTAATTTAGGACCTAGGTTATTTCTTTCGATGTTTAAACCTTAGGTCATTTTTAAATTGTAAATGTGTTTCACCATAAATACAAATAGGACCAATTACACCACAATAAATGCCATGAACCTGACCATGATCAACTTGAGGAAATTTTATTTGGACGACTCTGATGGAACTGGCGGATTGGAGACTGAACCGGACGTCAGACGAACTAAAACTGTGTCGATTTGTACTGAACAAGATCCTCCTGGATCACCTAATTTGGATAACGAACCCAATTATATGTGTAAAAAATGAGTCTACATTCTCAAACTCTTTCATACAATTTTTTTCAAAATCTCTTCTTAGCATTTGTAATTTGTTGTCTTCACCTGTTTCATGCCTTGGTAGGCTATTTGGACGGTATCCCATGTTTTCTTAGACTTTTTTTCTTCGGAAATCCTTGGGAAGATACTTTCATGAACTGCTTGAAATATGTAGAAGAGGGATTTGGAGTCCTACTTCCTGTTATCTCTCACCACATCCTTTTCGGATTGTGTCAAAGAATTGTATGCTACTGCATCTACTGTTTTTTCAAATCCATTCTCCACCAATTCCCAATTATCTTGAGAAAAAAATAGAGCCTTCATTGTAATAGCCCAATAATCATAATTATTTCCATTAAACTATGGTATTTGTGGATTATTCAAAATTGTCATTCTCAGTGTGTAAAAACTGGCTCAACAAAAATTTTAAATCGTTTTAACTCTGTAGTAAAAACACTTTCTATAATGAAGGTTTAAACCAACTTTGATACCATTTTATAAATTTTCATAACTCCTTTTAACTTAGTAAAAACACTTGCGTTGATACCATGTTAATAATTTTTTACGACAAATCATGAAAGTCTTCCTCAGATTAAAATCTCAACTATAGAGGAGAAAATATAATAAAATAATTTTACTCACTAGAGTGTTGAGATAATAATGATACCGAGTGGCCAAACTTTATATTATAACTTTAGTTCATGAAATAAATTCACATATCTAACCAAACTTTATACTATAACTTCAAATCATGAGATACATTCACATATGGAGGCTGCAAATTTACACACAGTATAAAACCTGTAACTGTTGTTTTCATTCTTGTCTTTCCATACTAAATTCACCGAATTACATCTAACATGTCCTTACATGTAAAATCAAAACATATATTTCAATTTCAAATTTACTTTTAATCAATTTACTGTGTTGCGGAGTGGGTTATGTACTCTTCTCAAAAATTCATTTACTCCATGTCCTTTAACCTACAAACACAATCAGCAACCTACAAAACATTGACTGAGGTATGGCTGATTGTTAGTGTATTTTACATGGTGGTTGAAACTAAACTAAGGTAGCTAATAAAATCAAATAATTTACTTACTGTGAAATAGAGTGTTGGAGTAATAACTATAATTGAAAATTTCGCCACTAACCAAAATTTATATTATAACTTCAAATCATGAAATACATTCACATATAGAGGTTGTGGCTCCTTTATGAGTAAAAACAAGAGTTCTTGCATTCACGAGGGTTACGAAATTTACACACCTTACTTGTCTTTCCAGACTTCTTACATCCACCACGTTACATATAACCTGTCCTTACATGTAAAATCAAAACATATATTTTAAGACATTTAATTCATGGCAGTCAAAATTTAATACACTGTATGGGGAACATCATTTTATGAACATTGAGGATGAGTAAATGTAAATGTTTACCCGTGCCTTTCTACTAACCATTAATAAATTTCAAATTGACTTTTAATTAATTTACTCTGTTGTTGAATGGGTTATGTACTCCACCCAGAAATTCATTTACTCCATGTCTTTTAATCTGCAAACACAATCCCCAACCTCCAAAACATTCACTGAGGTATGAGTGCTTGTAAAAGTATTTAACGCGGTGGTTGAGATTAATTCTTTTATTAGTCTTTAGTGTGCCTTTTTGAAGTATTTTACGGTGGCCTTGCACAATAAAAGTGCCCTAGGGGTTTTTGAGGGTGTTGAATCCATATATAGAGTCAAAAAACCAGTTTAAAAACCAAGATTTTACCTCCAAATTTTTCACCTGATTCTGACACTTGAAACTCCAAAAAGTCGCACTAAACACAACTCCATTCTATTAAGACACAGTAAAATATTTTCCTCAACACAAAAAGTTTCACAAATGTCTTTAACCAAGACAACAAAGTTGCGAAGGTTTACACAGAGTTGCGGAAGTCACATAATCCACAGTATACAATTCAAGAAATCAATTAATCCAGACCGTATAATGGAACTAACAAAATCAAATAATTTTACAAGAGTTGAGGAAGTCACATAATCCAGAGTATACAATTGAGGAAATCACTTAATGGAGACCATATAATGGACCTAATAAAATCAAATAATTTTACTCAGTGTAAAATTCCATAACTATATTGAGATTAACCAAAATTTATATTACAACTTGAAATCATGAAATACATGACTAACCAAACTTTATATTATAATCTCAAATCATGAAATATATTCACATATGGAGGTTGCGGCTCCTAGTAAAACAAGAGTTCTTCAAAATGTGTAGAACTATATCAAGACTAATGAAATTTTTTATTATAACTTCAAATCATGAAATACATTCACATATGGAAGTTGCGGCTCCCAGTAAAACAAGAGTTCTTGAAAAATTCTAGAACTATATCAAGGCTAACGAAACTTTTTATTATAACTTCAAATCATGAATTACATTCACATATGGAGGTTGCGGAGTAAAACAAAAGTTCTTACATGAGGTTTGCGGAATTTACACACCCTAAAGCTTGTGTAACTATTGTTTTCACGCACAATTTACACACTGTAAAACCTGTAACTGTTGTTTTCACGTGCCCACAAAAAATTGCTCCATGATTTTCTCCTTTGTATTTCCAAACATACATCAGCCACATTACATCTAACCTGTCCTTACATGTAAAATCAAAACATATATTTTAAGACATTTAATTCATGGCAGACAAAATTTAATACATAATTTAATACACAGTATGGGGAGAATCATTCCTTTGTCTTTCCAAACATACATTCGCCACATTACATCTAACATGTCCTTACATGTAAAATCAAAACATATATTTTAAGACATTTAATTCATGGCACACAAAATTTAATACACAGTATGGGGAACATCATTCCTTTGTCTTTCCAAAAATACATCCGCCACATTACATCAAACCTATCCTTACATGTAAAATCAAAACATATATATTAAGACATTTAATTCATGGCAGACAAAATTTAATACACAGTATGGGGAACATCATTTTGTGAACATTGAGGATGAGTAAATGTTTGCATGAGTAAATGTTTTCCCATGCGTTTTACTAACCATTAAAAAATTTGAAATTGACTTTTAATTAATTTACTTTGTTGTGGAATGGGTTATGTACTATGCTCATGAGTTCATTTACTCTGCGTCCTTTAACCTAAAATTTTCAGCCTCCTAAATATTCACTAAGGTATGGTTGGTTGTAAGTGTATTTAAGGCTGTGGTTGAGATTAACTGAGATTAATTCTTTTAAGACACAAAGGAAAATATTTTCCTCAACACAAACCATATTGTTGCAGAAATAAAATCATGAAGGTCTTCCTTTTAATACAGAGTGGTGAATATTAAAATCTCACCAAAACTTTATATTATAACTTCAAATCATGAAATACATTCAGATATGAATGTTGCGACTCACTTTACTAGTAAAAAATCACCGAGGTTGTGGAATTTACACATTACTGTAAGTGTTGTTTTCACGAGCCCACCAAAATTTGCTCCACTATTTTCTCCTTCTTGTCTTTCCAGACTAACATCCACCACATTACATCTAACATGTATGCCTTAGTTGATATTAATTCTCCAAAACAAGACTTGCACGAGATAACCAAGATGTCTATGAGATCACCCATCCCAAAACTCATATGGCTCAAAAGTGAGTAAAGAATTTTTCTACTAAAATAATATTTTCATTATACTAAACCATACCAATTTAAATAGGCTTAATATTTACATTTATTTAATACATAAGTATATTATTGTATCCGAAGTTCACAAATACAAACACCTCATACAAAAGCATTTATGTCGAGATATATATTTAATAAGATCGAGTAATGTATATGTAGCCCGCCTGATTCTGCTTTGGCTGGTGCATGGACCCTCGTCGTTAACTAACCTTTTAAGGGCAAGTCTAATTTAATCATTCGTAACTGTTTTATTGAAATATTTGTATCATTTGAATTTTTTAATATATAAAATAAAATTTATAGAAAACAGCCAGAGTTTTTGGAATCATATAGGGCTTCCAGTTTCAATATTTGATGTGTTCACATCACTGTTTCCTCCTTTATCTTAAAGGTTTTCCCATCCAACGGTTTGCTATTGATCCAATCGTATGCAGAATGGTGGTAACCTCTGGATTACTCGAATCCAGACTTTCACCAGGCAAAGTAGAAGAGGAGGACACAGAAACAGGCGAAGAAGGGGAGAGGTCCACCTTGGAATCAACATGATGTTGTTCAGGCAGAGGAACTGATTGAACAGTAGCCGAGAAATTTGGGACCACAGAGGTTGAAAACAACCAAACAGGCAACCCAACAGTTAACCCAAGAAGGGACAACGTTTCCATATAAGGAGCACCAACATTTCCAAAAGGAGGAAAAGGACTAGGATTCCCATCAGAGGGGATTCCTTGGTTGGTGAACTCCGGAAAAGTTGCCATTAGAAACAATCTTTAGAACAAAACCCTAAGGAAACTAACTTTAACCAGGAATATTTCGTGGGCAATTAATTTTTAAAACATCGAAAGAAAAATCTACCGTTTCATATTTCAAGAGTCGAGAAACAGGCAAAAGGTGACTCTATCACTTTCATATTGGAAACAAGCGTGAAAGGACAAGCGCTTGATGACCTTTTCAAATTTAAAGAGTCAGAAAAGATCGAAATGGCTACTCAGGAATACTAGGAAAAGGGTGTACCAAATAACCGTGAACTGCAATATACACCTTGGTTTCAAAATGAAAAAGAAATAAACCAAGGACTTAACATACGTGCAGGCAATCTCCCCGAATGTTGTGTCCAGTGTATCACGGGTATAGGGAAGCAGAATCGGCTTCCTATGGATAAAGGATAGAACCCTAGTGGGGTCTCCCTTTATATACTCGACGGTACGGGGAGCACAAGTCTGTACTAGTGATGTCTAAAGCCGAGAGGCGAATGACAGCTACTAGATTTAAAGACGCCGGAACACGTCTCTAGCCTAGACCACTAAATGTTGCGTTAATGTTTCAATGCTTCCATAGGTTAATTGAGTAAATTTTATGGTTGATCTTCAATTATGTTTTGGTTTTCAGGCCCTACCACATGTCATCTGACAATCTCCTGTATGCAGCTATATGAGAAAAGAAATCTTTTCAATTCGATGAATGTTATCTAGTTAAGGGAAGAGTTTCAAACAATGATGCGACATAAAAAAACAGTGCAAACGAAATCTTTTCCAAACTAGATGACTTTCACTATCCGAAAGTAATTTAAAACATTCAACAATGTGAATAATGCAATGTAATCTATGCAAAATCCTCTTTTTCGAAAACTATGCAATTGTAATCTATGCACAATTTCCTTTATCTTTTCAAATGATAAGAATGCACTCAATGCATTTTTCGATAAAATGAGAATCTACTTAATGCATGCTTTTAATAAAAGAGAATGAAATAAAAGTGATTTCTAGTTTTCAATCATTAAACAATGTAATCTAAGTTCAATGATAAATCTCAAAAAACACTTTTCAATGCAATGTGATCTAATGCATTTTAACGAAAAGCAAACTATGAGACGAAAACTAAAAGAATGCAAATATTCTAAATGAAGGATGAATGCAAAAGAGATGTAAACAAACACTAAGAATGCAATCGTTGTTTCAAACACTTTGTCACGAAATCCCTCAAAAGGCGACAAGACATATGAGGTCAAACACAAAGAGGAATTCCAAAGCAAGAGATCAAAACAAGGCACTCATTCCCTTTTACATCAAACAATCATAGAAATAAGACATTCCAAACAATGAGCAATGTAATCTATGCTCATATAGTGAAAAGACCAGAAGGGAAAGACACACTGGTGAAGGATTTAGGGAAAAAATCTCAATTTTCACACACCCTGAAATTGGCACGACTTTGTCATTGAAAACTAGCGCCAACTGGTGCAAATTTCTCACTGACAACTAGTGCCAATGGCCAATTGGCGCGGGTTGCTAACTGACAACAAGCACCAAGGCCTGAAAATGAAAAAACAAAGAATTTCTCCCAACCAAGACCAGACTCACCACTTCAAGCAGAATCTAAAACAAACCTAGAAGCAAAGTACTCACCAAAAGAAACTTCTGAACAAGGGTAAACCCTAGCACCTACAGGAGATGGCATGATTTTCTGGCTGTAATCCGCGCCAGACAGGGGATGGCGCGAGTGATGAACTAGCAACCCGCACCAATTGGCGCGACTGTCAGGGTGGAAACCGCGCCAATCAATCCAACCATGAAAGGATGAAAACTTGGAAAAACAGAGGTCAGATCTGATCCTCTGGGGCTGAACCAAAAGCCAAACACAAAAAGAGCCAGCCAAAAGAGCCAATCAAGCAAGCAAATTCAAGAATCGACCGAAAGACAAGACAATACTCCAAGTGTTCAGTTCATAAACTAAACTAGAGATTGACCGAAGCAGCTTTGATCTACTTCGCTAATGCAGAGCAATAGTGTTTCGAAGGCTATCTGGCTAACTTCAGGCTCCGTCTATAGCTTATAAAGTAGAACAACAACAAGCTAGACGATCCTTAGCGGAGTCGCCAATTTGTTGTGGAGGTAAATCCCCTTTGCGGATAGAGGCAATCCCTACTAGCTCAGACTGGGTCTAGCAACAATTGTTCACGCTATAGTGCAGGTTCCTAATTGCAAATAAACCAACTAGCGATGAAGGCTTACCTGGAATCCAATGCTGTCGCTTGTAGAGAAAGCAGTGCTCCCATTCCTCAGCTCTGACAGATCACAATCCTCACGATCTCCACGATCGGACACCTGCACACGCAAGAAACAAAACAAACGCAAGCGTAAAATCTAGTATATGCAACTATATGTCAGTCAGAGAAGACATAACTCATCATCATAATCAACAACAAGAGTGGAACCATAACCAATAGTCGCTTATCATTAATCAATCAAAGAAGAATACAACCAGGCTCTGACGCTGAATTCTCCTTCGGAGGGTTGCCAACGGAACACATCTCGAAAAATCCTGTCGGAGATGGGACAAGCCTCTCTCTTCGGATGTCTCAACAATAATCTCCTTTCTTGGATTTTTCCTTAAGGGAATGAATCAAGGCTCTTGCAGCATTGGGCTCTGATGGCTCTTAGGAACTTGGAGACTAGCTATTCAGCCATTCAGCCCCTTCATCAATGGATGAAGGCTATATTTATAGAGGATAAAAGGAGGTTGGGATCCTACAATAGTGGAAGGGAGGCCTTATCCCTTGGGAGGTTCCCCATAAGGTGGAAACAAGAGGCCAAAGGAGGAAGGACGTGGTTATTCAGTCGAAACCACCCCTGATGACTCATCCACCAAGTTGTTGTAATCGAAACTTCACCTCTCTTTTTTTAAAAAATTTCCAAAAGCAGATTGGCGTGGGTGCTTAACTGGGACAGAGCGCCAATTGGCGCGAGCTCAGTGTTAATTTTCCTCATTGGTGTGAGTACATAACGGGCTACCAGCGCCAAGGCAAAAACAGGTGTTTCTAGGGGTCTGCTCAGGAAATGATCAACAGAAGGAATGTTGTCCTCATGGAAAGGGATGCAATGATGTTATTTGCAAGGCATGATACTGCTTATTGGTCACAGAAATGACCCTCCAATGGGCGAGATGGGGATTGCAGGGATGGTGACAAATTACTGTGTAACAACCACTTTAACCAAACTATCTTTAAACTAAACATCGAAACTTGTAAATGCATCTTGCAGATCCTTATGTTTTTCTTTAACAACCATGAGAATGTATCTCTTACTTGAACTTATTAAGCGCTTCATATTATTAGCATTGATTAAGTCCAAGTGATTTTTAGTTTTATGTGCCCTTACGATATATTCAATCCCATATTTCTTGAGATGATACTTATGTTCTTTCCTATAAAATATTGCATCGCGATCATAGAGATAAGGGCTTCCTAAGACAATTCCACATATGTCTAATGGTATCACATCTAGATCCACTTCGTCGATATAGTTAGCTATGATTGAAAATTTTAACCTACACTATTTGGTAACACTAATATGAGTTTGTTCCTTTAACCAGCCTAAAGGATATGGTTTTGGATGATTATGTGTTTTCAAACCCAATTTGTTAACCAATGATTTAGAAATAAAATTTTATGTATCAAACAATGTATCTATCTTTGTATGTTTTGAAGTTACCCTTATATGAAATAACTCGACTCTTTTATCTTCATCCAACTGTTAGCTGTTTGAAGAAGCAGAAGTACTAGCTTCAGAAGTTTTACCTATTGTAACCATAGTAGTGATTTTACCTTCATCACCTGAATCGGATCCCAAGTCCTGCTAAACTACTGATATACTTCAATAACCTTCTTTTGTGTCCGAAGGAATACCAAGCACTAACGTTTTATTTCTGAATTCCTGAGTGAACTCTTGAACATTCTATCCCTTACCTTGTCACAAACGCTTCCAATCAATAACAAATTACTGTGTGTAACCTAACAAATAGAATTGTTTCTTTAGAGATTTTAAAAACTTAGTCCATGAGGTGATAACTTTTCCTTTACGCTTTAAATCTATCTGTGTCTTACTTTCCCACCAGATCAAAGAAGTACCCCCCATTCTAAGAGTAGCTAATTGGATATTTTTCTTATCATCAGTAATATTTTAAATACGACAATAGACTTCTAACTATTTTACCTAATTATCTAGTTTCTTAGGGTTCATTTCACCATCGTACACAGGTAATTCAAACTTAAAATCAAGTTTCAAAAGTGGACTCTAAGGTTTCTTTTCTTTTTCATATTGAGAACTAGAAGAAGAAGAAGAAGAAGAAGATGGAGATGATAGAGGAGAAGGAGGTTTATCTGCCTTGCCTTTACCCTTGTCCTTATTTGATGCCTTTGATGATGGGGCTACATATCTCATCTTCTTATCTTCATATAATTCTACCAACATCTGTTTCATGTTTAAAAACATCTGATAAATTTGATTCTCATCCATGGGTTTCGATTCAGGAGCTTCAGGAGTCTCAACTTTCTCAGTCCCTATCATCGTTGATTGATGAACGACTTTCCTCTTTCCAATATTTGGATCGAATTCCTCAAGCTCGCCTTTTCCACGTTGCTATCCCAACCTGGTTAACATCCACTGACAAACAAACTACAAAGCGCAACCTACTCTGATACCAAATAAATATGATCTCATTATGATCGATTAAGTGTTGAGGTAGTTTGATTAGTTTGCGATTAAGATTGATTGTTAACTGAAGAGAGATTTAAACTGAAAGACGACATAAACCAACAAAAAATATATTATTAAAGTACAACATAAAACAAAGATAAGAAGAAGCAAACAATTGATTGCACAGTTCATCCTTGGTGGACTACATCTCTAGGTCTGCTTTCAAGTGGGTGTCCGCTTTATTAGGATTGATCTTGAGGAATTTATTTACACAAAAAATAAACAGACTGATCGTGCTCCCAGGAACTTCTAGATATCGTAAACAAAAATTACTCCCTCTTGCCTTTCTAATGCCTGTCTCTACGCTCAATTCTGACTCCAGACGGTCGAGCTATGATGAAAACAAAATCGCCTCTATCCTTCTGAATCTGAACTCCAAAAATTCAATGTCCCTCAACAAGCAATTTTTCATGGCTTTATAATGTCCTCGAACCTCAAAATTCCAAACTTAGAAGTGGTTCATCGAATCAAGATGAATGGGTTCGAATATTTATCTCCTATTAAATTCCTAGTTTTAAATGATAAGGTCCTTAGCACTGAATTAAATAAAAAAACCCAAAATTAAACTTTAGGATAAAAAGTTATCTTGGCAGCTAGCTAATTGGGCAGAGGAAATACCTCGGCATGTGATCAGCGCCAACATTGGCGGTTATGGTCTGGCGGTTAAGATATAGTACCATTAGTTAAGGTGGCTCCGATGGTAGCGCAACAACTGTCACATGCGTGGTTTCCATCACGGTTTTACCAACCCGACAGTTAACAACTCCGTCGCAGTTAATAAACCTGTCACATGCTCATCATTCCTGCATCGGTCTATTTAACTGCATGATTAACATTGTTTTAATTTTGTTTTGAATTTTTGGTTTAATAAATAGCCCGAAAGTGGGTTTTCCATTATAGTTTTAAGGCACTTAGGGTTTTAAATCTTAGGTCTAGTAATTTAGGACCTAGGTTATGTCTTTTGGTGTTTAAACCTTAGGTACATTTTACATTTTAAAGGTATTTCACCATAAATACAAATAGGACCAATTACACCACAATAAATGCCATGAACCTGACCATGATCAACTTGAGGAAATTTTCTTTGGACGACACTGATGGAACTGGCGGATTGGAGACTGAATTGGATGTCGGACGAACTAAAACTGTGTCGATCTGTACTGAACAAGATCCTCCTGGATCACCTAATTTGGATAACGAACCCAATTATATGTGTAAAAAATGAGTCTACATTCTCAGACTCTTTCATACAATTTTTTTCAAAATCTCTGCGTAGCATTTGTAATTTTTTTGTCTTCACCTTTTCCATTCCTTGGTAGGCTATTTGGAGGGTATCCCATGTTTTCTTAGACTTTTTTGTTGCTGCAATCCTTGGGAAGATACTTTCATGAACTGCTTGAAATATTTAGAAGAGGGATTTGGAGTCCTTCTTCCTGTTATGTCTCACCACATCCTTTTCGGATTGTGTCAAAGAATTGTATGCTACTGCATCTACTTTTTTTTCAAATCCATTCTCCACCAATTCCCAAATATCTTGAGAAAAAAATAGAGCCTTCATTGTAATAGCCCAATAATCATAATTCTTGCCATTAAACTATGGTATTTGTGGATTATTCAAAATTGTCATTCTCAGTGTGTAAAAACTGGCTCAAGAAAAATTTTAACTCCTTTTAACTCCACAGTAAAAACACTTTCTATAATGAAGGTTTAAACCAACTTTGATACCATTTTATAAATTTTCATAACTCCTTTTAACTCGGTAAAAACACTTGCGTTGATAGCATGTTAGAATTTTTTTAATACAAATCATGAAAGTCTTCCTCTTAATACAGACTAGTGGAGATTAAAATCTCAACTATAGAGGAGCAAATATAATCAAATAATTTTACTCACTAGAGTGTTGAGATAATAAGGATACCGAGTGACCAAAATTTATATTATAACTTTAGTTCATGAAATACATTCACATATCTGAGCAAACTTTATATTATAACTTCAAATCATGAGATACATTCACATATGGAGGCTACTGCTTCTTTACCAGTAGAACAAGAGTTCTTACATTCGCGAGGGTTGCGGAATTTACACACTGTATAAAACCTGTAACTATTGTTTTCATTCTTGTCTTTCCGTACTGAAATCCGCCCCATTACATCTAACATGTCCTTACATGTAAAATCAAAACATATATATCAATTTCAAATTTACTTTTAATTAGTTTACTGTGTTGGGGACTGGGTTATGTACTCTTCTCAAAAATTCATTTACTCCATGTCCTTTAACCTGCAAACACAATCAGCAACCTACAAAACATTGACTAAGGTATGGCTGATTGTCAGTGTATTTTACATGGTGGTTGAAATTAAACTAAGGTAGGTAATAAAATAAAATAATTTTACTTACTGTGAAATAGAGTGTTGGAGTAATAACTATAATTGAAAATTTCGAGAACTATAACGCCACTAACCAAACTTTATATTATAACTTCAAATCATGAAATACATTCACATATAGAGGTAGTGGCTCCTTTATGAGTAAAAACAAGAGTTCTTGCATTCACGAGGGTTACGAAATTTACACAACTTACTTGTCTTTCCAGAATTCTTACATCCACCACTTTACATATAACCTGTCCTTACATGTAAAATCAAAACATATATTTTAAGACATTTAATTCATGGCAGTCAAAATTTAATACATTGTATGGGGAACATCATTTTGTGAACATTGAGGATGAGTAAATGTTTGCGTGATTAAATTTTTACCCATGCTTTTCTACTAACCATTAATAAATTTCAAATTGACTTTTAATTAATTTACTCTGTTGTTGAATGGGTTATGTACTCCACCCAGAAATTCATTTACTCCATGTCTTTTAATCTGCAAACACAATCACCATTAATAAATTTCAAATTGACTTTTAATTAATTTACTCTGTTGTTGAATGGGTTATGTACTCCACCCAAAAATTCATTTACTCCATGTCTTTTAATCTGCAAACACAATCCCCAACCTCCAAAACATTCACTGAGGTATGAGTGCTTGTAAAAGTATTTAACGTGGTGGTTGAGATTAATTATTTTACGAGTAGTCTTTAGTGCGATTTTTTGAACGATTTTACGGTGGCTTAATTATTTTACGAGTAGTCTTTAGTGCGATTTTTTGAACGATTTTACGGTGGCCTTGCACAATTGAAGTGCCTTATGGGTTTTTGAGGGTGTTGAATCCATATATAAAGTCAAAAAACCAGTTTAAATAACAAAACCAAGATTTTACCTCGAAAATTTTCACCTGATTCAGACACTTGAAACTCCAAAAAGTCGCACTAAACACAACTCCATTCTATTAAGACACAGTAAAATATTTTCCTCAACACACAAAGTTTCACAAATGTCTTTAATCAAGACAACACAATTTCAAAGGTTTACACAGAGTTGCGGAAGTCACATAATCCACAGTATACAATTGAGGAAATCACTTAATCTAGACCATATAATGGAACTAATAAAATCAATTAATTTTACACAAAGTTGAGGAAGTCACATAATCCAGAGTATACAATTGAGGAAATCACTTAATCCAAACCATATAATGGACCTAATAAAATCAAATAATTTTACCCAGTGTAAAATTTCCATAACTATATCGAGATTAGCCAAACTTTATATTATAACTTCAAATCATGAAATACATTACTAACCAAACTCTATATTATAACTTCAAATCATGAAATATATTCACATATGGAGGTTGCAGCTCCTAGTAAAACAAGATTTCTTCAAGATGTCTAGAACTATATCAAGACTAATGAAACTTTTTTTTATCACTTCAAATCATGAAATACATTCACATATGGAAGTTGCAACTCCGAGTAAAACAAGAGTTCTTGAAAATTTCTAGAACTATATGAAGGCTAATGAAACTTTTTATTATAACTTCAAATCATGAATTACATTCACATATGGAGGTTGCGGAGTAAAACAAGAGTTCTTACATGAGGTTTGGGGAATTTACACACCCTAAAGCTCGTGTAACTATTGTTTTCACGCTCAGTTTACACACTGTAAAACCTGTAACTGTTGTTTTCACGTGCCCACAAAAATTTGCTCCATGATTTTCTCCTTTGTATTTCCAAACATACATCAGCCACATTACATATAACCT